>OX451737.1:811029382-811642378 GCA_948472305.1 Vicia faba
GGAGAGCCAAGAGAAGAAGACCACAGTACAAGGGAGTCTGAAGAAGATGAACCTGACTATTCTGAGGATTAGTATCCTCCTGCTGATGATAAATACAAACAGCTGGAGGATCGGCTCAATTCCATGGAAATCCAAAGGGTGTCCGGGTTGGATTTTGAAGAGCTAGGATTGGTCTCAGGGGTAGTCATCCTGCGGAAGTTCAAGGTTCCCACATTTGCTAAGTACGACGATATTTCCTGTCCAAAGCTACATTTAAGGTCGTATGTCAGGAAAATTCAGCCCCACACTACAGATAGGGATCTGTGGGTACACTTCTTCCAGGAAAGTTTGGCAGGGACTCAGCTAGAATGGTTCTATCAACTATAAAGAACCAATGTGCATAATTGGAAGATCTGGCTGTTGCTTTCTATAAGCAGTACCAATATAATGTTAACCTTGCCCCGACTCGTACACAGTTGTAAAGCATATTTATGGGTTCCAGTGAGGGTTTTAAGGACTATGCCCAAAATGGAGAGACCTTGCAGGAAGAGTCCAGCCTCCGTTGTCTGATAGGGAGCTGGTAGACATATTCTTGGGCATATCATCTGGGCTAGGGATGTCAATGGGGCGGGGCGGGGCCGGGGGGACACTTCCCCATCTTTTTCCCCGCCATCAAATTCATTCCCCGTCCCCGTCCCCGATCTCCGTCACGGGGGAATTTCTATCCCCATCCCCGTTCCCCGCGGATCCCCGTTCCCCGCGGGGATCCCCATAGATCCTACATTTATTCATTAATATTTTATTTTTTTAAAATGTTTATATTTTCTATAAAAATAAAAAGCACAAAGAATTCACATATTTATTATGTTATTAAAAAATACTAGTATTTACATTTCTCTCTCTTAATAAATACATGAATATTTATTTATTTATTTTTATAAATAAACATAAAGGAAATGACTAAAAAACCTAATCTAAAATATATATATTAAATTAACTATATTAAAATAATAGGCGGGGCGGGGTCCCCGCGGGGCGGGGGGTGTATTCCCCGTCCCCGTCCCCGAAATGCTTTCGGGGGAATTTTTCTCCCCATCCCCGCCCCCACGGGGGAAAATTCCCCATCTTTGGGGCCCCGAACGGGGCGTTCCCCGCGGGGATCCCCATTAACAGGTCCAAACTGACATCCCTAATCTGGGCCATTCTTTAACCACATGATTGGAAGTTCTTCCTCTAGGTTTACTGAATTGGTCTTGACTGGCGAATGGGTATAAGTCGGCATTAAAAGTGGTAAAATACAGAGAGACGCATCCTTCAACACTGCAAAGAAACCATTCACAGGGAAGAAGGAGGTCAGTGTTACTTATGGCCAAAGAAATCTTAACAAAATTGAGCGTCGTCCAACGGTAGGGGCTGTTATGATTTCCAATTCTGCATCAAATTGGCAATAGAATAATTAGTTCAGAACAGATAAGCCAAGGAAGCAGTTTACCTGGATCAACATGACCTTATCCCAGGTTTTACCACACCTGCTGAAATCCAATTTGGTTACCCTGAAAGAGGCTCCCAAAAACCCCAATACTACATCTACTCACTATAATGCAAATGCTCAGTGTGCTTACCATTCTGAAAGTCTAGGCCATGATACAAACGACTTTTGGACTTTGAAGAATAAGGTACAGGATTTGATTGAGACAAAGGAGATTGAATTTGACGCTTTTGAGACCCCTAATGTTATAATTTCCCCTATGCCCAAGCATATTCGTGGTGTTAATGTTATTGATAATGACATGTTTGTTGCTTCTGTTGATGAATTATCTACTCCCCTCTTGACTATTAAAAATAATCTCTTGCAGGCCGGTTTATTTCCGGGTTATGGTGAAGGTTACCACTTATGTTTGTACTTAACTAATGGTTGCCATTTGTTGAAGGAAGGAGTTTAATGCCTGATGGATGATAAATAAAATTTGTTTGAGAAGAATCCAGTTACAAGTGCTCCATGTGAAGATGTTTCTATCATTACAGTTTCCGCCAATCCTTCCAAGGCCTCCTCCAAATGACCTGTCAGGATTACATTTGTTCCGAAAGTGGCTCCATTGATAATTACTTTCCCTGGACCTACACCATATTCCTCGAATAAAGTTGTTCCCTAGAACTATGGGGCTGACGTCTATTACCATGGCGTCATGCAAGACTTGTTGGTTGTGAAAGACAAAGATGCTAAAGACTATGATCCTGGCATTAGCAATATCGTCCAGACCAGCAAAATCACCAAAAGCAGAAGAGTTTTCTCTCCTGAGATATCTCCTCCTAAAACTATTGCTACTCCTGTAACCATCCTTTTTGCCCTGTCAATATTCCCACAGTTACTCTTGTTGTTAGCCCTATTGTTTCCCCTGCTACCGAGTCGGTCGAGACTCGGGGCAAAGAGGTATTGGTTGAGCATGTCCAGACGAATCCAGAAGCCATCCCTGAGGCTTCTAAAAAGGAGATGGAAGAGATATTTAAAATAATCAAGAAGAGTGACTATAATGTGGTTGAACAACTGGGGCAGACCCCTTCTAAGATCTCAATGTTGGCCCTGTTACTGTGCTCCGAAGCCCATGCCAAGGCTTTAGTGAAATTCCTCAAGACTGCTCACGTGCCTCCAAAAACCTCCGCTGATCAATTTGAAGACTGAGTGGCCAGTTTGACTACTGACAATGGGCTAGGTTTCTCTGATGTTGATCTGACTCCCAGAGGAAGGAAACATAATGATACCCTGCACGTCTCTATTGAGTGCAGGGGCACTACTTTGTCCCATGTTCTAGTGGATACATGTTCATCATTGAATGTTCTGCCCAAGAAAGCCCTTGACAGGTTAGATTGTGAAGGATTGACTCTGAAGCCAAGTAACATTTTGGTGAGAGCCTTCGACGGTTCTAAAAGGATGGTGCATGGGGAGGTGGACATCCCTATCAAAGTGGGTACTCAGACTTTTAATTCCACTTTCTATGTGATGGACATCCGCCCATCTCACTCCTGTTTATTGGGTCGACCCTAGATCCATGGGGTTGGCGCTGTAACTTCCACCTTCCACCCTACATCAGATGTTGAAATACCCAGTCAATGGGAAGATTATCACAATTCATGGGGAGGAGGAGTACATGGTGAGCCACCTGAACTCTTGCAGGTACGTTGAAATGGATGGCGAGTTCATTGAGCCCCCTGTCAGAACTTTAAGGAGGTTCTACAGACCGTTACTGCAACAAAAAGCTCTACCAGTGTTCCAAAGAGTACTAGGCCTCCGATGAAGATGGCTTCTCTGAAAGATGCCAAGGCAGTCGCTGAAGAAGGTGGGTGTATAATTTGGGGCTAACTTCCAGATATTCCCTACTATGATACGGTGGGAGAACTGACTTGGGTTTTTGCGTTTGTTTTCGCAAATGTTTCGGTTGAGCAAGAGTCGCCACCAAATTTTTATTTTATCCTAAGGAAAGGTTAAAAAGCACAGCAAAAACCTTTGAGATGTTTTCTTGGGTTCGGGGAGTAGATTATAGAAAGGGAAGGTATTAGCACCCTTTCTATCCATGGTTATCCATGGGCTCTTAGTTACTTGCTTAGATCAACTTGCCTTGATTTTCAATTGTTTTAAATGGTGCTTTGTGTGTGGGTTTGAAAATGTTTTTGAAAAGAGGCCAATGTGGTGGCAACCTTTATAATGATCCATGTTGGGATGTATACAAAGGTGTATGTCTTTTGAAAAGTTTTCCATGTTTTTGAAAGTGTATTGTGAAGTGTGGTTTTTAAAAAAAATAGGCAAGTGTTTTTTTTTTGCAAGTTGGCAAGTAACCAAGAGCTAATCTACCCTAAATTTCTCAAAGATCATTGTTATATTTTAAACCTTTTAACAATTTTGTTCCACCATTGTATTTGGTGGACAATCTTGTGTTAGGATGTGAACAGGACGGGCTCGGGTCATCGTTTAGACCATGATTGCAATGGTGCCAAGTATCTTTGGGCAATTTTTCCTTTAAGGGACTATGATAATTTTTAGGCAACTTTCGAAAGCGTCATCGAGGGACTATGATCATTTGATTGTTTTGTTTTTGCCAAAGATACCTAACATGCAATATGGCCCATTATTTGAAGGCAACAAGTGGAGTACCCTAGGGGTGCAAGTGTGATTAGTGTTGTCCATTTTCATGCTTGTTTATCTTGAATTTAGGTCAAACTATTTGTTGTTTTTGATTTACGTACAAAACCCTAAGTCTATCATGGCATATTTAGAAAGCTTTTAAAGTGCGGAATTTAAAGGTCCTAAATTATTACAACACAATATATGGGATGGGGGGTACAAATGTTCAAATGGGGATATTCTAGCAAGAAATTAAAATCTAACTATTACATCCAAATTGAATTATACAAATTAATTAATATACAATAATTAAATAAAATATAATAAATATGCAAGATGCAAAAAATGATTTTTTATATGTATGTAAAAAGTGTTTTTTATGTGTCACATAAACAAAAATGAAAATGATTAATTTTTGGTATTTTTATGTATTTAGGGCAAAACCCTAATTTGCTAAATAAAAGTATTAATTATTTAATGTATGCAATATTTATTAATTATGTGTAAAAAATAAAATAAAAATAAAGTATATTGTCAAAAAGTGATTTTTTAAGTTAAATATTAATAAAAAATAAAAATGTATTATTTTTATGTTTTTAACCTAAATAGACTAATAAATATATAAGTATCTATATTATTTATTAAATATATTAAATATATACAAAAATAAAATATTTAATATTTACAAAAAAAAGTATATGTTTTTTATAAAATATTTTCAAAGGTAAAATAAAATAAAAATCAGAAAATAAAAGTGTTTGTATTATTTTTTTAGTTATCTTAAAAAAAGTATATTTATGTTTATTTATGTACAAAACTAAAGGAAACCAAATAAATATCAAATAAAATGCAAAAAAATGTGGGGAAAATAATTTTAATATTTTTTCATGCTTAAATAAAAATATAGAAACAAAATCAAAAGGAAAAAATAAAAAATGACAAGTATATCTCAAAATGGGCCAGGGGGGTGCATGTGAAAAATGAAAGTGCAAGAAGGAAAAATATATCAGGCCCAGCCCAAGAGAGGTTGTCTTCAACCTCCAGACAAAAATGTCAAAAACGCGCGCCCTTCCCTCCTGGTTCAAACATCCTGATTCCTGGACTTTTAGCACAAACTTACAACATGAAAAATGTCAAGCATCAAGCCACGATTCCATACATACCAAGAACTTGATCTAACTCTCAGAAATGAGAGAGAATTTCTCTATCCCTAATTCTTAACCTAAATTTTTTCTAATGTTCAGGTTCCAAATTCTCTCAGCACATGCAATATAAATGGAAAGTGAGGATATGTATAGCTTCAGGGCCATGTGCATTTTTCATTCATAAACTTAAAGCTAACTCTTCCTAGATTGAGAGATAGAGGTCCATGAACTTACCTGTTCAGCTTGGATCGTGTCTGGCAATGGAGGCACTTTCAAGGCAAGGTGAGGATTGGTACAGCTTGCTTGAAGTCCAGGGATGCTATTCCAACCTTTAGCTTGCTTTGAAACCAAGTGAATCAAGCTATGGCAATCAACCTGCAAAACAGAAAAAGTGAAAATGGTGAAGTTGGTTAGAGGTGTTACAGGTCGTGTCCAATGCCAGGGATAGCTTGTATATATGGTGTGGAGTGTGTATGAACTGGTTTTAGCAAAAATGCACGAGTGGATTGAGTTATGGAAGTCCAACTGCAAAGGTGACTCTGTTTTCTGCAGTAGGATGGTGTTTTGATGAATGATGAGGTTTGGAAGGTGTTTTGGTCGTGCCTTAGCTCAGTTATGTTGTTTGGGATGTGTCTAACAAGTTTGCCTCAACTAGTTCTTGCAGCAATGAGAGTTGTATATCAATATGCCAAGTTTCTTCTAACTTAAGCAAAAAATGTCAACTTGGTTTCTAGACTTGTGCAGCCCCCTCAAATGTGCTGCACACTTGAGTTTTGATCAGTGTGTTATGTCCCTGAACTTGTGCCAAAAGGATTTGCCTTGTACTTCAAAGATTGCAATCTTGACATAAAGTTTAACTTTTCAAAAATGGATAAATTGCTTTTTCCATTTATGGCTCAATCTTGTATGCAATGGTTAAACACACAAGATAAGGCTTAAACACAAAGGATTGGCATTAAATTTATGAGTCTAAATGAGATTAGAGGCCTGTAATGTAGCTTTCATATGCTGAGTTTGAAAATGCACAAGTTATGAACATGCCTTTGGCCATGAATCAAAGTGACTTTTGCTCATATTGCCAAATTCGATTCTCCCTAACCACAAGGTTGTTTGATGAGTTCTTGGATATTTTGGAAAGCTTGGAATGTGTACTACAATCCATATTTGTAATGCAAGTTAAAATTACAAGTGGAAGCATGTGAAAAGTGGCCATGAAGTTAGGCAAAAATCCTGCCTAAAAATAGGTCAAAATTTTTCTAAGTTAAGAAATGTTTTGCACCCTTGTTCCAAAAATTGTAACTTGAGCTACAAGCTTCTTTTGAGGAAACTTTGTGAATCAAAGTTGTAGATTTTGCAATGGATTACAACTTTCATGTTTTGAGTTTTCCTTGAATCCAAATGTATCTTGATTAAAAAATGGGACAAAGTTAGGAAAAAAATAGGGATTTTCATAACTTAGAAAAATTCTTAAGTTATGAAAATTCTTCATTTTAAACCCTAATTTGTGATTTTTTGATTTCTTGATGAACAAATTTCATATTTTGACATGTTTTGATGAAAAATGAATCTTGACACTTGATTTTGACCAAAAAGTCAAAGTTTGACTTTTCAGTATACATTCAAAAATTGATCAATTGACTGGAAAATTCATCTGTCAATCTTGTGCATTTGGGATCTTTTGAACTTGTTGAACATGTCAAGACAATTCCATGGGGTCCTTGAGTCCATATGTGAGTTTGGTTTGCCATTGGCTAGGTCAAACAGTCAAAAATTGCCTTTGTGCAATCAAAACCCTAAAAATGACCATTTTGCCCTTTTGGTGATCTGATCAAATTTCTTGTGGAATTGTGATCCAAACTTGACCAAATGGTTCATATGAGTTCATAATGTTGATGTGGGTCAAAAATCATGAGGTTTGACTGTCAATTGACCACAGTTGACTTTTTCCCCAATACAACTGATTTCTAGGTCAACTGTCCAATTGACTGGGCAAAGATTGGAATCAAGGCTTGAAACTTGGTATGGATAAATTTGGGAGTCCAATATGAAGCATGAAAGTCATCTTAGGCATTTTAGGTCAAAACATCTTTGTGCAAACTCAAACCCTAATTTGGCTCAACAGTGCAAAGGAGGAGTCTTGAGCAGAGCAAACCCTAACTGGATCTTGAGCTCCAAGGGTCTTGTGGTGAGAAAATAGTGATGAAATGGGAGGGCAAATTTTGGGGTACAACAGTTGCCCCTGTTCAATCTTATTGAACCCTAAGAGTTAGATTGGCAAGTTTTCCTCTCGCGACTCGAGGGTAAAAGGAGATTGGACACTAGAGTGCCCCGAAATTTGCACTCGCATGCTGGAGTATCAACAATGTGATGGCGGGAATGGGCTTATAGATGCCATTTGGAGAGATGGTGGATAGGAGGATGGGCTTATAGATGCCATCTGGAGGCGTGAAAGAACCTTATCGGGAATGGGCTTATAGATGCCATTTGGAAGTGTTGATCGCATAAGAGATTCCTTAGCGAGAACTTGTGTATTTTGAGAAAGAAAGATGTTTTCCTGGCTTATTACAGGTGTTTGATCTTCAGTCTCTTCATGCAGATATGCCCTGGCTGGATACAGGTATCGAATCTACAATTGGTTGTTCACAGATGTGCCCTGGCTAGATACAGGAATCGAATCTGGAACTGTTGCCGACAGATGTGCCCTGGCTGGATACAGGTATCGAATCTGGAATTGTCGTCTACAGATATGCCCTGGATGGATACAGGAATCGAATCTGGAATTAGTTGCTCACAGATGTGCCCTGGATGGATACAGGAATCGAATCTGGAATTAGTTGCTCACAGATGTGCCCTGGCTGGATACAGGTATCGAATCTGGAATTGCAAAAGGTTGGTAGAGATAACTTTCCTGGCTGGATACAGGTGTAGACCTCTGACCTGAGAATGAAGGATAATTTCCTGGCCTGTTACAGGGGTTGATCTTCAAACTCTTCATACAGATATGCCCTGGCTAGATACAAGTATCGAATCTACAGTCAATCACTCACAGATGTGCCCTGGCTAGATACAGGAATCGAATATGGAATTGCGATAGTTGACAATAATCATCTCTGGATTGACCTTTTCCTGAAAAGGCAAAACATCAGTTGTATGCAATGTCATGATGTATGAAATGCACGATGTCATGATGCTCAAAATGAGATAGTGTTGTATGCACTTTATCATGTATGTAAGCAGGATGTATGAAATGTGAAATATCTATGAGTGTATTTTTGTCTAGGAAAATAAATCCTTGACGACTGGCCGGGGAATCAAATCCTGGGCTGATGTTGAAGAGTAGAGTTCTTCGTTTCCGCTGGGGATGATGGTTGCAAGAATAAACCGGTAGGAGAAGATGACTCCGTTGGGGAATAAACTTGTTGGGGAGATTACTCTGAGGGGAATTACTCTGTGGGAAGAGATACTTCGCTGAGGTTTTGATGAGAGCTCCGCTGGGGATTTCAATGATAAACTCCGCTGGGGATTCCGCTGATAAGTTATGTTGGGGAACTTTGATGAACTCCGCTGGGGATGGGAAGAACTTTGCTGAGGACGATTTTCCCGTGGTAATTAGCTGAGGATAACCCAGTTATACCCTGGTGGGGAAATAACCTTTGAATGAAACCGGGGAGGGACGTTCGTACTCTGCAGGGGATAAGCTTCTAGAATCTACTGGGGATAAGCTCCAAGACCTGCTGGGGATATGGATTCCACTCTCCTGGGGAAACTTTTCAGACTGTACTGTTGGTATTCCACCAGGGAACAATCTCATATTAAGACTGTCGGGGATGCTTGCTGAGGAATGTCTATACTCCGCTGGGGAATGTTGAGATCTTCTAGGGATACCCAACTTCCTTAAGACCGACAATAGACTAACTCTGCTTGGGGAGAGTATTGCTGACTTGCTGGGGCTACTCTGTGGGGAGTTGAGGTAACCTGGTTACGTTCTTCAGCCGAACCTACCTTGGTACCTCGGTGGACAGAGCAACTAGATCGCCTAGACATTTCTAAATTGCCCCTGTTTCTGATGTCATCTGTAATTAGTCTTTTGTTTCGTATGCAAACATTTATGAACAACAATTAATGTCAAATGCATATATCAAAATGAACATTGGACGTTCTTTTCAAAACAAAACAGAAGAAGGAAAATCAAAGGATAATTTGTCTGAGAAATTGAACTTGTATTGATTTTGAAATTTGCCTGAAAATAGGCGTTTTTGTACAAGAGGCTGACGTCCTAGTAAGAGAACGCCGCCAGACAACATAAAGTTTATACAATTTTGAAAAGGAAACAAAACAGCTATGTGAAAAATAATCCCACTGGGTTTCAACTCTGCTATAGCCTTTATGTCTTCAAGCGTCTCATTACTTTGTTGCTTAGTTGAAGATGAAGCTGATTGATTGATGCCGAAGTTTGAGCCCAATAGTTGATGCCGAATTCTGGATGCAAGGTGATCCAATGAGACATAGTATTACGCTTATCCCTAACTTTTGCCTGGACCGCCCTTTCGGGTTTTCAGTCCACCGGGATACCCATTTATGCCCAAGCCGCCTTTTCAGGTTTTCGACTTGCCGGGTGTACAGATTTTTTTCATTTCATCCCTTATTTTTGCCCGAACCCTTTTGGTTTGCCGGGAAGCCCTTATTTTTGCCTAGGTGTGTCAACCTAGCGGGTCTTTAATTCACGCGTAGTATCTTTTTACTATGTCTGCATTGGCGAGGTGAGGAAGGTCGTCACCATCCATGGTGGTTAGAATCATGGCTCCTCCTGAGAAGATATGTTTAACCACAAATGGCCCCTCGTACGTAGGGGTCCATTTTCCCCTGGGATCACTTTGAGGAAGAATGATGCGCTTGATTACCAGGTCTCCAACTTGATACTCTTGTCGTCTGACTTTCTTGTTAAATGCCCTGATCATCCGTTTTTGGTACGTCTGACCATGACAAATAGCAGTGAGTCTCTTTTCATCAATTAGGTTTAACTGATCAAGCCGAGTCTGGATCCAGTCATCTTCGCTCAAGTCTGCATCCTTCATTATTCGGAGAGAGGGTATCTGGACTTCAATAGGCAAGACTGCCTCTATGCCATAGACCAAGGAAAAGGGAGTTGCCCCTGTTGACGTCCGTGTTGAGGTACGGTACCCATGAAGAGCAAACGACAACATTTCGTGCCAATCTTTATAGGTCACTGTCATCTTCTGCACAATCTTCTTGATATTCTTATTTGCTGCTTCTACAGCCCCATTCATCTTCGGCCGATAAGGAGAAGAGTTGTGGTGCTGTATCTTGAATTGCTCGCAGAGCTCAGTGATCATCTTGTTGTTAAGATTGGTACCATTATCCGTAATGATCCTCTCAGGTATACCGTATCGACAGATCAGGTTGTGCCGAATGAAACGTGCCATGACGCTCTTGGTCACAGTAGCATAGGAAGCTGCTTCAACCCACTTTGTGAAGTAATTAATCGCTACCAGGATGAAGCAATGCCCGTTGGATGCCGTAGGTCGGATCTCGCCGATCATATCAATGCCCCACATTGCAAAAGGCCAAGGTGCCGTCAGGACGTTCAGAGGAACCGGAGGAATATGCACCTTGTCAGCATAGATCTGGCATTTATGACAAGTTCGAGAATGCTGGTAACAGTCAGCTTCCATTGTGGACCAGAAATATCCTGCCCGAAGGATTTTCTTTGCCATGGTATGTCCACTGGAATGTGTTCCGAATGTACCTTCATGTAGCTCTGCCATGATCCTTTCTGCTTCAGTCTTATCCATACAACGCAGTAAAGTTGAGTCATGGTTTCGCTTGTAGAGAATGCCATTGCTGAGGAAGAATTTCGCTGCAAACCTTCTTAGGAATTTCTTGTCATTGACCGATGCGCCTTCGGGGTATTCTTGAGCTTCAAGGTACCTCTTCACTTCATGGTACCAGGGTTTTTCTGTTACCTCCTCGGCCTCAAGATCACATCAATATGCAGGTTCATCCAACTTCCAAATGATGATCCGGGGCGCCTCGTTGTCCCATTTGACTTTGAACATTGAAGACATCGTAGCTAGCGTGTCCGCCAACTGATTCTCTTCCCTCGGGAAGTGTTCAAAAGTTATCTCCTCGAAGTGGGGAAGTAATGTCAGCACATACTCCTTGTAAGGAATAAGATTTGGGTGTTTCGTATCCCACTCGCCTTTGACCTGATTGATCACGAGAGCGGAATCTCCGAAGACACTCAGAAACTTGATCCTTAGGTCAATTGCAGCTTGAAGACCCATGATACATGCCTCATACTCCGCCATGTTGTTGGTGCAGTTGAAACATAGTCGGGCAGTAAGTGGAGTATGAGTGCCTTTAGGGGATATGATCACAGCGCCGATACCATTACCCAAAGCGTTCGAGGCTCCGTCAAAGTGCATAGACCATCGGGATCCTTCCTCAGGTCCTTCATCCGGTCCAGGTACTTCACAATCAGTCACTACCATGATATCCTCGTCCGAAAATTCAAAGTTCAACGACTGGTAATCATTCACCAGTTGGTGTGCCAAATGGTCTGCCAGTACACTTCCCTTGATTGCTTTCTAAGTAGTGTACTGGATGTCATATTCCGTCAAGATCATTTGCCATCTTGCTATTCTTTCGGACAGAGCAGGATTTTCGAATATGTACTTGATTGGATCCATTTTTGAAATCAACAGAGTAGTGTGAGTCAGCATATACTGTCTCAGCCGGCGAGCAGCCCATACCAGAGTGCAACAAGTTTTTCGAGCAGTGAGTACCGAGTCTCAAGTCGGTAAACTTTTTACTCAGGTAATAAATAGCGTGCTCTTTTCGGCCAGACTCGTCATGCTGCCCCAGCACACACCCCATTGAGTTGTCAAGTACTGTCAAGTATAAGATTAGAGGTCTCCCTTCACCCGGTGGCATAAGAATGGGTGGTTCTTGGAGATACTCTTTGATCTTTTCGAAAGCGGCCTGACATTCATCATTCCAATGTACTACTTGATCTTTCTTCAGCAGCTTGAAGATTGGTTCACAGGTAGCAGTTAGATGTGAGATGAATCGGGCAATGTAGTTCAACCGTCCTAGAAAACCTCTGACTTCTTTCTGTGTCTTAGGAGTTGGCATCTCTTGTATGGCTTTCACTTTGGCAGGGTCCACTTGAATACCTTTGTCGCTTACGATGAAGCCTAGCAATTTTCCAGACCTCACCCCAAAGGTGCATTTGTTTGGGTTCAACCTCAGCTTGTACAACTTTAGACGGTCAAACAGCTTCCGTAGATGGTCAAGGTGTTCTTCCTCAGTTTGGGACCTTGCAATCATATCGTCGACGTATACTTCTATCTCGTGATGGATCATATCATGAAATAAAGCAACCATGGCACGTTGGTAGGTTGCCCCAACATTTTTCAACCCAAAAGGCATGACCTTATAGCAAAAGGTTCCCCACTGAGTAACGAAAGTGGTCTTCTCCATGTCTTCAGGAGCCATCTTGATCTGATTATAACCGGAGAAGCCGTCCATGAAGGAGAAAACTTTATGCTGAGCAGTATTATCAACCAGAACGTCGATATGAGGCAAAGGGAAATCATCCTTGGGGTTGGCCCTGTTCAAATCCCTGTAATCAACACACATTCGGACCTTACCATCCTTCTTCGGCACTGGAACCACGTTGGCAATCCACTGAGGGTAAGAAGTCACTGCTAGAAACCCGGCATCAAATTGTTTCATAACCTCAGCTTTGATTTTCTCGGACATTTTTGGACGCATACGGCGGACCTTTTGTTTAACCGGAGGGCAATCTTCCTTGGTAGGCAGGTGATGAACCACAATGTCGGTATCCAACCCAGGAATGTCTTCGTAAGACCAGGAAAAGATTTCCACATAGTCATGCAGCATCTGAATCAAATGTTGCTTTACACCAAGCTCTAAATTGGCACCAATCTTGACTTCCTTTTTGTCTGTCTCAGTACCCAGATTTACCGTTTCCACAGGCTCTTCATGTGGCTGAATGGCCCTCTCTTCCTGGAGTAGCAGTCTTGCAAGTTCACCAGGCACTTCGTAATCATCTTCACCTTCGTCTTCGGCTAAGTTGATCGGATTTTCGAAGGCATAACTGACAGTAGCAGAGTCGTTACCAGTGAGATCCAGAGTGGATTGGAACCTGTATAAGTGAGTGTGTGTAAATATAGCTGTTTTGTAATATATGATAAAGAAAGAAAAGGAGCACAAGATTTGAAATGCAACAAACGTCCAATGTTTTGATTAATGATATATGAAAATGTCATACAAAAGCCCTCATAAATGGAGCCACGGTGCCCCGGGTAGGACACCGAGCCATAAAAGTTTCAACATATTGTTTGTTACAAATTGAAAACAAAAGAGTTCATTACTGAGTGATAAAAGTAATAGGTGTGAAGTCTTTGGCAGTCCAGTTGCTTGGTCCATTGTCGGTTGTTGGGTAGATCCAGCTGTCGAATTCAGATTCCTCCACTTCGTCTTCAACAACATTCACTCCTGGGTTGGTGATGAGCACATGAGGTATTCCAATTCTTGCTTTGCGAACAGCCCTCTGAGCCTATGCAGTGAAGCCCAAACCAAACTTGTCGGTATTCGGAGTAAAGTCAGGGAGTCGGCCCCAGTTTGCACATTCACCCTTCTCAATCACAGCCCGGGCATCCTTTAAGGAAGCCATCTTCAAAGGAGGGTCTTCAATCACAGTTTCAGCTGACGCCAGTGTCTGAGGCACCTCTTCAAAGTGTTGAAAGGGGGTTTCAATGAATTCCCCATCCATTTCTATGTACCAGAACAAGTTAAGGTGGCTGACCATATACTCTTCTTCCCCTTGAACTGTAACAATCTTTCCTCTGACTGGGTACTTAAGCTTCTGATGCAGTGTGGAGGTCACAGCTCCAGCCTTGTGGATCCATGGATGGCCCAGCAAACAAGAGTAGTATGGACGGATGTCCATCACATAGAAAGTTGAATCAAAAACTTGAGAACCAACCCTGATCGGAATGTCAACTTCGCCATGTACCATCCTTTTCGAACCGTCAAAGGCCCGGACAACAATGTTACTGGGCTTGAGCTCCAGACCCTCACAATCCAATCTGTCTAGGGCCTTTTTGGGCAATACATTCAATGAAGAACCGGTGTCTACCAACACATGGGCAAGAGTAGTGCCCCTGCATTCAATGGAGACATGCAGGGCGTCGTTATGGTTCTTTCCTTTTGCAGTCAGATCGGTGTCAGAGAAGCCCAAACCATTATCAGCAGTCAAGTTAGCCACACAATCAGTAAATTGATCAGCAGATGTTTCTTGTGGCACATTGGCCGTCTTTAGGAAGGAGATCAGGGCCTTGGCATAGGCCTCTGAACACAACAACAGTGATAGCATAGAAATTTTTGATGGGGTGTGCCCCAGTTGCTCAACGACATTGAAATCACTTTTCTTGATAATCTTGAGGATCTCCTCCATCTCTTGCTGGGAGGCTTCAACAGTGGTTGTCTTCGGCGCCTCCGTCAGGGCAGGCAAATCAGTAGCAATCCCTTTGCCCCGAGCATCAGAGGACTCGGCAGCAGGGGTAGAAATAGGAACTTGATTAGGAAGTGGAACATGCACACTTGCAGGTGTGATGATAAGGGGTTTCTGAATAGCTGGTGGCGCAATATCTGGCGAGAACAGCCTACCACTGCGAGTAATCTTGGTAGGCCCGGTGATGTTACTGACACCGGTACTTGTATCAAACTCTTGCTTCACTCCAAGCACATAAACATCTGCCCCATAGTGCCATGGGACAGCTTTGTCGGACGTATAGGGGAGGGGCCCCAGAACTGTGATGATGATAGGAGCAATTTTCTGAGTGGACATGATTTTGACAGGCTTCTTTGAAGGAGCCTTGGGAGGTTTGTTGAAAATAGTGACAATAGAAACTTCTTCGGCAGGGGCAGCAGGAACGACAATCTTCTCGAACAAGATTTCTTTGCTATCCATCAGGCTTTTGATACCTGATTTCAGCAAAGGACAACCAAAAGGCGAAACAACACATATAAGGAAATCTTCATCACATCCCGGAAATAAATCGGCTAGCAACAGATTCCTTTTAACAGTTGATAACGGAGTAACAATCTCTTCCACGGAGGCTACATATCGGTCTTCTTCCATAGCATTCACTCCATGCTGGGGCATGGGAGCAGTCACAACATTGGGTCTTTCGGGCGCCTCAAACTGTATGTCCTTAGCATCAATAAGGTCTTGAACCTTATTCCTCAGAGCCCAGCAATCGTCCGTAGTATGCCCGGGGCTATCAGAATGATAAGCACAACGGGCATTGGGGTTGTACTTTGGAGAAGCTGTGTTCACTACCTTCGGAGCTTCTTTGACAGTTACCAGATTGGTTGATAGTAGTTGCAGCAAGATCTGAGATAGGGTCATGCTGAGCCGAATGTACTGCCTTTTGGGTCTCTCACCCCTTTGTTGATTATACTGCTGAGGAGCAGCAACAGGCTTTGAAATTACCAATGCATTGACAACTTGGCGGCGTTCCGGCTTAACTTGTCTTCTAGGACCATAAACAGCACTAGCTTCTTTATTGAAAGACTTCTTCTCAGTACTTGCGGAGGCACCTTTCTGTATCTTCCCCGACTTGATACCAGCTTCTATCCTCTCACCAGTCAAGATCAAATCTGTAAACCCAGCAGAGGAATTACCAATCAGATGATTGAAGAACGGACCAGACAGGGTCCCTAGCAACATGTCAACAAGTTCACGGTCAGTCAGTGGTGGCTGCACCCTGCCAGCCAGGTCTCTCCACTTTTGCGCATACTCCTTGAATCCTTCGCCCGTCCCTAGTGACATACCCTGAAGTTGGGTACGCGTAGGAGCGAGGTCAGAATTGTACTGATATTGTTTATAAAATACGGTGGCCAAGTCTTCCCAGTTTCGGATACTGGCTCCATCCAGCTGATAGAACCACTTGAGTTGAGCCCCAGAAAGGCTATCCTGAAAGAAATGGATCCAAAGGTTCTTGTCTGCAGTGTAAGGTTGGATCTTCCTTACATATGATCTGAGATGCATTTTCGGGCAGGATAGCCCGTCATATCTTGCAAAAGCTGGCACTTTGAACTTCGGGGGGATCACAATTCTAGCAACTAATCCCAAATCTTCGAAATCTAAGCCGGGAACTCTCTGCAGCTCCATAGCTGCCAACCTATCTTCCAAACCTTTGTACTTATCATCGGCGGGCGGGTATTATTGATCAGAGTAGTCTTCGTCCTCTTCAGCCTCCTCTTCTTCCACTTCGGATTCAGAAGGTACTGCAGCCACATTCCCTTTACTGGTTCCCTCCTCAGAAGTAGGGGGAAATTCAAGCACTCTTCTGGCTTCACCCTCAAACCTTCTTCCTAGGGTAGCCACCCCGATTCTCTTCTTCTTCTTTTTCACTTGGTCTTTGTTCCCCAACAGGGCTTTTAGATCCTCCTGACCCTTAGCCAAGGTCATCAGGAGTTGTTGAAACTGTGAGTTCTGAGACTGCAAGTCCTTGACCGTCTGTTCGAGATCCATCTTACTGAAATAAACAGCAGAAAGATAAGGAAACCTGGTGTGGAGACCTGCTTATGCGTATGATGAATGATATGCTTATGTATGCAATGCATTCAAGGATTTAGCAAATTCAAAATTGTTGCAAACAAAAAGAACGCACGTCATATTAATAAGAAGAAATTTGTCAGTACATAAATGCCCCATGGGCCAAATATTACAAAAACTTATCAAGGTAAAAAGACGTTGCGCATCCTCTTCGGTGCAATGTAGGTGTTGAGGGTCTCTTCCTCGTGGAGTCGGCGGGTAAGCTCCAAAACCTTCTTCTCACTGGCGTAGAAGCTGGCTTCAAAAGTGTTACGTTCCTCCTTGGGTTGGATCCAACTCTTTTGCATCTCCTCCCACGATGTAGGCATGTCAGGATATAGGATGGTGTAGGGAACCTCTCCTTCCTTAACGGGCTCTTTAATCACAGGGAGAATATGAGGGTAAGGCATCATTAGACTCTGGGCTCGGGCTTGTACCCACTTGAGATAAGGCTCAAGAGGGATGGAGTTCTTGTGTCCCAGTGTCTTGCTGTCAACCTTGTTGGGCATCCTCCAAGCTCTGATGAATCTTTGGTGAAGTCCTTGTGCATCATTGTCGAAGTGAAAAACCAAGTCAGGAATCAACATGTCGTGGGGGCTATCTCTTCGTGCATATCCAAATTGTCTCAAGGCTAGACAAGGGTTGTAAGTAATGCCTCCCCTAATGCCAAGTAATGGAACATTAGGAAACTCTCCACAACGATCGACGATGATGACATTTTCTCTAGACCGAGAACACCAATGTACATCAGAGTGAGTGAGGGTCATCAATCGTTGTGACCACCTTAAGTCTTGGTCATTCTTCAAGACAGATTGTGGAAGGTGCGAAATAAACCACCTTGCAAGGAGAGGAGTACAGCACATGAGAACACCCCTCTTTCTCATTGTTCGAGTGTAAAATGAGTGAAGAATGTCCCCAAGCAATGTTGGTATTGGATTTCTGGATAAGAAGATTTTGACGGTGTTGACATCTACAAGCTGGTCAGGATTTGGGAACAAGACCAACCCATAGATAAGGAGTGCCACAATCTCTTCAAAGGCTTGTAGGTCAATGAATTCCAACACTCTTGTGCCTTCTCAAACAAGAATTTTGCCAAGAAGCCTTTGACACTGCTTCTAGTTTCCCAATGCCCCTTGATGTCAGATGGCTGTAGATGTAGTGCTTGAGCAACATCTTCAGGCTTTGGTTCCTTTTCCGTACCGTTGTAGGGTAGTTGATTAAGGATAGGAATTCTCAGGAGTTGAGAAAATTCCTCCAAAGTGGGCACCAACTGGTAATCGGGGAAAGTGAAACAGTGGTGAAGAGGGTCAAAGAACTGGAACAACACCTTCATCATGTCTTCTTCAATGTTGGTGTTGATTAGGCTGATCAGTCTACCATGTCTTTCACTGAAGGGAGAGCTTTCCGTAATTCTTGATGTGAGCTCCTTGAGTTGAGGAGGGATTCTCACAAGGTTGACTTGGATAGTTTTTCTTCGAAGAATTTCCATGACCTACAAAACAAGAACAAAGATGAAGATCTAAACCCTTGAAATGGTTAGTGAATGCACATGATGCTTCATGATGTTCATGATGTATGCACAAAACATATGTACAAGCAATTCACACCAAACCCTGGTTTCAGGCTTGCATGGGGTTTCATAGGTAAGTACCCTCTTGAGTGTAGTTGGCTTAAAAAACATGTCCTATAAATAGTAACCGGGTTCTAAGGAGCTCAATATCACTGGATTGTTTTCATTGTTCATTGTTTTGGTTTAGCCACTTAACTAGCGACCAAAATATTCCAATAAAACAACCCTCAATGAGTGTAGTATCGAGTATCTACCAACTTCGGACTGTACCAAAGCCGGTCATCTCACTACCCCTAATGAAAGGCCAAGATGGTCAAGTAAGGTTCTAGGTAATTATTGCTTAGTGACATCACTCAGCGGCCCCGTACTCTCCTTGATTGAACTCAAGGGTTACCGGTACTCACAAATATGTCGCACTAATATAGCTATTGCTTCAACCGTGTCGGTATACCCCGCACAGTTTCCACAACGTATTGCTATCTATGAATGTTTCCCCAAATCCGGGTGTAGGATTGCAAACCCAAACAAGAGAGCCAAGATATAAAGCAATCAAAACAAACAATTAGTCATGCAAGAGGGTGATCTAAGCCCTAAGGTTACTCCACTTTAAAAGAATCCCCAGCAGAGTCGCCAGTTCTGTGATACAGTGGGAGAACTGACTTGGGTTTTTGCGTTCGTTTTCGCAAATGTTTCGGTTGAGCAAGAGTCGCCACTGACTTTTTATTTTATCCTAAGGAAAGGTTAAAAAGCACAACAAAAACCTTTGAGATTTTTTCTTGGGTTCGGGGAGTAGATTATAGAAAGGGAAGGTATTAGCACCCTTTCTATCCATGGTTATCCATGGGCTCTTAGTTACTTGCTTAGATCAACTTGCCTTGATTTTCAATTGTTTGAAATGGTGCTTTGTGTGTGGGTTTGAAAATGTTTTTGAAAAGAGGCCAATATGGTGGCAACCTTTGTAATGATCCATGTTGGGATGTATACAAAGGTGTATGTCTTTTGAAAAGTTTTCCATGTTTTTGAAAGTGTATTGTGAAGTGTGGTTTTTTAAAAAAATAGGCAAGTGTTTTTGTTTTGCAAGTTGGCAAGTAACCAAGAGCTAATCTACCCTAAATTTCTCAAAGATCATTGTTATGTTTTAAACCTTTTAACAATTTTGTTCCACCATTGTATTTGGTGGACAATCTTGTGTTAGGATGTGAACGGGACGGGCGCGGGTCATCGTTTAGACCATGATTGCAATGGTGCCAAGTATCTTTGGGCAATTTTTCCTTTAAGGGACTATGATCATTTTTAGGCAACTTTCGAAAGCGTCATCGAGGGACTATGATCATTTGATTGTTTTGTTTTTGCCAAAGATACCTAACATGCAATATGACCCATTATTTGAAGGCAACAAGTGAAGTACCCTAGGGGTGCAAGTGTGATTAGTGTTGTCCATTTTCATGCTTGTTTATCTTGAATTTAGGTCAAACTATTTGTTATTTTTGATTTGCGTACAAAATCCTAATTCTATCATGGCATATTTAGAAAGCTTTTAAAGTGCGGAATTTAAAGGTCCTAAATTATTACAACACAATATATGGGATGGGGGGTACAAATGTTCAAATGGGGATATTCTAGCAAGAAATTAAAATCTAACTATTACATCCAAATTGAATTATACAAATTAATTAATATACAATAATTAAATAAAATATAATAAATATGCAAGATGCAAAAAATGATTTTTTATATGTATGTAAAAAGTGTTTTTTATGTGTCACATAAACAAAAATGAAAATGATTAATTTTTAGTATTTTTATGTATTTAGGGCAAAACCCTAATTTGCTAAATAAAAGTATTAATTATTTAATGTATGCAATATTTACTAATTATGTGTAAAAAATAAAATAAAAATAAAGTATATTGTCAAAAAGTGATTTTTTAAGTTAAATATTAATAAAAAATAAAAATGTATTATTTTTATGTTTTTAACCTAAATAGACTAATAAATATATAAGTATCTATATTATTTATTCAATATATTAAATATATACAAAAATAAAATATTTAATATTTACAAAAAAAAAGTATATTTTTTTTATAAAATATTTTCAAAGGTAAAATAAAATAAAAATCAGAAAATAAAAGTGTTTGTATTATTTTTTTAGTTATCTTAAAAAAAAGTATATTTATGTTTATTTATGTACAAAACTAAAGGAAACCAAATAAATATCAAATAAAATGCAAAAAAATGTGGGAAAAATAATTTTAATATTTTTTCATGCTTAAATAAAAATATAGAAACAAAATCAAAAGGAAAAAAATAAAAAATGAGAAGTATATCTCAAAATGGGCCAGGGGTGCATGTGAAAAATGAAAGTGCAAGAAGGAAAAATATCTCAGGCCCAACCCAAGAGAGGTTGTCTTCAACCTCCAGACAAAAATGTCAAAAACGCGCGCCCTTCCCTCCTGGTTCAAACATCCTGATTCCTGGACTTTTAGCACAAACTTACAACATGAAAAATGTCAAGCATCAAGCCACGATTCCATACATACCAAGAACTTGATCTAACTCTCAGAAATGAGAGAGAATTTCTCCATCCCTAATTCTTAACCTAAATTTTTTCTAATGTTCAGGTTCCAAATTCTCTCAGCACATGCAATATAAATGGAAAGTGAGGATATGTATAGTTTCAGGGCTATGAGTAGTGCATTTTTCATTCATAAACTTAAAGCTAACTCTTCCTAGATTGAGAGATAGAGGTCCATGAACTTACCTGTTCAGCTTGGATCGTGTCTGGCAATGGAGGCACTTTCAAGGCAAGGTGAGGATTGGTACAACTTGCTTAAAGTCCAGGGATGCTATTCCAACCTTTAGCTTGCTTTGAAACCAAGTGAATCAAGCTATGGCAATCAACCTGCAAAACAGAAAAAGTGAAAATGGTGAAGTTGGTTAGAGGTGTTACAGGTCGTGTCCAATGCCAGGGATAGCTTGTATATATGGTATGGAGTGTGTATGAACTAGTTTTAGCAAAAATGCACGAGTGGATTGAGTTATGGAAGTCCAACTGCAGAGGTGACTCTGTTTTCTGCAGTAGGATGGTGTTTTGATGAATGATGAGGTTTGGAAGGTGTTTTGGTCGTGCCTTAGCTCAGTTATGTTGTTTGGGATGTGTCTAACAAGTTTGCCTCAACTAGTTCTTGCAGCAATGAGAGTTGTATATCAATATGCCAAGTTTCTTCTAACTTAAGCAAAAAATGTCAACTTGGTTTCTAGACTTGTGCAGGCCCCTCAAATGTGCTGCAAACTTGAGTCTTGATCAGTGTGTTATGTCCCTGAACTTGTGCCAAAAGGATTTGCCTTGTACTTCAAAGATTGCAATCTTGACATAAAGTTTAACTTTTCAAAAATGGATAAATTGCTTTTTCCATTTATGGCTCAATCTTGTATGCAATGGTTAAACACACAAGATAAGGCTTAAACACAAAGGATTGGCATTAAATTTATGAATGTAAATGAGATTAGAGGCCTGTAATGTAGCTTGCATATGCTGAGTTTGAAAATGCACAAGTTATGAACATGCCTTTGGCCATGAATCAAAGTGACTTTTGCTCATATTGCCAAATTCGATTCTCCCTAACCACAAGGTTGTTTGATGAGTTCTTGGACATTTTGGAAAGCTTGGAATGTATACTACAATCCATCTTTGTAAAGCAAGTTGAAATTCCAAGTGGAAGCATGTGAAAAGTGGCCATGAAGTTAGGCAAAAATCCTGCCTAAAAATAGGTCAAAATTTTTCTAAGTTAAGAAATGTTTTGCACCCTTGTTCCAAAAATTGTAACTTGAGCTACAAGCTTCTTTTGAGGAAACTTTGTGAATCAAAGTTGTAGATTTTGCAATGGACTACAACTTTCATGTTTTGAGTTTTCCTTGAATCCAAATGTATCTTGATTAAAAAATGGGACAAAGTTAGGAAAAAATTAGGGATTTTCATAACTTAGAAAAATTCTTAAGTTATGAAAATTCTTCATTTTAAACCCTAATTTGTGATTTTTTGATTTCTTGATGAACAAATTTCGTATTTTGACATGTTTTGATGAAAAATGAATCTTGACACTTGATTTTGACCAAAAAGTCAAAGTTTGACTTTTCAGTATACAGTCAAAAATTGATTAATTGACTGGAAAATTCATCTGTCAATCTTGTGCATTTGGGATCTTTTGAACTTGTTGAACATGTCAAGACAATTCCATGGGGTCCTTGAGTCCATATGTGAGTTTGGTTTGCCATTGGCTAGGTCAAACAATCAAAAATTGCCTTTGTGCAGTCAAAACCCTAAAAATGACCATTTTGCCCTTTTGGTGATCTGATCAAATTTCTTGTGGAATTGTGATCCAAACTTGACCAAATGGTTCATATGAGTTCATAATGTTGATGTGGGTCAAAAATCTTGAGGTTTGACTGTCAATTGACCACATTTGACTTTTTCCCCAATACAGCTGATTTCTAGGTCAACTGTCCAATTGACTGGGCAAAGATTGGAATCAAGGCTTGAAACTTGGTATGGATAAACTTGGGAGTCCAATATGAAGCATGAAAGTCATCTTAGGCATTTTAGGTCAAAACATCTTTGTGCAAACTCAAACCCTAATTTGGGTCAACAGTGCAAAGGAGGAGTCTTGAGCAGAGCAAACCCTAACTGGATCTTGAGCTCCAAGGGTCTTGTGGTGAGAAAATAGTGATGAAATGGGAGGGCAAATTTTGGGGTACAACGCCTACAAATGTGACAAGTTTGGTTTGGTTTTACATCAGGATCTCAAAGGGTTGTTCGTCATGCTCGTGCTGGAGGACCACCCCCGTGCATCAGCAATCATGGGGTTAACACTTTGGAGGACAGTGATAGTGACTGTGATGTTGACCAGTGGATCTTCCCAACTATCAGCGGGGGACTCACCAACTGGAAGGTTAAAGACTTTGTGTCGATTACTTTTATTCATGAGTAATTGTTCTTTATTTTTGTTTTTTGATGTGTAATAAATGAATAATACAAACTCTAAGACCTTGTGTCTTACCCGAGGCACAATGGTTTATTTGTGAGGGTTATCATGTTTCATTTTCATATGTCATTAATAAAACATTGGACATTTTACATACAAATTTTGCGCTCTCTGCCATTCTTTTCTGCTTTTAACTTTCAAAAGTATACAACTATGCTCTTACACACACTCACATATCAAACTACAGATCCACATCCACTCTGGATCCCTTTGATAACGGTTCTGCTATTGCTCATTATAACTTTGTAAATTAGATCAACCAAGCTGAGGACGAAGGTGAGGAAGATTGTGAAGTACCAGGAGAGCTTGCCAGACTGTTACAATAGGAAGAAAGGGCAATACAGCCTCATGAGGAACCAGTTGAGACAGTGAACTTGGGTACTGAAGAGGATAAAAAAGAAGTCAAGGTAGGTGCTAACTTGGATCCCAATGCCAAACCGCGGTTAATACAGATGCTACATGACTATGTTGAGGTTTTTTCCTGGTCATACGAAGACATGCCCGGGCTTGACACTGATATTGTGGTTCATTGCCTACCGACAAAAGAGGATTTCCCTCCAGTGAAACAAAAGGTTCATCGTATGCGGCCGGATATGTTAGAAAAGATAAAGGCTGAAGTCATTGTTGTACCCCAAAATTTTCCCTCCCATATTTCTCAAAACATTTCAAGTGAGATCCTCAAATTGCTCAAGGAAGTCCAAGGGTTGACCAGACAAACTCTCTCCTAAGGCAGTCTACCTCAAATTAGGGTTTCATGTTGCATCAATATACTTGAGTCCAAGGGATTCCAAATTCTCACCATTTTCCTAATATGTTCTCAAGATCATCCATGTCAAGTTTCAAGCCTTGCAGAGGAAATTTGCTCAGTCAATTGCTTAAAAGCCTGAAAATCGACTATGTTAGGGCAAAAGACAATTGTAGCCCATATACAGTCAAATTTCAAGATTTTTGGTCAAAATCCTCATTTTGAAGTATTATTCATCATTTTATCAAGGTTTGATCATGATTCCTCAAGGATTGCTCACAATTCACCAAAACCCAAAAGTTGCTAAATTAGGGTTTTGTAGGAAAAGTCAACTCAACTTTGACCAAGCATAACTTTCTCATACTTTATCAGAAATGACTCATCCAAATATCATTTTGAATAGGATGTGATTTTCTACAATTCATCTTCATCTCCCAAGTTCAAAATACTCACTCACAAGAAGTTATGAATTTGGACATTATAGGTCATTTTGAAAAGTCAACAAAAACACCTTTTTTATCAAAGCTTCATACATAAACATGGAAGACTCAATTGATATGAGACCAAAAGGGTTTCTTAGAGGACATCCCAAGTTTTCTAGAAAGTCCAAGAACACCCTCATAGAGTCAAAATTGAAGGAGTTATGCATTGGTGAAGTTGACCTTTTTTGCAAAATTGCCAAAAGTCAAATATGCCTCAAATTGCAATTTTTGTCAAATGGGCCCAACTTTTTGTGCTTGTATTAAGTTTGTAACATGGTCCACGACCCATGATCCTTCCCACTTGCCTTTATTTTATTTTTGTCATTTATTTTGATTTTTATTTCAATAAAATCAAATTAAATCAAAATAAAATCATGAAAATGCCAAAATCATTTAAACCTTGAGATTTTGTGCACATTTCAGGTCCATGAATAGACAGAAATGAGATCAAATCGTGCAAGGCATGTTTGTACACAAAAAGATTGAGTTTTCTTGATTTAGAAAGATTTGAATAAGAATCAAATCATGATTCAATCACCTTAATTGAAAAAGATTTGGAGCAAACTTGTAAACCTAATTCACTCAAGGATACATATAGAACAAATCCAGACCAAAAGCACGAGGGGTTAGAGGCGTAAAAAAAGAAGAACAACTTTCAAAAAATCAAAGAAAAGTGGTAATTGGATTTCATAGTTCCAGGCTATCTCAAGCCTTCCCAGCTATCTCATTCGCTTCCTGGGTGTTCAAGGATTCTATCCCAATCACCAACAAGTATTTCGTGCCCAAAAACGCATTGTAAGCACCTCACGATATCCCTACTTTCTTGAAATCCAATATTACTATTCTGGCATTTGTAGCATGAATTCTTTACATATTCTTGTTCAGTGAAACATTTGCAAGCTAATGATAATATTCAATTGCGTTTTTGTTAGCCATACAGAGATCTGCCATGATTAGGGTTTAGGTTTCGTTTTTAGGGGTTTTGATTGCAGGTACAATTGGCCATGAAGAATGGTAACATGATGCTCGTGAGGTTGCTACAAGTTGATTGGTACCACTAGAATTGATTTATCATGCGCGCAGTGGATTTTGGAAAATCACAGGGGCTATACCTATAGAGAACGTCTGTAGGTAAAAGTTGTTTTCCCTAAAACGACAGACGCTGGGGAAGATGATGGCGTGGCGTGGTGTGATTCATCCATTTAAATTTCGCGCGTTTTGATACATTAACTTGCTTTTTTCTAATATAATGTTTGATTATTATTACATATATAAATAAGCAGCGTGGCACAAATGGCAACAAGGTGATGTTTTGAAGCATGAGGACCTGGGTTCGATCCCAGGTCCCAGCAAAATGCTATTTTCTTATTTTCTTGTTATAGATTCAGTGCACCTTTGGCCCAAGCATCTCACCATATGCCCTCAATGTTCAATCACTAGATCTCCAGAAGGCCAGATCTAACGCCCATCCTTTGAGATTCATGATGCACCCTGGTCAACTTGCAACATGGAATCTGAGAAATCAAACGTGGACCAAGGCTTTTGGGCTCAGATATGTTATGGACACCCCACCCCCTTTGCTTTGATACCAGGCCCAATTCTCTCTTTTCTTTTATATATTTTTCTTTTAATTTATTTTGATTAATTATTTCTCACACAAAATTAATTCTTTTTTATACAAAAACTCATAAAAATCAATTTCATCAAATTTAGGTTTTTTATATATTTTGTCAAAATTAATTTAATTAGTTTAATTTAATTCTAAGTCAATTCTAACCATTTGTAAATAAATTAAAATCAATTAGAAAATTAGGATTTTGTTTAAATTTAATTTTTATTTTATTTTCTCAAAATAACCAAAATACAAAAATAGGTCTAAATTAATTATTTTTCTTAATTTAAATTAATTAGTAATTAGATTTGTATTTATTCATTAAAACCTTATTTTTTCTCAAAATAAATCAAAAACAACAAAAAATAATTTTTTCTTTTAATTAGGTTTAGACGGGGTCAAAACCCTAATTTTTTCTCGTTCTCGATTCATCGCACGTTTATTATTTTTTTGCAAATATTAATGTAACTGTTCATGGGATGTAATAGCTTAATTAGGAATTTCCTTTTATATCGTTTTTACGGGGTTTTGGCTATGTAATTAATCCCCCTCCCTGAAGCCTTGTAATAGCGTAGTTTTATTTCTCGCATTTTAATTTTCGCAAATATTAACTGTTAGATGTATGATAATAGGATTGCATGACAAGAATGTATGTTAATTTTAAAATGGTTAGCAAACCCTAAATGTGCAAAGATAATAACTTGAAATTAAATCACTCGCACATGCGCACTCCTAGGGTATACTCTCACTTCGGTTGCCTTCGGTAAACGATCATTAAGTATATGGTGTTTTAGTGGTCGCTCTTTTGTCTAAACAAAGATCAAATGTCCCATTCGGAAATGTTGCCTCAGAAATGTTGCCTCGGAAATGTTGCCTCGAATATGATCTTAAGACACTAGGGTTATTACTAAGACGTCCTAACATTGCTTTAGTGATCGTACGTCCCTTTCGAATTGACCCTTACAATTCCAACGACGGTGATATCTACTCACTAATAGTAGGATAATGCTGTCTAAAGGAAACAAGAACAGAAACATTCTTTTTTCGAGTAGGTAGATGCTAGTAGGTACTTGCTCAAAATAACTTTTTCCACACTTACACTCTTTTCAAACAAAGTTTTCAAAAACACTTCGTAACACTCTTGAAGACAGAAGCAAGGGTTAAAACGAAGTAAAACAAAAACTTTTCAAAACACACAAACACAGAAGCAATTTTAAATGATGAGCAAGTACCTCAGAGCCCGTGAAAAACCACGAATAGAAAGGGTGCTAATACCTTCCCTTTCTATAATCTACCCCCCGTACTCAAAATCTCGAAAAAGGAATTTTTCTGTGCTTTTTTCCTTTCCAGTTGGATAAAATAAAAGTCAGTGGCGGCTCTTGCTTACCGAGACATTTTGCAAACACAAACGCAAAATGCAAACCAGCATTTTCCTAAAAGAGTCCGGTTCTACCACTGTATCATAGAACTGACGACTCTGCTGGGGAATAATAAGTGGGGTATACCTTAGGATTAGTTCATCATAAATTGCTTCTCTTGTTTAATTTGGTTGCTTTAGTTTTAAAGGGTTTGTATCGGGAGTTACTATAGGTCCTAACTCGGATATGGGGAACACCTTTTAGGTAAGTAGAAATAGACTGTGAGGGAATTGTACGGCGTAGACCGATACGATTGAAGCAGTATCTATGTTGATGTGGCACATTGGTTTGTACCGATATCCCTTGTGGAGAAACGAGGAGAATACGGGGCCGCTAAGTGTGTCGTTAAGAATCAACTGACCTTAGAACCTATAATTGACCAACTTGGCCATAGGAAGTAGTGAGATAGCCGGTCTCGGTGTAAAGCTGGGAACTGGTTGATACTCGATGCTACACTCATTGAGACCATACTCTCGAGATAGTTCCGGCCGCAAGAAAAGATTGTGTGAGCTAAAACCATGACCGATGGAGGATGGTCAGTGATATTGAGAACCTCTAGAACCCGGTTACTATTATTAGGACAGGTTGAAACCAACTAAACTTCAAGAGGGTAGTACCTAGACCCCATGCAAGCCTGAAACTTAAGGGCTTTTGTGTGACTTGTTTGCCTTTACCATGTCTCTTATCTGCTATACCTGTTGTGTGTATATCATAACATCATGCATCATAACATAACATGCATACTTCATTATACTAACCATTTCAAAGACCGAGGGGATTTATCTTTGTTCTGTTTTGCAGATTATAACATCCGTGCGCAGAAACACCATCTGAGTTAACTTTGTGCAAATACCTGCTCAACTCAAAGATTTAGCCTCGAGAGTTTCTGATACTTCTTCATTCATTAGGAGACATGGTCAGCTTCTTAGCTTGGTTACCTCAAAGTTTGACGAGCAGATGATGAGTGTGCTTTTCCAGTTCTTCGATCTGGTGCCTCATTGCTTCACTTTCCCAGATTATCAGCTAGTTCCCACTATGGAAGAATTTTCTCACTTATTGGGCATATCCATCCTTGACCAGATGCCCTTCATAGGTTTGGAAGAGACTCCTAGACCAGAGGACATTGCTTCAGCTTTACATTTGAAAAGGGCTGATGTAGTATCTAACTAGGAGACACGAAGCGGGGTTAAAGGTTTCTTAGCCAAGTTTCTGATGGATCAAGCTCAACTATTCTGGGATAATTTGGACTTTCAGGATTTTGAAGACATCTTGGCTCTTCTTATCTACGGTTTGGTTCTTTTCCCGAATCCAGATTCCTTCATAGATGTGAATGTGGTTAAAATCTTCTTGTCTCGCAATCCTGTGCCTACTCTGTTGGGTGATATCTTGCATGCCCTCTATACTCGTACTACGTGAAGAAGAGGAACCCTCATGTGTTGCATGCCGCTGTTGGTGAGGTGGTTTATTTCTCACCTCCCCAAGTTCGTGCTAAATAATGAAGAAGGTTTGGGATGGTCTTACAGGATAATGTCACTTGCCCATACAGACATTCTTTGGAGTTCTAAGGCTATGGAAAGCATTACTATCATTGATCGATGTGGGGGATACCCTAATGTCCCATTACTCGGAATCAGAGGGGGAATAACCTACAACCCTTGCTTGGCTTTGCCACAATTCGGTCGTGCTCGGAGAGACGGTCCTCATGAGCTACTTCTTACAGATATTGCCTTTGACTACAAGGAGGACGTTGACGAGCATCACCGAAGGTTTATACGAGCTTGGGGCATGGTGAACAGGTCTGACCCTCAAGAGCTAGGACCAAGGACTTCTCTCCCTATGCAACCTTATCTCCAGTGGGTCCGAGCTCGATCCCAGAAGCTTGGGATGCCTTATGAAGCTGTGTTGCCAGTGATTGTGGAGCCTACAAATGAAAAGGGCATTCCTTATACAGTCCTTTATCCATACATGCCCACTGATCTTGGGGCATTGAAGAGGTCTTGGATTCAACTGAAAGAGGAAAGGGATACCTACCGGGAGAAGTACCATGAGCAAGAAAGGAAGATCTTGAAGCTCACCAGCCAACTTGAGAATGAAAGGACGATCAGTGACTACGTCAGCACGAAGGGGAATGATCTATGGGATTTCTGATTTTTTCTTTTTTAGTTTTAGATTTATTTTTCATTTACTTCGTTGTAACGCCTTAGAGGCATTGTTGAACCTTTTTACAAGTTTAATCTAATAAAGTCTGTTTATTTTTTGTTTGTGTGATCGGTGGATCTGGAACTGACTGTTTAACGCTGGTTCGCGAAATGTCGCGGAAGCAAGAGTCGCCACCGTCTTTTATTTTCTCCAAATGGAAAGGACAAAAGCACAGAAAAATTCCTTATAGAGATTGCTCTCGGTTCGGGAGGTAGGTTATAGAAAGGGAAGGTGTTAGCACCCTTTCTATCCATGGTTATTGTGATCGGTGGATCTGGAACTGACTGTTTAACGCTGGTTCGCGAAATGTCGCGAAAGCAAGAGTCGCCACCGTCTTTTATTTTCTCCAATTGGAAAGGACAAAAGCACAGAAAAATTCCTTAAAGAGATTGCTCTCGGTTCGGGAGGTAGGTTATAGAAAGGGAAGGTGTTAGCACCCTTTCTATCCATGGTTATCCATGGGCTCTTAGATACTTGCTCACTTGTGTTTTCAAAAATGGTTTGTTTGCTTTTCAACTGTGGGTTTTAAAAAGTTTCTTTGAAAATTCCAGTTCGACTCTTGCATCAGTCCTCAAGAGTGTTTGAAAAATTGCTTTCGAAAGCTTTTTGAAAAGGTGTCGGTGTGAAAAGTATTTTTTGATTTGTTTTTGAAATTAGAGCAAGTATCTACGAGAACCTACCTACCCTAAGGAATTCGTCTGTGTAAATGTCCTTTAAAGTAGTGCCATCCCACCATTGAGAGGTAGGTAGCACCACCGTTGGAGGTGTTCGGGTCAATTCGATGTTCGGGACATGGTGATCACCGGAGCAATGGGAAGACACCTTAGAAGCTACCCTCATGCCAGGTTCCCGGATCATGAGGACTTACTAAGACATCCTCTACTCGACGATCACCTTTCGAGGCAAGGCAACAATGAGGCGTACCCTAGGGGTGGTGTGTGCGATTTGTGTGTCGTTTTCATTTGCATTTATCTTGTCATGTTATCGGTGTTCTACGCTTGTTTTTATTTTAAGGCCATTCATTCTTGCATGCTTTTATTTAACAGTTAAAAGAGTGCGGAAAAGTAAATCTAAAGCTATTACAAATGGCGTGGGTCCACATCGCCAAAATTAACCAGGACCCGATTTGACGGAAAATAAAAGAAATTAAAAGAATTAACAGTGCAAGAAGTAATTACAAGGCTTCGGGAGAGGTACATAATTATTTAAACGACATAAAATAAATATGCGAAATTAAATCGAAACGAGGGCGTTGGACCCTTTTGCAAAATTAAATTAATAAGGAATCAAAATTAAAATTAGAAGAAAAGGAACTTATTTTTTGGTGTTTTTTAGTATTTTAAGATTTAATAGAAAAATAATTAATTAAAACTAAAATAAAATGTTAAACCTAGTTCTAATTATTTTTTAAGTTATTAAGAAAAATATTGGAGTTTTTTAACCTAAATGAAACCCTAATTAATTTACAAGTTTAATTATAAAAATAAATAAAAGAAATAATATTATTGGGAAAAAAGAAAAAAATTAAAAAGGAATAAAAATTAATTAAATCTAATTCTATATTATTTTGTATTTTTGTTATTAAAAGAATTAAAATTAAAAATCCTAATTTAAGCTAATTAATTTACATGCATTTATTTACAAGAAAATATTAAAATAAAAATATTTATTATGTTTTTTTATCTTTTCTGATTTTTTAGACATTTTTTATATTTTTGCAAAAATAATTAATTAAATCAAAACAATAAAGAAAATAAAACAATAATTGAAAATAAAACATAAAGAAAATATGGAGAATTTGCAAACCAGGGGGGGTTCAGGCCCCAAATAGGAGGTTTTGATCAACAATTTGAGCCCAACTTTGCAAGGCCTGGTTGACTTTTTTATTCACATGCTGGCATGTCGACTCAAGCCTATAGCGTTCATCAATTTTCAGCCTTTAATCTGATCTCCAGGAACACGTGGATGGCTGGATCTTGAGGTGTATGGTGCGTCTGCAGCCTGGAAGCGCATAGGAATTGCTAATGAAAAATAATATTGAAACATGTAAGACCTGGGGCTCGAACCCAGGTCATGGATATTGCCAATGCCTTCTCCAACCAACTGTGCCAACTAACGCATTTGATATATAAATAAACAACAGTTAATAAAAAGGAAAACGTGGGTTAGTGCTTGGAAACGCGCGCGAATTTCAAACAAGCCAATCAACGTGTGCCACAACATCATCGTCTTCACCATCCCTGTAATACAAAAGACAAAAGCAACGGTTTTATAAATGTTCTTTTAGGCCGTTTTCAAGAAAATAGCGACTAGAGCTCAGGTATTCATAAATTGGGTGCGATGGGTGTTTCCTCTTTGTCTGAACGTGCTGAATCTAATGATGGTGGTTTGGAGTCTCAATTTTTCCTCGTTTGAAAATCCCCAATTCCAACCTCTGAAAACCCTAAAAGTCAAACATGGCATAATCGTATATAGCGCACAAAAATGCAATTGAATATGTTGGTTAGTATCAGAATATCATAATGAACATGAATCAATGAATAAAAAATGCAAAGGATGCGTGAATCATGATGCACGATTGTGAATTTTCCTTGATGCAGTTTCGGTTCAATATACCAGTTCTTTGAGCTTTGATGAGTGTTATGGATTAGAACACGTTCAGGAACCTTCAAGGAAGCTAATGGAATGGTTTTTATGCCTTGAATCGCCTTGTAAAGATGATTTCAGTTTTGACTTTTTTTTGACAATTTTTCAAGTTTGTTCTTAGTTCTTCTGCGCAGCTTTGTGTCTCTTGTGATTAGGTTTATGATCAGGCATATGTAGTGAGTCCATTAGGTTAACAAAACTCAATCAAATCCAATGCAATGATGGTTTTTGGAAATTTGATTTTAAGGATCTTTTTCATATCTTTTCCATGTGTTCTTTGCTCTCAATCAAGCCAATCAACCCAAATCTTTCCATAATTGCATATGCACGAAATATTGAGTCTAAAACATGTATAAAAAGATTGGTTAGGGTGAATTAAATATTTTTCATATATTTAAATGATTTAAATGAATTAATATAAATAAAAATTCAAATAAATAAATAAAAAATGAGAAAATACTTCCCTTTGGGCCAAGTGGTCGTGCCCATGCTTGGAATGATGAATTGTGGAAGAAAAATGGGCCCATTAGCAATTTTAGGTCATTTGAATCAATGTTGACTTTTCAAAATATCCAAAAATTTCCCAACTTCCACAAGGCATAACTTGCTCAATTTTTAAGATTTTCTCATGTTCTTGGACATTTTGGAAAGGTATTTGAGTCCTCTAACCAATGTCTTTGGTCCCATGTCATTTTGATTTACCAATCTCAAGTTATGGCCTTTGACTTAAAGTCCCTTTTTGTTGACTTTTGAAAATGACCTATAATGTTGAAATTGATAACTTTTTGTGAGAGCATTTCTTGGACTTGAAGTATGAAGATGAGTTGTAGGAAATGTCTTTCTCTTCAAAATGAGCTTTGGATGGAATTTTTCTGATAATCCATGTAAAAGTTATGCCCTGGTCAATTTCAGTTGACTTTTTCAGCTGTCCAAATAAGGAAACTTTTGCATCTTGATGATTTCTGAGCCAAATTTTGAGAATCATGATCAAGCATTGATCAAATGATGTTTGTGGCTTCAAAATGATATGTTGACCAAAAATTTGAACTTTTGACTGCCAAATGACCATTTTGCCCCTACAGTTGACTGTAGTGCAATTTAGGGTTTTGACTGTGCAATTTTGAGCTGAATGCCTTGAAACTTGATATGAGGATACTTGACCATATTTGTAGGCATATGAGACTTGATTGGGCCCTTGATAACTTCCTTTTCTTGATCAGAACACAAACCCTAGTTTTGACTGTATAGGAGACCTTGCACTGTGCAACCCTTGGGGAATTTTGTGACTTGGCTTGGCAATTTCTTGGAGAATATGGGAGGGAAAATTTTGGGGTACAACAGTTATCCATGGGCTCTTAGATACTTGCTCATTTTTGTTTTCAAAAATGGTTTGCTTGCTTTTCAACTGTGGGTTTTAAAAAAGTTTCTTTGAAAATTCCAGTTCGACTCTTGTATCGGTCCTCAAGAGTGTTTGAAAAATTGCTTTCGAAAGCTTTTGAAAATGTGTTGGTGTGAAAAGTATTTTTGAATTTGTTTTGAAATTTAGAGCAAGTATCTACGAGAACCTACCTACCCTAAGGAATTCGTCTGTGTAGATGTCCTTTAAAGTAGTGCCATCCCACCATCGAGAGGTAGGTAGCACCACCGTTGGAGGTGTTCGGGTCAATTCGAGGTTCGGGACATGGTGATCACCAGAGCAATGGGAAGATACCTTAGAAGCTACCCTCATGCCAGGTTCCCGGATCATGAGGACTTACTAAGACATCCTCTACTCGACGATCACCTTTCGAGGCAAGGCAACAGTGAGGCGTACCCTAGGGGTGGTGTGTGATTTGTGTGTCGTTTTCATTTATTTTTGTCTTTTGTCATGTCATGGGTGATCTAGCGTTTGTTTTTATTTTTTTCCATACATTCTTTCATGCCATTTGTTAACAGTTAAAAATATTGCGGGAAAGTAAAAATTCTAAGTTATTACAAAAGGCGCGGGTCCACATCGCCAAAATTTCTTGAACCCGATTTGACAGAAACATAAAGAAATAAAAGAAAATAAAGAATTAAAAGTGCGAGTGTGATACAGTGGGAGAACTGACTAGTGTTTTGCGTTCGTATTCGCACTTGTGCGGTTGAGCAAGAGTCGCCACCGACTTTTTATTTTATCCTAAAGGAAAGGTTAAAAAAGCACAACAAAAACCTTTTGAGATATTTCGTGGGTTCGGGGGGTAGATTATGAAAAGGGAAGGTATTAGCACCCTTTTCATCCATGGTTATCCATGGGCTCTTAGTTACTTGGTTTTTTAGATCACTTGCCTTGATTTTTGATTGCTTGAAAATGGTGTAGATGTGTGAGTGTTTTTGAAAATGTTTTGGAAGAAGATGCCTTGTCTTAGGCTAACCTTGTAACAATTCTTTACTCGAATATTTTACAAAGGCGTGTATCTTTTCGAAAAGATGTTTCAAAATGTTTTGAGAGTTTGTTTGAAAGTGTTGTGGATTGTGGTTTTTGAAAAGAAGGCAAGTGTTTTTGCAAGTTTGATCTCAAGTAACTAAGAGTTTATCTACCCTATTGTACTCAAAGGTTTTTGTCATGTTTTAACCCTTTTTAACAATTTTGTTCCACCATTGAATTTGGTGGACAATTTTGCGTTTAGGAAGTTTATTCGGAACGACGCGGGTCATCGTATGGACCATGAATGCAATGATGCCAAGTGTCTTTGGCAATTTTCTTTGAAGGGACCATGATCATTCCGTTTAGGCAACACTTTGAGACTTATGATCATTTGATTTTGTTTTGCCAAAGATACTCGACGTGCAAGCATGGCCCATTTTAGAAGGCAACATGTGGGATTACCCTAGAGGGTGCAAGTGTGATTGTGTATTGATTACATGTATTTGTCTTGTATTAGGTTATCTAGCGTTTGATTTTATGTACATGCAAACCCTAGGTCTAACCATGGTATAATTGGAAAACTGTAAATTGCGGAATGTAAAATCTACGCTATTACAAAATAGTATCCGGGAAAGGGGGTATAAATGTACAAATGGGGATGAGACTTAGGATCGTAGGATCCAATAGATTAACCGAATCGAACCAATCAAGTGTAAATGCAACGAATGTCAATATAAGCAAACGTATAATGTATCAAAATGTCAGCATATTGTGTAGGTGTATATGTATTGTGTGTAATTATTTACAGGTTTTGAGATGTGAATTCAAATGTGTATTAGGTGTTTGACCTAAATAAATGTTTACTTAGTCTTGTATTTTGTATATTTTTTTAATATGTGCAAAAAAGAAACTGTTTTAATCGAATGTTCTTATTTTTAATTAAATTATGTATAAAATGTGTCATGGTTTATCATATACAAAAAAAGTATTTTAATCAAATGTTTATGAATTTTAATATTAGAAAAAAAATGTATTTCTATTATTATGTACGAATATGTATGTTAATTAAAAAGTTTTCAATTTTATTTATATGATAAAAAAAAGTATTTTATTATTTTATATACAAATATATACTTAAAAAGATATTTTAACTATATGATAAAAAAAATGTATAATATGTACAAAATATATTTTAAATAAAGGAGTAAATAAATAAAAAGAAGCAAGTATTTTCAATTTTAATATATGAAAAAAAATGTTAAGTTAGAAATATATATGGTTTTAGTATTAATAAAAATATTTGGTAAAAGAAAGGTTAAGTTAATTAAGAATGTTATATTTATTAAAACTACATTTAGTTAGAAAATAAATATATTGTTTGTAAAATAAAAAGTTATCATTATTTTGTTTAGAAAGGAAAATAAAGGGAGCATTCAAATGGGCTTCAGAGGGATTTAGAGACGGGTCAGGCCCATGTTAAACTTGAAACGAATTTAGGGTTAGGGACTTGGTTCATTTGAGGCGAAAACGCTTAGGGTTTGGGACAGCGCCATTCACTGAGTTCCGTTCATCGTTCTTTCCATCTTCGTCTTCATCCGGCCACCAGTGTCACCCTCGAACCTCTCTTCCCTCCATGGCATGAACTCAGCATCCTCTTGATACAAGGTTTGTTTCAACGTTTATGCTCTTATCTCTTTTTTTTTTACGAATTTGCATGAGTTGTGTTAATTCGAATCTAAAACCTGATCTTTCGTTATTATGAGGTGAATGAGAAAAAAGAGGAAGAAAGCTCACTACCTGACCTTGGAGGAGGAGGAGAGAAGAGGGGCTGTGGCGCTTAGGAGGCCGGGACGGCGTGAACGTGACGCTTGCTTTTTGAGCTTTCCTGGTATCTTTTATCTTGCTCCTTAGGGTTTCGATGATGATTTTGAACTGAAAAACCTCTTTCAAAAAATTCACTTTCTTCTTCTTCTTCTATGCCACTGTATATTTGTTGCCTTTGAGCATTTGTATGCTTTTGAATTGTTGCCTTGCCTATGATGAAGCTTGCTTCTGAGGCCCTCTTTCCTCTTCTCTACTGCTCACGTTGCCTGTGATTTGTGTATGCTTGCCTCTGAACGATTTTGAATGCTTTTGAATGCTTGCCCAATGAAGATTGTTCTGAGGGCTTTAGCTTGTGACTAGCATATTGCTTGAATTGAATGGTTTGAGTATGCTTTTGGGATTTTGTTTGGGTACGCTTGGTTGACAGGCCTGTGATGAACACTTTTCTGAGGCCTGGTGTTTGGGTTTGGTTATGGAAGGTTTGGTGAGGTTTTGTGGCCTTAACAGGGTTATTTGATTTTAGGCTTGAGGTTGTGTGTTTGTAAGGATGATGCAGGTTCTGAGTTTTGGCCTTGGGTGTGAACTTGGTAGCAGGTTTTGAACTGTTTTTTTCAGGTTATGTATCTTTATGGTTTTTGCTTGCAGCAGGTTACAGGGTTGTGGTATTTCAGGTTTTTTGAGTTCATGGTTCTTTGACAGGTTAATGGTTATTTATGGTTTAAGCTTTGACAGGTTAATGGTTGTGGTTCAGCAGGTTTCTACTTGGGTTCAGGCTTGAACTTACAGTAGGTTATGTTGTTGGACAGTATGGTGGTTCTGTTGAGGCCTAGTAATTTTTTTATGCTTGTTTTGAACTTGCAGTAGTTTAGGCTTTTGAGGTTGAGCTTCAGATTTTGTGATGTTTTGTTTATCCGGTTTTGACAGGTTTTTGAGGTTAATGTAGGTTATGGTAGTGCAGTTTATGTGTTTGGCATTTTTTTGAATGATTTTTGACAGGTTAATGGTTGTTTCTTATGGTTATGAGATTGGATTGTTTTTGTGATGGTTGAGGTGTTTAGTTTGACAATTGACAATAGGCAAGTTGTCTTTTGCTTGTATGGTTCTATCTTTTGTGATGTTGGTGCTTGGCTCAATCAGGTTCTCTTTTTAAGCTCAGTATATTTTCTTTTATTCTTTTGTCCTCTTTCTCTTGGTCTTTGGCGCCTTATACTTATTCAAACCTTGGTATTTTTCTTGATCCAAGTTGCTGGTTAATTTTACAAAGTTTCTTGGCATTTTTTCTGTTTTGGTAATTGCCTCTGCTGTGTATTTCTGCCCAGTTTTGAGTAATGCTGAACTAATGCTTCTTTTAACTTTTGCCTTACTGTCTAAGCCTGAAAAACCTGCTTCTATCTCTCTTTTTTCTCTCTCTGTACAGTTTGCATTATAATATTATGCTTTTTGTACTATCTTTTCCTGAAAGTGGCCCTGATGGGAGATGATGAAAAAAGGACTTGCTTGCATAACATATTACTTCTGCATCTTTATCTCTTTTTGACAGCTTGGGTGGACTTTTTGTATTTTTGACAGTAGGTTGCACTTTTGGCTTTTGATAGAAAGTGGTAACTTGGACTTTTTCAGTTTGGTTTGAATTTGAAGTTTTGAGATTTTGAAACTATGCAGTTTGATATTCTATGCATTTTGACATTTGCATTTTTCAACTTTGCATAAAAATTCTTCCCTCTCTGTGAACCGGGAAAAATCCCGTGATTTGCAGAGAGGGTTAACTGATCCCAGTCAGTGGCCCTTAATGATGAGTCTAATTTTAACTGTCTTTTTTTTATTCAACTGCTTTCTGACTTTTCTCTTTTCTTTTTGCAGATGAATAACGAAGCACCAGAACGAAGTGAAGAGTGAAGAGATTAGGAACTTAGGATAGAATTTCTTATTTTCAATTTAATTTTTGTACACTATTATTATTTTAAATACTTCGTAATAAATACTTGTATTCAAATAATAACAATTGTAACAACTATTAAATATGAAATAAAAATTCCATTGACATTTAATTCTTTTCAATTCCTTTTCTTTATTTACTTGTTATTTATAATTCCTTAAATTAAATAAAATGAAAGTTTAAATTTCAAATATTTAATTCTTAGAACCATAAATAATCAACTAAACCTTGTTGATCAAAAATAAATGAATTCGACGTTTCCATCATTCAAAGCAACGCACAGTCGAACACAAAAACTGATCAGACGTAAACCTCTTTTTCACTGATTCTTTTGCCAAGCACTGTAATTCCACACTGCACACATCCTTTTGACTGGCCCAAACAAAACAAACTGGATTCAAACCACTGTCTCTTTTACTGATTAAATCAAGATAACGCGAATTTTAACCCGAATCTTGGAATAAACTGCAAAGTGCTTGTGGAATTTAAATTCTTCTGAGAATATGCCCATAAAACCTTAACTCCTGATTAAATGCCAAATAACGCTCGCCTGATCAAAATTGAACCAAAAATCATCCAAACCCTAAGCCAACTGTATGAAACAATTCAGAGTCCTAAAAAATCAGTAAAAACCCTAATTTTGCTTGACTGTTAAGAAATGCCTGTTTGTCCGATTCTTGAGTCAGTTTGAAAAATCAGGAAAGGCTTGAAGCTGAGATTTCTTGGGGAAAAATGCGAGGGCAAATTTTGGGGGTACAACAGTTGCCCCTGTTCAATCTTCTTGGACCTGAAGAGTTAGATTGGCAAGTTTGCCTTTCGCGACTTGAAGGTAAAGGAAGATTGGACACTAAAGTGCCCAGAAAATTTGCACTCGTCGATGCGATGGTAGATGTGAATGGGCTTACAGATGCCATTTGGTGATGGGCTTAAAGATGCCATCTGGTGCAATAGAATTTTGTCGGGGAATGGGCTTAGAGATGCCATTCGGTGATGGGCTTAAAGATGCCATCTGGAATGAGTATCAGGAAGGTGTCCATGCTTTGGACCATCTTCGAACTGGGGGTCTGAATAAGCAATAGATTGACATCCGTTGTTGGGAAGAATCCATGAACGGTTTTCAGAAGTCTTGAAGAAGAATTTGGACAAGCGACAGGTTAACGTCCGTTACTTGGGGAACCTGTAAACTGTTTTCAGAAGTCCTGAAGTTGAATAAGCAATGGAGCAGCATCCGTTGTTGGGAAGCGTCCGTAAACTGATTTCAGAGGTTGCATCTGAACAAGCTGACAGATTAACATCCGTTACTTGGGAAGAATCCATGAACTGTTTTCAGAAGTCTTGAAGAAGAATCTGAACAAGCGATAGGTTAACATCCGTTTACTTGGAGAACCCGTGAACTATTTTCAGAAATCTTGAAGTTGAATAAGCAATGGAGCAGCATCCGTTGTTGGGAGGCGTCCGTAAACTAATTTCAACGGTTGCATCTGAACAAGCTGATAGATTAACATCCGTTACTTGGGAAGAATCCATGAACTGTTTTCAGAAGTCTTGAGAAGAATTAGCAATGGAGCAGCATCCGTTGTTGGGAAGCGTCCGTAAACTAATTTCAAAGGTTGCATCTGAACAAGCTGATAGATTAACATCCGTTACTTGGGAAGAATCCATGAACTGTTTTCAGAAGTCTTGAAGAAGAACCTGAACAAGCGATAGGTTAACATCCGTTTACTTGGAGAACCCGTGAACTATTTTCAGAAATCTTGACGTTGAATAAGCAATGGAGCAGCATCCGTTGTTGGGAGGCGTCCGTAAACTAATTTCAAAGGTTGCATCTGAACAAGCTGATAGATTAACATCCGTTACTTGGGAAGAATCCATGAACTGTTTTCAGAAGTCTTGAGAAGAATTAGCAATGGAGCAGCATCCGTTGTTGGGAAGCGTCCGTAAACTAATTTCAAAGGTTGCATCTGAACAAGCTGATAGATTAACATCCGTTACTTGGGAAGAATCCATGAACTGTTTTCAGAAGTCTTGGAGGATAATGGTTTTAGTCTGTCGACTGATCTTACCTGAAAAGGCACAGAATTAGTCGTATGCAATGTTATGATGCATGATACAATGTATGTTATGTACTATGCATATAAATGGATGCGCATGTAAGCTGGAGAGCTGTCTTGCAAATGATAGATGAATCCGGGATAGCGGGAGATAGAAGTATCCTGGCTGCTGCTGGGGAACAAGGAGGTTGGGTTGTATACCCATCTTCTGGGGAATTCCTGAAGTCTTCTACTGGGGAGTACTTAATGCTGGGGAGGTAAGACTGAGAGTCTTCAGCTTGGAGGAAAGAACTCTGGCGATCTCATTGGGGAACTCAAGATTTCTCTTCCTAAAACTCTGTGGGGAGAAGGCTCAATAGTCTGGCTCCGCTGGGGATAAGCTTGAAGCTTTAAACTCTGAGGGGGAATGAGTTCTGGAGGATTCTTCGGCTGGGGTTAACAAAGATAAACTCCTCTGGGGATTGTGTTGATAAGTTGTGCTGGGAGACTTGATAAACTCCGCTGGGGACAGGAAGAACTTTGGCGAACGCGATCTTCCGTGATTGTTAGCTGAGGATAACCCAGTTATAATCCTTTGTGAGGAATATCTTTGGATAAAACTTGGGAGGGACGTCCGTACTCTGCGGGGAAACATCCTTCGGAACCTTACTGGGGGTAAGCTTCGAGGACCTGCTGGAGATAAACCTCAGGGTTTGCTAGGGATATGGATTCCAAATCTCTCGAGGGTTTCCTTCGACAGGGTGTCAAGATATCCATATGTACCTTCATCCTATCGGTAATCCTCTTTCTTTGGTTTAGTTAGGAAATGATTATGTTTCAAATGCATATGCCTATTCAACAAAACATTGGACGTTTCTCAAAATAAAACAAGTAGTGTAATAGAAAAAGAAAAGGGAAATGACACAAATTTTTGAGAAGAGTATTTGTATTGATTTTCTTTGAGTATATTTGTACAAAGGAGACAATCATCCTAGTAAGAGGATTCTGTCGTAAATAAGATTTATACGAAATAAAGGATTGCTATGTGAAATAATTCCATGGGATTCCACTCTGCTATAGCTTTCACAACTCTGAATATCTGTCCATTCAATGCTTCATTTGACGATGGCTGGGTTGGTCAGAAACCTGGAACCGATTGATGAAGAGATTATCTTTGAAGTGATCCGACGAGACATAGTCATACGCTTTAATTCCCTAACTTTTGCCTGAATCGCCCTTTCGGGTTTTCGATTCATCGGGAAACCCCTTTTTGCCCAAGCCGCCCTTTTGGGTTTTCGACTTGCCGGGTGTACAGATTTTTTCGCTTTTATCCCTAATTTTTGCCTGAACTGCCCTTTCGGGTTTTCGGTTCACCGGGATGCCCATTTTTGCCCAAGCCGCCCTTTCGGGTTTTCGACTTGCCGGGTTTTTTATGCGTAGTATCTTTTAACTATGTCTGCGTTCGCAGGGTGCGGCAAATCGTCGCCGTCCATGGTGGTCAGAATCATTGCACCACCAGAAAATATGCTCTTGATCACAAATGGTCCTTCATATGTAGGAGTCCATTTGCCCCTGGGATCACTTTGCGGCAAGATAATCCGCTTGACTACTAGATCTCCGACTTGATATACTTGACGTCTGACTTTCTTATTGAAGGCCTTGATCATCCGTTTTTGATACGTCTGACCATGGCATATAGCAGCAAGTCGCTTTTCGTCGATCAAGTTGAGTTGATCAAGCCGGGTTTGCATCCAATCATCTTCATTCAAACCTGCATCCTTCATAATCCTTAGAGAAGGGATCTGGACCTCCATAGGCAAAACAGCTTCCATGCCATAAACCAAAGAAAATGGGGTTGCCCCAGTTGAAGTACGTATCGTCGTACGGTATCCATGCAGAGCAAACGGTAACATGTCATGCCAGTCTTTGTAAGTGACTGTCATTTTCTGAATAATCTTCTTAATGTTTTTGTTCGCAGCTTCAACAGCACCGTTCATCTTCGGCCGATAGGGAGATGAATTGTGATGATAAATCTTGAACTGCTCGCACAATGCAGTGATCATTGTGTTATTCAGATTTGTACCGTTGTCTGTAATGATTATGTCTGGAACACCATACCGACATATGAGATTTTGCTTGATAAAGCGGGCAACCACATTTTTGGTAACAGAGGCGAAGGAAGCTGCTTCGACCCATTTAGTGAAGTTGTCAATGGCAACCAGGATGAAGCGATGTCCGTTGGAAGCCGTGGGCTTGATCTCTCCGATCATATCAATGCCCCACATTGCAAAGGGCCACGGAGCAGTCAGGACGTTGAGGGGAACCATAGGAATATGCACTTTGTCAGCGTAGACTTGACACTTGTGGCAAGTACGGGAATGTTGATGGCAATCAGCTTCCATGGTAGACCAGTAATAGCCTGCCCTCAGGATCTTCTTAGCCATTGTGTGCCCGCTTAAGTGAGTGCCAAATGTGCCGCTGTGTATATCAGTCATGATCAACTCTGCTTCAGCTTTATCCACACATCGGAGTAATACACAATCATGGCTTCGTTAGTAAAGGATGCCGTTGCTCAGGAAGAATTTAGCAGCAAATTTCCTTAAGAACTTCTTGTCATTTACGGAAGCTCCTTCAGGATAATCTCTAGTCTCGAGATACCTTTTGATTTCATGGAACCAAGGTTGTTCCACTACTTATTTGGTATTAATCTCGTGGCAATGTGCCGGTTCATCCATTCGCTTGATGGTGATTTGGGGAGCCTCGTTATCCCAGTTGAGTTTAAACATGGAGGACATTGTGGCTAGAGCATCTGCTAGCTGATTCTCTTCTCGCGGGAAATGCTCGAAGGTAATTCGCTCGAAATGAGGCAACAATGTCAGGACATGTTCTTTGTATGGGATAAGATTAGGATGCTTGGTATCCCACTCTCCTTTGATTTGACTGATAACCAAAGCCGAGTCCCCAAATACGATCAAAGATTTGATCCCCAAGTCTATAGCAGCCTTGAGACCAAAGATGCAAGCTTCATACTCAGCCATGTTGTTTGTGCAGCTGAAGCAAAGTCGGGCCGTGAAAGGTGTGTGACAACCTTCCGGAGAAATGAGTACTGCGCCAATACCGTTTCCAAGCGCATTTGAAGCACCATCAAAGTACAGGGTCCATCGGGATCCCTTTTCGGGTCCGTCATACGGTCCGTTACCTTTAATGTTGTCCAAATTCATGATGTCCTCGTCTGGGAAGTCAAATCTCATGGGTTGATAGTCTTCGATAGCCTGATGAGCCAGATGATCAGCTAGCACACTCCCTTTTATAGCTTTTTGGGTGGTGTACTGGATGTCATATTCAGTTAAGATCATTTGCCATCTAGCTATCCTTCCAGATAAAGCGGGCTTCTCGAAGATATACTTGATAGGATCCATTTTGGAAATCAACAAGGTAGTATGAGTCAGCATATACTGTCTTAGTCGGCGAGCAGCCCATACCAAAGCGCAGCAAGTTTTCTCGAGCAGTGAGTAGCGAGTCTCACAGTCGGTAAACTTTTTGCTAAGGTAATAAATAGCATGCTCTTTTCGACCAGACTCGTCATGTTGGCCCAAAACACACCCCATTGAATTATCCAAGACGGTCAAGTACAAGATCAATGGTCTTCCTTCGACGGGTGGCATCAAAATAGGAGGTTCTAGCAAATATTCCTTGATTCTATCAAAAGCAGCTTGACAATCGTCGTTCCATTCCACTACTTGATCTTTCTTCAAGAGTTTGAAGATTGGCTCACAGGTAGAGGTCAGGTGTGAGATGAATCTGGCAATATAATTTATGCGCCCCAAGAATCCTCTAACTTCCTTTTCAGTACGGGGGGCAGGCATCTCTTGTATTGCTTTTACTTTTGCTGGATCGACTTCGATGCCTTTGTTGCTTACGATGAATCCCAAGAGTTTACCAGACCTAACCCCAAAAGTGCATTTACTTGGATTCAGCCTGAGCTTGTACTCTTTCAATCTGGCAAACAGCTTTTCCATATGTTCAAGGTGCTCTTCCTCTGTTTGTGACCGAGCTATCATATCGTCTACGTAAACTTCAATCTCATGATGTATCATATCATGAAATAAAGCCACCATGGCGCGTTGATAAGTTGCCCCTGCGTTCTTCAGCCCGAACGACATCACCTTGTAACAGAAAGTGCCCCACTGTGTGACAAAAGTTGTTTTCTCCATATCTTCGGGGGCCATCTTGATTTGATTATAGCCCGAGAATCCATCCATGAAGGAAAACACTTTGTGCTGAGCTGTATTGTCGATCAAGATGTCAATATGAGGTAGCGGGAAATCATCCTTAGGGTTGGCCCTATTCAAATCCTGGTAGTCCACACACATTCTGACTTTGCCATCTTTCTTCGGCACTGGCACAATGTTAGCGACCCATTGAGGATAGGACGTAACAGCAAGAAAGCCAGCATCGAATTGTTTCATTACTTCCGCCTTGATCTTTTCGGACATGTCAGGCCTCATTCGGCGAACCTTTTGCTTGATTGGTGGACAATCCTCTCTTGTGGGGAGACGGTGAACCACGATGTCTGTGTCTAGACCCGGCATGTCTTCATAGGACCAAGCGAAGATTTCAACATACTCATTCAACAACTGTATCAGGCGTTCCTTGACTTTTGGTTCCAGATTGGCACCCACTTGTACCTCCTTCCGATCCTCCTCGGTCCCCAAGTTAACAGCTTCCAATGGCTCTTCGTGCGGTAAGATGGCCCTTTCCTCTTGTTGCAAAAGTCTGGCTAGCTCCCCTGGTACTTCACAACCTTCGTCATCTTCATACTCGGCTAGATTGACCAGATCCTCAGAGTTATTGAAAGATATAGCAGAATAGTCACCCATGTAATCCGGAGTGGATGGGTACCTGCATTGGTGAGTGTGGGTGTGTGTAAGGGATAGCCATCCTTAAACAAAAATGCAAAAAGAAAAGAAGATGAGCATAAGCAGTTTATCAAATGAAAAACGTCCAATGAATCATTAAACATGGCATATGAATATGAAAAATGGTCAAAACCCTTACAAGTGGACCTGCATGCCCCGGGCAAGGCAGGAGGTGAAAAAGATAGTGTACGGATTGTTTGAAAGTAAAATATTACAGACCAAATAGGAAATGTTTGATAGATAAATTACTGAGGAATAAAAGTAATGGGGACAAAGTCCTTAGCCTCCCAATTGCTCAATCCTCCTCTGGCAGTTGGATAAATCCACTCTTCAATGTTGCTCTCCCTGTCTTCATCTTCCAAGGCGTTGATTCCATAGGGAGAAATCTTGACCGGCGCCCTCACAATCTTCGAACGGCGCATAGCTTTCTGGCCAGCGGCTGTGAACCCTAATCCAAACTTGTCAGTCTTATGCGGAAAATCGGGTAATTGCCCCCATGCTGAATTCTTCCCTTCTTTGATTGCGGCTCTTGCATCCTCTAGAGATGCCATCCTGGCCATCTGTCTTGGTGTCTCAGCTGCCAATTTTGCCACTGCTATTTCAGGAAGAACCTCTTCGAAATGTTGAAACGGCGTCTCAATAAATTCTCCCTCAACCTCCACATACCGGAAGGAATTTAAATGGCTAATCATGTACTCTTCTTCGCCGTGAACAGTAATGATCTTTCCCTTTACAGGATACTTCAGCATTTGATGCAAAGAGGAGGTGACTGCCCCGGCATGGTGAATCCAAGGTCTACCCAACAGGCAGGAGTATGATGGACGGATGTCCATCACATAGAAGGTGGATTTAAATACCTCAGTACCTATCTTGACAGGAATCTCAACTTCTCCATGGACCATCCTTTTCGACCCATCAAAAGCTCTGACGACAATATCACTAGGCTTCAATTCCAACCCTTCGCAATCTAGCCGGTCCAAGGCCTTTTTAGGCAAAACATTCAGTGATGAACCGGTATCAACCAAAACATGTGCAAGGGTGGTTCCGCGACACTCGATTGAAATATGCAACGCATCATTGTGGTTTCGGCCCTTCGGGGTTAGGTCGGCATCAGAAAAGCCTAATCCATTGTCCGCAGTCAGGCTAGCCACGCAATGTTGAAATTGATCTGCAGAGGTTTCCTGGGGCACATGAGCTGCCTTTAGAAACTTAATCAAAGCCTGAGCGTGCGCTTCTGAGCAAAGCAATAGTGCCAGCATGGAGATCTTGGAGGGGGTTTGCCCCAACTGTTCCACCACATCGTAATCACTTCTCTTGATTATCCTCAGAATCTCGTCCATTTCTTTCTTGGAAGCTTCTGGAATCGCCAAGGGTTGAGCCCTCGTCCTGACGGGCTCATCTTATATTCCCTTTCCTTTATCAGCAATGGTAGGAGAGACAACATTAGGAACAACAGCCTCTTCGATCAAAGGAGTTCTAGCAGAAAGTTTGATTGGTGCAGGGATGACTTCTTTAGCTGATGAGGGTCCAAAGACTGCTCTTGGAGGGGCAATCTCTGGAGAAAATATTCTCCCGCTCCTGGTGATTTTGCTGGTGCCCGCAATGTTACTAATGCTGGCTTCTTCATCATCTGAATTTTCTTCAGTTACTTCAACTTGCTTGATACCATGATAATAGATGTCACCACCATAGTTCCAAGGTATCGACTTCTCAGAAACAAAGGGAATAGGCCCTGGCATTGTTATCTTCAAAGGTGTAGATTTTGCAGCTGGTGTAATCTTAACAGGCTTTTTGGCGGCCTTGGAAAGATTGGCGTGAATGGTTATGATTGAGATATTTTCAACATGAACTGGAACAACAGGAACTTTTTCGAACAAAATTTGTCGGCTATCCATGAGGCCTTGGATGCCTTCCTTTAATAGCGGACAATCAAACGGTAGAGAGTAGCAACAGTAGCAGTCTTCTTTACATCCCGGGAAGATCCCGGCCCTCAACAAATTCGATTTAATGGTTAGCAGTGGAGTAGTCAGATCACTAACGTCGGCAACATACAGATCCTCTTCAATGGCGTTGACATTCCGACCGTGCTTTGGCATAGGTGCAGATATCACATTGGGTTTCTCTGGAGCGTCAAACTCTACCTCCTTAGCCTCTATCAGGTCCTGGATCTTATGCTTGAGTGCCCAACAATTATTGGTGTCGTGTCCAACACTGTCTGAATGATAGGCGCACTTAGCATCGGCATGATAATGCGGGGAAGACGTATTCACATTCTTTGGTGCCTCCTTGATGGTGGCGAGATTCAACTTCAAAAGATGGGGAAGCACTTGCGCCGGAGTCATGTTAATACGGGTGAACTACCGTTGTGGCCTTTCCACCCGTTGCTGATTTGGTCTGGTCTGGTTATAGCGAGGCTGCTTGCTTGGAGTGTTTTGAATCATTACGGCCCCCACAGTTGGCCGACGCTCCATCTTCCCTGCTCTTCTCTGAGAATATACCATAGCTGCCTCCTTCTTAAACGGCTTCTTCTCAACATTTGCAGCAACACCCTTCTGAATCTTTCCTGACTTTATGCCAGCTTCTATTCTTTCGCCTGTTAAGATCAAATCGGTAAACCCCGCGGAAGAGTTACCAATTAGATGATTGAAAAATGGCCCAGATAGGGTCCCAAGAAACATATCAACGAGCTCACGATCGGTTAAAGGAGGCTGCACCCTGCCAGCCAAATCCCTCCATTTTTGTGCATATCCCTTGAAGCTCTCACTTGTTCCTATTGACATACCTTGAAGTTGGGTACGGGTAGGAGCAAGATCAGAATTATACTGGTATTGTTTGTAGAAAGCGGTGGCCAAATCTTCCCAATTTCTGACACTGGTTCCTTCTAGCTGATAAAACCACTCCAACTGAGCTCCCGATAGGCTGTCTTGAAAGAAATGAATCCAGAGATTTTTATCTGCCGTATATGGTTGAATCTTTCTCACGTAGGACCTGAGGTGCATTTTGGGACAGGACAGCCCGTCATACCTTACAAACACTGGCACTTTGAATTTTGGAGGAATCACAATTCCGGCAACCAAGCCCATGTCTTCAAAATCCAAACCCGGTACCCTTTGCAATTCCATGGCAGCCAATCTGTCTTCTAAACCCTTGTACTTATCATCAGCTGGAGGGTATTGTTGGTCAGAATAATCTTCATCCTCTTCGACTTCTTCCTCTTCCGCATCAGACTCGGAAGGCACCGCAACCCGATCTCTTTTACTAGTCCCTTCATCAGAAGTAGGAGGAAATTCAAGCACTCTCCGAGCTTCTCTGTCAAATCTTCTCCCCAAAGTAGCCACTCCGACCCTCTTTTTCTTCTTCACTGGGTCCTTATTCTCCAAATGAGCCTTGATGTCCTCTTGACTCTTAACCAAAGTCATCAAGAGTTGCTGGAACTGTGCATTCTGAGCCTGTAGGTCTTTGACTGTTTGCTCGAGATCCATCCTACTGAAATAAACAGCAGATAGATAAGGAAACCTGGAGTGAGACCTGCTTATGCACATGATGAATGGTATGCTTATGTATGCAATGCATTCAAGGATTTAGAACATTCAAAATTGTTTCAGACAAAGAAGAACGCACGTCATATTAATAAGAAGAAATTTGTTAGTACATAAATGCCCCATGGGCCAAATATTACAAAATAAACTTCTTAAGGCAGAAAGACATTGCGCATCCTCTTTGGTGCGATGTAGGTATTGAGGGCCTCTTGCTCGTGGAGTCGGCGGGTAAGCTCTAGAACCTTCTTTTCACTGGCGTAGTAGCTAGCTTCAAAAGTGTTCCGTTCCTCCTTGAGCTGAATCCAACTTTTCTGCATTTCCTCCCACGATGTAGGCATATCTGGATGCAGGATGGTGTAGGGAACCTCTCCTTCATTGACAGGCTCTTTAATCACTGGGAGTACATGAGGATAAGGCATCATTAGACTTTGGGCTCGGGCTCGTACCCACTTGAGATAGGGCTCAAGAGGGATGGAGTTCTTGTGTCCCAGAGTCTTGTTATCAACCTTGTTGAGTTTTCCCCAAGCTCTGATGAATCTTTGGCGGAGTCCTTGCGCATCGTTGTCGAAGTCAAAAACTAGGCTAGGAATCAACATGTCATGAGGGCCATCCCTCCGGGCATATCCAAATTTCCTTAAGGCTAGGCAAGGGTTGTAGGTAATACCTCCTCTGATTCCAAGTAAAGGAACATTAGGAAACTCTCCACAACGATCGACGATGATGACATTTTCTCTGGACCGAGAACACCAATGCACATCAGAATGAGTGAGAGTCATCAACCGTTGGGACCACCTTATACCTTGATCATTCTTCAAGACAGATTGTGGAAGGTGCGAAATAAACCACCTTGCAAGGAGAGGAGTACAGCACATGAGAACACCCCTCTTTCTCATTGTTCGTGTGTAAAATGAGTGAAGGATGTCCCCAAGCAATGTTGGTATTGGATTTCTGGACAAGAAGATTTTGACGGCATTGACATCTACCAATTGGTCAGGATTTGGGAACAAGACCAACCCATAGATAAGGAGTGCCACAATCTCTTCAAAGGCTTGTAGGTCCAATGAGTTCCAACATTCTTGTGCCTTCTCAAACAAGAATTTTGCTAAGAATCCTTTGACGCCGCTTCTGGTTTCCCAATGCCCCTTAATTTCAGATGGTTGTAGATGTAGTGCTCGAGCAACATCTTCAGGCTTTGGTTCCTTCTCCGTACCGTTGAAGGGTAGTTGATTAAGGATAGGAATTCTCAGGAGTTGAGAAAACTCCTCCAAAGTGGGCACCAATTGATAATCAGGGAAAGTGAAGCAGTGGTGAAGAGGGTCAAAGAACTGGAATAGCACTTTCATCATGTCTTCTTCAATGTTGGTGTTGACTAAGCTGAGCAGTCTACCATGTTTGTCACTGAAGGATGAGTTTTCCGGAATTCTTGAGGTGAGCTCCTTGAGTTGAGGAGAGATTCTCACAAGATTGACTTGGATGGTATTTCTGCGAGGAATTTCCATGACCTACAAAACAAGAACAAAGATGAAGATCCAAACCCTTGACATGGTTAGTGAATGCATATGATGCTTCATGATGTTTATGATGTATGCACAAAACATATGTACAGGCAAATCATACCAAACCCTAGTTTCAGGCTTGCATGGGGTTTCATAGGTAAGTACCCTCTTGAGTGTAGTTGGCTTAAAAACCTGTCCTATAAATAGTAACCGGGTTCTAAGGAGCTCAATATCACCGGATTGTTTTCATTGTTCATTGTTTTGGTTTAGCCACTTAACTAGCGACCAAAATATTCCAAGAAAACAACCCTCAATGAGTGTAGTATCGAGTATCTACCAACTTCGGACTGCACCAAAGCCGGTCATCTCACTACCCCTAATAAAAGGCCAAGATGGTCAAGTAAGGTTCTAGGTCATTAGTGCTTAGTGACATCACTCAGCGGCCCCGTACTCTCCTTGACTGAACTCAAGGGTTACCGGTACTCACAAATATGTCGCACTAATATAGCTATTGCTTCGACCGTGTCGGTATACCCCGCACAGTTTCCACAACGTATTGCTATCTATGAATGTTTCCCAAAAATCCGGGTGGAGGATTGTAAACCCAAACAATAGAGCCCAAGTATAAAGCAAGCAAAGCAAACAAAATAATCATGCAAGAGAGTGATCTAAAAAACCCTAAGGTAGCCCCACTTTTATCTTTACAAATCCCCAGCAGAGTCGCCAGTTCTGTGATACGGTGGGAGAACTGACTAGTGTTTTGCGTTCGTATTCGCACTTGTGCGGTTGAGCAAGAGTCGCCACCGACTTTTTATTTTATCCTAAAGGAAAGGTTAAAAAAGCACAGCAAAAACCTTTTGAGATATTTCGTGGGTTCGGGGGGTAGATTATGAAAAGGGAAGGTATTAGCACCCTTTTCATCCATGGTTATCCATGGGCTCTTAGTTACTTGGTTTTTTAGATCACTTGCCTTGATTTTTGATTGCTTGAAAATGGTGTAGATGTGTGAGTGTTTTTGAAAATGTTTTGGAAGAAGATGCCTTGTCTTAGGCTAACCTTGTAACAATTCTTTACTCGAATATTTTACAAAGGCGTGTATCTTTTCGAAAAGATGTTTCAAAATGTTTTGAGAGTTTGTTTGAAAGTGTTGTGGATTGTGGTTTTTGAAAAGAAGGCAAGTGTTTTTGCAAGTTTGATCTCAAGTAACTAAGAGTTTATCTACCCTATTGTACTCAAAGGTTTTTGTCATGTTTTAACCCTTTTTAACAATTTTGTTCCACCATTGAATTTGGTGGACAATTTTGCGTTTAGGAAGTTTATTCGGGACGGCGCGGGTCATCGTATGGACCATGAATGCAATGATGCCAAGTGTCTTTGGCAATTTGCTTTGAAGGGACCATGATCATTCCGTTTAGGCAACACTTTGAGACTTATGATCATTTGATTTTGTTTTGCCAAAGATACTCGACGTGCAAGCATGGCCCATTTTGGAAGGCAACATGTGGGATTACCCTAGAGGGTGCAAGTGTGATTGTGTATTGATTACATGTATTTGTCTTGTATTAGGTTATCTAGCGTTTGATTTTATGTACATGCAAACCCTAGGTCTAACCATGGTATAATTGGAAAACTGTAAATTGCGGAATGTAAAATCTACGCTATTACAAAATAGTATCCGGGAAAGGGGGTATAAATGTACAAATGGGGATGAGACTTAGGATCGTAGGATCCAATAGATTAACCGAATCGAACCAATCAAGTGTAAATGCAATGAATGTCAATATAAGCAAACGTATAATGTATCAAAATGTCAGCATATTGTGTAGGTGTATATGTATTGTGTGTAATTATTTACAGGTTTTGAGATGTGAATTCAAATGTGTATTAGGTGTTTGACCTAAATAAATGTTTACTTAGTCTTGTATTTTGTATATTTTTTTAATATGTGCAGAAAAGAAACTGTTTTAATCGAATGTTCTTATTTTTAATTAAATTATGTATAAAATGTGTCATGGTTTATCATATACAAAAAAAGTATTTTAATCAAATGTTTATGAATTTTAATATTAGAAAAAAAATGTATTTCTATTATTATGTACGAATATGTATGTTAATTAAAAAGTTTTCAATTTTATTTATATGATAAAAAAAAGTATTTTATTATTTTATATACAAATATATACTTAAAAAGATATTTTAACTATATGATAAAAAAAATGTATAATATGTACAAAATATATTTTAAATAAAGGAGTAAATAAATAAAAAGAAGCAAGTATTTTCAATTTTAATATATGAAAAAAAATGTTAAGTTAAAAATATATATGGTTTTAGTATTAATAAAAATATTTGGTAAAAGAAAGGTTAAGTTAATTAAGAATGTTATATTTATTGAAACTACATTTAGTTAGAAAATAAATATATTGTTTGTAAAATAAAAAGTTATCATTATTTTGTTTAGAAAGGAAAATAAAGGGAGCATTCAAATGGGCTTCAGAGGGATTTAGAGACGGGTCAGGCCCATGTTAAACTTGAAACGAATTTAGGGTTAGGGACTTGGTTCATTTGAGGCGAAAACGCTTAGGGTTTGGGACGGCGCCGTTCACTGAGTTCCGTTCATCGTTCTTTCCATCTTCGTCTTCATCCGGCCACCAGTGTCACCCTCGAACCTCTCTTCCCTCCATGGCATGAACTCAGCATCCTCTTGATACAAGGTTTGTTTCAACGTTTATGCTCTTATCTCTTTTTTTTTTACGAATTTGCATGAGTTGTGTTAATTCGAATCTAAAACCTGATCTTTCGTTATTATGAGGTGAAGGAGAAAAAAGAGGAAGAAAGCTCACTACCTGACCTTGGAGGAGGAGGAGAGAAGAGGGGCTGTGGCGCTTAGGAGGCCAGGACGGCGTGAACGTGACGCTTGCTTTTTGAGCTTTCCTGGTATCTTTTATCTTGCTCCTTAGGGTTTTGATGATGATTTTGAACTGAAAAACCTCTTTCAAAAAATTCACTTTCTTCTTCTTCTTCTATGCCACTGTATATTTGTTGTCTTTGAGCATTTGTATGCTTTTGAATTGTTGCCTTGCCTATGATGAAGCTTGCTTCTGAGGCCCTCTTTCCTCTTCTCTACTGCTCACGTTGCCTGTGATTTGTGTATGCTTGCCTCTGAACGATTTTGAATGCTTTTGAATGCTTGCCCAATGAAGATTGTTCTGAGGGCTTTAGCTTGTGACTAGCATATTGCTTGAATTGAATGGTTTGAGTATGCTTTTGGGATTTTGTTTGGGTACGCTTGGTTGACAGGCCTGTGATGAACACTTTTCTGAGGCCTGGTGTTTGGGTTTGGTTATGGAAGGTTTGGTGAGGTTTTGTGGCCTTAACAGGGTTATTTGATTTTAGGCTTGAGGTTGTGTGTTTGTAAGGATGATGCAGGTTCTGAATTTTGGCCTTGGGTGTGAACTTGGTAGCAGGTTTTGAACTGTTTTTTTTCAGGTTATGTATCTTTATTGTTTTTGCTTGCAGCAGGTTACAGGGTTGTGGTATTTCAGGTTTTTTGAGTTCATGGTTCTTTGACAGGTTAATGGTTGTTTATGGTTTAAGCTTTGACAGGTTAATGGTTGTGGTTCAGCAGGTTTCTACTTGGGTTCAGGCTTGAACTTACAGTAGGTTATGTTGTTGGACAGTATGGTGGTTCTGTTGAGGCCTAGCAATTTTTTTATGCTTGTTTTGAACTTGCAGTAGTTTAGGCTTTTGAGGTTGAGCTTCAGATTTTGTGATGTTTTGTTTATCAGGTTTTGACAGGTTTTTGAGGTTAATGTAGGTTATGGTAGTGCAGTTTATGTGTTTGGCATTTTTTTGAATGATTTTTGACAGGTTAATGGTTGTTTCTTATGGTTATGAGATTGGATGGTTTTTGTGATGGTTGAGGTGTTTGGTTTGACAATTGACAGTAGGCAAGTTGTCTTTTGCTTGTATGGTTCTATCTTTTGTGATGTTGGTGCTTGGCTCAATCAGGTTCTCTTTTTAAGCTCAGTATATTTTCTTTTATTCTTTTGTCCTCTTTCTCTTGGTCTTTGGCACCTTATACTTATTCAAACCTTGGTCTTTTTCTTGATCCAAGTTGCTGGTTAATTTTACAAAGTTTCTTGGCATTTTTTCTGTTTTGGTAATTGCCTCTGCTGTGTATTTCTGCCCAGTTTTGAGTAATGCTGAACTAATGCTTCTTTTAACTTTTGCCTTACTGTCTAAGCCTGAAAAACCTGCTTCTATCTCTCTTTTTTCTCTCTCTGTACAGTTTGCATTATAATATTATGCTTTTTGTACTATCTTTTCCTGAAAGTGGCCCTGATGGGAGATGATGAAAAAAGGACTTGCTTGCATAACATATTACTTCTGCATCTTTATCTCTTTTTGACAACTTGGGTGGACTTTTTGTATTTTTGACAGTAGGTTGCACTTTTGGCTTTTGATAGAAAGTGGTAACTTGGACTTTTTCAGTTTGGTTTGAATTTGAAGTTTTGAGATTTTGAAACTATGCAGTTTGATATTCTATGCATTTTGACATTTGCATTTTTCAACTTTGCATAAAAATTCTTCCCTCTCTGTGAACCGGGAAAAATCCCGTGATTTGCAGAGAGGGTTAACTGATCCCAGTCAGTGGCCCTTAATGATGAGTCTAATTTTAACTGTCTTTTTTTTATTCAACTGCTTTCTGACTTTTCTCTTTTCTTTTTGCAGATGAATAACGGAGCACCGGAACGAAGTGAAGAGTGAAGAGATTAGGAACTTAGGATAGAATTTCTTATTTTCAATTTAATTTTTGTACACTATTATTATTTTAAATACTTCGTAATAAATACTTGTATTCAAATAATAACAATTGTAACAACTATTAAATATGAAATAAAAATTCCATTGACATTTAATTCTTTTCAATTCCTTTTCTTTATTTACTTGTTATTTATAATTCCTTAAATTAAATAAAATGAAAGTTTAAATTTCAAATATTTAATTCTTAGAACCATAAATAATCAACTAAACCTTGTTGATCAAAAATAAATGAATTCGACGTTTCCATCATTCAAAGCAACGCACAGTCGAACACAAAAACTGATCAGACGTAAACCTCTTTTTCACTGATTCTTTTGCCAAGCACTGTAATTCCACACTGCACACATCCTTTTGACTGGCCCAAACAAAACAAACTGGATTCAAACCACTGTCTCTTTTACTGATTAAATCAAGATAACGCGAATTTTAACCCGAATCTTGGAATAAACTGCAAAGTGCTTGTGGAATTTAAATTCTTCTGAGAATATGCCCATAAAACCTTAACTCCTGATTAAATGCCAAATAACGCTCGCCTGATCAAAATTGAACCAAAAATCATCCAAACCCTAAGCCAACTGTATGAAACAATTCAGAGTCCTAAAAAATCAGTAAAAACCCTAATTTTGCTTGACTGTCAAGAAAGGTCTGTTTGTCCGATTCTTGAGTCAGTTTGAAAAATCAGGAAAGGCTTGAAGCTGAGATTTCTTGGGGAAAAATGCGAGGGCAAATTTTGGGGTACAACAACGAGCAATTATTTACACGGCTTTGGGAGAGATACATAAATATTATAAAGAAATAAAATAAATGTGCGAATAAGAATTAAATCGAAACGAGGGCGTTGGACCCTTTTTGCAAAATTAAAATTAATTAATTAACAAGAAAAGGAGATGTTTTTTTGGTATTTTGTAGTATTTTAGGATTTAAATGAAAAAAAGAATTAATTCAAATTAAATGCTAACCCTAATTCTATTGGCTTTTAATTTATTAAGAAAACATTGAATTTTAACCTAATTTAACCCTAATTTTTATATACAATTTAATTATAAAAATAAATATCTAATATTTAATTATTATGGGAGAAAAAGGAAAAAAGGATAAAAAATTAATATGAACCCTATTTCTACATTTTTTAGATTTTTATTATGAAAATATTAAATTAAACCCTAATTTAAAACTAATTAATTTACATGCAAATTTTATTTACAAGAAATATAAAAAAAAATATTTATTATTTTTTTCTTTTCTGATTTTTTATGTTTTTGGTTTTTTTATAAAAAAAAATAATTAATTAAAAAGAACAATAATTAAAAGAAAGAAAGAAAACAAAACAAAAAAAAGAAAGAATGTGAAAATGCAAACCTAGGGGGTTCAGACCCCAAATGGGAGGTTTTTTGATGGTGATTCAGGCCCATTTAGAGGCCTTGTTGACCTTTCCATGACGCGTGTACATGCGTTGACTAGGGTTTATGGTGTTCTCCAAATCTACGCCTTTGGATTGCTGAAGCTGGACGCGTGGATGGTTGGATTATGAAAGTGTATCATGGACCACAACATTATACCTGCATGCGAATATTAATTGGAAAAAAATATATGGAAAGGGTGGGGACCTGGGATCGAACCCAGGTCCTGAATGTTACCAGCCTTATGCCTTGCCAATTGTTCCAGATGCGCGCTTTGTATATTAAAGAACAAACAAATATAATAAAATAAATATGCGTTAGTGCTGATTCTTCACGCGAAAATTTAAACAGGCCAACCACTGTGCTCCACATCATCATCTTCTTCCTTATTGTTTTATTTTCCTGAAACAAGAATATATTAAGCAACGGTTTTGGAACGTTGCTGTAGACACCATACAAGAAAATAGCGATTAGCCATTGGACGCTCATAAATTGAGCGCGACCCTATCAATGAGTTCGTATGAAGGTCCTGATGAGGATAGTCTGGGTCTTGTGCTCCAATTTTCCCTTATTCAAAAACCCCTAATTCCAAGTCCTGTAAACCCTAGAAAACAATAATGGCATCTTTGCATACAGTGCGTAAAACTTCAATCAAAGTACATGATTAGCTTGCAAACATTATTCTAAACACAAAAATAACAACAAAATATGTTAACAATGCATGTATGATAGAAACCGATTCAGAAATTTTCTTTACCAACTTCAATGGTGATCTTGCGTTTTCTTGAGTATGGGGGCTTGGGGAATGATTGGAATATGTCCTATAATCCTCAAAGAAGCTAAAGGAATCACTATTTTGTCTTGAATCGCCTTGCAAAGGTGTTTTCAGAATTGAGATTTTTTAAGAAAAAGTGTGAGTATGATCTTCAGGTTCCTGCGCAGCTCAATGGTTCCTGGCATTAGGTTTTGATTCCTTGTATAAGTATGAGTGAATTAGGTCAAAAAGAACCATCCAAATCTCTTGCATTCATGGTTTTTGAAATTTGATTTTCAAAGATCTTTTTCAATCTTTTCCCATGTGTTTTTGTACAAATCATGATCAATTCTCTCCAAATCTTTCCATATTGGATCATGCACGAATTATTGAGTAGATTTCATGCACAAAAAGATTGTAAAGCTTAGGTTAAATATTTTTCATGTATTTAATTTGATTTAAATGAATTATTATTAATAAAAATTCAAATAAATAAATAAAAAATGAAGAAATACTTCCCTTTGGGCCAAGTGGTCGTGCACATGCCTTGGATAGTGAATTGTGGAAGAAAAATAGGCCCATTAGCAATTTTAGGTCATTTGAAGCAATGTTGTCTTTTCAAAATTTCCAAAAATTTCCCAACTTCCACAAGGCATAACTTGCTCAATTTTTAAGCTTTGCTCATGTTCTTGGACATTTTGGAAATGTCTTTGAGTCCTCTAACCAATGCCTTTGGTCCCATGTTATTTTGATTTACCAATATCAAGTTATGGCCTTTGACTTGAAGTCCCTTTTTGTTGACTTTTGAAAATGACCTATAATATTGAAATTGATAACTTTTTGTGGGAGCATTTCTTGGACTTGAAGTATGAAGATGAGTTGTAGGAAATGTCTTTCTCTTAAAAATGAGCTTTGGATGGAATTTTTATGATAATCCATGTGAAAGTTATGCCCTGGTCAATTTACAGTTGACTTTTTCAACTGTCCAAATAAGGAAACTTTTGCATCTTGATGATTTTTGAGCCAAGCTTTGAGAATCATGATCAAGCATTGATCAAATGATGTTTGTGACTTCAAAATGAGATGTTGACCAAAAATTTGAACTTTTGACTGTCAAATGACCATTTTTCCCCTACAGTTGACTGTAGTGCAATTAGGGTTTTTGACTGTGCAATTTTGTGCTGAAAGCCTTGAAACTTGATATGAGGATGCTTGACCATATTTGTAGGCATGTGAGACTTTATTGGACCTTTGGAAACTTCATTTTCTTGATCAGGACCAAAACCCTAATTTTGACTGTTTAGGAGACCCTTGCACTGTGCAACCCTTGGGGAAATTTGAAGCATGACTTGGCAATTTCTTGAAGAATATGGGAGGGCAAATTTTGGGGTACAAAAGTTGCCCCTGTTCAATCTTCTTAGACCTGAGGATGCAGATTGGCTGACGTGCCTTTCGTAATCCGAGGGTAGAAGATGATTGAACACTAGAGTGCCCAGAAATTTACGCTCGCATAGTGGAAATGGGCTTATAGATGCCATTTAGAGATTGATGAATAGGAGGATGGGCTTATAGATGCCATCTGGGTGTTGATCGCGTAAGAGATTCCTTAGCGAGAACCTGCATACCTGCAAAAGAAAAATGAGTACCTGACATGTTGCAGGAGCTGGTTTTCAGATGTTTTGTATAAGTGTGTCCTAACTGGTTACAGGAGTTGGATTTGGAGCTTCACAAGATGATGAATGAACCAGGGATGGTTACTACCTTAGCATGAACGGTAAGAGAACCTTGGGTGACTTTAACTTCAACAACGCTCGTTGAGAAAAATCTTGGTGGGAATTACCATCTTCGCAGTATCGGGAAGAGAACCAATAGGCAATTATAATCTCAAAAGCGGACGTTTGAGAAGAACCTGGAATGGAATTATCATCTCACTCACCGTCGGGGAGAGAACCATAGGAAATTATAATCTCAAAAGCGGACGTCTGAGAAAAACCTGGGATGGAATTATCACCTCACGCACCGTCGGGGAGGGAACCAAAGGAAATTATAATCTCAAAAGCGAACGTCTGAGAAAAACCTGGAATGGAATTATCACCTCACGCATCGTCGGGGAGGGAACCAAAGGAAATTATAATCTCAAAAGCGAACGTCTGAGAAAAACCTGGAATGGAATTATCACCTCACGCACCGTCGGGGAGGGAACCATAGGAAATTATAATCTCAAAAGCGAACGTCTGAGAAAAACCTGGAATGGAATTATCACCTCACGCACCGTCGGGGAGGGAACCATAGGAAATTATAATCTCAAAAGCGAACGTCTGAAAAAAACCTGGAATGGAATTATCACCTCACGCACCGTCGGGGAGGGAACCATAGGAAATTATAATCTCAAAAGCGAACGTCTGAGAAAAACCTGGAATGGAATTATCACCTCACGCACCGTCGGGGAGGGAACCATAGGAAATTATAATCTCAAAAGCAGACGTTTGAGAAAAACCTGATAACTTCTACTGAGTCTTCATCAGAAAAATCTGTTGGGAGTCGATTTAGCTGGACTAGAGAAGGCCTTGGACTGGATAAGAAATCTTTGGAATTGATTAACTGAACCGGTCTAGGTCTTGAAATATGATTGAGAATTTAACTGAATCTTTCCTGAAAAGTAAAGGTCAGTCATATGCAATGCATGATATGGATCAAGCAATGATGTTCTCAACATAAATGAGATTTGTATGATATGATGCGTCTATGCATGCTATGATGATGTATGTGATGTTTAGGAATGTATGTTTTCGTCTAGGAAAGTAAATCCTTGACGGGTGCCGGGAAGTCATATCCTGGGCTGATGTTGAAGAATGGATTTTGCTTCCGCTGGGGATGATAGCTGCAAGAATACCGATAGGGGAAGATGACTCCGTTGAGGAATAAACTTGGCGAATGGAAGATTCTGCGGGGAGAAAAAATACTCTAGCGACCATGCTGGGGAGTGATACTCTGTGGGGAGAGAGATACTTTGTTGATTTGCTGGGGATATCCTTGTTGTATTGGAAGTGCTAATAGACTTCGCTGGGGATGTCTTTGCTGTATCGGAAGTGTTAATAGACTTCGCTGGGGATAAGAAAGAACTATGTTGACGACGACCTTTCCGTGGCTTTTGGCTGAGGATAACCCAGTTATATCCTGTTAAGGAAATAACTCTTTGAATAAAGCCGGACGATGCGTTCGTGCTTTGCGAGGGATAAGCTTCCAGAATCTACTGGGGATAAGCTTGCTGCTTGGGGAGGTAAATTCCAACTTTCCTGGGGAACCGGATTGGACTCTCCTGGGGAAGTTTTGACTACGGGGAAGTGATTCCTTTGAATGTTGATATACCACCGGGGAACAATCTTTAGACCAAGACTGCCGGGGATGCTTGTTAAGAATATGTATGCTGCTGGGGAAGTATTGAGATCTACTGGAGGATACTCAATTTCCTTGAGTTTTGATAGCTTTGCTTGGAGAAGAATGCATTGACTTGACTTACTCTCTGGGGAATTAGGATATCTGGTTATGTTCTTTAGCTGAACCTACCTTGGTACCTTGGAGGACAGAACAATTAGATTGCTTAGACAACTCTTTATTGCCCCTGTTTCTAGCGTCACCTGTAATTAATCCTTTGTTTCGTATGCAAATATTTATGAGTTAGCAAATTATTGTCAATGCATATATCACAAATTGAACCTTGGACGTTCTTCGCAAAACAAAACAGAAAAAAGAAAAACAGTTGGCACGTTTAACTGAAAAGTATATTTGTATTGATTTTGAATGGCCTGAAAATAGGCGTTTTGTATACAAGAGGCTGACGTCCTAGTAAGAGAACGTCGCCGAACAAAAGAGTTTATACAAGTTTTGTACAAAATAAAACAGCTGTGTGAAAGGAATGATCCCACTGGGTTTCAACTCTGCTATTGTCTTTATAACTCCGAGCGTCTCATCACTTGATGACCTAAACGAAGATGAAGCTGACTGATCGATGCCGTCTGCACTTGATATAGATACCGGATTCTGGGTGCAAATTGATCCAATGAGACATAGTATTACGCTTTTATCCCTAATTTTTTCCTGGACCGCCCTTTCGGGTTTTCAGTCCACCGGAATACCCATTTTTGCCCAAGCCGCCTTTTCAGGTTTTCGACTTGCCGGGTGTACAGATTTTTTCATATTTCATCCCTTCATTTTGCCCGAACCCTTTTGGTTCGACGAGAAGCCCTAATTTTTGCCTAGGCATGTCAGCCTAGCGGGTCTTTTTTATGCGTAGTATTTTTTTACTATGTCTGCATTGGCGGGGTGAGGAAGGTCGTCACCATCCATATTGGTCAATATCATTGCTCCTCCTGAGAACACATGTTTAACCACAAATGGCCCTTCGTACGTAGGGGTCCATTTGCCCCTTGGATCACTCTGAGGAAGGATGATTCGCTTGATTACCAGATCCCCAACTTGATATTCCTGTGGTCTGACCTTTTTGTTAAATGCCCTGATCATCCGTTTCTGATACGTTTGACCATGACAGGTAGCAGCAAGTCTCTTTTCATCAATGAGGTTGAGCTGATCAAGTCGTGTCTGGATCCAATCATCCTCGCTTAGATTTGCATCCTTCATTATCCGGAGAGAGGGTATTTGCACTTCGATCGGTAAGACTGCCTCCATACCATAAACCAAGGAGAAGGGAGTTGCCCCGGTTGACGTCCTAGCTGAGGTACGGTACCCATGTAGAGCGAACGGTAACATCTCGTGCCAATCCTTATAAGTCACAGTCATCTTCTGCACGATCTTCTTGATGTTCTTATTTGCTGCTTCTACAGCCCCATTCATCTTCGGTCTGTAAGGAGAAGAATTGTGGTGCTGTATCTTGAACTGCTCACAGAGCTCAGCGATCATCTTGTTATTCAGATTGGTACCGTTGTCTGTAATAATTCTCTCAGGGACGCCGTACCGACAGATCAGGTTATGCCGAATGAACCGTGCCACAACAGTCTTGGTTACCGTAGCATAGGATGCTGCCTCGACCCACTTTGTAAAATAATCAATCGCCACTAGGATGAAGCGATGCCCATTAGATGCCGTAGGTTTAATCTCACCGATCATGTCTATGCCCCACATTGCAAACGGCCAAGGCGCAGTCAGAACATTCAGAGGAACTGGAGGAACATGCACCTTGTCTGCATAAATCTGGCACTTATGGCATGTCCTAGAATGTTGGTAGCAGTCAGCTTCCATTGTGGACCAGTAATATCCTGCCCGTAGGATCTTCTTAGCCATAGTGTGTCCACTGGAATGTGTACCAAAGGTCCCTTCATGTAGCTCTTCCATGATCCTTGCTGCTTCAGTCTTATCCACATAACGCAGTAAGGTTGAATCATGGTTTCGCTTATACAAGATGCCGTTGCTAAGGAAGAACTTTGCCGCGAATCTTCTCAGGAATTTCTTATCATTGATAGAGGCACCTTCAGGGTATTCCTGAGCTTCCAGATATCTCTTCACCTCATGGTACCAAGGCTTCTCAGTCACCAATTCAGTCTCGAGATCACAACAGTATGCCGGTTCGTCCAGTTTCCATATGATGATCCGGGGAGCCTCATTATCCCATTTGACCTTGAACATAGAAGACATTGTAGCTAACGCGTCCGCCAGCTGATTCTCTTCTCTTGGAAAGTGTTCAAAGGTTATCTCTGTGAAGTGGGGGATCAAGGTCAACACACATTCTCTGTAAGGAATCAGGTTTGGATGTTTCGTATCCCACTCTCCTTTGATCTGATTGATCACAAGAGAGGAATCTCCGAAGACACTCAGAAACTTGATCCTTAGGTCGATCGCAGCTTGAAGACCCATGATGCACGCCTCATACTCTGCCATGTTGTTGGTACAGTTGAAACATAGCCGGGCAGTGAGCGGAGTATGAGTACCTTGAGGAGATATGATTATGGCGCCGATACCGTTTCCCAAAGCATTGGAGGCTCCGTCAAAGTGCATAGACCATCGGGATCCTGGTTCAGGTCCTTCATCCGGTCCAGGTACTTCACAATCAGTTACTATCATGATGCTTTCATCCGGAAACTCGAAGTTCATTGACTGATAATCGTCGACGGCCTGATGTGCTAAGTGGTCTGCCAATACACTTCCCTTGATGGCTTTCTGGGTTGTATACTGAATGTCGTATTCCGTCAAGATCATTTGCCATCTTGCTATTCTCCCGGACAGAGCAGGCTTTTCGAATATGTACTTTATAGGATCCATCTTTGAGATCAACAAGGTAGTGTGAGTCAGCATATACTGTCTCAGCCGGCGAGCAGCCCATACCAAAGCGCAGCAAGTTTTCTCAAGCAGTGAGTATCGGGTCTCACAGTCGGTAAACTTTTTGCTAAGGTAATAAATGGCATGCTCTTTTCGGCCAGACTCGTCATGCTGCCCCAGCACACACCCCATTGAGTTGTCAAGTACTGTTAGATATAGTATCAGAGGTCTCCCTTCAACCGGTGGCATAAGGATGGGTGGTTCTTGGAGATACTCTTTGATTCTGTCGAAAGCAGCCTGACATTCATCGTTCCAACGTACTACCTGATCTTTCTTCAGCAGCTTGAAGATTGGCTCACAGGTAGCAGTTAGGTGTGAGATGAAGCGAGCGATGTAATTCAGGCGTCCTAAAAAACCTCTGACTTCCTTCTCTGTCCTAGGAACTGGCATCTCTTGAATAGCTTTGACCTTGGCAGGGTCCACTTGAATGCCCTTGTCACTTACCACGAAGCCTAGCAACTTTCCAGATCTTACCCCGAAGGTGCACTTGTTCGGGTTCAACCTTAGCTTGTACAGTTTCAACCGGTCAAACAACTTCTGCAGATGATCTAGGTGCTCTTCCTCAGTCTGGGACCTTGCGATCATGTCGTCAACATACACTTCTATCTCATGATGGATCATGTCATGAAATAAAGCAACCATGGCACGTTGGTAGGTTGCCCCAGCGTTCTTTAGTCCAAAAGGCATGACCTTGTAGCAGAAGGTGCCCCACTGAGTAACAAATGTAGTCTTTTCCATGTCTTCAGGTGCCATCTTGATCTGATTGTAACCTGAAAAGCCATCCATGAAAGAGAACACCTTGTGCTGAGCTGTATTATCAACAAGGACATCAATGTGAGGTAGGGGGAAGTCATCCTTGGGGCTGGCCCTGTTCAGATCCCTGTAGTCGACACACATTCTGACCTTACTGTCCTTCTTAGGTACCAACACCACATTAGCAACCCACTGAGGGTAAGAAGTCACTGCAAGGAACCCGGCATCAAACTGCTTCATAACCTCGGCTTTAATCTTTTCAGACATCTCTGGACGCATCCGGCGGACCTTTTGCTTAACCGGAGGGCAGTCTTCCTTAGTTGGCAAGTGATGGACCACAATATCGGTGTCCAACCCGGGCATGTCTTCGTAGGACCAGGCAAAGATCTCCATATAATCATGTAGCATCTGAGTCAACCGTTGCTTCACGCTGAGCTATAGGTTGGCACCAATCTTTACCTCTTTCCTGTTTGCCTCAGTACCCAGGTTTATTGTTTCCACTGGCTCTTCATGGGGTTGAATTTCCCTCTCTTCCTGAAGTAACAGTCTTGCGAGCTCGCCGGGCACTTCGCAATCATCTTCACCTTCGTCTTCGGCTAAGTTAATCGGATTTTTGAAGTCATAACTGGCAGTAGCAGAGTCGTTATCAGTGAGATCCCGAGTGGATTGAAACCTGTATGGTGAGTGTGTGTGTAAATACAGCTGTTTTGAAATATATGTAAAAGAAAGAAAGACAGAAAAGGAGCACAAGATTTATAATGCGAGAAAACGTCCAAGATTTTCATTCATGATATATGAAATGACAATTTATATGCCCTCACAAATGAAACCACGGTGCCTCGGGTAAGACACCGGGCCATAGAGTTTATTTATTGTTTATTACAAATACCAAAAACATAGGAATTCATTACTTAGTAACAAGAGAAACAGATAGATTGTCCTTTGCACTCCAATTGTTAAGTCCACTGTCGGTTGCCGGGTAAATCCAGCTATCAAACTCAGCATCATCTACTTCATCTTCGTCCCCAATAGCATTTACTCCATGAGCAGGCAGGGGAGCTGTCACTACATTGGGCTTCTCAGATGCCTCAAACTGTACCTCCTTGGCGTCAATAAGGTCCTGCAGCTTGCTCCTTAACGCCCAACAGTCATCAGTGGAATGCCCCGGGCTATCTGAATGGTAAGCACAACGAGCATTTGGGTTGTACTTAGGAGATGCAGTATTGGGGAACTTCGGCGCCTCTCTGACAGTCACTAAGTTGGTTGAGAGCAACTGTGGCAAGATTTGGGATAGGGTCATGTTTAACCGGGTGAACTCTCTCCGGGGTCTTTCAGCCCTTTGAGGATTGGTTGGCCGAGGAGCGGCAGCAGGCTTAGCAATCATTACCGCACTGACAGATTGGCGGCGCTCAGGTCTCTCTGATCTCTTGGAACCATATACAGCACTAGCCTCCTTCTTGAAGGGTTTCTTCTCAGAACTAGACGATGCACCCTTCGGAATCTTACCAGACTTTAACCCAGCCTCAATTCTTTCTCCAGTCAGAATTAAATCAGTGAACCCTGCAGACGAATTCCCGATAAGATGGTTGAAAAATGGCCCAGATAAGGTCCCCAAGAACATGTCTACCAACTCCCGATCAGTCAATGGTGGCTGCACCCTACCAGCCAGGTCTCTCCACTTCTGAGCGTACTCCTTAAAACCTTCACTTGAACCTAACGACATACCCTGGAGTTGGGTACGTGTAGGGGCAAGGTCAGCATTATATTGATACTGCTTGTAGAAAGCAGTAGCCAACTCCTCCCAGTTACGAACCTTGGTCCCATCCAACTGATAGAACCATTCGAGATGAGTCCCTGAAAGACTCTCCTGGAAGAAGTGGATCCATAAATTCTTATCCGCAGAGTACGGTTGAATTTTCCGAACATAGGACCTGAGATGTAGCTTGGGACAAGACGCCCCGTCATATTTAGTGAAAGATGGTGCTTTGAACTTCCGAGGAATGATTACACCAGTTGACAAACCCAGATCTCCAAAATCCAGCCCAGGTACCTGTTGTATCTCCATAGCATTCAGCCTATCCTCCAGCTGCTTGTAACGGTCTTCTGCCAGAGGATATTGCTCTTCATCAAAATTAGTCTCGTTGTCAGAGACTACCGGACTAGGAACCCTTGCCTCTTGAGGAGTACCCTTGCCTACAGAAGAACCAGCCTCTTCATGCTGCAGAGTATTGCCAAACCTTCGGCCCGAGTTGAACAGAACAATCCTTCTCTTCTTCTTCTTCTCCTTCTTCAGGAGCAGAGTCTTCAGCTCTTCTTGGCCTTGAGCCAAACCCTTGATTAATTCCTGAAACTGCGCATTCTGCGCCTGAAGAGCTTTGATGGATGTCTCAGTTGATGACGAATCAGGATTCATGATGCTGAAATAAACAGCGAAGAACTGTAAGCAACCTGAAAAGAGGAAAAACCTGCTATGCACATGATGAATGATATGTGTTTATGCAATGCATTCAAGGGTTCGAGAATTCAACTTCGTTGTAGACAAAAAGGAACACACGTTATCATTAAGGAAATAACTGTTTAGTACACCAAAGCCTCATGGGCAAAATAATACAAAAATCAAATCAATCCCAAAATACACTGCGCATCCTCTTTGGAGCTATGTAAGTGTTGAGATTCCTCTCCTCATGCAACAGGCGGGTGAGCTCCAAGACCTTCTTTTCACTAGCATGTAGACTGGTCTCAAGAGAATTCCGTTCTTCCTTAAGCTGGATCTAGCTTTTCTGCATCTCTTCCCAGGATGTGGGCATATCAGGGTACTGAATAGTGTAGGACACTTCTCCTTCCAAGACTGGTTCTTTGATTACTGGGAGCATATGGGGATAAGGCATCACTAACTTCTGGGAGCGGGCTCGTACCCACTTGAGATAAGGTTCTAATGGGATGGAATTCCTGTGCCCCAGTGTCTTACTGTCTATCCTACTTGGCATCCTCCAGGCTCTGATAAATCTCTGGCGAAGTCCTTGAGTATCGTTGTCGAAATCAAAAACTATGTCAGGAATTAACATGTCATGAGGACCATCCTTCCGAGCATAACCAAACTGTCTCCAAGCCAGGCATGGGCTGTAAGTAATACCTCCTCTGATTCCAAGTAAAGGAACATTAGGGTACTCCCCGCAACGATCAACGATAGTGACATCTTCTCTGGACCTAGGGCACCAATGTATATCTGCATGTGTAAGAGTCATCAACCGTTGTGACCATCTCAAACCCCGCTCATTCTTCAACACTGATTGTGGAAGGTGCGAAATAAACCACCTTCCTAGGAGAGGAGTGCAACACACAAGGACACCTCTTTTTCTCATGGTTCGAGTGTAACATGAGTGAAGGATGTCCCCCAGCAACGTAGGTATAGGATTCCTGGACATAAAGATCTGGACAGAACTGATATCAATAAGCTGATCTGGGTTAGGGAACAACACCAAACCATAGACAAGGAGGGCCACAACCTCTTCAAAAGCTTGCAAGTCAAGGGAGTTCCAACATTCATGGGCCTTTTCAAACAGAAACCTGGCTAAGAACCCTTTGATACCACTTCTAACTTCCCAATGTCCCTTGAGGTCAGATGACTGTAGGTGCAAGGCTTTAGCAATCTCTTCAAACTTAGGTTCCTTTTCCGTACCGTTGAAGGGTAGCTGATCAAGGATAGGGATCTTCAGGAGCCGGGAGAACTCCTCCAATGTAGGTACCAGCTGATAATCCAAGAAGGTGAAACAGTGATGCAGAGGGTCAAAGAATTGGAACAGGACCTTTATCATATCTTCCTCAATGTTGGTATTGACCAAGCTGATGAGGCTTCCATGTCTTTCACTGAATGAAGAGTTCTCGGGAATCCTGGATATAAGCTCCTTGAGCTGAGGAGGGATCCTTACAAGACTGATTTGAATTGTCTTTCTACGAACAGTTTCCATGTCCTACAAAACAAAGAACAAAGATGAAGATTCGAACCCCTGAAATGGTTAGTCAATGCATATGATGCTGGATGATGTCATGATGCTATGATTAAACACACCACAGATATTTACAAAGACAAACATATAAGGCACACAAGGCACACAAGACAAACCCTTAGGGTTTAAGGCCAGCATGGGGTCTGGGTAGTACCCTCTTGAAGTTGGTGGGTTCAACCTGTCCTATCAAAGTAACCGGGTTCTAAGGGTCCCAATATCACTGGATTGCTTTCATTGTTCATCGTTTCGATTTAGCCACTGAACTGGCGACCGAAATATTCCAGGAAAGCAACCCTCAATTGAGTGTAGTATCGAGTATCAACCAACCTCGGACTGCACCAAAGTCAGTTATCTCACTACCCTAAAGAGGCCAAGATAGTTCAATTAAGGTTCCTAAGGTCTGTTGATGCTTCACGACACCACGCGGAGGCCCCGTACTCTCCTTGACTGAACTCAAGGGTTACCGGTACACACCAAAGTGCCACATCAACGTAGCAGACTGTTTCAACCATGTCGGTATACCCCGCACAGTTCCCTCACAGCTTTGTTGCTACTTTCTAAGAAAGGTATCCCCCAGATCCGGGTTAGGATCTATAGAACTCCCAAGCAACCCACAATTTAAAGCACACAAGGAAAACAATTGAAAACACAGTTATGAACTAGCCCTAAGGTACACCTCACTTTATAAGATATCCCCAGCAGAGTCGCCAATTCTGTGATCGGTGGATCTGGAACTGACTGTTTAACGCTGGTTCGCGAAATGTCGCGGAAGCAAGAGTCGCCACCGTCTTTTATTTTCTCCAAATGGAAAGGACAAAAGCACAGAAAAATTCCTTATAGAGATTGCTCTCGGTTCGGGAGGTAGGTTATAGAAAGGGAAGGTGTTAGCACCCTTTCTATCCATGGTTATCCATGGGCTCCTAGATACTTGCTCATTTGTGTTTTCAAAAATGGTTTGCTTGCTTTTCAACTGTGGGTTTTAAAAAAGTTTCTTTGAAAATTCCAGTTCGACTCTTGTATCGGTCCTCAAGAGTGTTTGAAAAATTGCTTTCGAAAGCTTTTGAAAATGTGTTGGTGTGAAAAGTATTTTTGAATTTGTTTTGAAATTTAGAGCAAGTATCTACGAGAACCTACCTACCCTAAGGAATTCGTCTGTGTAGATGTCCTTTAAAGTAGTGCCATCCCACCATCGAGAGGTAGGTAGCACCACCGTTGGAGGTGTTCGGGTCAATTCGAGGTTCGGGACATGGTGATCACCAGAGCAATGGAAAGATACCTTAGAAGCTACCCTCATGCCAGGTTCCCGGATCATGAGGACTTACTAAGACATCCTCTACTCGACGATCATCTTTCGAGGCAAGGCAACAGTGAGGCGTACCCTAGGGGTGGTGTGTGATTTGTGTGTCGTTTTCATTTATTTTTGTCTTTTGTCATGTCATGGGTGATCTAGCGTTTGTTTTTATTTTTGTCCATACATTCTTTCATGCCATTTGTTAACAGTTAAAAATATTGCGGGAAAGTAAAAATTCTAAGCTATTACAAAAGGCGCGGGTCCACATCGCCAAAATTTCTTGAACCCGATTTGACAGAAACATAAATAAATAAAAGAAAATAAAGAATTAAAAGTGCGAGCAATTATTTACACGGCTTCGGGAGAGATACATAAATATTATAAAGAAATAAAATAAATGTGCGAATAAGAATTAAATCGAAACGAGGGCGTTGGACCCTTTTTGCAAAATTAAAATTAATTAATTAAAAAGAAAAGGAGATGTTTTTTTGGTATTTTGTAGTATTTTAGGATTTAAATGAAAAAAAGAATTAATTGAAATTAAATGCTAACCCTAATTCTATTGGCTTTTAATTTATTAAGAAAACATTGAATTTTAACCTAATTTAACCCTAATTTTTATATACAATTTAATTATAAAAATAAATATCTAATATTTAATTATTATGGGAGAAAAAGGAAAAAAGGATAAAAAATTAATATGAACCCTATTTCTACATTTTTTAGATTTTTATTATGAAAATATTAAATTAAACCCTAATTTAAAACTAATTAATTTACATGCAAATTTTATTTACAAGAAATATAAAAAAAAATATTTATTATTTTTTTCTTTTCTGATTTTTTATGTTTTTGGTTTTTTTATAAAAAAAAAAAATTAATTAAAAAGAACAATAATTAAAAGAAAGAAAGAAAAGAAAACACAAAAAAGAAAGAATGTGAAAATGCAAACCTAGGGGGTTCAGACCCCAAATGGGAGGTTTTTTGATGGTGATTCAGGCCCATTTAGAGGCCTTGTTGACCTTTCCATGACGCGTGTACATGCGTTGACTAGGGTTTATGGTGTTCTCCAAATCTACGCCTTTGGATTGCTGAAGCTGGACGCGTGGATGGTTGGATTATGAAAGTGTATCATGGACCACAACATTATACCTGCATGCGAATATTAATTGGAAAAAAATATATGGAAAGGGTGGGGACCTGGGATCGAACCCAGGTCCTGAATGTTACCAGCCTTATGCCTTGCCAATTGTTCCAGATGCGCGCTTTGTATATTAAAGAACAAACAAATATAATAAAATAAATATGCGTTAGTGCTGATTCTTCGCGCGAAAATTTAAACAGGCCAACCACTGTGCTCCACATCATCATCTTCTTCCTTATTGTTTTATTTTCCTGAAACAAGAATATATTAAGCAACGGTTTTGGAACGTTGCTGTAGACACCATACAAGAAAATAGTGATTAGCCATTGGACGCTCATAAATTGAGCGCGACCCTATCAATGAGTTCGTATGAAGGTCCTGATGAGGATAGTCTGGGTCTTGTGCTCCAATTTTCCCTTATTCAAAAACCCCTAATTCCAAGTCCTGTAAACCCTAGAAAACAATAATGGCATCTTTGCATACAGTGCGTAAAACTTCAATCAAAGTACATGATTAGCTTGCAAACATTATTCTAAACACAAAAATAACAACAAAATATGTTAACAATGCATGTATGATAGAAACCGATTCAGAAATTTTCTTTACCAACTTCAATGGTGATCTTGCGTTTTCTTGAGTATGGGGCTTGGGGAATGATTGGAATATGTCCTATAATCCTCAAAGAAGTTAAAGGAATCACTATTTTATCTTGAATCGCCTTGCAAAGGTGTTTTCAGAATTGAGATTTTTTAAGAAAAAGTGTGAGTATGATCTTCAGGTTCCTGCGCAGCTCAATGGTTCCTGGCATTAGGTTTTGATTCCTTGTATAAGTATGAGTGAATTAGGTCAAAAAGAACCATCCAAATCTCTTGCATTCATGGTTTTTGAAATTTGATTTTCAAAGATCTTTTTCAATCTTTTCCCATGTGTTTTTGTACAAATCATGATCAATTCTCTCCAAATCTTTCCATATTGGATCATGCACGAATTATTGAGTAGATTTCATGCACAAAAAGATTGTAAAGCTTAGGTTAAATATTTTTCATGTATTTAATTTGATTTAAATGAATTATTATTAATAAAAATTCAAATAAATAAATAAAAAATGAAGAAATACTTCCCTTTGGGCCAAGTGGTCGTGCACATGCCTTGGATAGTGAATTGTGGAAGAAAAATAGGCCCATTAGCAATTTTAGGTCATTTGAAGCAATGTTGTCTTTTCAAAATTTCCAAAAATTTCCCAACTTCCACAAGGCATAACTTGCTCAATTTTTAAGCTTTGCTCATGTTCTTGGACATTTTGGAAAGGTCTTTGAGTCCTCTAATCAATGCCTTTGGTCCCATGTAATTTTGATTTACCAATCTCAAGTTATTGCCTTTGACTTGAAGTCCCTTTTTGTTGACTTTTGAAAATGACCTATAATGTTGAAATTGATAACTTTTTGTGGGAGCATTTCTTGGACTTGAAGTATGAAGATGAGTTGTAGGAAATGTCTTTCTCTTAAAAATGAGCTTTGGATGGAATTTTTCTGATAATCCATGTGAAAGTTATGCCCTGGTCAATTTACAGTTGACTTTTTCAACTGTCCAAATAAGGAAACTTTTGCATCTTGATGATTTTTGAGCCAAGCTTTGAGAATCATGATCAAGCATTGATCAAATGATGTTTGTGACTTCAAAATGAGATGTTGACCAAAAATTTAAACTTTTGACTGTCAAATGACCATTTTGCCCCTACAGTTGACTGTAGTGCAATTAGGGTTTTTGACTGTGCAATTTTGTGCTGAAAGCCTTGAAACTTGATATGAGGATGCTTGACCATATTTGTAGGCATGTGAGACTTGATTGGACCTTTGGAAACTTCATTTTCTTTATCAGGACCAAAACCCTAATTTTGACTGTTTAGGAGACCCTTGCACTGTGCAACCCTTGGGGAAATTTGAAGCATGACTTGGCAATTTCTTGAAGAATATGGGAGGGCAAATTTTGGGGTACAACAGTTTGCAAATTTAAATCTCCCAAAGTCTTTGAAATTATTACATACGCATCCCATTATCATGCACATCATTACATGTACCATTGCAGTTTTCTCATCTCCTTCCCTACTTATTTCAGCACGAAATGTCTTCTGAAATACCTACCGATCAAACCATCAAAGCTCTTCAGGCACAGAATGCCCAATTCCAAGAGATGTTCTTGAACTTGGCTAAAGGACAAGAGGATTTGAAGACTCTCATCCTGAAGGAGAAGAAGAAGAAGAAGAAGAAGAAGAAAGTGGTTCTTCTGAATATGGGTAACCGATTTGGGAATAGGTTGCGACAGGAAGCTGATCTGTCTCTTTCATCCAAAGGAGAGGAGGACCAAAAAGAAGAAAAGGGTCCTAGTCCTGTAGTCTCTGATAATGATACTGATTTTGATGATGAGCAGTATCCTCCTGCTGAGGATAGGTACAAACAACTTGAAGACCGTCTGAGTGCTATGAAGATTCAGAAGGTCCCTGGTTTGGATTTCGGAGATTTGGGACTAGCATCTGGAGTGGTGATCCCTCACAAGTTCAAAGCTCCAGTTTTTGCCAAGTATGATGGAGTATCCTGTCTAAAACTCAATCTCCGCTCGTACGTCAGAAAAATCCAACCTTACACTGCTGATAGAAATTTATGGGTGCATTTCTTTTAAGATAGTCTGTCAGGGACTCAGCTTGAATGGTTTTATCAATTGGAAGGAGCTAATGTCCGAAACTGGGAGGACCTTGTTGCTGCTTTCTACAGGCAGTATCAGTATAACAACGACCTTGCTCCCACTCGTACTCAACTTCAGGGTATGTCTATGGGCGCAAGTGAAGGTTTTAAGGACTATGCTCAAAAGTGGAGAGATTTGGCTGGAAGGGTCCAACCCCCTTTGTCTGACAGAGAGTTGGTTGACATGTTTCTGGGGACGTTATTTGGTCCATTCTTCAATCATCTGATCGGCAGTTCATCATCTGGGTTTACTGAGTTAATCTTGACTATAGAGAGAGTAGAAGCTGGTATCTGAAGTGGTAAGATATAAAAGGATACTTCATCAAGTACAGTGAAGAAGCCTTTCACTGGTAAGAAAGAAGCTAGTGCAGTTTACGGCTCGAGGAGCCAAAGCATACCTGAACGCCACCAAGCAGTAAATGCGGTAGTAATATCAAGACCCACCGTTGCCCCACAATGCAACAATCAGCAAAGAATGGAGAGACCGCAGAGATAGTACACTGGCTTAATATGACCTTGTCTCAAATTCTACCATAATTATTAAAGACCAAACTGGTAACTCTGAGGGAAGCCCCGAAGAATCCCAACACCGCATCTCCGCTATATAACCCGAATGCCTGTTGCACCTATCACTCTGATGGCCCAGGTCATGATACAAACAACTATTAGGACTTAAAGAATAAAGTTCAAGATTTGATCGAAGCTAAAGAGATTGAGTTTGACGCTCCAGAGAAACCCAACGTCATAACTGCTCTTATGCCCAAGCATGGTCATGGAGTAAATGTTGTGGATGATGATTTATTTGTGACCTCTGTAGAAGACATTTCTACTCATTTGATGACAGTTAATAAGAATCTATTGTTGGACGGTTTATTTCCGGGCTGTGGCAAAGGTTGCCACATATGTTCAATTCTGCCTGCTGGTTGCCACTTATTGAAATCAGGTGTTCAACGCCTGATGGATAAAAAAGAGATCATGTTCGAGAAGACTATGATTCCGTTGGTTCTAATTCAAGATGTTGCCATCATAACCATTTCCACCAATCCTTCCGAGGCTTCCTCGAGAAAGCCTGTTAGGATTACACTCGTTCTAAGAATCGCTTTGTTAATCATTACTATCCCGGCTCCCTTCCCATACACTTTGGATAAGGCTGTCCCTTGGCATTATGGTGCTGATGTGTATTACTATGGAGTTAAGAAAGACATAAAGATTGAAGAAGCCGATGCTGATATCAGCAGTATTGTCGGGGCTAGCAAGGTCACTAGAAGTGGAAGACTCTTCTCTCCTGATATTTCCCCTCCGACTGTTCACAAACTTTTTGTCATTCCATCTGCCAGTATATCAACTACTGTCCCAGTTCCTATCCCAGTTATCACCCCTGTCGCCGAGCCATCTGGCACTCGGGGAAAAGAAATTACAGGTGAGCATGCCTGGACGGAGGCGCCTAAGAAGATCATTGTAGAAACCTCTAAGCAAGAGATAGAGGAAATTCTGAAGATTATCAAGAAAAGTGACTACAACGTAGTCGAGAAGCTGGGGCAGACCCCGTCAAAAATCTCTATGTTGTCCTTGTTATTGTGTTCTGAAGCCCATGCAAAGGCTTTAATTGCTTTCCTCAAAACTGCGCATGTACCACAGGAAACTTCTGCTGATCAATTCAAAGACTGTGTAGCTAGTTTGACTGCCGACAACGGGTTGGGTTTCTTAGACGCAGATCTAACTGCTAAAGGAAGAAATCATAACGATGCTCTGCACGTCTCGATCAAGTGTAGGGGCACTACTTTATCCCACGTATTGGTGGATACTGGGTCCTCATTGAATGTTTTACCAAAGAAAGCATTAGACCGTCTGGACTGTGAAGGTTTGATGTTGAAGCCGAGCAATATTGTGGTTAGGGCTTTCGACGGGTCAAAAAGGATGGTGCACAGGGAAGTGGACGTCCCTGTTAAAGTTGGCTCTCATACTTTTGCATCTATGTTCTATGTGATGGATATCCGACCATCTTATTCTTGCTTGTTAGGTCGCCCTTGGATTCATAAGGTTGGGGCAGTGACTTCTACGCTCCATCAGATGTTGAAATATCCAGTAAAGGGGAAGATTGTTATGGTACAAGGTGAAGAGGAGTACATGGTGAGTCATCTTAATTCCTTTCGCTATGTGGAGATGGATGGGGAGTTCATCGAAACCCCGTGTCAGAACTTTGAAGAGGTCCCCCAGACTTTGGCGTCGACTGAAGTTGCTATTGACGAACCTCCGATGAAGATGGCTTCCCTCAAGGATGACGGGGTTGTAATTGAAAAAGGTGGGTGCGCAAATTAGGGTCGACTCCATGACTTCTCACACAAAACTGACAAGTTTGGTTTGGGCTTTACTGCAGAGGCTCAAAGGGCTGTTCGACGCGCGCAGATTGGAAGACCTCCTCTACATATCAGTAATAAGGGAGTGAATGCAATTGGAGATGGTGAAGAAGAGTCAGATATCGACAGCTAGATCTACCCGACTATCAACGGTGGATTGAACAACTGGACGGGGAAGGACTTCGTGCCCATTTCTTTTATTACACAGTAATTGACTTTTGTTTTGAGATTTGTAATAGACAGTTTGAAACTTTACGGCCCGGTACCTTGCCCGAGGCACTTTGGCTTTGTTTGTGAGGGCTTATTATTTGTCATTTTCATATATCATCAATAAAGCATGGGACATTTTCTTGCATTACAAATTTTGCGCTCCTTGTTTTTCCTTTCTATCTCGCACTTTATCAAAACAACTATTGTCTTACACACACTCACATATCATAATGCAGATCCACATCCACTCTGGATCCCATTGATAACAACTCTGCTACTTCCAATTATGACTTTGAAAATCCGATCAACCAAGCCGAGGACGAAGGTGAGGATGATTGTGAGGTGCCTGGGGAACTTGCTAGACTGTTACTTCAGGAAGAAAGGGCCATACAGCCTCATGAAGAGCCAATGGAAGCGGTAAATTTGGGTACAGAGGAAGACAAGAAATAGGTCAAGATAGGTACAAATCTGGAGCCTAGTGTCAAGCAACGGTTGATACAGATGCTACGCGACTATGTTGAGATCTTCGCTTGGTCTTATGAAGATATGCCTGGTTTGGATACTGATATTGTGGTGCACCGCCTGCCAACCAAAGAAGACTGCCCTCCGATAAAGTAGAATGTTCGTCGTATGCGCCCCGAGATGTCTGAGAAAATCAAAGCGGAGGTCATGAAACAGTTTGACGCCAAATTTCTAGTTGTTACTTCTTATCCGCAGTGGGTTACCAACATTGTTCCGTGCCTAAGAAGGATGGTAAGGTACGAATGTGTGTGGACTATAGAGATCTGAGCAGGGCGAGCCCCAAGGATGATTTCCCGCTGCCTCATATCGATGTTCTGGTCGACAACACCGCGGAGCATAAAGTCTTCTCCTTTATGGATGGTTTTTCTAGCTACAATCAGATTAAGATGGCTCTCGAGGACATGGAGAAGATAACTTTTGTTACACAGTGGGGCACCTTCTGTTACAAGGTAATGCCTTTCGGGTTGAAGAATGTTGGGGAAACTTATCAGCGCGCCATGGTCGCTTTGTTCCACGACATGATTCACCATTAGATTAAGGTTTACGTTGATGACATGATTGCAAGGTCCCAGACTGAAGAAGAACACCTAGACCATCTCCAGAAACTGTTCGACAGGTTGAAGATGTACAAGCTGAGGTTAAACCCGAACAAGTGCACCTTCGGGGTAAGGTCTGGTAAGCTGTTGGGTTTCGTCGCTAGTGATAAAGGTATTGAAGTGGATCCTGCAAAGGTAAAGGCTATACAGGAGATGCCAGCTCCCCGCACAGAAAAGGAAGTTAGAGGCTTTTTGGGACGTCTGAATTACATTGCCCGATTCATTTCACATCTGACTGCTACTTGTGAGCCGGTCTTCAAGCTGCTGAAGAAAGATCAAGTGGTAAAATGGAATGATGAATGTCAGACCGCTTTCGAAAGGATCAAGGAATACCTCCAAGAGCCACCTATTCTGATGCATCCAGTTGAAGGAAGACCTTTGATCTTATACTTGACAGTGCTGGATAATTCAATGGGGTGCGTGCTGGGGCAACATGACGAGTCTGGCCGAAAAGAGCACGCTATTTAAAAAAGTTTACCGACTGTGAGACCCGATACTCACTACTCGAGAAAACTTGCTATGCTTTGGCATGGGATGCTCGCCGGCTGAGACAGTATATGCTGACTCACACTACCCTATTGATATCAAAGATGGATCCAATCAAGTGTATCTTCGAAAAGTCTGCCTTGTCTAGAAGAATAGCAAGATGGCAAATGATCTTAACTGAGTATGACATCCAATACACAACCCAAAAAGCAATCAATGGTAGTGTATTGGCAGATCATTTGGCGCATCAGGCCGTGGATGATTACCAATCCATGAATTTCGAGTTCCCAGATGAGAACATCATGTTGGTGACCGACTGTGAAGAACCTGGACCGGATGAAGGACCCGAGGAGGGATCCCGGTGGTCTATGTATTTTGATGGAGCCTCAAATGCGTTGGGTAATGGCATTAGCACCGTGATCATATCTCCTGAGGGCTGTCATACTCTGTTCACCTCCCAATTATGTTTTAACTGCACCAACAACATGGCGGAGTATGAAGCGTGCATCATGGGTCTTCGAGCTGCTATTGACCTGAGGATTAAGTTCTTGAGTGTATTCGGAGATTCTACTATAGTGATCAGTCAGATCAAAGGCGAGTGGGATATGAAGCACCTAAATCTTATTCCTTACAAAGAATATGTACTGACATTGCTCCCACACTTCGAGGAGATAACCTTTGAACATTTCCCCAGAGAGGAGAATCAGTTAGCGGACGCGCTAGCTACCATGACTTCTATGTTCAAAGTCAGGTGGCACAATGAAGCTCCCCAGATTACCATTGAGAGGTTGGATGAACCCACACATTGCTGTGACATTGAGACTGAAGAGGTAGCAGATAAACCCGAGTTTCACGAGGTAAAGAGGTATCTTGAGGCTCAAGAGTACCCCGAGGGTGCATATGTTAATGATAAGAAGTTTCTGAGGAGATTCGCTGCGAAGTTCTTCATCAGTAATGGTATCTGTGATCGGTGGATCTGGAACTGACTGTTTAACGCGGGTTCGCGAAATGTCGCGGAAGCAAGAGTCGCCACCGTCTTTTATTTTCTCCAACATGGATAGGACAAAAGCAAAGAAAAATTCCTTATAGAGATTGCTCTCGGTTCGGGAGGTAGATTATAGAAAGGGAAGGTGTTAGCACCCTTTCTATCCATGGTTATCCATGGGCTCTTAGATACTTGCTCACTTGTGTTTTCAAAAATGGTTTGTTTGCTTTTCAACTGTGGGTTTTTAAAAAGTTTCTTTGAAAATTCCAGTTCGACTCTTGTATCGGTCCTCAAGAGTGTTTGAAAAATTGCTTTCGAAAGCTTTTTGAAAAGGTGTCGGTGTAAAAAGTATTTTTTTTATTTGTTTTTGAAATTAGAGCAAGTATCTACGAGTCGTCTACCTACCCTAAGGAATTCATCTGTGTAAATGTCCTTAAAGTAATGCCATCCCACCATTGAGAGGTAGGTAGCACCACCATTGGAGGTGTTCGGGTCAATTCGAAGGTTCGAGACATGGTGATCACCAGAGCAATAGGAAGACACCTTAGAAGCTACCCTCATGCCAGGTTCCCGGATCATGAGGACTTACTAAAACATCCTCTACTCGACGATCACCTTTCGAGGGGCAAGGCAACAGTGAAGCGTACCCTAGGGGTGGTGTGTGATTTGTGTGTCGTTTTCAGATATTTTGTCTTGTTCATGTCATGGGGGATCTACGCTTTTGTTTTTATTTTAACATTCATTCTTGCATGCAATTTATTAGCAGTTAAAAAGTTGCGAGAAATATAAAGTTCCTAAACTATTACAAAGGCTCGGGTCCACATCGCCAAATTAAATCCAGGGCCCGATTTGACATAAAATAAAGTAAAGTGCGAGAAATATAAATATCGAATTTACATGGCTTTGGGAGAATTACATTAATATTTAAAAGAAGGAATAAGAGTACAATGCGCGAAGAGAATAAAAATCGGGAATGCGAGGGCGTTGGACCCTTTTAAGGAAATTAAATTGTAATTATGAAATTAATTAAATTAAAATGAAAAGAAATTATTTTTTAGTTTTTGTATTTATGGATTTTTATGAGAATTAAATGAAATTAAAATATTAACCCTAATTCTAGTTATTTTTAATTTATTAAGAAAAAATATTAAAATTGAACCTAAAATTAAACCTAATTAATTAATGCAATTTTATTTACAGGAAAAATAATTAATAATTAATAATGATAAAAGAAAAGAAAGAGATAAAAGTAATTAAAACCTAATTCTACAAATTTTAAATTTATTAAGAAAATGTTAAAGTTAACCCTAGAATAAAAAAAACTAATTAATTAATAAGACCTTTTTTACAAAAAAAAATAACATTAAATGAAATATATTTTAATTTTTATGACTTTCTGATTTTTTATTATTTTTTTATATTAAGAAAATGTTAATTTAAAGAATTATATTAAAATTAATTAAAACAAATAAAAGTAGAAAAAATACAAAAAAGATGAAAGAGCAAACCAATGGGGGGTTCTGTCCCCAAACTGGAGGTGTGATCAGCATTTTTGGCCCATTGAAACCTGGGCCTTGTTGACTTTATTGGGCGCGTGTACATGCATTGACCAGTGTCCATGGTGTTCCTCAGATCTCAACCTTTGGATTGCCTTCAGTGGTCATGTGGCACGTTTGGATTATGAGTTGCATGGTGGTCTTCAGGGAGCAAGCTGCATAGAATGACATTAGAAAAAATAATATTGAAGGGATAGGGGGACCTGGGAATCGAACCCAGGTCCCATCGCTTACCATACCATGTGCCTTGCCACTGAGCCGTTCACGCGTTTTGAATATAGTATAGAAAACAAATAACATAAAGCAAAACAAGGGTTAGTGGATGATTTTCGCGCGAATTTCAAATACGCCAATCCCCTGTTTACACCTCACCTTCTTTTCCAAGTGCCCTGCGTTTTATCTGAAAAAACAAACTGAATAGAGGGGGTTTTAAACCCCCACTAAGTGCTGCATACAAAAATAGCGATTAGAAATCCTTTGATCATAAATTGATCGCGAGCTATGCCTTGAATTCGTCTGAAGCTCCTGGTTTTAATGGTCTAAGTCTCATATCTTAATTTTTCTTTAAACGTAAAGCCCCAATTTTGAACCTCTGCAACCCTAAAACGCTCCAATGGTGATTTCGCGTATGGGTGAGGAAAACTCAATTAAACAATAGGGTTAGCTTCAGAATGATAAGAATAATACAAAACAAGCATTAGAACTTAAAATCATGGCATGAATGATGAGATACGATTATGCAAAAAAGATGATACAGTCTGACTTCTAGTTACCAATTCTGGATGCTATGGACGTGGAAAAGTGTTCAGTTAGTTTCAGTAATGTCTTGGCAAGCTAATGGGACCAATCTTTTCCTCTGAATCGTTCTCCAAGGCAATTTTCAGTTTTGGATTTTTTTGATAAAATTGCAAAGTTCTTTCTTCAGATGGGGCGCAGCTTCCAGGTCTTGTGCATTAGGTCTAGCATCTGGCTTATGTATGGAGTGAATTAGGGTTGAGTTTTGATCCAAAAATCCTTGCATTGATGAGAACAATATTTGATTTCCATGGCATATCTTCCAAATCTTTTTTTCACTTGTTTTTGACTCCAATCATGGCAAAACCTTCCAATTTTGATTATGCACGAATCTTGAGTGAATCATGAGTGATTATACTGCATAAAAAGATTTGATCACATTGGTTTAGTATTTTTTCCACATTTTAATTAATTAAATGAATTAATTGTAATTAAAAATTCAAATAAATAATAAAAATGATGAAAAAAATCCCCTTTGGGCCAAATGGTCGTGCATATGCTTTGGATGATGAATCTTGGAAGAAAATGTGGCCCATTAGCAATTTTAAGGCATTTGAAGCAAAGTTGACTTTTCAAAATACCCAAAAATTTCCCAACTTCCACAAGGCATATCTTGCTCAATTTTTAAGCTTTGATCATGTTCTTGGACATTTTGGAAAGGTCTTGAAGTCCTCTAACCAATGCCTTTGGTCCCATGTCATTTTGATTTACCAATCTCAAGTTATGGCCTTTGACTTAAAGTCCCTTTTTGTTGACTTTTGAAAATGACCTATAATGTTGAAATTGATAACTTTTTGTGAGAGCATTTCTTGGACTTGAAGTGTGAAGATGAGTTGTAGGAAATGTCTTTCTCTTCAAAATGAGCTTTGGATGGAATTTTTCTGATAAACCATGTGGAAGTTATGCCTTGGTCAAGTTACAGTTGACTTTTTCAACTGTCCAAATATGGAAACTTTTGCATCTTGAGACTTTTTGAGCCAAGCTTTGAAAATCATGATCTAGAATTGATCAAATGATGTTTATGGCTTCAAAATGAGATGTTGACCAAAAATTTGAACTTTTGACTGTCAAATGACCATTTTGCCCCTACAGTTGACTGTTGAGCAATTAGGGTTTTTGACTGTGCAATTTTGTGCTGTAAATCTTGAAACTTGGCATGAAGATGCTTGACCATGTTTGTAGGCAAATGGGACTTGATTAGACCCTTGGAAACTTCAATTACTTTGTCAAAACCAAAACCCTAGTTCTTGACTGTTAGGAGGCCCTTGAACTGTGCAACCCTTGGGGAATTCTGAAGCTTTGACTTGGCAAATTTTGAAGAATATGGGAGGGAAAATTTTTGGGTACAACAGTTGCCCCTGTTCAATCTTCTTAAACCTAAGGATGCAGATTGGCTGACGTGCCTTTCGTAATCCGAAGGTGGAAGATGATTGAACACTAGAGTGCCCAGAAATTTGCACTCACATAGTAGTGTGATGATGGGAATGGGCTTACAGATGCCATTTGGAGATTAATGGATAGGATGATGGGCTTATAGATGCCATGCTGAGAGATGATGGAAGGTGGATGGGCTTGTAGATGCCATCTGGGTGTTGATCGCGTAAGAGATTCCTTAGCGAGAGCTTGCGTACCTGAAAAAGAAAATGATTACCTGACCTGTTACAGGAACTGGTCTTCAGATTCTTTGTATAGACGTGTCCTGACTGGTTACAGGAGCTGGATCTGGAGCTTCAAACGATGATGAATGAACCAGGGATGGTTACTACCTCAACAGGAACGGTGAGAGAACCTTGGACGATTACTACCTCAACAGGAACGCTGAGAGAATCTTGGGCGACTTCAACCTCAACAATAACGCTTAGAGAATCTTGGGCGACTTCTACCTCAACAGTAACGCTGAAAGAATCTTGGGCGACTTCTACCTCAACAGTAACGCTGAGAGAATCTTGGATATCTTCTACTGAGTCTTTATCAGGAAAATCTGTTAGGGGTCGATTTAGCTGGACTAGAGAAGGCCTTTGACTGGATAAAAAATAGGAAAATCTTAGGGTCGATTTAACTGAACCGGTCTAGGTCTTGAAATCTTCAACTGGATAAGAAATAGGGAGATCTTAGGGTCGATCTGACTGAACCAGAGAAGGCCTTTGACTGGATAAGAAACAGTAAAATCTTAGGGTCAATTTAACTGAACCAGTCTAGGTCTTGAAATCTTCAACTGGATAAGAAACAGGGAGATCTTAGGGTCGATCTGACTGAACCAGAGAAGGCCTTTGACTGGATAAGAAACAGTAAAATCTTAGGGTCGATTTAACTGAACCGGTCTAGGTCTTGAAATCTTCAAAAGGATAAGAAACAGGGAGATCTTAGGGTCGATCTGACTGAACCAGAGAAGGCATTTGACTGGATAAGAAACAGAAAAATCTTAGGGTCGATTTAACTGAACCGGTCTAGGTCTTGAAATCTTCAACTGGATAAGAAACAGGGAGATCTTAGGGTCGATCTGACTGAACCAGAGAAGGCCTTTGACTGGATAAGAAACAGTAAAATCTTAGGGTCGATTTAACTGAACCGGTCTAGGTCTTGAAATCTTCAACAGGATAAGAAACAGGGAGATCTTAGGGTCGATCTGACTGAACCAGAGAAGGCCTTTGACTGGATAAGAAACAGAAAAATCTTAGGGTCGATTTAACTGAACCGGTCTAGGTCTTGAAATCTTCAACTGGATAAGAAACAGGGAGATCTTAGGGTCGATCTGACTGAACCAGAGAAGGCCATTGACTGGATAAGAAATAGAAAAATCTTAGGGTCGATCTGACTGAACCAGAGAAGGCCTTTGACTGGATAAGAAACAGAAAAATCTTAGGGTCGATTTAACTGAACCGGTCTAGGTCTTGAAATCTTCAACTGGATAAGAAACAGGGAGATCTTAGGGTCGATCTGACTGAACCAGAGAAGGCCTTTGACTGGATAAGAAACAGAAAAATCTTAGGGTCGATTTAACTGAACCGGTCTAGGTCTTGAAATCTTCAACTGGATAAGAAACAGGGAGATCTTAGGGTCGATTTGACTGAACCAGAGAAGGCCTTTGACTGGATAAGAAACAGAAAAATCTTAGGGTCGATTTAACTGATCTGGTCTAGGTCTTGAATATAGCTGAGAACTTAACTGGATCTTTCCTGAAAGGTAAAGGTCAGTCATATGCAATGCATGATATAGATCAAGCAATGATGTTCTCAACATGAATGAGATTTGTAAGATATGATGCGTATATGCATGCTATAATGTATGGAAGTGCGATGTTTATGAATGTATCTTTTCGTCTTAGGAAAATAAATCCTTGACGGGTGCTGGGAAGTCACTCCTGGGCTGATGTTGAAGAATAGATCTTTGCTTCCGCTGGGGATGATAGTTGCAAGAATACCAGTAGGAGAAGATGACTCCGTTGGGGAATAAACTTGGCGAATGGATTACTCTACAGGGAGAGAAGTACTCTAACGATCTTGCTGGGAAGCAATACTCTGTGGGGAGAGAGGTACTTTGTTGAGTTGTTGATAATAACTTGCTGGGGATACCCTTGTTGTGTTGGAAAATTAATAGACTTCGCTGGGGATAAGAAGACTTCGTCGAGGACGCTCTTTCCGTGGCTTTTGGCTGAGGATAACCCAGTTATATCCTGGTAGGGAAATAACTCTTGAATAAAGCCGGGAGACGCGTTCGTGTTCTGCGAGGATAAGCTTCCAGAATCTACTGGGGATAAGCTTACTGCTTGGGGAGATGGATTCCAACTTTCCTGGGGAAACTGGATTGGACTTTCCTGGGGAAGTTTTGAACTATAATTTTTGTAAGCTGAAAGAGGGAACCTATGTAGGGTTGCCTGATGACGAGTCCATGTAAAACTACGTCTGGAAAGAGATAACCTGTGTAGGGTTACTTCGGGATAAGTTCGTGTAAAACTTCTTGATGAACCGGGGTAAGGTTATCTTGAGATAAGTCCGTGTAAGACTTCTGGAGGAACCGGGGTAAGGTTACTGCAGGATAAGTTCGTGTAAAACTTCTTGATGAACCGGGGTAAGGTTATCTTGAGATAAGTCCGTGTAAGACTTCTGGAGGAACCGGGGTAAGGTTACTTTGATGATAAGTCCGTGTAAAACTTCTTGATGAACCGGGGTAAGGTTATCTTGAGATAAGTCCGTGTAAGACTTCTGGAGGAACCGGGGTAAGGTTACTGCAGGATAAGTTCGTGTAAAACTTCTTGATGAACTGGGGTAAGGTTATCTTGAGATAAGTCCGTGTAAGACTTCTGGAGGAACCGGGGTAAGGTTACTTTGATGATAAGTCCGTGTAAAACTTCTTGATGAACCGGGGTAAGGTTATCTTGAGATAAGTCCGTGTAAGACTTCTGGAGGAACCGGGGTAAGGTTACTTTGATGATAAGTCCGTGTAAGACTTTTGGAGGAACCGGGGTAAGGTTACTTTGATGATAAGTCCGTGTAAGACTTTTTCTGAAAGAAAAGGAACCGGTGTAGGGTTGCCTGTGGATGAGTCCGTGTAAGACTTTGTCTGAAAGTTGAGAAGGAACCGGTGTAGGGTTGCCTGATGATGATCAAGTGGATGATTGTCCTGTTTGGTTTCGGATGTTAACCCACGATCTGGAATTTGTAAAGGTAGATGGTAATCATCTTTTGATTGACCTTTCCTTGGTACTTTGGTTGACAGAGCAACTGGATCGCCTGGACCACTCATTATTGCCCCTATTTCTGAGGTGAGGAGAAAAGATACCTTGTGGAGGTGCTGGATGACTGCCAATTGACGAATCTTCCCTTTGGTAGGCCGGTGACGAGATTCCGGGACATAGTCGTACGCTCTTTATCCCTAACTTTTGCCTGGACTGCCCTTTCGGGCTTTCAGTCCACCGGGATACCCATTTTTGCCCAAGCCGCCTTTTCAGGTTTTCGACTTGCCGGGTGTACAAATTTTTTTCCATTTCATCCCTTATTTTTGCCCAAACCCTTTTGGTTCGCCGGGAAGCCCTAATTTTTGTCTAGGTATGTCAACCTAGTGGGTCTTTTATCGTGCGTAGTATTTTTTCGACTATGTTCACGCTCTTAGAATGCAGGGAGGTGCCCCTGGCTGCTCGTGTTGCCATGCCACCAGAAGATCTTCGTTTGATCGTCCAATGCCCCAAGTGACTTAGACGGAGATTTTCCCCAGATAGTGGACACTGATCATGCCATGCCCCTTGATTGGAAGTGCTTTTGTTCACCAGATATTCTTCGTGCGAATTTTCCTGCTGTTCAAATAAAAAGTCATATGCAAACAATGTTATATCAAAAATGCAAAGCTTATGTCTGTCTTGAAGATTTTGAAAATGCATTCTTTTTCATAAAACAAGTGAATGTTTGTAAAACGTGATGTCAACTTCGTTTTTACCATAGGCCTTAAGGAGTCAGGATACCTTTCGTAACAGTATGCTTTTGAACTAACCCATGCTTCAGCTAGGACTTTTAAGGGTTATAACGTGGCCTGGTTCACGGTTTAAGAAACAAAGGATAAAGGCTCAAATTTTATTTGTACCCACCCGCTCTTCGTGATGTTCTCCAAACCTAAACTCAATTGATCATACGTTAGACCTTGTTTGAGTCTTTGCTTTGATATTCTGGTGATGGTTCGGACATTGACAATTTATTTTGAATAGGCAGTCATTTCTTTTTTGTTGAGGTTTTGTAGGACCTCTTTCTTTTTTGATTTTGTTATCCCTGTTTTTTTTTGCCTGAACTGTTTCCTTTTTTGGAATTACAGTCAGCGGGATGCCCCAGCTTCGTAAGTCTCCTTCATAGGTTTTTTGACTTATTGGGCTTTTTTATTTTGAGAGATATAATAACTGCATGTCCTTATTGATTATTCGGAACCATCACTGTCTTTCTTTGTTTTATAAGGACCTTTTTGGTGCCGTTTGTTATGCACTTGGATCAACTGAGAGAACTACCCTGCCCCAGGTTATGATTAAGGGTTTTAAATTTCGAAAAGAAAAACTCCTACTTCTTTGGCTCAGATGGGTTGACGAGGGATTATCATCCTTATAACTCCAGTGTTTAGGGATTGAAACAATGCCTGTACCTCATCAGCGGGGTCTGTTCAAAAGCATACTGTAGATTATGGTATCGTTTTCGTCATCCTCCCTCAAGAGGCTTAGCATTATTAACCAAGAGTTGATCATCACAAAAATATGAAAACAGTTTTAAGTATAGTAAACATAATTAATTCAAGACAGACATGTGTAATGCATTCATGAAATAAAAGAGTTTATCATGACAATTGTTTATTTGAACAAGAAAAGAAAAATACAACTTGAATTCAAATGAACAAAAATCTCTCAATCCTAGCCATGTTTTGGCAAAGGAGCAGTGGTCACAATGGGAGTCTCAGCAGGCTCGAACTCGATCTCCTTAGCGTCGATCATATTCTGGATTTTATACTTCAGCGCCCAACAGTCCTCAGTATCGTGCCCCGGGCTATCAGAATGATAAGCACACCTCGCCTCTGGATTATAGTTTGGAGAGGAGGTCTTGGGATTTGCAGGAGGGTTGATCACCGCAATCAGGTTCATTTTCAACATGTGCTGCAATGCTTGGGACCATGGCATGTTGATGTTGGTGAATTGTCTTTTAGGCTCGTCCGGCCTTCGCTGATTTCCCTTTGGTGGTTGCCGGCATGGTGCAGAACCAGAGATCATGACTGCCCCTGCATGTTGGTCATGACGACTCTTTTGACTGTATGCAGCATTAGATTCCTTCTTTCCCATGTAAGTCTTTTTGTGAGTATCAGAAGGTGTGGCCTCTTGGATCTTCCTGGCCTTGATACCAGCTTCAATTCTTTCCCCAGTCAGAATGAGGTCAGTAAACCCTGCAGATGAATTACCAATGAGATGATTGATGAACGGCCCAGATAGGGTCCCCAAGAACATATCAACGAGTTCCCGGTCAGTTAGAGGTGGTTGTACCCTCCCAGCAAGGTCTCTCCATCTCTGCGCATATTCTTTGAAACCTTCTCCCGATCCTAACGACATACTCTGGAGTTGGGTACGTGTAGGAGCGAGGTCAACATTATACTGATACTGCTTGTAAAAAGCAGTAGCCAACTCCTCCCAGTTACGAATCTTGGTTCCATCCAGCTGATAGAACCATTCGAGATGAGTCCCTGAAAGACTCTCCTGGAAGAAGTGGATCCACAAGTTCTTGTCCACAGTGTATGATTGAATCTTCCGCACATAAGATCTGAGATGCAACCTGGGACAGGATGCCCCATCATACTTAGCAAAAGAAGGAACCTTGAATTTGTGTGGGATCACCACACCAGAAGATAGACCCAGGTCTCCGAAATCCAACCCAGGCACTTGTTGAATTTCCATGGCATTCAGACGATCCTCTAGTTGTTTCTACCGGTCCTCAGCTGGAGGGTACTGCTCATCATTGAACTCCGTCTCGTTGTCAAAGACCACTGGACTAGGCACCTCTCTCTCATGGTGACTAACTTCCCCCACAGATGGAGTGGTCCTCTCAGCTTCATTCCGTAGTGTGTTCCCAGATCTGCGTCTAGGGTTGAACAAAACAGTCCTCTTGTTCTTCTTCTTCTGAATCAGAGTCTTCAATTCCTTTTGACCCTGGGCTAGACTCATAATCAACTCCTGAAAATGGGCATTCTGGGCCTGGAGGGCCTTGATAGTTTGTCCCTCGGATGATTCAGGATTCATGATGACTGCTGAAATAAACAGCGAAGAAGGTAAGTGACCTGCAACAAGTGTACCTGTAATGCAATGATATGTATGATATGCATGCAATGTTTTCAAGGACCTCGCGGGGTAAACAAGAAATTTGTTAAAATTTGAAACCGGTAGCTTGACTGAAGGCACTGCATATTGTTGAGAGTCCTTCTTCAAGGGTCAAGGCTCACCATATCCAGTGGGTCATAGCCCCTGACAACCTTGTCTAGAGGAAAATAAATCCCCTTTTCCCCTTGCTGGACAGTTGGTTCATCATGACTTGCATCACAAGCCCTTGAGATCCTTGAAATGGGTTAGTCCTTATGCAGGATGTATGCAATGGTATGATGTTATGCTATGCATGGGGTAATATAGGTAAACCCTGTTATGAGTCCCAATTAAGGACTGCAAACCAAAACCTGCAAGAAACTCAAGTAAAACTTGTTATGAGTCCCAATTAAGGACTATAAACAAAACCTGCAAGTAGTTCATGTGTCAGATAACAAGCATGCAAGTAGTCAAGTACGAAGGCACACAAGTCACACAAGACAAGCCCTTAGAGTTTAGGCCAGCATGGGGTCTGGGTATTACCCTCTTGAAGTTGGTGGGCTCAACCTATCCTATCAGAAGTAACCGGGTTCTAAGGGTCCCAATATCACTGGATTGCTTTCATTGTTCATCGTTTCGATTTAACCACTGAACTGGCGACCGAAATATTCCAGGAAAGCAACCTTCAATTGAGTGTAGTATCGAGTATCAACCAACCTCGGACTGCACCAAAGTCAGTTATCTCACTACCCTAAAGAGGCCAAGATAGTTCAATTAAGGTTCCTAAGGTCTGTTGGTGCTTAATGACTCCTTGGAAGACCCATATTCTCCTCGTTGCAACACAAGGGATATCGGTACAGACCAAGGTGCCACACCAACGTAGCCACTGCTTCACCCGTGTCGGTCTACGCCGGACAGGTCCCTCACAGCTTATGCTACCTAAACAGGGTATCCCCAGATCCGGGTTAGGATCTATGTAACTCCCATGCAACCCACAATTTAAAGCAAACAAGTCAATATAATTGAAAACACAGTTATGAACTATCCTAAGGTACACCTCACTTTATAAAGATCCCCAGCAGAGTCGCCAGTTCTGTGATCGGTGGATCTGGAACTGACTGTTTAACGCTGGTTCGCGAAATGTCGCAGAAGCAAGAGTCGCCACCGTCTTTTATTTTCTCCAACATGGACAGGACAAAAGCACAAAAAAATTCCTTATAGAGATTGCTATCGGTTCGGGAGGTAGATTATAGAAAGGGAAGGTGTTAGCACCCTTTCTATCCATGGTTATCCATGGGCTCTTAGATACTTGCTCACTTGTGTTTTCAAAAATGGTTTGTTTGCTTTTCAACTGTGGGATTTTAAAAAGTTTCTTTGAAAATTCCAGTTCGACTCTTGTATCGGTCCTCAAGAGTGTTTGAAAAATTGCTTTCGAAAGCTTTTTGAAAAGGTGTCGGTGTAAAAAGTATTTTTTTTGATTTGTTTTTGAAATTAGAGCAAGTACCTACGAGTCGTCTACCTACCCTAAGGAATTCGTCTGTGTAAATGTCCTTAAAGTAATGCCATCCCACCATTGAGAGGTAGGTAGCACCACCATTGGAGGTGTTCGGGTCAATTCGAAGGTTCGGGACATGGTGATCACCAGAGCAATAGGAAGTCACCTTAGAAGCTACCCTCATGCCAGGTTCCCGGATCATGAGGACTTACTAAAACATTCTCTACTCGACGATCACCTTTCGAGGGGCAAGGCAACAGTGAAGCGTACCCTAGGGGTGGTGTGTGATTTGTGTGTCGTTTTCAGATATTTTGTCTTGTTCATGTCATGGGGGATCTACGCTTTTGTTTTTATTTTAACATTCATTCTTGCATGCAATTTATTAGCAGTTAAAAAGTTGCGAGAAATATAAAGTTCCTAAACTATTACAAAGGCCCGGGTCCACATCGCCAAATTAAATCCAGGGCCCGATTTGACATAAAATAAAGTAAAGTGCGAGAAATATAAATATCGAATTTACATGGCTTTGGGAGAATTACATTAATATTTAAAAGAAGGAATAAGAGTACAATGCGCGAAGAGAATAAAAATCGGGAATGCGAGGGCGTTGGACCCTTTTAAGGAAATTAAATTGTAATTATGAAATTAATTAAATTAAAATGAAAAGAAATTATTTTTTAGTTTTTGTATTTATGGATTTTTATGAGAATTAAATGAAATTAAAATATTAACCCTAATTCTAGTTATTTTTAATTTATTAAGAAAAAATATTAAAATTGAACCTAAAATTAAACCTAATTAATTAATGCAATTTTATTTACAGGAAAAATAATTAATAATTAATAATGATAAAAGAAAAGAAAGAGATAAAAGTAATTAAAACCTAATTCTACAAATTTTAAATTTATTAAGAAAATGTTAAAGTTAACCCTAGAATAAAAAAAACTAATTAATTAATAAGACCTTTTTTACAAAAAAAAATAACATTAAATGAAATATATTTTAATTTTTATGACTTTCTGATTTTTTATTATTTTTTTATATTAAGAAAATGTTAATTTAAAGAATTATATTAAAATTAATTAAAACAAATAAAAGTAGAAAAAATACAAAAAAGATGAAAGAGCAAACCAATGGGGGGTTCTGTCCCCAAACTGGAGGTGTGATCAGCATTTTTGGCCCATTGAAACCTGGGCCTTGTTGACTTTATTGGGCGCGTGTACATGCATTGACCAGTGTCCATGGTGTTCCTCAGATCTCAACCTTTGGATTGCCCTCAGTGGTCATGTGGCACGTTTGGATTATGAGTTGCATGGTGGTCTTCAGGGAGCAAGCTGCATATAATGACATTAGAAAAAATAATATTGAAGGGATAGGGGGACCTGGGAATCGAACCCAGGTCCCATCGCTTACCATACCATGTGCCTTGCCACTGAGCCGTTCACGCGTTTTGAATATAGTATAGAAAACAAATAACATAAAGCAAAACAAGGGTTAGTGGATGATTTTCGCGCGAATTTCAAATACGCCAATCCCCTGTTTACACCTCACCTTCTTTTCCAAGTGCCCTGCGTTTTATCTGAAAAAACAAACTGAATAGAGGGGGTTTTAAACCCCCACTAAGTGCCGCATACAAAAATAGCGATTAGAAATCCTTTGATCATAAATTGATCGCGAGCTATGCCTTGAATTCGTCTGAAGCTCCTGGTTTTAATGGTCTAAGTCTCATATCTTAAATTTTCTTTAAACGTAAAGCCCCAATTTTGAACCTCTGCAACCCTAAAACGCTCCAATGGTGATTTCACGTATGGGTGAGGAAAACTCAATTAAACAATAGGGTTAGCTTCAGAATGATAAGAATAATACAAAACAAGCATTAGAACTTAAAATCATGGCATGAATGATGAGATACGATTATGCAAAAAAGATGATACAGTCTGACTTCTAGTTACCAATTCTGGATGCTATGGACGTGGAAAAGTGTTCAGTTAGTTTCAGTAATGTCTTGGCAAGCTAATGGGACCAATCTTTTCCTCTGAATCGTTCTCCAAGGCAATTTTCAGTTTTGGATTTTTTTGATAAAATTGCAAAGTTCTTTCTTCAGATGGGGCGCAGCTTCCAGGTCTTGTGCATTAGGTCTAGCATCTGGCTTATGTATGGAGTGAATTAGGGTTGAGTTTTGATCCAAAAATCCTTGCATTGATGAGAACAATATTTGATTTCCATGGCATATCTTCCAAATCTTTTTTTCACTTGTTTTTGACTCCAATCATGGCAAAACCTTCCAATTTTGATTATGCACGAATCTTGAGTGAATCATGAGTGATTATACTGCATAAAAAGATTTGATCACATTGGTTTAGTATTTTTTCCACATTTTAATTAATTAAATGAATTAATTGTAATTAAAAATTCAAATAAATAATAAAAATGATGAAAAAAATCCCCTTTGGGCCAAATGGTCGTGCATATGCTTTGGATGATGAATCTTGGAAGAAAATGTGGCCCATTAGCAATTTTAAGGCATTTGAAGCAAAGTTGACTTTTCAAAATACCCAAAACTTTCCTAACTTCCACAAGGCATATCTTGCTCAATTTTTAAGCTTTGATCATGTTCTTGGACATTTTGGAAAGGTATTGAAGTCCTCTAACCAATTCCTTTGGTACCATGTCATTTTGATTTACCAATCTCAAGTTATGGCCTTTGACTTAAAGTCCCTTTTTGTTGACTTTTGAAAATGACCTATAATGTTGAAATTGATAACTTTTTGTGAGAGCATTTCTTGGACTTGAAGTGTGAAGATGAGTTGTAGGAAATGTCTTTCACTTCAAAATGAGCTTTGGATGGAATTTTTCTGATAAACCATGTGGAAGTTATGCCTTGGTCAAGTTACAGTTGACTTTTTCAACTGTCCAAATATGGAAACTTTTGCATCTTGAGACTTTTTGAGCCAAGCTTTGAAAATCATGATCAAGAATTGATCAAATGATGTTTATGGCTTCAAAATGAGATGTTGACCAAAAATTTGAACTTTTGACTGTCAAATGACCATTTTGCCCCTACAGTTGACTGTTGAGCAATTAGGGTTTTTGACTGTGCAATTTTGTGCTGTAAATCTTGAAACTTGGCATGAAGATGCTTGACCATGTTTGTAGGCAAATGGGACTTGATTAGACCCTTGGAAACTTCAATTACTTTGTCAAAACCAAAACCCTAGTTCTTGACTGTTAGGAGGCCCTTGAACTGTGCAACCCTTGGGGAATTCTGAAGCTTTGACTTGGCAAATTTTGAAGAATATGGGAGGGCAAATTTTGGGGTACAACAGTTGCCCCTGTTCAATCTTCTTAAACCTGAGGATGCAGATTGGCTGACGTGCCTTTCGTAATCCGGAGGTGGAAGATGATTGAACACTAGAGTGCCCAGAAATTTGCACTCACATAGTAGTGTGATGGTGGGAATGGGCTTACAGATGCCATTTGGAGATTAATGGATAGGATGATGGGCTTATAGATGCCATGCTGAGAGATGATGGAAGGTGGATGGGCTTGTAGATGCCATCTGGGTGTTGATCGCGTAAGAGATTCCTTAGCGAGAGCTTGCGTACCTGAAAAAGAAAATGATTACCTGACCTGTTACAGGAACTGGTCTTCAGATTCTTTGTATAGATGTGTCCTGACTGGTTACAGGAACTGGATCTGGAGCTTCAAACGGTGATGAATGAACCAGGGATGGTTACTACCTCAACAGGAACGGTGAGAGAACCTTGGACGATTACTACCTCAACAGGAACACTGAGAGAATCTTGGGCGACTTCAACCTCAACAGTAACGCTGAGAGAATCTTGGGCGACTTCTACCTCAACAGTAACGCTGAAAGAATCTTGGGCGACTTCTACCTCAACAGTAACGCTGAGAGAATCTTGGATATCTTCTACTGAGTCTTTATCAGGAAAATCTGTTAGGGTTCGATTTAGCTGGACTAGAGAAGGCCTTTGACTGGATAAAAAATAGGAAAATCTTAGGGTCGATTTAACTGAACCGGTCTAGGTCTTGAAATCTTCAACTGGATAAGAAACAGGGAGATCTTAGGGTCGATCTGACTGAACCAGAGAAGGCCTTTGACTGGATAAGAAACATTAAAATCTTAGGGTCGATTTAACTGAACCGGTCTAGGTCTTGAAATCTTCAACTGGATAAGAAACAGGGAGATCTTAGGGTCGATCTGACTAAACCAGAGAAGGCCTTTGACTGGATAAGAAACAGTAAAATCTTAGGGTCGATTTAACTGAACCGGTCTAGGTCTTGAAATCTTCAACTGGATAAGAAACAGGGAGATCTTAGGGTCGATCTGACTGAACCAGAGAAGGCCTTTGACTGGATAAGAAACAGAAAAATCTTAGGGTCGATTTAACTGAACCGGTCTAGGTCTTGAAATCTTCAACTGGATAAGAAACAGGGAGATATTAGGGTCGATCTGACTGAACCAAAGAAGGCCTTTGACTGGATAAGAAACAGTAAAATCTTAGGGTCGATTTAACTGAACCGGTCTAGGTCTTGAAATCTTCAACTGGATAAGAAACAGGGAGATCTTAGGGTCGATCTGACTGAACCAGAGAAGGCCTTTGACTGGATAAGAAACAGAAAAATCTTAGGGTCGATTTAACTGAACCGGTCTAGGTCTTGAAATCTTCAATTGGATAAGAAACAGGGAGATCTTAGGGTCGATCTGACTAAACCAGAGAAGGCCTTTGACTGGATAAGAAACAGAAAAATCTTAGGGTCGATCTGACTGAACCAAAGAAGGCCTTTGACTGGATAAGAAACAGAAAAATCTTAGGGTCGATTTAACTGAACCGGTCTAGGTCTTGAAATCTTCAATTGGATAAGAAACAGGGAGATCTTAGGGTCGATCTGACTGAACCAGAGAAGGCCTTTGACTGGATAAGAAACAGAAAAATCTTAGGGTCGATTTAACTGAACCGGTCTAGGTCTTGAAATCTTCAACTGGATAAGAAACAGGGAGATCTTAGGGTCGATCTGACTGAACCAGAGAAGGCCTTTGACTGGATAAGAAACAAAAAAATCTTAGGGTCGATTTAACTGAACCGGTCTAGGTCTTGAATATAGATGAGAACTTAACTGGATCTTTCCTGAAAGGTAAAGGTCAGTCATATGCAATGCATGATATAGATCAAGCAATGATGTTCTCAACATGAATGAGATTTGTAAGATATGATGCGTATATGCATGCTATAATGTATGGAAGTGCGATGTTTATGAATGTATCTTTTCGTCTTAGGAAAATAAATCCTTGACGGGTGCCGGGAAGTCACTCCTGGGCTGATGTTGAAGAATAGATCTTTGCTTCCGCTGGGGATGATAGTTGCAAGAATACCAGTAGGAGAAGATGACTCCGTTGGGGAATAAACTTGGTGAATGGATTACTCTACGGGGAGAGAAGTACTCTAACGATCTTGCTGGGAAGCAATACTCTATGGGGAGAGAGGTACTTTGTTGAGTTGTTGATAATAACTTGCTGGGGATACCCTTGTTGTGTTGGAAGTGTTAATAGACTTCACTGGGGATAAGAAGACTTCGTCGAGGACGCTCTTTCCGTTGCTTTTGGCTGAGGATAACCCAGTTATATCCTGGTAGGGAAATAACTCTTGAATAAAGCCGGGAGACGCGTTCGTGTTCTGCGAGGATAAACTTCCAGAATCTACTGGGGATAAGCTTACTGCTTGGGGAGATGGATTCCAACTTTCCTGGGGAAACTGGATTGGACTTTCCTAGGGAAGTTTTGAACTATAATTTTTGTAAGCTGAAAGAGGGAACCTATGTAGGGTTGCCTGATGATGAGTCCGTGTAAAACTACGTCTGGAAAGAGATAACCTGTGTAGGGTTACTTCGGGATAAGTTCGTGTAAAACTTCTTGATGAACCGGGGTAAGGTTATCTTGAGATAAGTCCGTGTAAGACTTCTGGAGGAACCGGGGTAAGGTTACTGCAGGATAAGTTCGTGTAAAACTTCTTGATGAACCGGGGTAAGGTTATCTTGAGATAAGTCCGTGTAAGACTTCTGGAGGAACCGGGGTAAGGTTACTTTGATGATAAGTCCGTGTAAAACTTCTTGATGAACCGGGGTAAGGTTATCTTGAGATAAGTCCGTGTAAGACTTCTGGAGGAACCGGGGTAAGGTATTCTCGCATTTTAATTTTCGCAAATATTAACTGTTAGATGTATGATAATAGGATTGCATGACAAGAATGTATGTTAATTTTAAAATGGTTAGCAAACCCTAAATGTGCAAAGATAATAACTTGAAATTAAATCACTCGCACATGCACACTCCTAGGGTATACTCTCATTTTGGTTGCCTTCGGTAAATGATCATTAAGTATAGGGTGTTTTAGTGGTCGCTCTTTTGTCTAAACAAAGATCAAATGTCCCGTTTAGAAATGTTACCTCGGAAAGGTTGCCTCGGAAATGTTGCCTCGAATATGATCTTAAGACACTAGGGTTACTACTAAGACGTCCTAACATTGCTTTAGTGATTGTACGTCCCCTACGAATTGACCCTTACAATTCCAACGACGGTGCTACCTACTCACTAATAGTAGGATAGCGTTGTCTAAAGGAAACAAGAATAGAAACATTCTTTTTTCGAGTAGGTAGATGCTAGTAGGTACTTGCTCAAAATAACCTTTTCCACACTTACACTCTTTTCAAACAAAGTTTTCAAAAACACTTCGTAACACTCTTGAAGGCAGAAGCAAGGGTTAAAACGAAGTAAAACAAAAACTTTTCAAAACACACAAACACGGAAGCAATTTTAAATGATGAGCAAGTACCTAAGAGCCTGTGGAAAACCACGGATAGAAAGGGTGCTAATACCTTCCCTTTCTATAATCTACCCCCCGTATTCGAAATCTCGAAAAAGGAATTTTTCTGTGCTTTTTTCCTTTCCAGTTGGATAAAATAAAATTCGGTGGCGACTCTTGCTTACCGCGACATTTTGCAAACACAAACGCAAAACGCAAACCATCATTTTCCTAAAATAGTCCGGTTCTGCCACCGTATCACAGTCATGAAACAGTTCAATGTCGGTTTCTTAGCTGTCACGTCCTATCCACAATGGGCCGCTGTTGTATTCTTAAATTTGCCCTCTTAATTCTCAAAGGATCATTCTAGACCCCCAGGTTTACTTTTGCCAAGTTTCAAGTCTCAGATTACAATTTTCTAAGAAAGTCATTCACAAGGGCCAAATGGTCAAAAGCACATTGAAAAGTCAAACTTTAACTTTTGGATCAAAAATCAAGTTTCAACAATTATATTTCATCAAGACATGAAATTAGTTCATCAAAATCAGAATTCAGAAATTACTTTGAAGAAAAAAAATCAAATTTCTAAACATTTGGAAAATTTTCTAAGTGTTAGGAGTATATGATACCTCAGAACTTCTGGGCCAGCCTCCACGCAAGTGCAATCAGAATTTGCAAAGACGGCTTAGAATATGACCCTTCAATCGGAACATATGGATGCAGTGTTCTTCGGTTAGAACATGACTCTTCAGCATATGGAGGCTACGTTTCTGGTCTTCTGCATCTGAACATCACCAAATCCCAAAACCTTGTTTAAGCAGCCTGCTTCCCTGCTATATCACAGTCCTGCAACCAGCTGTTGATCCAGTCCACGCCTGCACTTTCTCAAACCCCATATTGGCAGCAAATTAGCATACAAAAATTGTGATTAAAAAGCAATAGAACAGTATGCCAAAAGGGTTTAAATCCCATTTGTTTTCCCCCTAAAACCACAACAAACTCAACTATAAATAAGTTGCTCCATCACACTTAAAAGGGGCTGGCTTTTTGAAAGAGAGAATTATCAAAGAGAGGAAAGAAAGCAGTAAAACATTCGTGAACCCTGAATTCCTAAACAAAACCAAAACCTTTGTTCTTCCCTTTGAATCAAAGAACATAGAATTCTCTCTTCCGTTGTTCTTGCTGACTCTAGAACCTCTGAAGGCACCAGCTCAAGTCCCAAACACACGTTCCAGATTCAAGGTAAGTCTTTCTGCCTTTGAATTTTTTCATTTAGAACATCATTAAATATGTAAATATCATAATATTGATACTATCCATATCATTATATAAGTAGAAAAACTATGGATAATAACTTCTTGAATAAAGCTAGGCTCAGAATTAGGATTAGAACTTCTATGAACTGTTGTGCTTTTATCTTTCTGATTTGCTGTTGTTAAGAACTGAATAAGTTGCTGATGAACTGATTAATGTAAGAAAGGAGTTGAAGCGTAAAACAGAACTTATGGGCCTTTTCTTTCCCACTATTTTAGCACAATACATAACTTCTGATTTTTACTCATTGTTTAACACAACACAGAACTTATGATTTTCACTAACTGTTTAACACAACACATAACTTCTAATTTTCACTCATTGTTTAACACAGCACAGAACTTCTAATTTTTGTTCACTGTTTTAACACATAGAACTTCTAGGCTTTCTTACTGTTTTAACACACACAGAACTTCTAAGATTTTTTCACTGTTCTAACACTCAGAACTTCAGCATGTAGTGACCCAAAACTTCTGTTTTTCCCTCTAACGTTTATTTTAGGACCTCAGAGTGCATCAATCCAGAACTTCTGATTTCCTCTGACGTTTCATTCTGAACCACAGCCCGCCTGGCATCAGAACTTCTGATCCCCTTTGTTTTGCTTTCAGCAACATGCTGATCCAATTCCTTATTTTCTTTTCCTTTTTCTCTATTATTTTTATAAAAAAGGACATCAAAAAAATATTTTCTTTTATTAAATAATTATTTTCCTTTTAATTTGTTAAGACCAAAAACCATTTTTCAAAACAAGTCTTTTCCTTTTCTTATATTGTACAATTCAATATGGTTGTAATAGTTAATTAGGATTTAAAATTCTTGCAAACCCCCATTTGTAATTTGTACCTCCATCCCTAAATGATGTTATAGCGTAGGACTTTACATTTCTGCAATTTACCGTTTTTCAAATATAAATGTTAGTAATTAGAGTGTGTATGGCAAGACATGAAATCAATAAATAGATAACCCTAATCAAGACTAAATGCATGTAAATCAAATACACTTTCACACTAGCACCGTTAGGGTGATCTCACTTTGTTTTCCTTTCAAAAAATAGTTATGTCCCTCGAATATGGACGTTTTAGCAAAGACCCTCGATAAAAGATCGTAGTCCCTCGATGACCCTCAATGTTTCCTTCGGATAACGATCTAGTCCCTAAACGACATTGCTAAAACGTCCCATATGTTTCCTTCTATGACTATACAAACGTCCTGTGCCCGTCCCTTCACATCCAACGAGGGGGTTTCTTACCAAAACAATGGTAAGATAACAACATCTAAAGGAGGAGGAAAAGAACATTTAAATCCTTTTGAGTAGGTAGATTACTCCTAGTTACTCGCTTTCTCACAACAAAAATATCTTATACACCCACAATTCACTTTGAAACATTTTTCAAAAGACAAAACACTTTGTACGCGTTCTTATGGAAACGAGAACCATTACAAATATACTGTGATACGGTGGGAGAACTTACTTGAGGTTTTGTGTTTTGTTCGCACTTGTGCGGTTAGCAAGAGTCGCCACCGATTTTTTATTTTATCCAAAGGAATGGTCAAAAAGCACAGGAAAGACCTTTGAGATGTTTTCTTGGGTTCGGGGGGGTAGATTATGAAAAGGGAAGGTGTTAGCACCCTTTTCATCCATGGTTTTCCATGGGCTCTTAGTTACTCGTTTAGATCACTTGCTTTGGTTTGATTGTGTGCTTGTGGTGTGGGTTTTAAAAGTTTTTTTTGGAAAGTTTCTTTCTAATGGTTCTCGTCTCAATAATAACATATACAAAGTTTTGTTTCAAAAAATAGTTCAAAAAAGGTGTTTGTGAATCGTGTTTTGAAAAGAGGTTTTGCCATGGTTCTCGTCTCTATAAGAACGTATGCAAAACATTTTGTCTTTTGAAAGTGTTTTGAAATGGAGGTGTAAGTGTGAAAGTTTTTATCGTGAGCAAGCGAGTAACTAAGAGTGAATCTATCTACTCGAAAGGTCTTAAGTTGTTCTTTTCTTCTTCCTTTTAATGGTGTTATCCTACCATTAATTTGGTGAGAAGCCCCATCATTGGATGTAAAGGGACAGGCGCGGGTCAATTTTACAATCATTGAAAGCAACTTGTGAGATGCTCTAGCGATTTTGTAAGGGACGAGATCGTTTTATCGAAGGCAACATCGAGGGTCATCGAGGGACTACGATCTTTGTTTATCGAAGGGTGATTTGCTAGAGTGTTGCATATTCAAGGGACATGATTGTATTTCTGAGGCAACAAGCGAGGTTACCCTAGAGGTGCGCGTGTGAGAAGTGTGTTGATTTCAAGTTATTTATCCTTGGATTAGGTCATCTAGCGATTGATTTTTTAATCTTGCCATACATGCCTAATTACTACACAGTATATATAAAGCAATAAATTACGGGAATTAAAATTCTAAGCTATTACAAAAGTATCCGTAGATGGGGGTACAATTATTACAAATGGGGATGAATCACATAAGAATAGCAATGTCCAAATAATACAACCAAATCGAATTGCTGTGCGATTCAATATGAAGTTATGACAATTTACGAAAATAAAATCAATAAAGTATGAAATGTATGTATTTACTTGAAAAAAAGAAAAATAAAACTTAATCTAAAAAGAAAATGACTTAAGTTAAAACTCTTTATTATATTTTTGTGAATTTTATTAACTATAAGCTTGAAGAAAGAAAACTAATTAATCAAAATTTTTGAAGTTTTTATTATACGTTAATAAAAATGAGTTTTTTATATAAGAAAAAAGAAAATGGTAAAAGAAAATTAATCACTTAAAAAAAACTAAATCAATTTAATGAAATGAAGTTTTAAAAACATTAATATATTATTAGTAAAAAGAAATAAAAACAACAAATTAAATCAAAATGAAAGAAAATGGGCTTAAAGGAATTAAAGGGGGGTTAGGCCCAAAGGTATATTTGTCAATGCTGAAACAAAACAAACAAGGCCAGAATGGGGGGGGGGGGGTGTTAGCAATTACGTGGTTTTGAGAAGAATTGAGAACAGAAACGGCCCAATACATTGTTATCTAATTTCTGATTAGGGTAGACAAAGGAATTAAGGTTTGTGGTTCCCCTCACAGCGGAGTCGCTCTGTTCCGTCTCTCTCACTTCTTTTTCTCGTTCATCTTCCTCACTCAATCGTCCCTATTCATTCATCTTTCCATCTCTGAACTTCTCTCTTCGTCCCTGTCCCTCTTTGATTCAACTAGGTTTACATTTTTTCTAGAAATACCTAAGTTTGAAATGAAACTCTCTAAAGGGTTTGAGACGCGTTTGATCTGATTTTTGCCTCGCCTTCTGTTACCGGAGGCCATCTATCACTGCCTAACCAAACCCTAATGGCTTCATTCTTGAAAGGTACGGTTCAGCTTTGAAGCTTAAACGAGTTTTTGTTGTTGGTTCTGTCTTATTCATGTTTTCTCTGTTAACATATTGTGTTTATACATTTGAGATGTGGGAAACAATATGAAGGGATGCGAAGAAACCATACCTTTGGGGGCTTTTTTATGGAGAGGATAGTGAGATTGAGATGAGGTGCTCCTTGGTAGCTGGAAATGAAGGGGGAGAAATGATGATGTGAAGAACACGCGCCTCTGGTAACCTCTTTTTGTCCCTTGAATCTTGAATGATGATGGTATTGTACTTCTGACTGTTGGATGTTATTGTGCCTTTGTTGGTTTGGATACTGATTTTTGACAGTTTTGCTTAAACTGTTTTAATAGTTTGATGATTTGAATGTCTTTGATGGTTTACTGGTTTTTGAACTGTTGAAGATTGATGGGGATATTGGACTGTTTGAATGTTTTGTGATTGAACTGAGTTACAATTTGGTATCTTTGGTTCTGAGTTTTGTGAGTTTGCTTCATATATTTGGTTAACAGGCTTGGGATTTCTGTTGTTGGGAAGTTTTCTGAGTTGCAGGTTTTGTGGTTATGGTTATGTTGAAAAATGGTTTGTTGAGTTTGACAAAATGTTGAGTTTACAGGCTTTGGTTGTTTGAAAATTGTTGGCAGCAGTTTTTGAATGTCTTGTGGTTTGAAAACTATTTTTTTCAGTTTGGGAGTTTTTGAGAACTGTTAACAAGTTTTGGATTTTTCTGCAGTTTTGGGATTTGGTTGTTTGTTTGACAGTTTGAAAATGGTTTGGTTGTGATTTCTTATGGTTTTGTTGTTGTACAGTTTGGTTAGGCTTTGTGAGTTTGGGAGTTTTTGCTGGCTTGTTGGCTTTACAGTTTGCAGGCTTGTTGGCTTTACAGTTTTCTCAGTTTGATAAAATGTTCTGAGTTGTTAATTTCTCTCCCTTTCTTACAGTTTTGCCTACTGTTATATCTTGGTTTCTTTTTGACATCTTGTGGGCAGAATAGAAAAGCTTTACAATTCCAACAAAATAGGTGACATATTTCCTCTCTCTCCTCTCTCAATGATAAAAGCAAAATGCTTTTTCACTTTTTTCTGAAAAGTTTGCATAAATTCTGGAATATGATGAAAGGCTGTTGAAACAAGCCCCTTGCTTGTTGTTTTGGTTTACCATACTGCTGTACTTTCTCTTTGCCTGCTGTTTGTATGCTACTTTGTTTAGTTTGCTTGTATTGCTTGCACTGCTGTCTAGTTTACCACACTGCTGTCTAGTTTGCTGCATTGTTTGGCCATTGGGCCTTGTTTGCTTGTCTATGCTGTTTGGACAGCATGCTGTAGTTTGGAATATGTTTTGGCCATGCATTTCTTGTTTGGATAGCTTGCCTCTATTTCTCTTGTTTGTGAACCAAGAAGAATAATATTCTTGTGATTTGCAAATAAGAATGTGATGAATATAGCCCTCTGATTCCAAGTCGCAAACTTTAATGATGAACATTTTTCTCTTTTTTTGAAAATTCTTACTCATATCCAATTAACTGTGCTAATTATTTTTCTGTCTTTCTTTCATGTGAGCGCAAACTGGATGGTGGCAAAGCATAGGAAGCAAGAGATTCTTTGGCGAGCATGGGAGCAATGGAAGCTAAGTCATCCTTAGGCTTAGATTTTTTTCTTTGTAATTTAGAGAGAAATACTCAAACAATTGTACTAATTCATTTTTTAAATACAATAAGTTGTAAAACTTAAAGCATTTAAATAATAAATTATATTGTAACAATTTTTGAAATAAATGAAAAAGTATTTATGAGATAATCTGATGTTCAATAAGAATCCATTACTGTTAGTAACTTGCAATTTTCTCTTCGCATTTTCACTAATTCTTTAAGAATCCTGATTAAGATAATTGAAACTGCATCCCAATAATTCCAATCAAGATAACTTAAACTCCAAGTAATCCAACAGCTCTGTAATCTTGCAAATGTATTCCAATCAAAACACGCACTGTGTATTCCAAAAACAAGCAAATGTTTATTCCATAAACAAAGAGAATGTTTTTTTAAAAGACGCAAATTATCTGGTTAACCTGGATCAAACAAACACTGCCTTTTTCCAGTAAATTTGAGAGAGCATGAAAACATGTAAAAATCATTTGAATTTCTGAGAACTCAATTTCTTTTGAGAAATACGAAAAAAAACCCTAATTCCTTATTTACTGCCATAGGAGAAAATCTATCTGATCGATTCCTGAGCCAATCCTGAATATCTGAGAAACCCTAGGGTTGTGCTTTTCTTATGAAAAATGGGAGGGCAAATTTTGGGGTACAACAGTTTCCCCTGTTCAATCTTCTTAAACCTGAGGATGTAGATTGGATTTCGGGCCTTTCGTGATCCGAAGGTGGAAGATGATTGAACACTAGAGTGCCCAGAAATTTGCACTCGCATGGTGTAGTATCAGCATTGTGATGTCGAGAATGGGCTTACATATGCCATTTGGAGATTGTTGGTAGGAGGATGGGCTTATAGATGCCATTTGGAGATGTGACAGAACCTTGTCGGGAATGGGCTTATAGACGCCATTTGGAAATGTGACAGAATCTTGTCGGGAATGGGCTTATAGATGCCATTTGGAAGTGTAATGGATAGTTGAATCTGAATAAGAAATAGAATAGCTTCCGTGTCTGGAGCATATCTAGTCTATATCTGATTGCTGACGTCTGAAAAAATAGTAGAATGACCGCCACGTCTGGGGTATATCCATATTGTATCTGAGTGAGTGACAGAATGTCATCCGAATCTGGATCGTATCTGGACTGTCTCTTGAAGGAATCTGGACTAAACAATAGAATGGCATCCGGGTCTGGAGCATCTCTAAGTTGTCTTTAGAAGTTTGAATCTGAATAAGCAATAGAATAGCGTCTGGGTCAGGAGCATCTCTAAGCTATATCTGGAAGGAATTCTGAAATAAGTATCAGAAAGTCGCCATGCCTGGGTCGCAACTGAACCATCTCTAGAAGGGAATCTGGAATAAGTATCAGAATGTAGCCATGTCTGGATTGCACCTGAACCATCTCTAGAAGGATATCTGAATAAGCAATAGAATAGCATCCGTGTCCGGAGCATTTCCAAGCCATTTCTGGGAAGAAACTCTGAATAAGCAAAAGAATAGCGTCCGGGTCCGGAGCATCTCTAGGCCATTTCTGAAAAGCAACTCTGAATAAGCAACAAAATAACATCCGGTTTGGAGCATATCTGGACTATCTCTGAGAAGAAACTTTGAATAGGCAAAAGAATAGCATCCACATCAGGAGCATTTCCAAGCCATCTCTGAAGAGAAAATCTGAATAAGCAAAAGAATAACATCCATCTCTGGAGCATTTCCCAGCTATATCTGAAAGGAAACTCTTGAATAAGCAAAAGAATAGCATCCATCTCTGGAGCATATCTAAGCTATCTCTGAAGAGAAAATCTGAATAAGCAAAAGAACAGCATCCACATCTGGAGCATTTCCCAGCTATATCTGAAAGGAAACTCTTGAATAAGCAAAAGAATAACATCCATCTCTGGAGCGTATCTAAGCTATATCTGAAGAGAAAATATGAATAAGCAAAAGAACAACATCCACATCTGGAGCATTTCCCAGCTATATCTGAAGAGAGAATCTGGAATAAGCATCAGAATGGAGCCATATCTGGGTCGCATCTGAACCATCTCTAGAAGAACATCTGAATAAGCAATAGAACAGCTTCCGTGTCCGGAGCATTTCCAAGCTATCTCTGAAATCTCTTTTAATGTAGATATGCCCTGGCTAGATACAGGTATCGAATCCACAATCAATCGCTCACAGATATGCCCTGGCTAGATACAGGTATCGAATCTGGAATTGCGACAGTTGATAGTAATCATCTTTGAATTGACCTTTTTTCCTGAAAAGGCGAAACATCAGTTGTATACAATGTTATGATGCATGAACTGCATTATTTTTAAGATGTTCTCAAAAAGAAATGAGATTTATGTTGTATGATGCGTATATGCATGCGTCATGGTGTATGATAATGTGATATTTATGAATGTATTTTCGTCTAGGAAAATAAATCCTTGACGAATGCCGGGAAGTTGAATCCTGGGCTGACGTTGAAGAGTGAAGTTCTTCATTTCCGCTGGGGATGATGGTTGCAAGAATAAACCGGTAGGAGAAGATGACTCCGTTGGGGAATAAACTTGTTGGAGAGATTACTCTGCGGGGAATTACTCTGTGGGGAAGAGATACTTCGCTGAGGTTTGATGATGACTCTGTTGGGGATGAGAAGAACTTCGCCGAGGACGATCCTTCCGTTGTAATTAGCTGAGGATAACCCAGTTATAAGCTCTGGTGGGGAATAACCTTTGAATATGGTCGGGGAGAGATACGTTGGTACTCTGCAGGGGACAAGCTTCCAGAATCTACTAGGGATAAGCTTCTAGAATCTACTGGGGAGATTGATTCAACTCTCCTGGGGAGACTTTTGGAATGTACTGGGGAATGGCTCCACTGGGGTGTTTGTATTCCATCGGGGAACAATCTTATATTAAGACTGCCGGGGATGCTTGCTTAGGAACATCTGCATACTCCGCTGGGGAATATTAAGATCTTCTGGGGATATCCAACTTCCTTAGGGCTGACAGTAGCCTAACTCTGCTTGGGGAGAGTGTTGCTGACTTGCTGGAGATACTGCGCCTTTTTAGGGCTGATGGGAGACCAACTCTGCTAGGGGAGAGTACTGCTGAATCTTGTCTTACTCTGCGGGGAGTGAAGATGTCTTGGTCAGATTCTTCAGCCGAACCTACCTTGGTACCTTGGTGGACAAAGCAGCTTGTACAGTTCGGACAATTCTTATTGCCCCGATTTCTGTGGGAGAAGGTACCTGTGGAGGTGCTTGATAACTGCTGATTGATAAACCTTCTTCTGGTAGGCAAGTGACGAGATGAAGGGACATAGTCGTACGTTTTTGATCCCTAATTTTTGCCTGGACCTCCCTTTCGGGTTTTCAGTCCACCGGGATACCCATTTTTGTCCAAGCCGCCTTTTCAGGTTTTTCGACTTGCCGGGTGCACAGATTTTTCATTTTCATCCCTTATTTTTGCCCGAACCCTTTTGTTTCGCCGGGAAGCCCTTATTTTTGCCTAGGTGTGTCAACCTAGCGGGTCTTTGATTATGCGCATTATTTTTTTTTGACTATGCCCACGCTCTCAGAATGTAGGGAGTTGTTACTGTCGGTAGTGTTGTGTTGCCATACCACCAGAAGATGCCTGATCGTGCAAGATTCGTCGCCGGAATTCTTGTTCAATGCCCCAAGTGACTCAGGCGGAGATTTGCCCCAGGCTATTTGGCCTTTGATAGATTCTCTGAATCTTGACCTGACTGCCCCAGATGACGGACAATGATCATGTCTGCCCCTTGATGGGAGGTGTTTCTTCCATTTGAGATGACCTTGAGAAGATTTTTGTTCACTAGATACTCGTCGTGCGAATTTCTCTGCTGTTCAAACGAATAGTCACATATGCAAGCAATGTTATTTCAAAAATGCAAAGCTTATGTCTGTCTTGAAGTTTTTGAAAATGCAGTTTTTTTTTCATAAAAACAAGTGAATTTTTTTTGTAAACCGTGATGTCAACTCGTTATTTTACCACAAGCCTTAAGGAGTCAGGATACCTTTCGTAACAGTATGCTTTCGAACTAACCCATGCTTAAGCTAGGACTTTTTGAGGGTTATAACGTGGCCTGGTTCACGGTTTAAGAAACAAAGGATAAAGGCTCAAATTTTATTTGTTTCCACCCGCTCTTCGTGATATTCTTCAATCCTAAACTCAGTTAATCGTGCATTAGATCTTGTTTGAGTCTTTGCTTTGATATTCCGGTGATGGTTCGGATATTGAAAATTTATTTTGAATAGGCAGTCATTTCTTTTTTATTGAGGGTTTGTAGGACCTCTATCTTTTCGATTTTATTATCCATGTCTTTTTGCCTGAACTGTTTCTTTTTGTATTTACAGTCAGTGGGATGCCCCAGTTATGTAAGTCTCCTTCATAGGTTTTTACTTATTGGGCTTTTGTTTTGAGAGATAATGACTGCCTGTCTTTATGATTATTCGGAACCATCACTGTCTTTTGCTTTGGAAGGACTCCTTTGATGTCATTCATTGTGCACTTGGATCAACTGAGAGAAACACCCTGCCCCAGGTTGTGATTAAGGGTTTTAATTTTTGACAAGAAAAACTCCGACTTCTTTGGCTCAAAAGGGGTTGACGAGGGATTATCTTCCTTATAGCTCCAGTGTTTAGGACTTGAAACAATGCATGTACCTCATCAGCGGGGTCTGTTCAAAAGCATACCGTAAAGATCGTGGTATCATTTTCGTCATCCTCCCTCAAGAGGCTTAGAATTATTTCAATCAAGAGTTGATCATCACAAAAATAAGAGCATTTTGAATATAGTGAATACGAATATATTGATTCAGAACAGACATATGCAATGCATTAATGGAATAAAAGAGTTTGCTATGACATTAATTGTTTGTATAAGCAAAGAAAAATACAACTCGGAAATTCAAATAAACAAAAGCCTTCAATGATTGGGCAAAGGAGCAGTGATTATGTTTGGAGTCTCTGGTGCTTCAAATTGGACTTCCTTAGCATCAATCATGTCTTGGACCTTGTTCTTCAGGGCCCAACAGTTGTCTGTAGTATGCCCCGGGCTATCGGAGTGGTATGCGCACCTCTCATTAGGATGATAGTTAGGAGCAGAAGTGTTTGGATTCCGGAGAGGAGCCCTTAAGGTAATCAGCCCTGCCTTCATCATTTGCTGTAGCGCTTGCTCCAGCGACATGTTGATCTTGGTGAACTGTCGTTTGGGTGCGACCTCCTTACGTTGCTGCCCCTGTCTTTGCTGAGCAGGCATAGGATTAGAGATCTGGGTTTCCCCCACATGTTGATCATGACGGCCTTTTTTACCATGCACAGCGTTGGACTCTTTCTTCCCGTGGTAAGGCTTTTTATGAGCATCAGAAGGCGTAGCTTCCTGAATCTTCCCGCTTTTAATGCCAACTTCAATTCTCTCCCCAGTCAAGATCAGATCTGTAAACCCAGCAGAAGAATTCCCAATCAGGTGGTTGAAGAATGGACCAGACAGGGTCCCCAGAAACATGTCCACGAGCTCACGGTCGGTCAAAGGTGGCTGCACCCTGCCAGCCAGGTCTCTCCACTTTTGCAAGTACTCTATAAAACCTTCTCCCGATCCTAGCGACATACCCTGGAGTTGGGTACGTGTAGGAGCGAGGTCGGCATTGTATTGATACTGCTTATAGAACGCAGTAGCCAAGTCTTCCCAGGTACGGATACTGGCTCCATCCAGCTGATAGAACCATTCAAGTTGAGTCCCTGAAAGACTTTCCTAGAAGAAATGGATCCATAGATTCTTGTCAATAGTATACGGTTGGATCTTCCTCACATATGATCTGAGATGCAGCTTAGGACAGGATGCCCCGTCGTATTTTGCAAAAGCAGGTGCTTTGAATTTGTGAGGGATCACCACCCCAGAGGATAAACCTAGATCTTCAAAATCCAGGCCAAGCACTTTCTGTATCTCCATAGCACTTAGACGGTCTTCTAGCTGTTTGTACCTGTCCTCAGCTGGAGGGTACTGTTCATCATTGAAATCCGTCTCGTTGTCGGAGACCACGGGACTAGGAACCCTTCTCTCTTGGGGATTGTCTTTGCCCAAAGATGAGGTAGTCAGCTCAACCTCATTTTGTGATCCATTCCCAGATCTGCGTCTAGGGTTGAACAAAACAGTTCTCTTCTTCTTCTTCTTCTCTTTCAGAAGCAGAGTCTTCAAATCTTGTTGACCCTGGGCTAGGCTCATAACCATCTCTTGGAACTGGGCATTCTGGGCCTGGAGGGCCTTGATAGCTTGTTCATTGGATGATTCAGGATTCATGATGATTGCTGAAATAAACAGCGAAGAAAATAAGTGACTTGTCAAAAGGGTACCTGTAATGCAATGATATGTATGTATGCATGCAATGTTTTCAAGGATCTCGCGGGGTAAACAAGAAAATTATTAGAATTCGCATCTGGTTGCTTGATTGAAGGAACTTCATGTTGTTGAGAGTCCTTCTTCAAGAGTCAAGGCTCACCATATCGAGTGGGTCATAGCCCCTGACTCAAGTCATCAACCTGGCTAGAGGAAAATAAATCCCCTTTGCCCCTTGCTAGACAGTTGGTACATCATGACCTGCATCACAGACCCTTGAGATCCTTGAAACAGGTTAGTCCTTATGCAGGATGTACGCAATGGTATGATGGTATGATGTTATGCTATGCGTGGGGTGATGTAAGTAGGCCCTGTAATGAGTCCTAATTAAGGACTGTAAACAAAACCTGCAAGAAACTCATGTGTCAGATAACAAGCATGCAAGTAGTCAAGTTTGAAGGCACACAAGTCACACAAGACAACTCTTAGAGTTTAGGCCAGCATGAAGTTTAGGTACTACCCTCTTGAAGTTGGTGGGATCAAAACCTGTCCTATCAAAAGTAATCGGGTTCTAAGGAGCTCAATATCATTGGGTTGTTTTCTATGTTCATTGTTTTGATTTAGCCACTGGACTGGCGACCAAAATATTCTAAGAAAACAACCCTCAATGAGTGTAGTATCGAGTATCTACCAACTTCGGACTGCACCAAAGTCGGTCATCTCACTACCCCTAAAGAGGCCAGGATGGTCAAGTAAGGTTCCTAAGGTCAGTTGATGCTTCACGACACCACGCGGAGGCCCCGTACTCTCCTTGACTTGACTCAAGGGTTACCGGTACTCACCAAAGTGCCACATCAACATAGCAAACTGCTTCAACCGTGTCGGTATACCCCGCACAGTTCCCTCACAGTTTTGTTGCTACTTTCTAAGAGGTATCCCCCAGATCCGGGTTAGGATCTATAGAACTCCGAAATAGGCCCACAATTTTAAAGAAAACAAAACAAGCAATTGAAAACATAAGTATGATCTATCCTAAGGTACACCTCACTTTAAGTCTCCCCAGCAGAGTCGTCAGTTCTGTGATCGGTGGAAATAGAACTGACTGTTTAAAGCTGGTTCGCGAAATGTCGCGGTAAGCAAGAGTCGCGATCGTCTTTTATATTCTCCAACATGGAAAGGACAAAAGCACAGCAAAATTCCTTCTTTGAGAATGTTTCTCGGTTCGGGAGGTAGATTTATAGAAAGGGAAGGTGTTAGCACCCTTTCTATCCGTGGTTATCCACGGGCTCTTAGGTACTTGCTCTTATGTTTTCAAAAATGTTTTCCTTTCAAATGTGTGTGGGTTTTGAAAAAGTTTCGTTTGAAAAATTTCTAAGTAACTCTTGTATCTGTCCTCAAGAGTGTATGAAAAATTTGTTTGAAAACTTTTAGAAAGTGTAAGTGTGAAAAAATATTTTTTGTTTGTTTGAAAGAGCAAGTACCCAGGAGAATCTACCTACTCTAAGGAATTAGGTTGTGTAAGAGTCCTTTAGATAGTGCTATCCCACCATTGAGAGGTAGGTAGCACGGTCGTTGGAGGTATTAGGGTCAATTCGATTGAGGGACAATGTGGTCACCGAAGCAATAGTAGGACACCTTAGAAGTACCCTAATGTCCTAGATCCTTTTTATCCGAGGCAACCGTTTCGAGGCGACTGGATCTTTAGACAGGAGGGCGACCTCTAAAACACCATATACTTGACGACCACGTTCGAAGCAACCAGTGAGGCGTACCCTAGGAGTGGCATGTGCATGTGTGTTGTTTTTCAGTTAAGGTTTATCTTTGAACATGCATTTGTGAGCTACGAGTTGGTTTTATTTGTCATACAAGTCTTGTCATGCATAATTAACAGTTAAGAGTGTGGAAAATTAAAGTGCAGAAAGGTAAATCTACGCTATTACAAGGCGTCGGGTATTTACATCGCCAAAAACAAACCCTTTAATTTAAATTGTGAAAAGTAAAATAAAGCGGTAAATAATTAAAGTCCTAATTAAAAGCTATTACATTCTGGGAAACAGATACAATAATATGATAAAATAGATCGCGTGCGAGCAATTAAATCGGATGCGAGTTTTTTGGGTTTTGACCCTTTTTTTGAAAGGAAGTGATTTTTTTGGTTATTTTTGAATTAAATGAACAATTAAATTAAATTAAATAATGAAAATATTTTTGGATTTTTGAGTTTTTAAAGAAATAAAATAAATTGAATTAATGCTAATAAAAACCTAATATTCTAAATTGATTTTAAATATTGCAAAAAATATTAAAAGTTAAATCTAATTAAAGTTAAATTGATTAAATTAATTTATTTACAAAAATAAAAGTGATGAAGTTGATTTTAATAAATAAAATATTTTTTTGTATTTTTGATTTTATTAGGAAAAAATGTTAATTGGTTAGTGATTAATAAAAATAATAACGATTAATTAATCAAAGGAACATAATACAAATAGAGAGAGAGTTTAGGAGTATACGAGCCTGATTGGAGGGGTGAAACAGTTATTGGCGTCAAGTGTAAACTGTTTTGTTTTGGCCATTTGTGTTTTGACTTTTGGCCATTTGTGTTCTGGCCTCAACGTTCCTTAACCTTCTCACGATGTCTGCCTCGCCATGTATTGGTGTCATGCGTAAGCTGTTCTGTTTTGGCCATTTGGCTTTTGGCTTTTGGCCATTTGTGTTTTGGCCTCAACGTTCCTTAATGAACTTGCATGGGATCCTGTCTAAATCTGCAGTGTTGAATCTCATGAACACATTAAATAAATTACTATATATCATAAAATATAAATAAAGATAATATATGAAGAAATTTAATGTTTAGGTCAATATGGCATGTATGAATGATTATATCCTTTTGATCATGGAGATCAAATCAACCTTACCCTTACTGGAAGAAGTAGTGAGATGTTGGTTTGTAACTAAGATGACTTGTTTGTAGTGAGAGAGTGATTTGTAATAAGGATTTCAAGGTTTTAAGATTCTTGAAAGAATTTGATATTCTGACAGTGTTGTGGCCAATTTTTTTTCTCTCCTCTTGTTTGTGTGAAAAGAATGTGATTATATAATGGAAATTAGGGTAAAGAAAATGAACTTTGAATGTGCAATTGGGTCTCCAATGTTCACTTGAGTTCGTCACTTTCCAGGCTAAATCGCAGCGACTTAAGTGCAATTTTTGAAGTTGAAATGTGAAAACAAAATGTAGCCGACATCGAGAACTAGCTCCTGTCCGAAAATCGGCTCAATCGGATAAACGGTGAATTAGTTATGAATTTTTGAAGTTTCAGCTCAGACAAACTTATTTTGGGCTCCAGTGTCGACTCTGACACGTTCTTCAATAAAAAACTGGTATTGATCGGAGCATAATCCGGTCTCGACTTTTGAAGCAAAGTTGTAGATATCTGAGTCAGTGACCTTGTGTAAAAATATGAGCCCAATCCGATAAAAATTGACCGAGTTATGAATTTTCGAAGTTTCGGCCCAGATGAAATAATATTCAGCATTCAGGATTTTTGGCGCGTCACGCACTCTGAGCAAAAAACGAAGGCATTTTGAATGCCGTTTGAACTCAACACCTTCTGTGAAAATGTAGCCAACTCAATTTTTGAAATTTTGGCACCAGAACCAGCTCGATACGATGAAAATCGACTAAGTTATGATTTTCTGAACATGACGCAAATAAACTTCTGTCACAAGTTTTCTGTATGAAAGTACTTGATAAATCCGCATTTTTGAAGACCTTCTGTTCGTAATTGGATTCCATCCGTGAGAGATGAAAACATAGATAACGTCAAGACAGAATTTTGGCCACCGGAACGAGTTCAAAACGAGCCACGATCTTCAAGTTATGAATTTTTTAGCGCGTAAAAACTGCACTTTCAGCACACTTTTTTCACCATATTTCTTCGAGAAAACTCACACATTCGGATACCTTCTTTAAAGAATTGACTCTTGAGCCGAACCTGAATTTGAGAATATGTTATCAGAGATATCTTGACGAAAGAACACCTGAATATGACGCGTCAGGTTGGACTTTTGAATTTTTCTTGAAATGTTTTGAGAAATATGGGAGGGCAAATTTTGGGGTACAACAGTTGCCCCTGTTCAATCTTCTTAGACCTGAGGATGTAGATTGGCTTGCGTGCCTTTCGTGATCCGAAGGTGGAAGATGATTGAACACTAAAGTGCCCAGAAATTTGCACTCGCATAGTGTAGTATCAGCAATGTGATGTCGGGAATGGGCTTACAGATGCCATTTGGAGATATGATGGATACGATCCGGATTCGGATAATACTCTATCACTCACTCAGATAAAATATGGATATACCCCAGACGCGTCGGTCATTCTACTATTTATTCAGACGTTAGCAATTAGATATAGACTAGATATGCTCCAGACACGGAAGCTATTCTATTTCTTATTCAGATTTAACTATCCATTACATTTCCAAATGGTATCTATAAGCCCATTCCCGACAAGGTTCTGTCACATCTTCAGATGGCATCTATTAGCCCATCCTCCTATCCACTACACTTCCAAATGGCATCTATAAGCCCATTCCCGACATCACATTGCTGATATTCTACTATGCGAGTGCAAATTTCTGGGCACTCTAGTGTTCAATCATCTTCCACCTTCGGATCACGAAAGGCACGCAAGCCAATCTACATCCTCAGGTCTAAGAAGATTGAACAGGGGCAACTGTTGTACCCCAAAATTTGCCCCCCCACATAATTCATAACTTTTGTTTTAATGCCTTCTAGTGCAGCGCTTCATTCAGTGGCCTACCATGAGCCTCATGCCTGTGCTTGCCAAGTGGCTTCAAGATCCCATCCAATGGTCAGAAGGTGAATCCCATGGTGCACTTCAGTCAACAGCATGCACTCAAGCGTGGAAAGTCAAACAAGGCTTTGTCAATGGGCCTGAATTACTTCCAACAAACCTCCATTCTGGGCCTGATACCCCCATTGGTTTGCATCTTTTTTTATTTTATTTGATTTTCTTTTCTAATTCTTTTTAATGTTTTAATTGTTTTTTCACCATAAAATAATTTTCATAATAAAAAAATCAGAAACCAAAAAATGTTTTATATTTAATTATTATTAATTTCACTATTAAAATATTTTTGTAAATAAATTTCAATAACTAACTTAGTTAAATTAGGTTTTAATTTTGACACTTTCCTTAATAAATAAAGAATATGTATAATTAGGTTTTGATATTTTTACCTTTTTTTAATTAACTATTTTCCTCATTATTTATTATTATTATTATTTTGTAAATAAACATGTAATTTAATTAACTAGTAAATTAGGTTAACTTTAACATTTTCGTTAATAATCAAAAATAAACTCAGAATTAGGGTTTCTCTTGATTTTAATTTTCTTTATTTTCATAAATACCAAAAACATAAAAAATACTTTATTTTCTTTAATTAAATATTAATTAGCTTTAATTTAATTTAATTTCAAGCAAAGGGTCAAAACCCTCGAACATTCAATTTTAATTTCTTTTCGCATATTATTTTCTTTTCGAATATTATGTAACTGCTTTCTGGATGTAATAGTAATTAGGTTTACCGCATTTATTTACTTTCCGCATCTTTTATCAAAAATGGGTCTTTGTACTTTGGCGATGTATAGACCCGCGCCTTGTAATAGCGTAGCTTTATATTTCCGCTTTTAATTTTCCGCACTCTTAAATTCTAACTTGTATGAAAGAATGAATGTTAATTAAAAACAAGCGTAGCTCACCATGCCATGATCAAAGATAACTGTTAAACTGAAAACAACACACAAATACACACACCACTTCTAGGGTACGCCTCACATGTTGCCTTCGAAACGTGGTCGTCAAGTATAGGACGTTTTAGTAAGTCCTTATGTCCATGATCCAGTTGCCTCGAAACAGTTGCCTCGAAACAGTTGCCTCTGAATAGTCGCCTCGAAACGGTTGCATCGGATTAAAAAAGGATCAAGGACATAAGGGTAGCTTCTAAGGTGTCCTAACTGTTGCTTCGGTGACCACACTGTCCCTACACTCGAATTGACCCGAACACCTCCAACGGTGGTGCTACCTACCTCTCAATGGTGGGATGGCACTACCTTAAGGACATTTACACAGCCTAATTCCTTAGGGTAGGTAGATGACTCATGGATACTTGCTCTATTCAAAAACAAATCAAAAAACTTTTTCACACCGACACTTTCAAAAAGCTTTCAAAACAATTTTTCAAACACTCTTGAGGACAGATACAAGAGTTATTCAGAAATCTTTCAAAGAAACTTTTTCAAAGCCCACTCACATTTTGAAAAGCAAACATCATTTTGAAAACATAAGAGCAAGTATCTAAGAGCCCGTGGATAACCACGGATAGAAAGGGTGCTAATACCTTCCCTTTCTATAAATCTACCTCCCGAACCGAGAAACATATCTCATAAGGAATTTTGTTGTGCTTTTGTCCTTTCCTTGTTGGAGAAAATAAAAGTCGGTGGCGACTCTTGCTTACCGCGACATACGCGATCCAGCTTTAAACAGTCAGTTCTAAATCCACCGATCACAGAACTGGCGACTCTGCTGGGGATACTTAAAGTGAGGTGTACCTTAGGATTAGATCATACTTATGTTTTCAATTGCTTGTTTTGATTGCTTTAATATTGTGGGCCTGTTTTGGGAGTTCTATAGATCCTAACCCGGATCTAGGGGAAACCTTTTAGGTAGCAACAACTGTGAGGGAACTGTGCAGGGTATACCGACACGGTTGAAGCAATTGCTACGCTGATGTGGCACTTTGGTGAGTACCGGTAACCCTTGAGTCAAGTCAAGGAGAGTACGGGGCCGCCGCGTGGTGTCGTGAAGCATCAACTGACCTTAGGAACCTTACTTGACCATCCTGGCCTCTTTAGGGTAGTGAGATGACCGACTTTGGTGCAGTCCGAAGTTGGTAGATACTCGATACTACACTCATTGAGGGTTGTTTTCTTGGAATATTTTGATCGCCAGTCCAGTGGCTAAATCAAAACAATGAACATAGAAAATAAACCAATGATATTGAGCTCCTTAGAACTCGGTTACTTTTGATAGGACAGGTTTTTAGCCCACCAACTTCAAGAGGGTAGTACCCCAAACTTCATGCTGGCCTGAACTCTAAGGGCTGTCTTGTGTGACTTGTGTGCCTTCAAACTTGACTACTTGCATGCTTGTTACCTGACACTTGAGTTTCTTGCATGTTTTGTTTACAGTCCTTAATCTGGGCTTATAACAGGGTTCACTTACATCACTCCACACATAGCATAACATCATACCATCATACCATTGCATACAACCTGCATAAGGACTAATCCATTTCAAGGATCTCAAGGGTCTGTGATGCAGGTCATGATGAACCAACAGGTCTAGCAGGGGCAAAGGGGATTTATTTTCCTCTAGCCAAGGTTGATAACTTGAGTCAGGGGCTATGACCCACTCGATATGGTGAGCCTTGACTCTTGAAGAAGGACTCTCAACAACCTGAAATTCCTTCAATCAAACTACCTGATTCTAACGATGTTTTTTTCTTGTTTACCCCGCGAGATCCTTGAAAACATTGCATGCATACATACACATCATTGCATAACAGGTACCCTTGTTACAGGTCACTTACCTTCTTCGCTGTTTATTTCAGCAATCATCATGAATCCTGAATCATCCAATGAACAAGCCATCAAGGCCCTCCAGGCCCAGAATGCCCAGTTCCAGGAGTTGGTTATGAGCCTAGCCCAGAGTCAACAGGAATTGAAGACTCTGCTTATGAAGAAGAAGAAGAAGAGGACTGTGCTGTTCAACCCTAGGCGCAAATCGGGGAATGGATCACAAAATGAAGCTGAGCTGACTACCCCATCTGTTAGGAAAGACAGTCCCCAAGAGGGAGAGGTTCCTAGTCCAGTGGTCTCCGACAACGAGACCGATTACAATGATGAACAGTACCCTCCAGCTGAGGACAGGTATAAACAGCTAGAAGACCGGCTAAGTGCTATGGAGATACAGAAAGTGCCCGGCCTAGACTTCGAAGATCTAGGTCTATCCTCCGGGGTGGTGATCCCACACAAGTTCAAGGCACCTGCCTTTGCAAAGTACGACGGAGCCTCCTGTCCTAAGTTGCACCTCCGTTCATACATAAGGAAGATCCAGCCCTACACGACCGACAAGAAATTGTGGATTCACTTCTTTCAGCATAGTCTGGCAGGGACTCAACTCGAGTGGTTCTATCAGCTGGATGGAGCCAGTATCCGTACCTGGGAAGACTTGGCTACTGCGTTCTATAAGCAGTATCAATATAATTCCGACCTCGCTCCTACGCGTACCCAACTCCAGGGTATGTCACTAGGGACGGGTGAAGGATTCAAGGAATATGCACAAAAGTGGAGAGACCTGGATGGAAGGGTGCAGCCACCTTTGACTGACCGTGAGCTCGTGGACATGTTTCTGGGGACCCTGTCTGGTCCATTCTTCAACCACCTGATTGGGAATTCTTCTGCTGGGTTTACAGATTTAATCTTGACTGGGGAAAGAATTGAAGCTGGTATCAAGGCTGGGAAGATTCAAGAGGCCACACCTTCTGACACTCATAAAAAGCCTTACCACGGGAAGAAGGAGTCCAATGCTGTGCATGGTAAAAAGAGTTGTCATGATCAACATGTAGGGGCAACCCAGATCTCTAATCCTATGCCTGCTCAACAAAGACAGGGGCATCAACGTAAGGAGGCCGCACCCAAGAGACAGTTCACTAAGATCAACATGTCACTGGATCAAGCGCTACAACAATTGTTGAAGGCAGGGCTGATTACCTTAAGGGCTCCGCTTCGGAATCCAAACACTTCCGCTCCTAACTATCATCCCAATGAAAGGTGCGCATACCATTCTGATAGCCCGGGACATACTACGGACAACTGTTGGGCTCTGAAGAACAAGGTCCAAGACATGATTGATGCTAAAGAAGTCCAGTTTGAAGCACCAGAGACTCCAAACATAATCACTGCTCCTTTGCCAAATCATTGAAGGCTTTTGTTTTATTTGAATTTCCGAGTTGTATTTTTTCTTTGCTTATACAAACAATTAATGTCATAGCAAACTCTTTTATTTCATTAATGCATCGCATATGTCTGTTTGAATTAATCTATTCGTATTCGTTATATTCAAAATTGCTTTCATGTTTCTGTGATGTTCAATTCTCAATTGCAAATTCTAAGCCTCTTGAGGGAGGATGACGAAACGATACCACGATATTTACAGTATGCTTTCGAACAGACCCCGCTGATGAGGTACAGGCATTGTTTCCATTCCTAAACACTGGAGTTATAAGGAAGATAATCCCTCGCCAACCCCTTCGAGCCAAAGAAGTAGGAGTTTTTATTTTCGAAAATTAAAACCCTTAATCATAACCTGGGGCAGGGTAGTTCTCTCAGCTGATCCAAGTGCACAATGAATGGAACCAAAGAAGTCATTCCAAAGCAAAAGACAGTGATGGTTCAGAATAATCATAAAGACAGGCAGTCATTACCAAAAAAAAAACTAAAGCCCATTAAGTCAAAACCTATGAAGGAGACTTACAAAAACTGGGGCATCCCGCTGACTGTAATCACAAAAGAAACAGTTCAGGCAAAAATAGGGATAACAAAATCAAAAAGAAAGAGGTCCTACAAACCCTCAACAACAACAAAAAAGAAATGACTGCCTATTCAAAATAAACTGTCAATATCCGAATCATCATTGGAACATCAGGACAAAGACTCAAACAAGGTCTAACGCACGATCAGCTGAGTTTAGGTTTGAAGAACATCACGAAGAGCGGGTGGGTACAAATATAATTTGAGCCTTTATCCTTTTTTTCTTAAACCGTGAACCAGGCCACGTTACAACCCTAAAAATTCCTAGCTGAAGCATGGGTTAGTTCGAAAGCATATTGTTACGAAAGGTATCCCGACTCCTTAAGGCTTGCGGTAAAATAACGAGTTGACATCACATTTTACAAAACTTGCCTGTTTTACTAAAAAATGCATTTTCAAAAAAACTTCAAGACAGACATAAGCTTTGCATTTTTAATATAACATCGCTTACATATGACTATTTGTTTGAACAACATAGAAGTTCGCACGACGAATATCTAGTGAACAAAAATCTTCTCAAGGATCACCTCAAGTGGAAAAGCACTTCCAATCAAAGGGGCACGGCACGATCATTGTCCATCATCTGGGGCAGTTAAGTCAAGATTCAGAGAATCTCTCAAAGGGCCAACCAACTTGGGGCAAATCTCCATCTAGATCACTTGGGGCATTGGACGATCAAACGAAGATCTTTTGGTAGTATGGCAATACAACACTATTGACAGTGACTACTCCCTATATCCTGAGAGCATGGACATAGTCGAAAAAATACTACGCATAATCAAAGACCCGCTAGGTTGACACACCTAGGCAAAAATAAGGGCTTCCCGGCGAACCAAAAGGGTTCGGGAAAAATGAGGGAGGAAAATGAAAAATCTGTACACCCGACAAGTCGAAAACCTGAAAAGGCGGCTTGGGAAAAAAAAGGGTATCCCGATGGACTGAAAACCCGAGAGGGCGGTCCAGGCAAAAATTAGGGATCAAAAGCGTACGACTATGTCCCGTCATCTCGTCACTTGCCTACCAGAAGAAGATTTGTCAAATCGGCAGTCATCAAGCGCCTTCACAGGTACCTTCTCCCACAGAAGCTGGGGCAATAAGAATGGTCCAAACTGTACTAACTTCTTTGTCCACAAGATACAAGGTAGATTCAGCTGAAGAACGTAACCAAGATACCTTCACTCCCCCGAGAGTAAGACAGGTTCAGCAATACTCTCCCCCGAGCAGAGTTGGTCTCCCGCCAGCCCTGAAAAGGCACAGTACCCACAGCAACTCAACAACGCTCTCCCCAAGCAGAGTTAGTCTACTGTCAGCCTTAAGGAAGTTGGGTATCCCCAGAAAATCTCAATATTCCCCAGCGGAGTATACAGATGTTCCTCAGCAAGCATCCCCAGAAGTCTTAATATTCCTCGACAAAAATATAAGATTGTTCCCCGGCAGAATACCAGACACCCCAGTGGAGCCATTTCCCCAGTACAATTCAAAAGTCTTCCCAGGAGAGTTGAATCAATCTCCCCAGTAGATTTCTGGAAGCTTATCCCCAGTATATTCTGGAAGCTTATCCCCCGCAGAGCGCAAAAGCATCTCCCCGGCTTTATTCAGAAGGTTATTCCCCACCAGAGTTTATAACTGGGTTATCCTCAGCTAATTACCACGGAAAGATCGTCCTCGGCGAAGTTCTTCCTATCCCCCAGCGGAGTTCATCAAATTCCTCAACAAAACATATCAACGATATCCCCAGCGGAGTTATCATCAAAACCTCAGCAAGGTATCTCTTCCCACAGAGTACTTCCCCGCAGAGTAATCTCTCCAACAAGTTTATTCCCCAACGGAGTCATCTTCTCCTACCGATTTATTCTTGCAACCATCATCCCCAGTGGAAATGAAGAACTCTACTCTTCAACATCAGCCCAGGATTCAACAAGCTCCCGGCATTCGTCAAGGATTTAGTTTCCCAGACGAAAATACATTCATAGACATTTCACGTTTCATACATCCTGCTTACATACATGATAAAGTGCATACGACACGATCTCATTTATTCTTGAGAACATCATGACATCATGCATTTCATACATCATGACATTGCATACAACTAATGCTTTCCCTTTTCAGGAAAAAGTCAATCCAAAGATGATTACTATCAACTGTCGCAATTCCAGATTCGATTCTTGTATCTAGCCAGGGCATATCTGTGAGTGACTGATTGTAGATTCGATACCTGTACCTAGCCAGGGCATGTCTGCATGAAGAGTTTAGAGATTCGATACCTGTATCCAGCCAGGGCATATCTGTAGACGACTAATTCCATATTCGATTCATGTATCCAGCCAGGGCATATCTGTGAGTATTTGATTGTAGATTCGACACATGTATCTAGCCAGGGCATATCTGCATGAAGAGTTTAGAGATTCGATACCTGTATCCAGCCAGGGCATATCTGTAGACGACCAGTTCCAAATTCGATACCTGTATCCAGCCAGGGCATATCTGTGAGCAATTGATTGTGGATTCGATACCTGTATCTAGCCAGGGCATATCTGCATGAAGAGTTTAGAGATTCGATACCTGTATCCATCCAGGGCATATCTGTAGACGACCAGTTCCAGATTCAATACCTGTATCTAGACAGCGCATATATGTGAGCAATTGATTGTGGATTCGATACCTGTATCTAGCCAGGGCATATCTACGTTAAAGAGATTAAAGAGATAGCTGGGAAATGCTCCAGATATGGATGCTGTTCTTTTGCTTATTCAGATTTTCTCTTCAAAGATAGCTTAGAGATGCTCCAGATATGGACGTTGTTCTTTTGCTTATTCAGAGATAGCTTAGAGATGCTCCAGATATGGATGCTGTTCTTTTGCTTATTCAGATTTTCTTTTCAGAGATAGCTGGGAAATGCTCCAGATATGGATGCTGTTCTTTTGCTTATTCAAATTTTCTTTTCAGAGATAGCTGGGAAATGCTCCAGATATGGATGCTGTTCTTTTGCTTATTCAGATTTTCTCTTCAGAGATAGCTTAGAGATGCTCCAGGCATGGATGCTATTCTTCTGCTTATTCAAGAGTTTCTTTTCCGAGATAGCTTGGAAATGCTCCAGATATGGATGCTGTTCTTTTGCTTATTCAGATTTTCTCTTCAGAGATAGCTTAGAGATGCTCCAGGCATGGATGCTATTCTTCTGCTTATTCAAGAGTTTCTCTTCAGAGATAGCTTAGAGATGCTCCAGGCATGAATGCTATTCTTCTGCTTATTCAAGAGTTTCTTTTCGGAGATAGCTTGGAAATGCTCCAGATATGGATGCTATTCTTTTGCTTATTCAAAGTTTCTTCTCAGAGATAGTTCAGATATGCTCCAGAACCGGATGCTATTCTGTTGCTTATTCAGAGTTACTTATTCAGAGATAGCTGGGAAATGCTCCAGATATGGATGCTATTCTTTTTCTTATTCAAAGTTTCTTCTCAGAGATAGTTCAGATATGCTCCAGAACCGGATGATATTCTGTTGCTTATTCAGAGTTACTTATTCATAAATAGCTTGGAAATGCTCCAGACATGGATGCTATTCTTTTGCTTATTCAAAGTTTCTTCCAGAAATGGCTTAGAGATGCTCCTGACCCGGATGCTATTCTATTGCTTATTCAGAGTTTCCTTTCAGAGATAGCTTGGAAATGCTCCAGACATGGACGCTATTCTTTTTCTTATTCAGGGTTTCCTTTCAGAGATAGCTTGGAAATGCTCCAGACATGGACGCTATTCTTTTTCTTATTCAGAGTTTCCTGTCAGAGATGGCTTAGAGATACTCCAGATCCGGATGTTATTCTTTTGCCTATTCAGATTTCTCTCCAGAGATGGCCTAGAGATGCTCCAGATCCCGACACTATTCTACTGCTTATTCAGATTCAAACTTCTAAAGACAACTTAGAGATGCTCCAGACCCGGATGCTATTCTATTGTTTAGTCCAGATTCATTCAAAAGATATTCCAGATACGATCTGGATTCGGATAATACTCTATCACTCACTCAGATAAAATATGGATATACCCCAGACGCGTCGGTCATTCTACTATTTATTCAGACGTCAGCACTTAGATATAAACTAGATATGCTCCAGACACGGAAGCTATTCTATTTCTTATTCAGATTTAACTATCCATTACATTTCCAAATGGCATCTATAAGCCCATTCCCGACAAGGTTCTGTCACATCTTCAGATGGCATCTATAAGCCCATCCTCCTATCCACTACACTTCCAAATGGCATCTATAAGCCCATTCCCGACATCACATTGCTGATATTCTACTATGCGAGTGAAAATTTCTGGGCACTCTAGTGTTCAATCATCTTCCACCTTCGGATCACGAAAGGCACGCAAGCCAATCTACATCCTCAGGTCTAAGAAGATTGAACAGGGGAAACTGTTGTACCCCAAAATTCCCCCCCCCCCCCCCACATAATTCATAACTTTTGTTTTAATGCCTTCTAGTGCAGCGCTTCATTCAGTGGCCTACCATGAGCCTCATGCCTGTGCTTGCCAAGTGGCTTCAAGATCCCATCCAATGGTCAGAAGGTGAATCCCATGGTGCACTTCAGTCAACAGCATGCACTCAAGCGTGGAAAGTCAAACAAGGCTTTGTCAATGGGCCTGAATTACTTCCAACAAACCTCCATTCTAGGCCTGATACCCCCATTGGTTTGCATCTTTTTTATTTTATTTGATTTTTTTTTCTAATTCTTTTTAATGTTTTAATTGTTTTTTCACCATAAAATAATTTTCATAATAAAAAAATCAGAAACCAAAAAATGTTTTATATTTAATTGTTATTAATTTCACTATTAAAATATTTTTGTAAATAAATTTCAATAACTAACTTAGTTAAATTAGGTTTTAATTTTGACACTTTCCTTAATAAATAAAGAATATGTAGAATTAGGTTTTGATATTTTTACCTTTTTTTAATTAACTATTTTCCTCATTATTTATTATTATTATTATTTTGTAAATAAACATGTAATTTAATTAACTAGTAAATTAGGTTAACTTTAACATTTTCATTAATAATAAAAAATAAACTCAGAATTAGGGTTTCTCTTGATTTTAATTTTCTTTATTTTCATAAATACCAAAAACATAAAAAATACTTTATTTTCTTTAATTAAATATTAATTAGCTTTAATTTAATTTAATTTCAAGCAAAGGGTCAAAACCCTCGGACATTCAATTTTAATTTTCTTTTCGCGCATTATTTTCTTTTTGAATATTATGTAACTGCTTTCTGGATGTAATAGTAATTAGGTTTACCGCATTTATTTACTTTCCGCATCTTTTATCAAAAACGGGTCTTTGTACTTTGGCGATGTATAGACCCGCGCCTTGTAATAGCGTAGCTTTATATTTCCGCTTTTAATTTTTCGCACTCTTAAATTCTAACTTGTATGAAAGAATGAATGTTAATTAAAAACAAGCGTAGCTCACCATGCCATGATCAAAGATAACTGTTAAACTGAAAACAACACACAAATACACACACCACTTCTAGGGTACGCCTCACTTGTTGCCTTCGAAACGTGGTCGTCAAGTATAGGACGTTTTAGTAAGTCCTTATGTCCATGATCCAGTTGCCTCGAAACAGTTGCCTCGAAACAGTTGCCTCGAAACAGTTGCCTTTGAATAGTCGCCTCGAAATGGTTGCCTCAGATTAAAAAAGGATCAAGGACATAAGGGTAGCTTCTAAGGTGTCCTAACTGTTGCTTCGGTGACCACACTGTCCCTACACTCGAATTGACCCGAACACCTCCAACGGTGGTGCTACCTACCTCTCAATGGTGGGATGGCACTACCTTAAGGACATTTACACAGCCTAATTCCTTAGGGTAGGTAGATGACTCATGGATACTTGCTCTATTCAAAAACAAATCAAAAAACCTTTTCACACCGACAGTTTCAAAAAGTTTTCAAAACAATTTTTCAAACACTCTTGAGGACAGATACAAGAGTTATTCAGAAATCTTTCAAAGAAACTTTTTCAAAGCCCACTCACAATTTGAAAAGAAAACATCATTTTGAAAACATAAGAGCAAGTATCTAAGAGCCCGTGGATAACCACGGATAGAAAGGGTGCTAATACCTTCCCTTTCTATAAATCTACCTCCCGAACCGAGAAACATATCTCATAAGGAATTTTGCTGTGCTTTTGTCCTTTCCTTGGAGAAAATAAAATTCGGTGGCGACTCTTGCTTACCGCGACATACGCGATCCAGCTTTAAACAGTCAGTTCTAAATCCACCGATCACACAAAGTTATACCATTTGGGCTGAAGAACGCTGGGGCAACCTATCAGCGTGCCATGGTAGCTCTGTTTCACGACATGATCCATCACGAGATAGAGGTCTACGTGGATGACATGATAGCCAGATCTCAAACTGAATAGGAACTCCTTGACCATCTACAGAAATTATTTGAAAGACTGAAGAGATACAAACTAAGGTTGAACCCGAATAAATGCACTTTTGGAGTGAGGTCTGGTAAACTCTTAGGCTTCATTGTCAGCGGCAAAGGTATCGAAGTGGATCCTGTAAAGGTAAAAGCAATACAAGAAATGCCTGCTCCTCGCACCGAGAAGGAAGTCATAGGATTCTTAGGACGGATAAACTACATCGCCATATTCATTTCTCACCTACCTGCTACTTGTGAACCCATCTTCAAATTACTGAAGAAATATCAAGTGGTGGAATGGAACGATGACTGCCAGACTGCCTTCGACAGGATCAAAGAGTACCTTCAAGAGCCTCCCATTTTAATGCCGCCAGTCGAGGGAAGACCTTTGATCATGTATCTAACTGTCTTGGAAAATTCAATGGGGTGTGTGTTGGGGCAACATGACGAGTCTGGACGAAAAGAGCACGCAATATACTACCTGAGCAAAAATTTTACCGACTGTGAAACTAGATATTCACTACTCGAGAAAACTTGTTACGCCCTGCCATGGGCTGCTCTCCGGCTAAGATAATATATGTTGACCCATACTACCTTATTGATATCCAAGATGGATCCAATTAAATACATATTCGAGAAGCCCACCCTCTCTGGAAGAATAGCAAGATAGAAGACGGTCCTGACTGAATACGACATTCAATACACTACCTATAAAGAAATAAAGGGAAGTGTGTTAGCCGATCACCTTGCTCATCAGGCTATGGATGACTATCAATCCATGAATTTCGAATTTTCGGATGAAGACATCATGTTGGTAAACAATTGTGAAGAACTTAGACCATATGACGGACCTAAACAAGGATCCTGATGGATCTTGGTTTTTGATGGAGCTTCCAACGCACTCGACAATGACATAGGCGTTGTGATCATATCCCCTGAAGGATGCCATACTCCCTTCACTGCTCGATTATGTTTCAACTGTACCAATAATATGGCGGAATATGAAGCGTGTATTATGGGTCTCAAAGCTGCCATAGATTTGGGAATCAAGTCCTTAAGTGTATTTGGAGATTCAGCCTTAGTCATCAGTCAGATCAAAGGAGAATGGGACACGAAGCACCCTAATCTCATTCCTTACAAAGAACATGTGTTGACATTAACCCCACATTTTAAGGAAATTACCTTTGAGCATTTTCCACGAGAGGAAAATCAACTAGCGGATGCGCTAGCCACTATGTCATCCATGTTCAAAATCAAGTGGGATAATGAGGCTCCTCAAATCACCATTGAACGGATGGATGAACCAACTTACTATCACGAGATTGATACTGAAGAAGTTGTGGACAACCCTTGGTTCCATGAAATTAAGAGATATCTCGAGGCCCAAGAGTATCTGGGGGAGCTTCAGTTAATGCCAAGAAATTCTTGAGAAGATTCTCTGCTAAGTTCTTCCTAAGTAATGGGATTCTCTACAAGCACAACCACGACTCTACTTTGCTTCGGTGCGTAGACAAGAGTTAGGAAGACAAGATCATGGTTGATTTACACGAAGGTACCTTTGGCACCCATTCTAGTGGGCACACGATGGCTAAAAAGATCCTACGGGCAGGATACTATTGGTCCACCATGGAAGCGGATTGTTATCAACATTCACGAACTTGTCACAAGTTCCAGATCTATGCTGACAAAGTACATGTACCCCTGGTTCCTCTAAACATAATCACTTCTCCTTGGCCATTCGCAATGTGGGGTGTGATACGGTGGGAGAACTGACTTGATGTTTTGCGTTTTATCGCAAATGTTATGGTTTAGCAAGAGTCTCCACCAACTTTTCTTTTATCCAATAAGGAAAGGTGAAAAAGCACAGGAAAGACCTTTAGAGATGTTTTCTTGAGTTCAGGGGGTATATTATGAAAAGGGAAGGTATTAGCACCCTTTCCATCCATGTTTTTCCATGGGCTCTTAGTTACTTGCTAGATCACTTGCTTTTTGTTTGAAAAATGTGCTTTGTGTGGTTTTGAAAGTATTTTGAAAAGGCGCCATCGTTTAGGCAAACTTTGTAATAGTTCTCGTTCGTAAGAACGTATACAAAGTGTTGAGCTTTTAAAATATTTCATGTTTGAAAGATGTTTTGAAAGTGTATGTGATTGTTTTGAAAATAGCAAGGATATTTGTTTTGAGAGTGAGCAAGTAACTAAAAGTAATCTACCTACTCAAAAGGTCTTAGATGTGCTTTTCCTCCTCCTTTAGATGTTGTTATCTTACCATTGACTTGGTAAGAAGCATCATCGTTGGATGTTAAGGGACGAGCGTTGGGTCGTCGTATGACCATGATAGCAATGTTGTGAGATGACTTAGCACTTTTCTTTAGGGACTAAGATCATTTTTGAAAGGCAACTTTGATAGCATCATCGAGGGACTGTGATCTTGTATTTTTCGATTTGTTTTGCTAAGACACCCCACATGCATAACATGACCATTTTTTAGGCAACAAGTGGAGTTAACCTTAAGGGTGCATGTGTGAATAGTGTGCTTGATTTTTCATGCATTTAATCTTTGATTAGGGTTATCTACTTGTTGATTTTATCTTGCCATACACGCCTAATTACTATACAATATAAGGAAAACAATAAATTGCGAAAAATGAAATTCTACGCTATTATAATATTTAGGGGATAGCGATACATATGTACGAATGGGGATTGCAAGTAAAAATAAGTCCTAAGTTATTATTACAACCATATTGAAATGTATAAGAATGTACAAGGAAATGTGAAATGAACTTATTTTGTTTTAAGAAAATATTTTTGATCTTTTGTTTTTTTTAAGAAATAAAATAAAGCATGAAAGAAATGTTTTTGATGTTTGCTGATTAATGGAATAGAAAGTGATAGTAAAAATAATGAGAAAAGGAAAATAGGAATCAGCGTATTGTTAATTAAATGAGGTCAGAAGTTCTGACTCTGGCATACTGCAAAATAGAATTCCTGTTAGTGAAAATATGTAAAGTCAGAAGTTCTGAGTCCACTAAGGACACAGTTGTTTTCAGAAGTTCTGATACCACTGGCAACAAAACAGGCTTCAAAAGTTCTGATATCACTGGCAACTAAACAGACTTCATAAGTTCTGAGACCACTGGCAGAACTTGGTCTCTCTCTCTATGCCAGTCAAAACATCTGCAACTTGGTAATTTCTCCATAAAACAGAAGATGTGCCTAGAACAGTTATAGCAGGTGTCATAGGGTTTCAGAAATGGGAAATATCAGAACTACAAATCAGAGGCAAGTATGAATTTGCTAATCCTAATTCTGAGTTCTAATTCCTTCTAGAAGTTCTGAATTGATTTATTCCCTACTTAGGCAGGCAAAATGCATGAAATCTCAGAATATGTACAACACCAGAAACATGATATCTACATTGTATTTTTGAGCATGTAAATCTGGTAATGCTTTAAGTAACGTGATAAAAGTCAACAGAAGCTTACCTTGCAGCTGAGAAGATTCTATGGAATAGAGGTTGGTCCTGAATTCTGGTGAGGTTCTGAGCAACTTCTTCACGTACTCAGCAGGATGGAGATTCTCAACTTCTGGTACAGCAAAGAAGTGATGTTCTGATTTCTTTGAGTAGATGGATAGAGAATATGAGGTAGTATGAATACAGGAGTTAGGGAAGTTTCTAATATGTGAATCAGAAACTGTGTGGATGGTTTTAGTCAAGAAATATTTGAGAACAAATGGAGTTTGAATGCAAGGAATCAAAAGTTAGCAGGTCTTGTGTGTTATGTTTACAGTTTTTGGCACTCTTTGGATTTTGGCAGGGGTTCAAGGCTTTTCTTTCTCAAATTTTCTAACCTCTTTTTAGTTGCCAAGGTGTTCTATTTATAGGCAAAGGTTTTGTAGTTTGGAGAGGTCAAGTAGCGCCAACATCATACGCTAGATGCTGACTTGTTCTTGAAGCAAGTTCTAAAAAGGTGTGATAGTTGACAGTTTTTTTTAGCCTAGACTAGATTAGCAAGTAGGGATTAAGGAAAAGTAAACCCACAAGAAAAAAAGTAACGCATGAACCCTCACATATTTCTGTATAAAAGTTGCTTTTAAGGATAACAAGGGTATTTCTATACCATACGTGGGGAGATCCTTTGGATAAAGACTCAAAAGTGGGTGTGAGCATTAAATGAGCATTAAATGATGATGAGATTTTTCAAAATCATAAATCCTGTAATGTGAGATTTTGCATCAATGCTTACTTTTGGATCAGAAGTTTCATTTCAGCGTAACCTAGAACAAATATCCAACTTCTGATCTTCTTATCTTGTTGCCTCAGGATTCTCTGAAGGATCCCCCAGACTTCCCAGTAACCTTCTTTGGTTTACCTTGGAAAACTCTGGATTAGAAGTTCTGCTTTAACATAGCATCCAATCTTCTGATCTTCTTATCTTCTGGCTCCAACATGTTCTGAAGGAGCTTTCAGACTTTCTAGGAAGCTTTATGTGATCGGTGGGAATGAGAACTGACTGTTTTGGAATGCTGGTTCGCGTTTGCATTTGTTTTCGCAAAATGTCGCGGTAAGCAAGAGTCGCCACCGTCTTTTATTTTATCCAACAAGGAAAGGACAAAAGCACAGAAAAATTCCTTTTTGAGATATTTCTCGGGTTCGAGAGGTAGATTATAGAAAGGGAAGGGGTTAGCACCCTTTCTATCCGTGTTTATCCACAGGCTCTTAGGTACTTGCTCATTATGTTTTCAAAAGTTTGCTTTTCTTTGTGTTTGTGGGTTTGAAAAGAGTTTTGTTTTTGAAGAGAGTGTAAGTGCGAAAAGTTTTGTTTTGTTTTTAAAAAAGGAGCAAGTACTTAAGAACATCTACCTACTCAAAAAGGAATTAAGTTGTGCAAATGTCCTTTAGACAGTGCTATCCCACTATTGAGGAGTAAGTAGCATCGTCATTGGAGTTTTCGGGTCAATTCGATTAAGGGACGTGTGGTCACTAAAGCAATGTTAGGACGCCTTAACGGTAACCCTAATGTCTTAGATCATTTTTATCCGAGGCAACCGTTTTGAGGCAATTTTGATCTTTGGACAGGAGGGCGACCTCTAAAACATCCTATACTCAATGACCATGTTCGAGGCAACCAAGTGAGGCGTACCCTAAGAGTGCATATGTGCAAAGTGTGTTTTATTGCATGCATTTGTCTTTGATTTTTAGGTTGTCTACTTGTTGGTTTTATCTTGCCATACACACCTAGTTACTAGCATTTGTACAAAAGTAATAAAAAGTGCAAAAAATAAATCCTACACTATTACAACCATATTGAAGTGCATAGAAAGTATGAAGGAAAAAATAAGATAAAAGTAAGAAAAATGAGTGTCTTTCAATTGGGGGGAAGCAGCCTTCGATTTGCATTCTGTTGGCCTCCTTCGATTGAGGCTGGAAACAACAAAGTCACGTCTTTCGATTGGGCCTTGGCAGGGGCGAGGTCCTGTCCTTCGATTGGGTAAAGGCAGCAGCAAGTTGTATCCTTCGACTGGGGTCTGGAAGTCAGTGAAGGCATGCTTTTCGTTTGGGCCTAGAAGTCAACATGGTTTTCCTCCTGGTTGTCCCTTTCGTTTGACCTGGAGAAAGAGGGTAGAAGCCAGAAGCTTCGTTTCCTATTTCCTGTTTCCTGTTTCTTTCATTTCAAGCATTAAATGGCAACATGGCCTGAGGTCATGCTAGTATTTATCTTTCAAACAGTTTAACACTTAAAGCAAGTTCAGGTAAACAGAAAGCAAAAACGAAAGGGTTTAGGTCTGAAAACATATTAAGTAGGTGGAAACGAAAAGAACCAAAGTGTTATGTACATGTTTTGAAATGAAAGGGAAGATTATTCACATACTATGCCATGAAACTAAAGGTTCAAGGGTAAGAGTGACTTACCTTGCTGGAGGCTTTGAATGGGTGTGGGACCTTGAGTGGAGGCCCAGGGTTTCTGGATTTGAAAGAGGGGGCCAACAATTGCGCTTGGAATGCTGGATTCGAAGGAAGGAAAGAAATAAGTCTTATGTTTCTTTCCAAACTGGATTCGAAGGATACTGAAGAGTATTTGTTCTTCAGAATCGAAGGAAGTAAGTATGTGATTCTGGATTTTTTCTCACAAGTGTTGAAGGGACTTGAGAGATTTGTTGTGTTTGAGAAAATTTGGGGGATTCGTTCCTCTGGTCCAAAGATCCTCCCTTAGCTTTGCATAAATTCCTCTATTTATAGAGAAAGAATGGACATGTTATCCAAAGCCAACCTTGCAAATAAATAATAAAATAATGTAACGTGACAGTACATGTGGGGGGCCTCCTGGCAGTTGGGGTGCAGAAGATGTGACTTAGGCCTCTGACGTTGCTTATGCTCAGACCAAATTCAGGTTGAAAGCTTCTTTTGTGATAAAGTACTTTCTATGAAAAGAAAGAGTATGCAGCCTTTAACCCAGAATAGTAGTATCTAAAAGACAAAGTTTAAAACCTTTGTACAAGCTTCTGACTATGTAAAGATTTGGACGCAACACAGCCTGGCAAACGAGATTTGGTCTTGTGTCGAATGCAAGAGTGAGATCGAAGCACACCCGTCGGAAGGAAGCCTTTGCCTTAGTCGAAGCATGTGGTCGAAACAAACTTACTCGAAGGAAGCTAATGCCATGTCGAAGCTTGGATCGAAACACACATATTGCCCAATCGAAAGATTGTGTTCGAAGGAAGCAATGTTGCCCAATCGAAGTATGCTTGCAGGCAGCACGTTTGGTAATTCAAAAAGGGTTTCCTTGCAGGGGGCATGTGTGGCCAGTAGGTCATGGCCTTCAATTGCAAACACGCAGGAAGCAAAAGGCACAAACGAAGCCTGCAACGAGAAGTTACAGGCCCAGGCGAAAGAGGCACGCTAGTATCCATTTTGAGCAATCGAAGGATGCCAAGAGTCAATCGAAGGATGCTGAAGAGTCAATCGAAGGAGGCCAAGAGTCAATCGAAAAACACTTGTTTTTATCCAAATTTTGTCAAAATATTAATTTTATCTGTTTCCCCCTTTTTGACAATGTTGTACCCCAAAATTTGCCCTCCCATATTCTTCAAAGTTTTGACAAGCATCATCTCAATTTGCTCAAGTCTACTCAAGCGTTGCACAGTCAAACCATCCTCCTAAGTCAGTCAAATTAGGGTTTTGGTTCTTGCAAGGAAGTTGAGGTTTTCAAGGGCTCAATCAAGTCCCACATGCCTATAAACATTGTCAAGCATCTACATGCCAAGTTTCAAGGCTCACAAGGTCAAGTTGCACAGTCAAAAACCCTAATTGCTTCACAATCAATTGCAGGGGCAAAATGGTCATTTGGCATCCAAAAGTCAAAAATTTTTGTCAACATCTTATTTTGAAGCCACAATCATCATTTGATCAAGTCTTGATCATGATTCCACAAGCATGGCTCAAAAATCATCAAGATGCAAAAGTTTCTATTTTTGGACAGCTGAAAAGTCAACTGTAACTTGACCAAGGCATAACTTTTTCATGGTTCATCATAAAAATCCCATCCAATGCTCATTTTTAAGGGGATGAAATTTCCTACAACTCATCTTCACATTCCAAGTCCAAGAAATGCTCTCACAAAAAGTTATCAATTTCAACATTATAGGTCATTTTTAAAAGTCAACAAAAAGGCATTTTAAGTCAAAGATCATAACTTGATATTGGTAAATCAAAATGACATGGGGCCAAAGGCATTGGTTAGAGGACTTCAAGACCTTTCCAAAATGTCCAAGAACATGTTCATATGATCAAAATTGAGCAAGATATGCATTGGAGAAGTTGGGAAATTTTTGTGAAATGGCAAAAGTCAACTATCCTTGAAACTTCAATTTTTGACAAAAGGGCCCACTTTTTTCGACTTGATTCAGCCTTGTCATGCCACCCACGTATCCCATGATCAATTTCAAGATTAAACATTAATTTTTCTATTTTTATTTAATTTTATTTGATTTAATTCATTTTAAATCAATAAAATTCAAATAAAATCAAAAAAAATTAATTAAATAACATCTTTTGATTTGAATGACTTTTATGTGTCATGAACAACCTACCAATTTCGTGCTAGGGCCATTTTGAGTATAAAATTCAAATTTGAACAAAATTGGAAAATGCTTTAATGGTGGTTATGAAGAAATCCAAAAACATCATTGCAATGGATCATTGGCTCTTAATGTGATTTATTCTCATTCATACATACATATGCAAGTGTTCCATACCTCTACCACGACCTAGAGCTCATTGAAACGGCCAGAACCAATTCCAAAAATTCCAAAGAAATTTGAAAACTGAAATCCATCTTCCAGCACAATTCAAACACTTTTCTTGATTCCAACACCTTGCTGGACCTTCCAGGAACCTATTGCGATCAAGAACGAGCTCTAACACTCAAGGAATCATTCACTTCAGTCACACGGTTTGTCTAACTTTGTCAAATTCGAAACTCATAATTCTTGCACATTTAACATGATATAATTGTTGTTTTGTATTGCTAACGCTCTTCTGAAGCTAATGGTATAAGGCAATTGCATTTTGGAGCCCTGAATCACAAACCACCATGGATGATTTTTAGGTTTTCAAAGATTTCGAATTGGGGGTTTCTCATATAGGAAAAATTAGGCTTGGAAAGACCCATGGTTGAAATTAGGAGATCAGTACGAACTCATTGCAACCCTCGCGCCTTTTTTATGTTACGTGTAGAGCTAATCGCTATTTTCTGCAGTTTCACTTTGTGGGGGTTTAAAACCCCCGCTAATTGTTTTCTTTTTACAGGCATTCAGTGAAGAAGATGAGACGTGGAAGAGCATGATTGGCTTGTTCAAAAATGCGCACTACTTTTTTCTTTTTTTTTTCAGCATATAACGCGTTTACTCTATATTATATTTGTTTCTTATTTTATTAACAAACGCGCATGAGTGGTCTAGTGGAAGAGCAGGTGGTTGTGAATTACTGGGACCTGGGTTCGATTCCCAGGTCCCCCAAAGGCTTGTTAATATTTTTTCCAACATGTTCCTATGCAGTCTTCCAAATAACCAACACCATATGCCCTCATGCATCAACGTGCCATGTGTCCAGTCCCACAGATCTGAAGGCCAAGGAATGAAGGAACACCATGCTCATGAGTCAACGCATCTCCAGGCAGTCTCAAAGGTCAAACAAGGCTGGCTTCTTGATGGGCTCAGATTGCCAATACACCCTCAATTCTGGCCCAACACCCCTATGGTTCTATTTTATTTTCTTTTGTTTTCTTTTCCTTTTTTTATTTTCTTTTAACTAATTTTTTATTATTAACTATTATTATTTAATTACCTCATAAACTAATATTTTTTATAAAATTCAGAAAAAACAAAAAAAAAACATTTTATTATTTATTAACTTATTTTGTAAATAAATGTAAATTAAATTAAATTAGTTTAATTAGTTAACTTTAATACCTTTTTACAATAAATAAAATAATTTAGACTTAGGCTTTTCTTTTGACATTTTTAATTCCTTTTTTATTTTATTTCATTAAAACATAAAAACACAAAAAACATTTTTTTAATTAATTAATTGATTAGTAAATTAGGCTTAATTTCATTAATTACAAAAAAGGACAAAAATTTAATTATTATTCAAAAAAGGGTCAAAACCCTAAGACATTCCAATTTAATTCTTTCGCGCATTATTCTTATTTTGATTATTTATGTAACTGTTTCCGGATATGTAATAGTAATTAGGTTTATCTCTTTATTTACTATTTCTCGCACTTTATTTCCAAACGGGTTTTGTTTTTTGGCGATGTATGGACCCGCGCCTTGTAATAGTTAGAATTTACATTTCTGCAATTTATTTTCCGCACTCTTAACTGTTAAAAAATGCATGAAAGAATGTATGTAAATAAAATCAATCCGTAGCTCACAAATAACATGTACAAAATAAACATTAACTGAAAAACAACACACAAGCACATGCCACTCTTAGGGTACGCCTCACTGGTTGCCTCGAACGTGGTCGTCAAGTATAGGGTGTTTTAAAGGTCTCCCTTTGTCTAAAGATCCAGTTGCCTCAAAACGGTTGCCTCGGATAAAAGGATCTAGGACATTAGGGTTACTCCTAAGGTATCCTACCATTGCTTCGGTGACCACATTGTCCCTTAATCGAATTGACCCGAACACCTCCAACGATGGTGCTACCTACCCCTCAATGGTGGGATAGCACTATCTAAAGGACTCTTACACAGCCTAATTCCTTAGAGTAGGTAGATTCTCTTAAGTATTTGCTCTTTTCAAAACAAATAAAAACAACTCTTCGCACCCCACACTTTCAAAAAGTTTTCAAACAAAACACTTCTTACACTCTTGAGGACTGATACAAGAGTTACTTAGAAGTTTTCTGAACGAACTTTTTCAAAACCCACACACACTTGAAAAGCAAACAAATTTTGAAAACATAAGAGCAAGTACCTAAGAGCCCATGGATAACCATGGATAGAAAGGGTGCTAACACCTTCCCTTTCTATAAATCTACCTCCCGAACCGAGAAACATTCTCGAATAAGGAATTTTGATGTGCTTTTGTCCTTTCCATGTTGGAGAACATAAAAGACGGTGGCGACTCTTGCTTACCGCGACATTTCGCGAAACTAGCTAAAAAACAGTCAGTTCTATTTCCACCGATCACAGACAGTTTCCTTTTAATTTTGGTACTGGAAAATCCCAATGCACTCGTGCAAGCTAAAATCCTGAGAATCTTTATGAGTAAAGCCTTGAAATTGAGAGGGAAAATTTTGGGGTACAACAACTGCCCCTGTTCAATTTTCTTAAACCTGAGGATATATATTGGCTTTCGAGCCTTTCGTGATCCGAAGGTGGAAGATAATTGAACACTAGAGTGCCCAAAAATTTGCACTCGCATGGTGTAGTATCAGCATTGTGATGTCGGGAATAGGCTTACAGATGCCATTTGGAGAGATGATGGATAATTGTGGAGATGGGCTTAAAGATGCTATCCAGAGATGAGTGCTAGACTGTATCTATAAGCTGGAACTGGATGATTTCCAGCACGGCGTCCGTGTCTGGAGCGCCTCTAAACTGTATTGGAAAGTTGGGTTGTTTGAGCTGGTCGAGTAGATAGTTGTCCTGTCTGGTTTCAGGTATTAATCTCTGACCTGAGAAAGAAAGATAGTTTTCCTGGCTTGTTACAGGTATTAATCTCTGACTTGAGAAAGAAAGATAGTTTTCCTGGCTTGTTACAGGTGTTAATCTGGAACTTGAAAAGGTTGGCCGATGAGATAGTTGTCTTGTCTGGTTTCAGGTATTAATCTCTGACCTGAGAAAGAAAGATAGTTTCCTGGCTTGTTACAGGTGTTAATCTTCAATCTCTTCATGTAGATAGTTTTCCTGGCTTGTTACAGGTATTAATCTACAATCAGTCGTCCACAGATAGTTTTCCTGGCTTGCTACAGGTATTAATCCGGAACTTGAAAAGGTTGGCCGATGAGATAGTTGTCCTGTCTAGTTTCAGGTATTAATCTCTGACCTGAGAAAGAAAGATAGTTTTCCTGGCTTGCTACATGTATTAATCTTCAATCTCTTCATGTAGATAGTTTTCCTGGCTTGTTACAGGTATTAATCTACAATCAGTCGTCCACAGATAGTTTTCCTGGCTTGCTATAGGTATTAATCCGGAACTTGAAAAGGTTGGCCGATGAGATAGTTGTCATGTCTGGTTTCAGGTATTAATCTCTGACCTGAGAAAGAAAGATAGTTTTCCTGGCTTGCTACAGGTATTAATCTTCAACCTCTTCATGTAGATAGTTTTCCTGACTTGTTACATGTATTGATCTTCAATCTCTTCATGTAGATAGTTTTCCTGGCTTGTTACAGGTATTAATCTACAATCAGTCGTCCACAGAAGTTTTCCTGGCTTGCTACAAGTATTAATCCGGAACTTGAAAAGGTTGGCTGATGAGATAGTTGTCCTGTCTGGTTTCAGGTATTAATCTCTGACCTGAGAAAGAAAGATAGTTTTCCTGGCTTGCTACAGGTATTAATCTTCAACCTCTTCATGTAGATAGTTTTCCTGGCTTGTTACAGGTATTAATCTACAATCATTCGTCCACAGATAGTTTTCCTGGCTTGCTACATGTATTAATCTGGAACTTGAAAAGGTTGATGGTAGCCATCTGTTGATTGACCTTTTCCTGAAAAGGTAAAATGTTAGATGTATGCAATGTCATGATGTATCAAATGCATAATGTCATGATGTTCTCAAAAGTAAATGAGATTGTGTTGTATGCACTTATTATGTATGTAAATAGGATGTATGAAATGTGAAATGTTAATGAATATATTTTTGTCTGGGAAAATAAATCATTGACAAAATCTGGGGAATCATTAAATCCTGGACTGTTGTTGAAGAGTATGTGTGTCTTCAAACTTTGCTTAGAATATTTCCAATGGATTCCTGTTTTGTTGTTTGAGGAGAACTCCGCTGGGGGAAGTTGAAAACTTTGTGGGGAGTATGTTTATTTCTGCTTGGGAAAAGAGTTTAGGAGCTTTAGTCGTTCGTTGCTCTACTGGGGAGTCGAAGTTGAACTGATATCTGGTCGGGTCCAGGTTTCGCAGTAACTTGCTGGGGATTGTAGAGTAGTCTACTGGGGAAGAGGAGTTGTGGTCCTTTGATTTGTAGTAGTCGGAGAGGCAAACTCAAGCTGGGGAATCCTGGTGTTGTTAGGGAAATAAACCTTGTCGTCAGTCCGCTAGAGAGGTGACATCTTCGTTGGGGGAAGTCCTCGAGGATTCTTGAGGTTGATTCAGCTGGGAAAAGGGGGTCAGAGATTATACTCTTGCTGGGTAAACATCCTATGAGAAGGACTTTGGGGAGACTTGTCATTGCCCCTAGTAGCGAATGTTTGTGGTATTGCCAAAAAGTTTGATTGTACGCAACCCTTTGTTGGTGTGATCGGTGGAAATAGAACTGACTGTTTTGGAATGCTGGTTCGCGTTTGCGTTTGTTTTTGCAAAATGTTGCGGTAAGCAAGAGTCGCCACCGTCTTTTATTTTATCCAACAAGGAAAGGACAAAAGCACAGAAAAATTCCTTTTCGAGATGTTTCTCGGGTTCAGGAGGTAGATTATAGAAAGGGAAGGTGTTAGCACCCTTTCTATCTGTGGTTATCCATGGGCTCTTAGGTACTTGCTCATTATGTTTTCAAAAGTTTGATTTTCTTTGTGATTGTGGGTTTTGAAAAGAGTTTTGTTTGAAAACTTCGATTTAACTCTTGTTTCTGTCCTCAAGAGTGTATGAAGTGTTGTTGAAAACTTTGTTTGAAAAAGTGTAAGTGCGAACAAGGTTTTATTTTAAAAGGAGCAAGTACTTAAGAACATCTACCTACTCAAAAAGGGAATTAAAATGTGCAAATGTCCTTTAGACAGTGCTATCCCACTATTGAGGAGTAGGTAGCACCGTCGTTGGAGTTTTCGGGTCAATTCGATTTAAGGGACGTGTGGTCACTAAAGCAATGTTAGGACGCCTTAGCGGTAACCCTAATGTCTTAGATCATTTTATCTGAGGCAACTGTTTCGAAGCAACTTATGATCTTTGGACAAGAGGGCGACCTCTAAAACTTCCTATACTCAATGACCACGTTCGAGGCAACCAAGTGAGGCGTACCCTAGGAGTGGCATGTGCAAATGTGTCAATTTTCAGTTATGTTATCTTTGTACATGTCATGGGTTATCTATGTTGATTTTAAGTTCATACATTGGATCTTGTCATGCATTCCCTATTATCAAACGTCTAACAGTTAATATTGTGCGGAAATTAAATTGCGGGAAATTAAATCTAAACTATTACAAGGCGTCGGGTATTTACATCGCCAAAAACAAACCCTTTAATTTAAATTGCGGAAAGTAAAATAAAGCGATAAATAATTAAAGTCCTAATTAAAAGCTATTACATTCCGGGAAACAGATACAATAATATGATAAAATGGATCGCGTGCGGGAAATTAAATCGGATGCGAGTTTTTTGGGTTTTGACCCTTTTTTATTAAAGAAAGGATTTTTGTTTATTTTTGAATTAAATGGAATTAAATTAAATGAACAATTAAATTAAATTAAATAATGAAAATATTTTTGGATTTTTGAGTTTTTAACGAAATAAAATAAATTGAATTAATGCTAATAAAAACCTAATATTCTAAATTGATTTTAAATATTGCAAAAAATATTAAAAGTTAAATCTAATTAAAGCTAAATTGATTAAATTAATTTATTTACAAAAATAAAAGTGATGGAGTTAATTTTAATAAATAAAATATTTTTTGTGTTTTTGGTTTTATTAGGAAAAAATGTTAATTGGTTAGTGATTAATAAAAAGAATAACGATTAATTAATTAAAAGAAAATAATAAAAATAGAGAGAGAGTTTAGGAGTATACGGGCTTGATTGGAGGGGTGAAACAACTGTTGGCGTCATGTATAAACTGTTTTGTTTTGGTCATTTGTGTTTTGGCTTTTGGCCATTTGTGTTCTGGCCTCGACGTTCCTTAACCTTCTCAGGATGTCTGTCTCGCCATGAATTGGTGTCATGTGTAAGATGTTCTGTTTTGGCCATTTGTGTTTTGGCTTTTGGCCATTTGTATTTTGACTTTTGGCCATTTGTGTTTTGGCCTCAACGTTCCTTAATAAACCTGCATGGGATCCTGTCTAAATCTGCAGTGTTGAATCTCATGAACACATTAAAATTACTATATATCATAAAATACAAATAAAAGCCAATATATGAAGAAATTTAATGTTTAGGCCAATATGGCATGTATGAATGATTATACCCTTTTGATCATGGAGATCAAATCAACCTTACCCTTACTGAAGAAGTACTGACATGAATGCTTTTATGCCCTTTTGATCATGGAGATCAAGCCAGCCTTACCCTTACTAAAGAAGTAGTGAGATGTTGGTTTGTAACCGGGATGACTTGTTTGTAGTGAGATGTTGGTTTGTAACCGGGATGACTTATTTGTAGTGAGAGAGAGATTTGTAATAAGGATTTCAAGGTTTTAGGGTTCTTGAAAGAATTTGATATTCTTACAGCGTTGTGGCAAGAGTTTTTTTCTTCTCTGGTTTGTGTGAAAAGAATGTGATTATATAATGGAAATTAGAGTAAAGAAAATGGGCTTTGGATGTGCAATTGGACCTCCAATGTTCACTTGAGTTCGTCATTTTCCAGGCTAAATCGCAGGGACTTAAGTGAAATTTTTGAAGTTGAAATGTGAAAACAAAATGTATCCGACATCGATAACTAACTCCTGTCCAAAAATCGGCTCAATCGGATAAACGGTGAATTAGTTATGAATTTTTGAAGTTTCAGCTCAGACAAACTTATTTTGGACTCCAGTGTCGACTCTGACACGTTCTTCAATAAAAAAATGGTATTGATTGGAGCATAATCCGGTCTCGACTTTTGAAGCAAAGTTGTAGATATATGAGTCAGTGACCTTGTGTAAAAATATAAGCCAAATCCGATAAAAATTGACCGAGTTATGAATTTTCGAAGTTTCGGCCCAGATGAAATAATATTCAGCATTCAGGATTTTCAGCGTGTCATGCACTCTGAGCAAACAACGAAGGCCTTTTGAATACCGTTTGAACTCAATACCTTCTGTGAAAATGTATCCAACTCAATTTGTGAAACTTTGGCGCCGGAGCCAGCTCGATATGATGAAAATCGACCAAGTTGTGATTTTCTGAACATGACGCAAATAAACTTGTCACAAATTTTCTGTACGAAAATACTTGATAAATCCACATTTTTGAAGACCTTCTGATCGAAATTGGCTTCCAGCCGTGAGAGATGAAAACGTAGATAATGTCAAGACGGAATTTTGGCCACCAGAACGGGTTCAAAACGAGCCACGATCTTCAAGTTATGAATTTTTTAGCGCGTAAAAACTGCACTTTCAGCACACTTTTTCACCATATTTCTTCGAGAAAACTCACACATTCGGATACCTTCTTTAAAGAATTGACTCTTGAGCCGAACCTGAATTTGAGAATACGTTATCAGAGATATCTTGGCGAAAGAACACCTGAATATGACGCGCCGGGTTGGACTTGTGAATTTTTCTTGAAATGTTTTGAGAAATATGGGAGGGCAAATTTTGGGGTACAACAGTTGCCCCTGTTCAATTTTCTTAAACCTGAGGATATAGATTGGCTTTCGAGCCTTTCGTGATCCAAAGGTGGAAGATAATTGAACACTAAAGTGCCCAGAAATTTGCACTCGCATGGTGTAGTATCAGCATTGTGATGTCGGGAATGGGCTTACAGATGCCATTTGGAGATTGTTGGTAGGAGGATGGGCTTATAGATGCCATCTGCAGGAGTGTCGATCGCATAAGAGATTCCTTAGCGAGAACTTGCATATCTGTTGTTTGTAGAAGATTCTGTTGGGGAAGTCTAACTTTTGTTGAGATTTAGGAACTGACTTGTGCTCACCGGGAGAAAGAAAGATAGTCTTCCTGACTTGTTACAGGTGTTACTCTTCAATCTCTTCACGTAGATAATTTTCCTGGCTTGTTACAGGTATTAATCTACAATCAGTCGTCCACAGATATTTTTCCTGGCTTGTTACAGGTATTAATCTGAAACTTGAAAATGTTGGTCGAGGAGATAGCTGTCCTGGCTGGTTTCAGGTATTAATCTCTGACCTGAGAAAGAAAGTCTTCATGGCTCGTTACAAGTATTAATCTTCAATCTCTTCATGTAGATAATTTTCCTAGCTTGTTACAGGTATTAATCTACAATCAGTCGTCCACAGATATTTTCCTGACTTGCTACAGGTATTAAACTGGGACCTGAAAAGGTTGGTCGATGAGATATCTGTCCTGGCTGGTTTCAGGTATTAATATCTGACCTGAGAAAGAAAGGTCTTCCTGGCTTGTTACAGGTATTAATCTTCAATCTCTTCATGTAGATGATTTTCCTGGCTTGTTACAGGTATTAATCTTCAATCTCATCATGTAGATAATTTTCCTGGCTTGTTACAGGTATTTGATCTACAATCAGTTGTCCACAGATATTTTCCTGGCTTGCTACAGGTATTAAACTGGGACTGAAAAGGTTGGTCGAGGAGATATCTGTCCTGACTGGTTTCAGGTATTAATCTCTGACCTGAGAAAGAAATATAGTTTCCTGGCTTGTTACAGGTGTTAATCTTCAATCTCTTCATGTAGATAATTTTCCTGGCTTGTTACAGGTATTAATCTACAATCAGTCGTCCACAGATATTTTTCCTGGCTTGCTACAGGTATTAATCCGGAACTTGAAAAGGTTGGCCGATGAGATAGTTGTCCTGTCTGGTTTCAGGTATTAATCTCTTACCTGAGAAAGAAAGATAGTTTCCTGGCTTGTTACAGGTGTTAATCTTCAATCTCTTCATGTAGATAATTTTCCTGGCTGGTTTCAGGTATTAACCTACAATCAGTCGTCCACAGATATTTTTCCTAGCTTGCTACAGGTATTAAACTGGGACTTGAAAAGGTTGGTCGAGAAGATATCTGTCCTGGCTGGTTTCAGGTATTAATCTTTGACCTGAGAAAGAAAGTCTTCCTGGCTTGTTACAGGTATTAATCTTCAATCTCTTCATGTAGATAATTTTCCTGGCTGGTTTCAGGTATTAACCTACAATCAGTCGTCCACATATATTTTTCCTGGCTTGCTACAGGTATTAAACTAGGACTTGAAAAGGTTGATGGTAGCCATCTTTTGATTGACTTTCTCCTGAAAAAGGTAAACGTTAGCTGTATGCAATGTCATGATGTATGAAATGCATGATGTCATGATGTTCTCAAAAATAAAAGAGATCGTGTCATATGCACTTTGTCATGTATGTAAATAGGAGGTATGAAATGTGAAATGTTTATGAATGTATTTTCGTCTGGGAAAATAAATCCTTGACAAATGTCGGGGAGTTTGTTAAATCCTGGACTGCTGTTGAAGAGTATGTGTGTCTTCAAACTTTGTTCAGAATGTTGCTGATGGGGATGACGAACGAAGATGGTTGCAAGAATAAACCTGTAGGAAAAAATAACTCTGTTGGGGAATAAACATGGTGAAGAGATTACTCTGCGGGGAATTACTCTGTGGGGAAGAGATACTTTGCTAAGATTTTAATGATAAACTCCGTTGGGGATTCCGTTGATAAGCTCTGTTGGGGATTTTGATGATTAACTCCGCTGGGGATAGAAAGAACTTCGCTGGGGATGATCTTTCAGTTGTAACTTGCTGAGGATAACCCAGTTAGACTCTTGTGGGGATAACCTCTGAATTTGGCTGAGGAGATGCATTTGTATTCTGCAGGGGACAAGCTTCCAGAATCTACTGGGTAAGATGATTCAATTCTCTATTGGGGAAGCCTTTTTAGACTGCGCTGGGGAAATGGCTCCACTGGGGTATCTTGTATTCCGCCGGGGAACATTCTTATATTTCGTTGAGGAATATTAAGATTGTCGGGGATGCTCTTTATGCTTGCTGGGGAATATTTGTATACTCCACTGGGGAATATTAAGACCTTCTGGGAATACCGAGCCTTTTCGGGACTGACGGTAGACTAACTCTGCTTGGGGGAGAGTATTGCTGATTTGTACATAGCTGCAAGTCTCAGCCGGGGGAGCTACCATTATTGTCTTACTCTGCGGGTAGTGACGATATCTTGGTCATATTCTTCAACTGAATCTACCTTGTACCTGGAGGACAGAGCAGCTTGTACAGTTCGGACAATTCTTATTGCCCCAGTTTCTGCGGGAGAAGAAGGCCTATGAGGTGCTTGATAACTGCCGATTGACAATACTTCTTCTGGTTGGCAAGTGACGAGATGACGGGACATAGTCGTACGCTTTGATCCCTAATTTTTGCCTGGACCGCCCTTTCGGGTTTTCAGTCCATCGGGATACCCTTTTTTTGCCCAAGCCGCCTTTTCAGGTTTTCGACTTGCCGGGTGTACAAATTTTTTCATTTTCATCCCTTATTTTTTCCCGAACCCTTTTGGCTTGCCGAGAAGCCCTTATTTTTGCCTAGGCCAGTGAACCTAGCAGATCTTTGATTATGCGTAGTACTTTTTGACTATGTCCACGCTCTTAGGATGTAGGGAGGTGTCACTGTCGGTAGTGTTGTGTTTCCATACTACCAGAAGATCTTCGTTTGATCATGCAAGATTCATTGTTGGAATTCATGTCCAATGCCCCAATTGATTCAGATGGAGATCTGCCCCTGGCTATTTGGTATTTTGAGAGATTCCTTGAATCTTGACTTGACTGCCCCAGATGATGGACAATGATCATGTCGTGCCCCTTGATTGGAAGTGTTTTTCCACTTGAGGTGATCCTTTTTTATTGAAAAGGTTTTTGTTCACTGGATATTCGTCGTGTAAATTTCTCTGCTGTTTGAACAAATAGTCATATGCAAACAATGTTATTTTAAGAATGCAAAGCTTATGTCTGTCTTGAAGTTTTTGAAAATGCAGTTTTCAATAAAACCAGCAAATTTTTGTAAAATGTGATATCAACTCAGGATTTACAGCAAGCCCTACAGAAGTCAGGATACCTTTTGTAATAGTATGCTTTCGAACTAACCCATGCTTCAGCTAGGACTTTTAAGGGTTATAACGTGGCCTGGTTCACGGTTTAAGAAACAAAGGATAAAGGCTCAAATTTTATTTGTACCCACCCGTTCTTCGTGATGTTCTTCGATCCTAAACTCAGCTAATCGTGCATTAGATCTTGTTTGAGTCTTTGCTCTGACATACCAGTAATGGTTCGCATACTGACAATTTATTTTGAACAGGCAGTCATTTTGTTGAGAGTTTGCAGGATCTCTTCCCTTTTGGTTTTTATTATCCCTGTTTTTTTTTGCATGAACTGTTTCTTTTTGTGATTATAGTCAGCGGGATGCCCCAGTTTTTTTTGTAAGTCTCCTTCATAGGTTTTGACTAAGTGGGCTTTTATTTCAAAAGATAATGATTGTTTGTCCTTACGATTATAGGGAACCAACATCGTCTTTTGTTTCAGAAGGATTTCTTTGATGCCATTTATTGTGCACCTGGATTAAACTGAGAAAACTACCCTGCCCCAGGTTATAATTAAGGGTTTTAATTCGTGAAAAGAAAAAAAAACTCCAACTTCTTTGGCTCAAAGGGGTTGACGAGGGATTATCTTCCTTATAACTCCACCGTTTAGGATTTGAAACAATACATGTACATCGTCAGCGGGGTCTGTTCAAAAGCATACTGTAGGGATTTTGATATCATTTTCGTCATCCTCCCTCAAAAGGTTTAGAATTTTTTAATCGAGAGTTGAACATCACAAAAAAATGAAAGCAATTTGAATATAGTGAATACGAATGGATTGATTCAAAACAGACATATGTGATGCATTGATAAAGTAATAAAGTTTGACATGAATAAATGTTTGAACAATCAAAAGAAAATTACAAATTGAAAATTCCAATGAACAAAAAGTCTTCTCGTCTCAGGACTTGTCACTTCAAATGGTGAACCTTGGAGGGATGGTAGAAGAACCCAGCCTGACCATTTTGTGTGAATTCCAATGCTCCTTCATCAATCAGGTTTTGAATTTTGTACTTCAACTTCCAATAGTCGTCAGTATCATGCCCCGGGCTGTTAGAATGGTATGCACACCTTGCATCAGGATTGTAGTTGGGTGAAGAAGTCTTAGGATTAGGATGAGGTCCTACCAATGTAACCAGATTCAATCTCAACAGGTGTTGCAAAGCTTGAGACAGCGGCATGTTGAGCTTGGTAAACGGCCTCTGATTAACCCGTTGTTTATGGCAAGGTTTTTGTTGGACCTGTGAGGTAGTAGCAACTTGGAGAGGTCTATTCTTCATCAAACCAAACCTTTGACTTCTCGGAAGTTGATTAATGACTTGATCCTCAGCCTTGACTATTTGCTTCATACTGTTGTATCTGTCTTGATGAAGCTGGTTGATCATGGTTCTCAACTCTTCTTGCTCTCGAGCTAAGCCTTGGATAAGAGCCATCTGCCCTAGCATCTGGGTTCTCATTGCATCTACCTCAGCTTGCAGATGTTTCAGTCGTTCGTCCTTATTGTCTTCAGGACTTTTCTTGACCAAATTCCCCATGAGGAGTGTTCTCAACTCTTCCTGCCCCTTGGATAGGTTTAGGAAGATTTCCCTGAACTGAGTCTCTTGAGTATGAAGATCATGGTTGTCTTGTTGGAGAGCCATTGCTGAAATAAAAAGCGAGAACATGAGAGACCTGTAAAAGGTGACCTGTTATGCAATGATATGTATGTATGCAATGTTTTCAAGGATCTCGCGGGGTAAACAGGAAACTGTTATAATCTGAATCTGGTAGCTCGATTGAAGGAACTTCATGTTGCTGAGAGTCCTTCTTCAAGAGTCAAGCTCACCATATCGAGTGGGTCATAGCCCCTGACTCAAGTTATCGTGTTTTGATCTTTAGACGACATTGGCTAGAGTAAAATAAATCCCCTTTGCCCCTTGCTAGCCATTAGATTTACCATAACCTGCATCACAGACCCTTGAGATCCTTGAAATGGTTAAAGAAATATTAAGGCATGATGTTATGATGTGTATGCTATACGTTTAAGCAAAAGTGTGAGGTGATGTAAGTAAGCCCTGCGATAAATCCAAATTATTGGATAAGGACTGTAAACAAAACCTACAAGGAACTCATGTTGTCAGATAACAAGAATGTGCAAGTAGTTCAAGTTTGAAGGCACACAAGTCACACATATAGCCTTAAGTTTAGGCTGGCATGGAGTTTAGGCATTACCCTCTTTCAGTTTAGTTGGTTTAAACCTGTCCTAAGAATAGTAACCGGGTTCTAAAGGATCTCAATATCACTGACTACCCTCAATCGGTCATAATTCCAGTTTAGCAACCTTTTCTGGCGGTTGGAATCATCGCGAGAGTTTAGTCTCAATGAGTGTAGCATACTGCTACTGTTCTATGGCCAAGTTGGTCAATTTAAGGTTCTAAGGTCAGTTGGTGCTTAATGACTCCTTAGAAGACCCATATTCTCCTCGTTCCAACACAAGGGATATCGGTACAGACTAAGGTGTCACACCAACGTAGCTACTGCTTCATCCGTGTCGGTCTACGCCGGACAGATCCCTCACAGTTTATTGCTACTTACCTAAAGGGTATCCCTAGATCCGGGTTAGGATCTATAGAACTCTGATACAAGCCCATAAAATTTAAAGCATACAAAGCATACAATTGAAAACATAGTGATCTAATCCTAAGGTACACCTCACTTATAAATACTCCTCAGCAGAGTCGCCAGTTTTGTGATCGGTGGAAATAGAACTGACTGTTTTGGAATGCTGGTTCACGTTTGCGTTTGTTTTTGCAAAATGTCGTGGTAAGCAAGAGTCGCCACCGTCTTTTATTTTATCCAACAAGGAAAGGACAAAAGCACAGAAAAATTCCTTTTCGAGATGTTTCTCGGGTTCGGGAGGTAGATTATAGAAAGGGAAGGTGTTAGCACCCTTTCTATCCGTGGTTATCCATGGGCTCTTAGGTACTTGCTCATTACGTTTTCAAAAGTTTTCTTTTCTTTGTGATTGTGGGTTTTGAAAAGAGTTTTGTTTGAAAACTTCGATTTAACTCTTGTTTCTGTCCTCAAGAGTGTATGAAGTGTTGTTGAAAACTTTGTTTGAAAAAGTGTAAGTGCTAACAAGGTTTTGTTTTAAAAGGAGCAAGTACTTAAGAACATATACCTACTCAAAAGGGAATTAAAATGTGCAAATGTCCTTTAGACAGTGCTATCCCACTATTGAGGAGTAGGTAGCACCGTCGTTGGAGTTTTCAGGTCAATTCGATTTAAGGGACGTGTGGTCACTAAAGCAATGTTAGGACGCCTTAGCGGTAACCCTAATGTCTTAGATCATTTTATTCGAGGCAACTGTTTTGAGGCAACTTATGATCTTTGGACATGAGGGCGACCTCTAAAACTTCCTATACTCAATGACCACGTTCGAGGCAACCAAGTGAGGCGTACCCTAGGAGTGGCATGTGCAAATGTGTCAATTTTCAGTTATGTTATCTTTGTACATGTCATGGGTTATCTATGTTGATTTTAAGTTCATACATTGGATCTTGTCATGCATTCCCTATTATCAAACGTCTAACAGTTAATATTGTGCAGAAATTAAATTGCGGGAAATTAAATCTAAACTATTACAAGGCGTCGGGTATTTACATCGCCAAAAACAAACCCTTTAATTTAAATTGCGGAAAGTAAAATAAAGCGATAAATAATTAAAGTCCTAATTAAAAGCTATTACATTCCGGGAAATAAATACAATAATATGATAAAATGGATGGCGTGCGGGAAATTAAATCGGATGCGAGTTTTTTGGGTTTTGACCCTTTTTTATTAAAGAAAGGATTTTTGTTTATTTTTGAATTAAATGGAATTAAGTTAAATGAACAATTAAATTAAATTAAATAATGAAAATATTTTTGGATTTTTGAGTTTTTAAAGAAATAAAATAAATTGAATTAATGCTAATAAAAACCTAATATTCTAAATTGATTTTAAATATTGCAAAAAATATTAAAAGTTAAATCTAATTAAAGCTAAATTGATTAAATTAATTTATTTACAAAAATAAAAGTGATGGAGTTAATTTTAATAAATAAAATATTTTTTGTGTTTTTGATTTTATTAGGAAAAAATGTTAATTGGTTAGTGATTAATAAAAAGAATAACGATTAATTAATTAAAGGAAAATAATAAAAATAGAGAGAGAGTTTAGGAGTATACGGGCCTGATTGGAGGGGTGAAACAGCTGTTGGTGTCATGTGTAAACTGTTTTGTTTTGGCCATTTGTGTTTTGGCTTTTGGCCATTTGTGTTCTAGCCTCACCGTTACTTAACCTTCTCAGGATGTCTGCCTTGCCATGTATTGGTGTCATGTGTAAGCTGTTCTGTTTTGGCCATTTGTGTTTTGGCTTTTGGCCATTTGTATTTTGGCTTTTGGCCATTTGTGTTTTGGCTTCAACGTTCCTTAATAAACCTGCATGGGATCCTGTCTAAATCTGCAGTGTTGAATCTCATGAACACATTAAAATTACTATATATCATAAAATACAAATAAAAGCCAATATATGAAGAAATTTAATGTTTGGGCCAATATGGCATGTATGAATGATTATACCCTTTTGATCATGGAGATCAAATCAACCTTACCCTTACTGAAGAAGTACTGACATGAATGCTTTTATGCCCTTTTGATCATGGAGATCAAGCCAGCCTTACCCTTACTAAAGAGGTAGTGAGATGTTGGTTTGTAACCGGGATGACTTGTTTGTAGTGAGATGTTGGTTTGTAACCGGGATGACTTGTTTGTAGTGAGATGTTGGTTTGTAACCGGGATGACTTGTTTGTAGTGAGAGAGAGATTTGTAATAAGGATTTCAAGGTTTTAGGATTCTTGAAAGAATTTGATATTCTGACAGCGTTGTGGCAAGAGTTTTTTTTCCTCTGGTTTGTGTGAAAAGAATGTGATTATATAATGGAAATTAGAGTAAAGAAAATGGGCTTTGGATGTGCAATTGGGTCTCCAATGTTCACTTGAGTTCGTCACTTTCCAGGCTAAATCGCAAAGACTTAAGTGCAATTTTTAAAGTTGAAATGTGAAAAAAAAATGTAGCCGACATCGATAACTAACTCCTGTCTGAAAATCGGCTCAATCGGATAAACAGTGAATTAGTTATGAATTTTTGAAGTTTCAGCTCAGACAAACTTATTTTGGGCTCCAGTGTCGACTCTGACACGTTCTTCAATAAAAAATGGGTATTGATCGGAACATAATCCGGTCTCGACTTTTGAAGCAAAGTTGTAGATATCTGAGTCAGTGACCTTGTGTAAAAATATGAGCCCAATCCGATAAAAATTGACCGAGTTATGAATTTTCGAAGTTTCGGCCCAGATGAAATAATATTCAGCATTCAGGATTTTCAGCGTGTCATGCACTCTGAGCAAACAACGAAGGTCTTTTGAATACCGTTTGAACTCAATACCTTCTGTGAAAATGTAGCCAACTCAATTTGTGAAATTTTGGCACCGGAGCCAGCTCGATACGATGAAAATCGACCAAGTTATGATTTTCTGAACATGACGTAAATAAACTTCTGTCACAAATTTTCTATACGAAAATACTTGATAAATCCACATTTTTGAAGACCTTCTGATCGAAATTGGCTTCCAGCCGTGAGAGATGAAAACGTAGATAATGTCAAGACAAAATTTTGGCCACCGGAACAGGTTCAAAACGAGCCACGATCTTCAAGTTATGAATTTTTTAGCGCGTAAAAACTGCACTTTCAGCACACTTTTTCACCATATTTCTTCGAGAAAACTCACACATTCGGATACCTTCTTTAAAGAATTGACTCTTGAGCCGAACCTGAATTTGAGAATACGTTATCAGAGATATCTTGGCGAAAGAACACCTGAATATGACGCGCCGGGTTGGACTTGTGAATTTTTCTTGAAATGTTTTGAGAAATATGGGAGGGCAAATTTTGGGGTACAACAGTTGAGATTGACGTTTAATGCCCCAAGTGACGGAGATGGAGGCCTACCCCCGGTTACTCTGCACTTCTTTGAGAGATTTCCTGGAATCTTGACTGGACTGCACCAGGTGTGCTGGATAGTGACATGTCATGCCCCCTTGTTGATAGGAGATTTGTCAATGGAAGTGTCATCCTTCTTGAATTGATTTTGTTCACTGAGAGAGTTTTTGTTCACTGGATATTCATTGTGTGAATTTCTCCGCTGTTAAACAAATAGCCATATGCAAACAATGATATTCAAGTAATGCAAAGTTTATGTTTGTCTTGAAGTTTTTTTTTTTTTTTGAAAATGCGTTTTTTAGCAGAAAACTTTTTATAAGACAAATTCAGCACAAGATTTAGGGCAAAGCCTTACAGGAGTCAGGATACCTTTTGTAACAGTATGCTTTCGAACTAACCCATGCTTCAGTTAGGACTTTTGAAGGGTTGTAACGTGGCTTGGTTCACGGTTTAAGAAACAAAGGATAAAGGCTCAAAGTATATTTGTACCCACCCGCTCTTCGTGATGTTCTTCAATCCTAAACTCAGTTAATTGTGCGTCGAACTCTATTCGAATTTGGAACGACGTTTTGGTGATGGTTCACACAAGTTAGATTTTGGAAGGCAGTCATCATTTTTTTTTGCAACATTTTTCATGTTGTCGAGGATTTGTAATGAACTCGTTCTTTTGATTTATTATCCCTAATTTTTTCCTGACTGTTCCTGTTTTCGAGATTACAGTCAGCGGGATGCCCCAGCTTTCTTAAGCCTCCTTTATAGGTTTTGGCTCAGTGGGCTTTTCTCTTTTGAGAGATTGACTTCCTATGAGATAAGGAACCACCACTGTCTTTTGATTCTAGAGGAATGCTTTTGATGTCATTCGTTGTATTATGAACTGAGAGTTTTACGACTTCAATGCGCACTTAAATTAACTGAGAGACTACCCTGCCCCAGGTTTTGATTAAAGGTTTCAATTTGTGTTAAAATAGAAAACTTATACTTCTTTGGCTCGAAGGGGTTGACTAGGTATTATCTTCCTTATAACTCCAGTGTTTAGGATTTGAAAGAAACGCCTGTACATCGTCAGCAAGGTCTATTCAATAGCATACTGTTATAAGATTATGGCATTGTTTCGTCATCCTCCCTCTAAAGGCTTGTAACTTTTAGCAAGAGTTGAATGTCATAAAGAAGGTAAAAAGCATAGTTTAAATGTAATGAAAATGAAAGGATGAATTCAAGACAAACATATACAATGCATTAATGAAACGAAGTTTGACATTAATAGATAATTGTTTGAATAACAAAAGAAATTACAACTTGAAAATTCAAATGAAACAAAGATGCTCTTAATGATTCGTCAAAGGAGCAGTGATTATGCTAGAGTCTCTGGAGGGTCAAACTCGATCTCCTTGGCATCAATCATGTCTTGGACCTTGTTCTTCAGAGCCCAACAGTTGTTTGTGTCATGCCCTGGGCTACCAAAATGATAAGCACATCTTGCATCCGGGTTGTAGTTAGGAGAAGAAGTCTTAGGGTTCGGATGAGGATCCTTTAATGTAATCAGCTCTTTCTTCAACATGTGTTGTAGCGCTTGAGCTAGTGACATGTTGATCTTAGTATATTGTCTTTTAGGCGCGCCTGGCCTTCGATGATTTCCCCTTTGCTGTTGTCGGTGTGACGCAGAACCAGAGATCAGGACTGCCCCTACGCGTTGGTCATGGTGACTCTTTTGACTGTACACAGCATTAGACTCTTTCTTCCCACTGTAAGGCTTTTTATGAGCATCAGAAGGTGTAGCTTCTTGAATCTTCCCACTTTTGATGCCAGGTTCGACCCTTTCGTCGGTCAGTATTAGCTCGGTGAACCCGGCTGAAGAGCTTCCGATCAAGTGTTTGAAGAAAGGCCCTGTCAATGTTCCCATGAAGATGTCAATTAGCTCCCTGTCAGTTAAAAGGGGTTGCACCCTACCATCCAGATCTCTCCATTTTTGGGCGTATCCTTTGAAGCTCTCGTTGGAACCCATGGTCATGTTCTGCAATTGCACACGAGTTGGTGCAAGATCAGCATTGTACTGATACTGTTTGTAAAAAGCAGCAGCTAAATCCTCTCAGGTGTGGATGCGAGAACTCTCCAATTGATAAATGTTGTACCCCAAAATTTTCCCTCCCATATTCTTCAAAGTTTTGACAAACATCATCTCAATTTGCTCAAGTCTACTCAAGGGTTGCACAGTTCAAACACCCTCCTAAGCCAGTCAAATTAGGGTTTTGGTTCCTTCAAAGAAGTTGAAGTTTTCAAGGGCTCAATCAAGTCCCATATGCTCATATACATTTTCAAGTACCTACATGTCAAGTTTCAAAGCTCACAAGGTCAAGTTGCACAGTCAAAAGCCCTAATTGCTTCACAATCAACTATAGGGGTAAAATGGTCATTTGGCAGTCAAAAGTCAAAAAAATTTGTCAACATCTTATTTTGAAGCCACAATCATCATTTGGTCAAATCTTGACCATGATTTCACAAGAATGGCTCAAAAATCATCAAGGTGTCAAAAGTTTCTATTTTTGAAGAGCTGAAAAGTCAACTGTAACTTGACCAAGGCATAACTTTTTCATGGTTCATCAGAAAAATCCCATCCAACGCTCATTTTGAAGGGGGGGACATTTCCTACAAATCATCTTCACATTCCAAGTCCAAGAAATGCTTTCATAAAAAGTTACCAATTTCAACATTATAGGTCATTTTCAAAAGTCAACAAAAATGCATTTTAAGTCAAAGACCATAACTTGCGATTGGTAAATCAAAATGACATGGGACCAAAGGCATTGGTTAGAGTACTTCAAGACCATTCCAAAATGTCCAAGAACATGTTCATATGATCAAAATTGAGCAATATATGCATTGGAGAAGTTGGGAAATTTTTGTGAAATGGCAAAAGTCAACTATCCTTGAAACTTCAATTTTTGACAAAAGGGCCCACTTTTTTCCACTTGATTCATCCTTGTCATGCCACCCACGTGTCCCATGATTTATTTCAAGATTAAACATTAATTTTTCTATTTTTATTTAATTTTATTTGATTTAATTCATTTTAAATCCATAAAATTCAAATAAAAATCAAAAAAATTAATCAAAGGATATCTTGTGGTTTGAATGACCTTGATACATCATAATACACATGCCAAATTCGTGTAAGGTCCATTTTAAGCATAAAATTCAAATTTGAACAAAATTGGCAAGTTGTTTTAATGGTGGTTATGGAGAAATCTCAAAACTTGATTGCAAGGGTTAAAGGCTCCTAAATGTGATTGATTCTCGTTCATGACCATATATGCAAGCCTCCCATACATCAGACAAGAACTGGAAAACCTCTTAAACGAAAGAACCAAATTCAAAAAACTTGAAGAAAAGTCACAAACTGAAATCAATCTTCCAGTGCAATCCAGACACTTTCTTTGATCCAAACACGTTCCCAGCATTGCCAGGAACGATTTGCAGTCATAAACCAACCCCAACACTCAAGGAATCGTCCACCACCATCGTACGGTTTGCACATGTTTTTTTGAATTACATATCATTATTCATGCGCGTTTGATGTGTTTTGTGGCTTGTTTCATGTTCATAGAACTCACAGGAAGCTAATGGTAGGGTTCAATTGCTCTGAGAGCCCCTGAAACGCAAAACGCCATAGTTAAGTTCTAGGGTTTCAAAGCTTTTGAATTGGGGTTTTTCACATAGTGTAAAATTAGACCTCAAGACATATATGGTCAAACTCGTCAGGACAAGACGAATCCATTGATACCATCGCGCCTTTTTTATGTTATCCCTAACTCTATTCGCTATTTTATGTCGTTGTAGTTAGTGGGGGTTAAAAACCCCCGCTATCTTGTTTCTATTTTGCAGATAAAACAAAGACGATGATGAGGTGTCCATGCCTGGCTGGTTGATTCAAATAGGGGCACGCTTTTTCTTTGGTCCAGCATATGACATGTTTACTTGATATAATATTTGTTTCTCATTTTATTTACAAATGCGCATGAGTGGTGTAGTGGTTGGCAACGTGTTTGGTAATCTTTGGGACCTGGGTTCGATCCCCAGGTCCCCCATATAATTGTTCACATTTTTCCTAATATACTCTCATGCAGCGTTTTCCAATAATTCCACCATACATCTCCACTATCCAGGCGCCAGGTGTTCATTAACCCAGATCCAAAGGCCATGAGGCGCTGTCCACTCTATCCCAGGTCAAAGCATGCTGTAGGAAATGAAAAAAGGGTCAACGTGGCTGAAGGTTCATGGGTCTCACAATTCCATTAACACTCCCAATTCTGGCCCATACCCCCCCTTGGGTTTGCAATTTTATTTTGTCATTTTATATTTTATTTGTCTTATTTTTATTTTTTCCCTTTTATTAACTATTAACATAATTAATATTTTTATAAAAAATCAAAAAAAGAACTAATATTATTATTATTAATTTCATTTTATTTTTGTAAATAAATACTAATGAATTGAATTAGTTTTAATTAGGCAACTTTAACTTTTTTTTAATAATAACTAAAATAAATTTAGAATTAGGTTTTTATTAACTTTTAATTTTATTTCCTTTTATTTTATTTCATTAAAAAAAACATAAAAATACAAAAACATTTTTTCTTTTAATAAATTAATTAATTAATTTAATCATTAGTTTTAATCTCATTTAATCACAAAAAAGACAAAAAAATTCATTTCTTTTCTTAAAAGGGTCAAAACCCTTAAGGCATTCCCGATTAATTTTTATTCGCGTGCATTTATTTTATTTTGATTATTCATGTAACTGTCTCCAGCTATGTAATAGTTAATTAGGAATTTTGCTCTCTTTAATTTTCTCGCACTTTATTTTACGAAACGGGTCTTTGTTTTTTGGCGATGTATAGGCCCGCGCCTTGTAATAGTTAGAATTTACATTTCTGCAATTTACTTTCCGCACCCCTAACTGTTAAATGCATGAAAGAATGTATGTAAATAAAATTAATCCGTAGCTCACAAATAACATGTACAAAGACAATTAACTGAAAAACAACACTCAAAGCACATGCCACTCCTAGGGTACGCTTCACTCGTTGCCTCGAAACGTGGTCATCAAGTATAGGACGTCTTAGAGGTCACCCTTTGTCTAAAGATCCAGTTTCCTCGAAAAGGTTGCCTCGGATAAAAGGATCTAGGACATTAGAGTTACTTCTAAGGTGTCCTACCATTGCTTCGGTGATCACACTGTCCCGATAATCGAATTGACCCGAACAACTCCAACGATGGTGCTACCTACCTCTCAATGGTGGGATAGCACTATCTAAAGGACTCTTACACAACTTAATTCCTTAGGGTAGGTAGATGACTCATGGGTACTTGCTCTTTTCAAAACAAACAAAATACTTTTCACACCTTACACTTTCAAAAAAGTTTTCAAGCAATACTTCATACACTCTTGAGGACTGATACAAGAGTTACCTAGAAGTTTTCAAACGAACTTTTTCAAAACCCACACACACTTGAAAAGCAAAAAAAATTTGAAAACATAAGAGCAAGTACCTAAGAGCCCGTGGATAACCACAGATAGAAAGGGTGCTAACACCTTCCCTTTCTATAAATCTACCTCCCGAACCGAGAAACATTCTCGAATAAGGAATTTTGCTGTGCTTTTGTCCTTTCCATGTTGGAGAACATAAAAGACGGTGGCGACTCTTGCTTACCGCGACATTTCGCGAAACCAGCTAAAAAACAGTCAGTTCTATTTCCACCGATCACAGAACTGGTGACTCTGCTGGGGACAATAAAAGTGAGGTGTACCTTAGGATTAGATCATACTTATGTTTTCAATTGCTTTGCTTTGATTGCTTTATATTTGTGGGCTTTGCATCGGAGCTTCATAGATCCTAACCCGGGTCTGGGGATACCCTTTTAGGTAGCATAAGCTGTGAGGGACCTGTCCGGCGTAGACCGACACGGGTGAAGCAGTGGCTACGTTGGTGTGGCACCTTGGTCTGTACCGATATCCCTTGTGTTGCAACGAGGAGAATATGGGTCTTCTGAGGAGTCATTAAGCACCAACCGACCTTAGAACCCTAATTTGACCCAACTTGGCCATAGAACAGTAGCAGCATGCTACACCCATTGAGGCTAAACTCTCGCGATGGTTCTGGCCGCAAGAAAAGATTGCGACGCTGGAGTTATGACCGATTGAGGGTAGTCAGTCATATTGGGATCCTCTAGAACCCGGTTACTGTTTTCTAGGACAGGTCTTAACCAACGAAACTGAAAGGGGGTAGTACCTAAACTTCATGCTGGCCTAAACTCTAAGGGTTCTATGTGTGACTTGTGTGCCTTCAAACTTGACTACTTGCATGCTTGTTATCTGACACATGAGTTTCTTGCAGGTTTTGTTTACAGTCCTTAATTGGGACTCATTACAGGGCCTACTTACATCACTCCATGCATAGCATAACATCATACCATTGCATACATCCTGCATAAGGACTAACCCATTTCAAGGATCTCAAGGGCTTGTGATGCAGGTCATGATGGACCAATGTCTAGCAAGGGGCAAAGGGGATTTATTTTCCTCTAGCCAAGTTGTCCAGAGACCAAAACATGATAACTTGAGTCAGGGGCTATGACCCACTCAATATGGTGAGCCTTGACTCTTAGAGAAGGACCCTCAACAAAATGAAGTTCCTTCAATCAAGCTACAAAATTCAAGTTCTAACAATCTTTCTTGTTTATCCCGCGAGATCCTTGAAAACATTGCATGCATACATACACATCATTGCATAACAGGTACCCTTGTTATAGGTCACTTACCTTCTTCGCTGTTTATTTCAGCAATGGCTTCCCAACAAGACAACCAAGATCTTCATGCTCAAGAGACTCAGTTCGGGGAAATTCTCCTAAATCTATCCAAGGGGCAGGAAGAGTTGAGAACACTCCTCATATGGACTTTGGTCAGGAACAGTCCTGAAGACGATAGGGACGAACGGCTGAAACGTCTACAAGCTGAGGTGGATACAATGAGAACCCAGATGCGGGGGCAAATGGCTCTTATCCAATACTTATCTCAAAGACAAGGAGAGCTCAGGGTTCTCATCAACCAACTGCTTCGGGATAACCAACTGGGGCAAACATATAAGGTTGAAGAGCAAGCCATCATTCAACCACCTGTGGGGCAAGAAAACAAGGGAAAAGCTCCTCAGTTTGCTTCGGGGTCACAAGCCCAGCATCAATCTCACCAGCGTCAACAGGGTAATTGGCGTAAGGAAAATACGTCTGGAAGACATTTCCCGGAGACTGGTGTGCCATCCTCACTAATACTGAAACGCTTGTTGGAGGTCAAGCTGATTGCTTTAAAGGATCCTCCTAAGAAGCTCAACATAACCTCCCTAAAGTACAATCCTGATGAAAGGTGTGCCTACCATTCTGACAGTCCTGGACATGACACTGACGACTGTTGGAGCCTGAGGAACAAGATCCAAGACTTGATCGACGGAAGGGTGCTGGAGTTCATGCCGGGAGGGAAAATGAAAATCTTCTGATGAGAATCTTCCATCTGAAATGACTGGTGCAAACTAAGAAGCTTTTGTTCATTTGAATGTTCAAGTTGTATTTTTCTCTGATTGTTCAAACATTTGTTCATGTCAAACTCTTTTACTTTATCAATGCATCGCATATGTCTGTTTTGAATCAATATATTCTCATTCGCTATATTCAAACTGCTTTCATTTTTTGATGTCAACTCTCAATTAATAATTCTAAGCCTCTTGAGGGAGGATGACGAAAACGATACCATAATCTACAGTATGCTTTTGAACAGACCCCGCTGATGAAATACAGGCATTGTTTTAATTCCTAAACACTGGAGTTATAAGGAAGATAATCCCTCGTCAACCCCTTCGAGCCAAAGAAGTAGGAGTTTTTCTTTTCGAAAATTAAAACCCTTAATCATAACCTGGGGCATGGTAGTTCTCTCAGTTGATCCAAGTGCACAACGAATAGCACCAAAGAGGTCCTAACAAAACAAAAGACAGTGATGGTTCCGAATAATCATAAAGACAGGCAGTCATTATCCCTCAAAATAAACGCCCATTAAGTCAAAACCTATGAAGGAGACTTACAAAACTGGGGCATCCCGCTGACTGTAATCACAAAAGAAACAGTTCAGGCAAAAAACAGGGATAACGAAATCAAAAAGAAAAGAGGACCTGCAAACCCTCAACAAGGAAATGACTGCCTATTCAAAATAAAATGTCAATATCCGAACCATCATGGGAATATTAGGACAAAGACTCGAACAAGGTCTAACGCACGATCAACTGAGTTTAGGTTTGAAGAACATCACGAAGAGCGGGTGGGTACAAATATAATTTGAGCCTTTATCCTTTGTTTCTTAAACCGTGAACCAGGCCACGTTATAACCCATAAAAAGTCCTAGCTGGAGCATGGGTTAGTTCGAAGGCATACTGTTACGAAAGGTATCCTGACTCCTTAAGGCTTGCTGTAAAATACTGAGTTGACATCACATTTTACAAAATTTGCTTGTTTTACTGAAAATGCATTTTCAAAAATTACAAGACAGACATAAGCTTTGCATTTTTAATATAACATTGCTTGCATGTGACTATTTGTTTGAACAGCATAGAAGTTCGCACGACGAATGTCTAATGAACAAAAGCACCTCCAATCAAGGGGCAGGGCATGATCATTGTCCATCATCTAGGGCAGTCCAGTCAAGATTCAAAGAATCTCTCAAATGCCTAATAGCCTAGGGCAAATCTCCGCCTGAGTCACCTGGGGCATTGGACATGAGTTCCAGCTACGAATCTTGCCTGATCAAACATCTTCTGGTCGCATGGCAACACAACAACAGGGGCATCTCCCTACATTCTGAGAGCATGGACATAGTCGAAAAAATACTACGCATAATCAAAGACCCGCTAGGTTGACACACCTATGCAAAAATAAGGGCTTCATGGCGAACCAAAAGGGTTCGGGCAAAAACAAGGGATGAAATGAAAAAATCTGTACATCCGGAAAGTCGAAAACCTGAAAAGGCGGCTTGGGCAAAAAAGGGTATCCCGGTGGACTGAGAACCCGAAAGGGCGGTCCAGGCAAAAGTTAGGGATCAAAAGTGTACGACTATGTCCCGTCATCTCGTCACTTGCCTACCAGAAGAAGATTTGTCAATCGGCAGTTATCAAGCACCTCCACAAGGTATCTTCTTCTCCCACATCAGAAACAGGGGCAATAATGAGTTGTCCAAGCGATCTAGTTGCTCTGTCAACCAAGGTACCAAGGTAGGTTCGGCTGAAGAACATAACCAAGAGGCCTCCACTCCCCGGGAGTAAGACAAGGTTCAACAATACTCTCCCCCGAGCAGAGTTGGTCTCACGTCAGCCCTGACAAGGTACAGTATCTCCAGCAAGTCAACAACGCTCTCCCCAAGTAGAGTTAGTCTACTATCAGCCTTAAGGAAGTTGGGTATCCCCAGAAAATCTCAATATTCTCCAGCAGTATGCAGATGTTCCTAAGCAAGCACCCCCGGCCGTCTTAATATAAGATTATTCCCTGGCGGAATACCAGACACCCCAGTGGAGCCATTCCCTAGTACAGTTCAAAAGTCTCCCCAGGAGAGTTGAATCAATCTCCCCATTAGATTCTGGGAGCTCATCCCCAGTAGATTCTGGAAGCTTATCACCGGCAGAGTACGAACGCTTCTCCCCGTCTTTATTCAAAGTTATTCCCCACCAGAACTTATAACTGGGTTATCCTCAGCTAATTACCACGGAAAGATCATCCTCGGCGAAGTTCTTCCTCCCCCCCAGCGGAGTTCATCAATTCCCTCAACAAAGCTTATCAACGGTATCCCCAGCGGAGTTATCATCAAGCCTCAGCGAAGTATCTCTTCCCACAGAGTAATTCCCCGCAGAGTAATCTCTCCAACAAGTTTATTCCCCAACGGAGTCATCTTCTCCTACCGGTTTATTCTTGCAACCATCATCCCCAGCGGAAACGAAGAACTCTACTCTTCAACATCAGCCCAGGATTCAACAAACTCCCGGCATTCGTCAAGGATTTATTTTCCCATACGAGAATACATTCATAAACATCACATCTTCATACATTATAGCATGCATACGCATCATACAACACAAATCTCATTTATTTTTGAGAACATCTTAAAATCATGCAGTTCATGCATCATGACATTGCATACGACTAATACTTTGCCTTTTCAGAAAAAAGTCAATCAAAAGATGATTACCATCCACCTTTACAGTTCCAGATCAACACCGGTAACAAGCCAGGAAAATTATGTGGACGACTGATCATGGGTTAATATCTGAAACCAAACAGGACAATTATCTACTTGATCATCCTCAAGCAACCCTACACCGGTTCCTTTTCTTTCAGAAGAAGTCTTACACGGGCTCATCAACAGGCAACCCTACACCGGTTCCTTCTCAACCTCAGATGTAGTTTTACACGAACTCATCATCAGGCAACCCTACATCGGTTCCTTCTCAATTTTCAGACGAAGTCTTACACGGACTTATCATCAAAGTAACCCTACACCGATTCCTTTTCTTTCAGAAGAAGTCTTACACGGACTTATCTCAAGATGACCTTATCCCGGTTCATCAAGAAGTTTTACACGAACTTATCCTGCAGTAACCTTACCCCGGTTCCTCCAGAAGTCTTACACGGACTTATCTCAAGATGACCTTACCCCGGTTCATCCAGAAGTTTTACACGAACTTATCCTGCAGTAACCTTACCCCGGTTCCTCCAAAAGTCTTACACGGACTTATCCCGAAGTAACCTTACCCCGGTTCCTCCAGAAGTCTTACACGGACTTATCTCAAGATGACCTTACCCCGGTTCATCCAGAAGTTTTACACGAACTTATCCTGCAGTAACCTTACCCCGGTTCCTCCAAAAGTATTACACGGACTTATCCTGAAGTAACCTTACCCCGGTTCTTCCAGAAGTTTTACACGAACTTATCCCGAAGAAACCCTACACAGGTTCTCTCTCTCCAGACGTAGTTTTACACGGGCTCGTCGTCAAAGAAACCCTACACAGGTTCTCTCTTCCCAAAGATGCAGTTTTACACAGACTCGTCATCAGAAACCCTACCCAGGTTTTACTTCTTCCAGGATGCAGTTTTACACGGGCTCATCATCAAAGTAACCCCACACAGGTTCCCTTCTCAAACTCCAGACGTAGTTTTACACGGACTCGTCATCAGTAAACCCTACACAGGTTTCCTTCTCAGCTCTAGATGCGGTTTTACACGGACTCGTCATCAAAGTAACCCTACACAGGTTCCTTCTCCATTTCAGATGCAGTCTTATATGGACTCATTATCAGTAAACCCTACACAGGTTTCCTTCCTCCAAAGATGCAGTTTACACGAGCTCAACATCAGGCAACCCTACACAGGTTCCCTCTTTCAACTTACAAAAATTACGCCTCCAGATGGCATCTATAAGCCCATCCACCTGTCAACAGTCTCCAAATGGCATCTATAAGCCCATTCCCGACAAGGTTCTGTCACATCTCCATATGGCATCTATAAGCCCATCCTCCCATACCATCTTTCCAAATGGCATCTATAAGCCCATTCTCGACAAGGTTCTGTCACATCTCCAGATGGCATCTATAAGCCCATCCTCCTATCCACCATCTCTCCAAATGGCATCTGTAAGCCCATTCCCGTCGTCACCTTGTTGATACTCTACTATGCGAGTGCAAATTTCTGGGCACTCTAGTGTTCAATCATCTTCCACCCTCGGATCACGAAAGGCACACAAGCCAATCTACATCCTCAGGTCTAAGAAGATTGAACAGGGGCAACTGTTGTACCCCAAAATTTTCCCTCCCATATTCTTCAAAGTTTTGACAAGCATCATCTCAATTTGCTCAAGTCTACTCAAGGGTTGCACAGTTCAAACACCCTCCTAAGCCAGTCAAATTAGGGTTTTGGTTCCTTCAAAGAAGTTGAAGTTTTCAAGGGCTCAATCAAGTCCCATATGCTCATATACATTGTCAAGCACCTACATGTCAAGTTTCAAAGCTCACAAGGTCAAGTTGCACAGTCAAAAGCCCTAATTGCTTCACAATCAACTGTAGGGGTAAAATGGTCATTTGGCAGTCAAAAGTCAAAAAATTTGGTCAATATCTTATTTTGAAGCCACAATCATCATTTGGTCAAATCTTGACCATGATTTCACAAGAATGGCTCAAAAATCATCAAGGTGTCAAAAGTTTCTATTTTTGAACAGCTGAAAAGTCAACTGTAACTTGACCAAGGCATAACTTTTCATGGTTCATCAGAAAAATCTCATCCAATGCTTATTTTGAAGGGGAGGACATTTCCTACAAATCATCTTCACATTCCAAGTCCAAGAAATGCTCTCACAAAAAGTTACCAATTTCAACATTATAGGTCATTTTCAAAAGTCAACAAAAAGGCATTTTAAGTCAAAGACCATAACTTGAGATTGGTAAATCAAAATGACATGGGACCAAAGGCATTGGTTATAGGACTTCAAGACTTTTCCAAAATGTCCAAGAACATGTTCATATGATCAAAATTGAGTAAGATATGCATTGGAGAAGTTGGGAAATTTTTGTGAAATGGCAAAAGTCAACTATCCTTGAAACTTCAATTTTTGACAAAGGGCCCACTTTTTTCCACTTGATTCATCCTTGTCATGCCACCCACGTGTCCCATGATTTATTTCAAGATTAAACATTAATTTTTCTATTTTTATTTAATTTTATTTGATTTAATTCATTTTAAATCCATAAAATTCAAATAAAAATAAAAAAAAATAATCAAAGGATATCTTGTGGTTTGAATGACCTTGATACATCATAATACACATGCCAAATTCGTGTAAGGTCCATTTTAAGCATAAAATTCAAATTTGAACAAAATTGGCAAGTTGTTTTAATGGTGGTTATGGAGAAATCTCAAAACTTGATTGCAAGGGTTAAAGGCTCCTAAATGTGATTGATTCTCGTTCATGACCATATATGCAAGCCTCCCATACATCAGACAAGAACTGGAAAACCTCTGAAACGAAAGAACCAAATTCAAAAAACTTGAAGAAAAGTCACAAACTGAAATCAATCTTCCAGTGCAATCCAGACACTTTCTTTGATCCAAACACATTCCCAGCATTGCCAGGAACGATTTGCAGTCATAAACCAACCCCAACACTCAAGGAATCGTCCACCACCATCGTACGGTTTGCACATGTTTTTTTGAATTACATATCATTATTCATGCGCGTTTGATGTGTTTTGTGGCTTGTTTCATGTTCATAGAACTCACAGGAAGCTAATGGTAGGGTTCAATTTCTCTGAGAGCCCCTGAAACACAAAATGCCATAGTTAAGTTCTAGGGTTTCAAAGCTTTTGAATTGGGGTTTTTCACATAGTGTAAAATTAGACCTCAAGACATATATGGTCAAACTCGTCAGGACAAGACGAATCCATTGATACCATCGCGCCTTTTTTATGTTATCCCTAACTCTATTCGCTATTTTCTGTCGTTGTAGTTAGTGGGGGTTAAAAACCCCCGCTATCTTGTTTCTATTTTGCAGATAAAACGAAGACGATGATGAGGTGTCCATGCCTGGCTGGTTGATTCAAATAGGCGCGCGCTTTTTCTTTGGTCCAGCATATGACATGTTTACTTGATATAATATTTGTTTCTCATTTTATTTACAAATGCGCATGAGTGGTGTAGTGGTTGGCAATGTGTTTGGTAATCTTTGGGACCTGGGTTCGATCCCCAGGTCCCCCATATAATTGTTCACATTTTTCCTAATATACTCTCATGCAGCATTTTCCAGTAATTCCACCATACATCTCCACTATCCAGGCGCCAGGTGTTCATTAACCCAGATCCAAAGGCCATGAGGCGCTGTCCACTCTACCCCAGGTCAAAGCATGCTGTAGGAAATGAAAAAAGGGTCAACGTGGTTGAAGGTTCATGGGCCTCACAATTCCATTAACACTCCCAATTCTGGCCCATACCCCCCCTTGGTTTTGCAATTTTATTTTGTCATTTTATATTTTATTTGTCTTATTTTTATTTTTTCCCTTTTATTAACTATTAACATAATTAATATTTTTATAAAAAATCAAAAAAAAGAACTAATATTATTATTATTAATTTCATTTTATTTTTGTAAATAAATACTAATGAATTGAATTAGTTTTAATTAGGCAACTTTAACTTTTTTTTAATAATAACTAAAATAAATTTAGAATTAGGTTTTTATTAACTTTTAATTTTATTTCCTTTTATTTTATTTCATTAAAAAAAACATAAAAATACAAAAACATTTTTTCTTTTAATAAATTAATTAATTAATTTAATCATTAGTTTTAATCTCATTTAATCACAAAAAAGACAAAAAAAATTCATTTCTTTTCTTAAAAGGGTCAAAACCCTTAAGGCATTCCCGATTAATTTTTATTCGCGTGCATTTATTTTATTTTGATTATTCATGTAACTGTCTCCCGCTATGTAATAGTTAATTAGTAATTTTGCTCTCTTTAATTTTCTAGCACTTTATTTTACGAAACGGGTCTTTGTTTTTTGGCGATGTATAGACCTGCGCCTTGTAATATTTAGAATTTACATTTCTGCAATTTACTTTCCGCACCCCTAACTGTTAAATGCATGAAAGAATGTATGTAAATAAAATTAATTTGTAGCTCACAAATAACATGTACAAAGACAATTAACTGAAAAACAACACTCAAAGCACATGCCACTCCTAGGGTACGCTTCACTCGTTGCCTCGAAACGTGGTCATCAAGTATAGGACGTCTTAGAGGTCACCCTTTGTCTAAAGATCCAGTTGCCTCGAAACGGTTGCCTCGGATAAAAGGATCTAGGACATTAGAGTTACTTCTAAGGTGTCCTACCATTGCTTTGGTGATCACACTGTCCCGATAATCGAATTCACCCGAACAACTCCAACGATGGTGCTACCTACCTCTCAATGGTGGGATAGCACTATCTAAAGTACTCTTACACAGCTTAATTCCTTAGGGTAGGTAGATGACTCATGGGTACTTGCTCTTTTCAAAACAAACAAAATACTTTTCACACCTTACACTTTCAAAAAAGTTTTCAAACAATACTTCATACACTCTTGAGGACTGATACAAGAGTTACCTAGAAGTTTTCAAACGAACTTTTTCAAAACCCACACACACTTGAAAAGCAAACAAATTTTGAAAACATAAGAGCAAGTACCTAAGAGCCCGTGGATAACCACGGATAGAAAGGGTGCTAACACCTTCCCTTTCTATAAATCTACCTCCCGAACCGAGAAACATTCTCGAATAAGGAATTTTGTTGTGCTTTTGTCCTTTCCATGTTGGAGAACATAAAAGACGGTGGCGACTCTTGCTTACCGCGACATTTCGCGAAACCAGCTAAAAAACAGTCAGTTCTATTTCCACCGATCACAATAAAACCACTCGAGTTGAGTCCCTACCAAGCTTTATTGTAAGAAATGGATCCAAAGCTTTGGATCAGTTGTGTATGGTTGAATCTTGCGGACATAAGAATTTAGGTGCATCTTAGGGAAAGAGACTCCATCGTATAGGGAAAAGGTAGGGACTTTGAACTTTGGCGGGATGACCAATCCAGAGACTAAACCCATGTCTCCTAAATCCAAGCCAGGTATTTATTGAATCTCCATAGCACTGAGGCGATCCTCCAACTGTTTGTACTTGTCATCAGCGGGAGGATATTGTTCCTCGGAGTAGTCAGCTTCAACTTCATCAATCTCCAAATTGTGGTCTTCTTCAAGACTATCCCTTATGTTGGATGGAGTTAAAAGATCTAGAGCTCTCTTGACTGGTCCTCCAGGTCTTCTTCTCAAGTTCAAGACGCCTACTGACTTTTTGGACTTTTTCTTCTTTTCTTTGAGAAGGAGAGCTTTCAGGTCCTCTTGCCCCTTAGCCATAGCCAGAAACATTTGTTGGAATTGAGCGTTTTGAGCTTGGAGATCTTTCACCGTTTGTTCCATCTTACTGAAATAAACAGTAGGAAGATAAAGAGGCATGTATGGGAGAAACCTGTCATGATATGATGCATGATATATGAATGCATGTTTTCAAGGATCTCGCGGGGTAAACACAAGAAAATGTTAGAAATTGAACATCCTTGATTGGAGAACTTTGTATCGGTGGATGTCTTTCCACGAGAATCAAGCTCACCATGTCGAGTGGGTCATAGCCCCTGATTCAAGTTGTTGCACTTGATTTTTGACGGTGTTTGTTTAGAGGATAACTCTCTTGCCCCTTGGTAGACATCTGGTTCAACGTGACCCTGCATCGAAAGATCCTCGAGATCCTTGAAATGGTTATTGAAAATGCTATGGTATGATGTTATGATGTTATGTACATGTATGCAAAAGTAAGCATGTATATACAGACAGTCATATTCACATAGAGAAAACAAGTCCTTAGGTTTAGGCTTGCATGGAGTTTAGGCATTATCCTCTTTCAGTTTAGTTGGTTTAAACCTGTCCTAAAAATAGTAACCGGGTTCTAGAGGATCTCAATATCACTGACTACCCTCAATCGGTCATAATTCCAGTTTAGCAACCTTTTCCTGCGGCCGGAATCATCGCGAGAGTTTAGTCTCAATGTGTGTAGCATACTGCTACTATTTTATGGCCAAGTTGGTCAATTTAAGGTTCTAAGGTCAGTTGGTGCTTAATGACTCCTTAGAAGACCCATATTCTCCTCGTTCCAACACAAGGGATATCGGTACAGACCAAGGTGTCACACCAATGTAGCTACTGCTTCATCCATGTCGATCTACGCCGGACAGATCCCTCACAGTTTATTGCTACTTACCTAAAGGGTATCCCCAGATTCGGGTTAGGATCTATAGAACTCTGATACAAGCCCACAAAATTAAAGCATACAAAGCATACAATAGAAAACACAAGTGATCTAATCCTAAGGTACACCTCACTTATAGATTCCCCAACAGAGTCGCCAGTTCTGTGATCGGTGGGAATGAGAATTGACTGTTTTAGAATGTTGGTTCGCATTTGCGTTTGTTTTCGCAAAATGTCGCGGTAAGCAAGAGTCGCCACCGTCTTTTATTTTATCCAACAAGGAAAGGACAAAAGCACAGAAAAATTCCTTTTTGAGATATTTCTCGGGTTCGGGAGGTAGATTATAGAAAGGGAAGGGGTTAGCACCCTTTCTATCCGTGTTTATCCACGGGCTCTTAGGTACTTGCTCATTGTGTTTTCAAAATTTTGCTTTTCTTTGTGTTTGTGGGTTTGAAAAGAGTTTTGTTTTTGAAGAGAGTGTAAGTGCGAAAAGTTTTGTTTTGTTTTTAAAAAAGGAGCAAGTACTTAAGAACATCTACCTACTCAAAAAGGAATTAAACTGTGCAAATGTCCTTTAGACAGTGCTATCCCACTATTGAGGAGTAAGTAGCATCGTTGTTGGAGTTTTCGGGTCAATTCGATTAAGGGACGTATGGTCACTAAAGCAATGTTAGGACGCCTTAGCGGTAACCCTAATGTCTTAGATCATTTTTATCCGAGGCAACCGTTTTGAGGCAACTTTGATCTTTGGACAGGAGGGCGATCCCTAAAAAATCCTATACTCAATGACCATGTTCGAGGCAACCAAGTGAGGTGTACCCTAAGAGTGCATATGTGCAAAGTGTGTTTTATTGCATGCATTTGTCTTTGATTTTTAGGTTGTCTACTTGTTGGTTTTATCTTTCCATACACACCTAGTTACTAGCATTTATACAAAAGTAATAAAAAGTGCAAAAAATAAATCCTACACTATTACAACCATATTGAAGTGCATAGAAAGTATGAAGGAAAAAATAAGATAAAAGTAAGAAAAATGAGTGTCTTTCGATTGGGGGGAAGCAGCCTTCGATTTGCATTCTGTTGGCCTCCTTCGATTGGGGCTAGCAACAACAAAGTCACGTCTTTCGATTGGGCCTTGGCAGGGGCGAGGTCCTGTCCTTTGATTGGGCAAAGGCAGCAGCAAGTTGTATCCTTCGACTGGGGCCTGGAAGTCAGTGAAGGCATGCTTTTCGTTTGGGCCTAGAAGTCAACATGGTTTTCCTCCTGGTTGTCCCTTTCGTTTGACCTGGAGAAAGAGGGTAGAAGCCAGAAGCTTCGTTTCCTATTTCCTGTTTCCTGTTTCTTTCATTTCAAGCATTAAATGGCAACATGGCCTGAGGCCATGCTAGTATTTGTCTTTCAAATAGTTTAACAGTTAAAGCAAGTTCAGATAAACAGAAAGCAAAAACAAAAGGGTTTAGCTCTGAAAACATATTAAGTAGGTGGAAACGAAAAGAACCAAAGTGTTATGTACATGTTTTGAAATGAAAGGGAAGATTATTCACATACTATGCCATGAAACAAAAGGTTCAAGGGTAAGAGTGACTTACCTTGCTGGAGGCTTTGAATGGGTGTGGGACCTTGAGTGGAGGCCCAGGGTTTCTGGATTTGAAAGAGGGGGCCAACAGTTGCGCTTGGAATGCTGGATTCGAAGGAAGGAAAGAAATAAGTCTTATGTTTCTTTCCAAACTGGATTCGAAGGATACTAAAGAGTATTTGTTCTTCAGAATCGAAGGAAGTAAGTATGTGATTCTGGATTTTTTCTCACAAGTGTTGAAGGGACTTGAGAGATTTGTTGTGTTTGAGAAAATTTGGGGGATTCGTTCCTCTGGTCCAAAGATCCTCCCTTAGCTTTGCATAAATTCCTCTATTTATAGAGAAAGAATGGACATGTTGTCCAAAGCCAGCCTTGCAAATAAATAATAAAATAATGTAATGTGACATTACATGTGGGGGGCCTCCTGGCAGTTGGGGTGCAGAAGATGTGACTTAGGCCTCTGACGTTGCTTGTGCTCAGACCAAATTCAAGTTGAAAGCTGCTTTTGTGATAAAGTACTTTCTATGAAAAGAAAGAGTATGTAGCCTTTAACCCAGAATAGTAGTATCTAAAAGACAAAGTTTAAAACCTTTGTACAAGCTTCTGACTATGTAAAGATTTGGATGCAACACAGCCTGGCAAACGAGATTTGGTCTTGTGTCGAATGCAAGAGTGAGATCGAAGCACACCCGTTCGAAGGAAGCCTTTGCCTTAGTCGAAGCTTGTGGTCGAAACAAACTTACCCGAAGGAAGCTAATGCCCTGTCGAAGCTTGGATCGAAACACACATATTACCCAATCGAAAGATTATGTTCGAAGGAAGCAATGTTGCCCAATCGAAGTATGCTTGCAGGCAGCACGTTTGGTGAATCGAAAAGGGTTTCCTTGCAGGGGGCATGTGTGGCCAGTAGGTCATGGCCTTCAATTGCAAACACGCAGGCAGCAAAAGGCACAAACAAAGCCTGCAACGAGAAGTTACAGGCCCAGGCGAAAGAGGCACGCTAGTAGCCATTTTGAGCAATCGAAGGATGCCAAGAGTCAATCAAAGGATGCTGAAGAGTCAATTGAAGGAGGCCAAGATTCAATCGAAAAACACTTGTTTTTATCCAAATTTTGTCAAAATATTAATTTTATCTGTTTTCCCCCTTTTTGACAGTTTCCTTTTAATTTTGGTACTGGAAAATCCCAATGCACTCATGCAAGCTAAAATCCTGAGAATCTTTATGAGAAAAGCCTTGAGAATTGAGAGGGCAAATTTTGGGGTACAACACTTTGTATCATGCTTTATAAACTTCTTTGATTTACCCTTGAAAAATCAGACTGAAAACTTTGTGCAAACTTTCCCAGAAGTTCTGACCAAACTCTGTCTTGAAAGTGTCCAGAATTTGCTGAGTGTTTCAGTTTCAAGGGCGTGTCTCTGAGGAGTTATAACTTGAAATTCCAGCATTGCTAGGAGAAGTCTTGTTCGGCAACGTTCTAGATCTTGTGGGGGTCTATAACTCTTGTGTCAGAGGCTGATCCAGAATCAACTTGCATCAAAGTGAAAATCTGGCCAGAAGTTCTGAGTTTTGTCATGCTTCTTAAACACTTAGAAAATTTCTAAGTATTTAAAATTTTGACTTTTCCCAAAGTAAATTGACTTTTGATTTTCTTGATGAAACAAACTTCATATTTCAAAATGTCTTGATGAGATATGATTCTTGAAACTTGGTTTTGGTCAAAAAGCCAAAGTTTGACTTTTTTTAGCGTGAAAATGGCCATTTTGCCCCTTGTGGGCAACTTTCTTGAAAAGTTGTAATTCAAGACTTGGGACTTGATAGGAGAAAACCTGAGAGTTCTGGATGATCCTTTGGGAAATGATAGGGCAAATTTTGGGGTACAACATGGGGCATTGACATGATTGGAGAAATCAAACCAACAACTTCCAATAGATACCGCTTCATCTTGGTTGCTATTGATTACTTCACAACGTGGGTTAAGGCAGTTTCCTTCGATTTTGTCACCAAGAATGTTGTGGCCCGATTCATCAAACAGAATTTTATCTGTCGGTATGGTATTCCGGAGAGAATCATTAGAAATAATTGTACCAATCTCAACAATACTATGATCACTGCACTATGCGTGCAATTCAAGATCCACCATCATAACTCTTCTCCTTACCGGTAGAAGATGAATGGCGCTGTAGAAGTAGCTAATAATAACATCAAGAAGATAATACAAAAAATGATTGACCTACAAGGACTGGCATGAGATGTTACCATTTTCTCTCCACAGTTACCGTACCACGGCGCGCACATCAACAGGGGAAACTCCTTTCTCTTTGGTATACGGCATGGAAGTTGTCCTACCAATTGAAGTCCAAATACCTTCTTTGAGAATCATAAAGGATGCAGGGTTAAATGAAGATGAATAGATTCAAACTCGACTCGACCAGCTAAACTTGATTGATGAGAAGAGGCTTACGGCCATCTTCCATGGCCAGATGTACCAAAAATGTATGATTAAATATTTTAACAAGAAAGTCAGACGCCAGGTATATCGGGTTGGTGACCTGGTAATCAAACATGTCATACTGCCACAAGGTGATCCCAGGGGCAAATGGACTCCTACATCGAAGGACCATTTGTGATCAAAAACCTATTTTCTGGTGGGGCAATGATCTTAACCACTATGGACAGCGATGACCTTCCGCACCCTGTAAACGCGGACATAGTTAAAAGATACTACGCATAAACAAAGACCCGCTAGGTGACTGGCCTAGGAAAAAAATAGGGCATCCCGACGAACCAAATAGGTTCGAGCAAAAATTAGGGATAAATACAAAAAATATGTACACCCGGCAAGCTGAAAACCTGAAAGGGTGGCTTGGGCAAAAAAGGATATCCCGGTGGACTGAAAACCTGAAAGGGAGGTCCAGGAAAAAATTATGGATTTGAAGTGTATGACTATATCCCGTTGGATCACTTTACAACCAATCTTCAACATCAATCTTCAAACTCGAATGGTTCTAATCAATCCAATCAGCTTCGGACAAAGCAGCAAGTGGATGAGATGCTCAAATACATGAAGGCTATAGCAGAATGGAAACCCCGTAGGATTATTTCACATAGCTTTCCTTCCTTTGTATCAATTCTCATTTTTACGATGACATTCTCTTACTATGATGTTCGTCTCCTTGTACAAAAAACACTTATTCAAGTTAATACTAAAATATTCCTTTGAAAGTGAAAAACTATTTGTCTCTCTTTTACTATTCATGTTTTATTTGCAAAAAACGTCCAGTATTTATTCTTGAACATATGCATTTGAATGTAATTACTATTTATAAATGAATACATAAAAAAGGGAAACTAAACAGAAAGACAATTACTAATGGATTTAATAAACAGGACAACATCTATGAGCCATCCCACAAAAACCCCGCAGGTACTTTCTCCAACAGAGCAAAAGCAAGAACATCTCGCTACAGGATCTTTGTCATATCTCCAGCATGCAGCCTAATGGTATCTTTTGCCTACATATCTCCGACGGAGCAAGACTTCCAGTTACCACCTCAAAGATTCCCCAACAAGGGTCGCTCGGGCCTCTCAGGATTTCCAGTAGGATTTCATAAAGCCCACAGGCAATTCACGGTGTTTCTCTTCCCCAATAGAGTGTATTTCTCTAACAATGGGAACCCATCCACCAACACTTCAACTTCAACAAGATATGAAAACTTACACTCCACATCCCCAGCAGCAGTCAGGGATTTATTTTCCCTAATCCAACAACACTGCAGCAGAACAACTTAGATGTGCATACATCACATCCATACATCATCGATGACACAAATGCATATATCGCAATCTCATTGCACTATACATTTCATGCATCATGGTATTACATACAACTAACTCTGTACCTTTTTCAGGAAAGATCAATCAACAGAAAATTATTATCAAATTTTCAATAAAACAAGACAAATATCTTTGAACAAATCAATTGTAGATCAATTCCTGAAACAAGACGGGATGACTATCTACATGACAAATACTCCTTTCATACCCCTGCTGGTTCAATTTAAATCTCTCAAATAGTTTATCCTGATTCTTTCCCGCAGACATCTTCTCTAGTTCAGATAAGTCACTCCAAGATTTATTCTGATTCTTTTCTAGACCCCTGCTGTTCAGTTTAAATATCTCAAACGGTTTATCCTGATTCTTTCCTGCAAACATCTTCTCTAGTTCAGATAAGTCACTCCAAGATTTATTCTGATTCTTTTCCAGACCCCTGCTGGTTCAGTTTAAACCTCTCAACAGTTTATCTTGATTCTTTCCCGCAGACATCTTCTCTAGTTCAGATAAGTCGCTCTAAGATTTATTCTGATTCTTTTCCAGACCCCTGCTGGTTTAGTTTAAACCTCTCAATGGTTTATCTTGATTCTTTCCCGCATACATCTTCTCTGGTTCAGATAAGTCACTCCAAGATTTACTCTGATTCTTTTCCAGACCTCTGCTGGTTTAGTTTAAATCTCTCAATGATTTATCCTGATTCTTCCCCAGTAGACACTTTCTCTGGTTCAAATAAATCTCTCCAAGATTTGTTTTGATTCTCTGCAGTTAAAGAATACCCAAGACCCCTTTTGGTTCAGTTTAAACCTCTCAACGATTTATCCTGATTCTCTCTAAATGAGACACTTTCTCTGGTTCATATAAATCGCTCCAAAGATTTATCCTGATTCTTCCCAGTTAAATATTATTCAAGACTTCTGCTAGGTTCAGTTTTAAATCAACCAAAGGTTTATTCTGATTGTTTCACCGGTTGAATTCAAGTTTAGACTTAGTCTAATTTCTCTCAACGGTCAATTGCGGATGGCATCTGTAAGCCCATCTCCGCCAACTCTCCATCATTCCTCCAAATGGAATTTTTAAGCTCATTCCTTACACCTCAACCACAATATCATCAAGTGAAAATTTCCGGGCACTCTAGTATTCAATCACCTTCTACCCTCAAGTCACGAATGGTAGATTCGCCATTCTAACTCTTCAGGTTTAAGAAGATTGAACAGGGGCAGATGTTGTACCCCAAAATTTGACCTCTCATTTCTCAAAGGATCATTCTAGACCCTCAGGTTTACTTCTGGCAAGTTTCAAGTCTCAGGTTACAATTTTCCAAGAAAGTCATTCACAAGGGCAAAATGGTCAAAAGCATAGTGAAAAGTCAAACTTTGACTTTTGGATCAAAAATCAAGTTTCAACAATTATATTTCATCAAGACATGAAATTAGTTCATCAAAATCAGAAGTCAGAAATTATTTTGAAGAAAAAAAAATCAAATTTCTAAACATTTGGAAAATTTTCTAAGTGTTAGGAGAATATGATACTTCAGAACTTCTGGGCCAGCCTCCACGCAAGTGCAATCAGAATTTGCAAAGACAATTCAGAATATGACCCTTCAATCAGAACATATGGAAGTAATTTTCTTCGGTCAGAACATGATTCTTCAGAATATAGAGGCTATGTTTTTGGTCTTCTGCGATCAGAACATCACCAAATCCCAAAACCTCATTTAAGCAACCTGCTGCCCTGCTATATCACAGTCCTACAACCAGCTGTTGATCCAGTCCACGCCTGCACTTTCTCAAATCCCATATTTGCACCAAATTAGCATACAAAAACTTTGATTAAAAAGCAATAGAACAGTATGCCAAAAGGGTTTAAATCCCATTTGTTTTCCCCCTAAAACCACAGCAAACTCAACTATAAATAAGTTGCTCCATCACACTTAAAAGGGACTGGCTTTTGGAAAGATAGAATTATCAAAGAGAGGAAAGAAAACATTAAAACATTCGTGAACCTTGAATTCCTAAACAAAACCAAAACCTTTGTTCTTCCCTTTAAATCAAAGAACATAACATTCTCTCTTCCATTGTTCTTGCTGACTCCAGAACCTCTGAAGGCACCAGCTCAAGTCCCAAACACATGTTCCAGATTCAAGGTAAGTCTTTCTGACTTTGAATTTTTTTCATTCATAACATCATTAAATATGTAAATATCATAGTATTGATATTGTCCATATCATTTCATAAGTAGAAAAACTGTGGATCATAACTTCTTGAATAAAGTTAGGCTCAGAATTAGGATTAGAACTTCTATGAACTATTGTGCTTTTATCTTTCTAGTTTTCTGATGTTAAGAACTGAATAAGTTTCTTATGAACTGATTAATGTAAAGAAGGAGTTGAAGTGTAACACAGAACTTCTGGGCCTTTTCTTTCCCACTGTTTTAGCACACATAACTTCTGATTTTCACTCACTGTTTAACATAACACAGAACTTCTGATTTTCACTCACTGTTTAACATAACACAGAACTTCTAATTTTCACTCATTGTTTAACACAGCACAGAACTTCTGATTTTTTTTCTCACTGTTTTAACACATGGAACTTCTAGGCTTTCTTACTGTTTTAACACACACAAAACTTCTAAGATTTTCTCACTGTTCTAACACTCAGAACTTCAGCATGTAGTGACCCAGAACTTCTTTTTTTCCCTCTAACGTTTATTTCAGGACCTCAGAGTGCATCAATCTAGAACTTCTGATTTCCTCTGACGTTTCATTCTGAACCACAGCACGCCTGGCATCAGAACTTCTGATCCCCTTTGTTTTGCTTTCAGCAACATGCTGATCCAATTCCTCATTGTTTTTCCTTTTTCTCTATTATTTTTATAAAAAAGGACATCAAAAAAATATTTTCTTTAATTAAATAATTATTTTCCTTTTAATTGGTTAAGACCAAAAACCATTTTTCAAAACAAGTTTTTTCCTTTTCTTATATTGTACAATTCAACATGGTTGTAATAGTTAATTAGGATTTAAAATTCTTACAAACCCCCATTTGTAATTTGTACCCCCATCCCTAAATGATGGAATAGCGTAGGACTTTACATTTCCACAATTTACCGTTTCTCAAATGTAAATGCTAGTAATTAGGGCATGTATGGCAAGATATGAAATCAACAAATAGATAACCCTAATCAAGACTAAATGCATGTAAATCAAACACACTTGCACACTAGCACCCTTAGGGTGATCTCACTTTGTTTCCCTTTCATAAAATAGTCATGTCCCTCGAATATGGGCGTTTTAGCAAAGACCCTCGATAAAAGATCGTAGTCCCTCGATGACCCTCAATGTTGCCTTCGGTAAATGATCTAGTCCCTAAACGACATTTCTAAAACGTCCCATAAGTTGCCTTCTATGACTATACAAACGTTTCGTGCTCGTCCCTTCACATCCAACGAGGGGGTTTCTTACCAAAACAATGGTAAGATAACATCATCTAAAGGAGGAGGAAAAGAACGTGTAAGGCATTTTGAGTAGGTAGATTACTCCTAGTTGCTCGCTTGCTCACAACAAAAACATCTTATACACCCACAATTTTGTTGGTGTAAGCCCTAGAGGCCAATACTTTTGGTACTTGTATCGAATTATTTATTAATAATAAAAGGCATTTCTTTATTATGTTTTCCAAAATAATAAAGTCCCTAGAATGGTTTATTGGTTTAATGAAATGTTAAGTGTGACTTAATCATGAGATCCCATTAAACATAAGAAACTATTCTTAAAGTATCCGTAGTCAAGCTTTAATGTGAAGTGGGATAACATTAAAGCATTAAGATTATTATGAAGATAGATTGATGATCACATCTCATGGATCATAGATAAGGAGTTATCAAGTCTTGACATAGGTATGAATATTAGGAGTAATATTTATACTGGATTGACCCGTTATGAGAATACTATATAGAATGTTATGCAAAGTGTCATAAGTTATTCTCATGATGATAATGGTGTATACCACCCTTCGACCTGAAACCACTATGGACCCTAGATGTAGAGTCAAGTACTTTATTGCTGATCAAACGTCATCCGTAACTGGATGACTATAAAGATGGTTGATGGGTACTTCACAAAGCATGCTAAGGGACATGAGTGACCTAGATGGAATTTGCCCATCCTGTATAACAGGATAAATGTCTAAGGGCCCAATATTGAACTGGACAAGGGTGACACAGTGTATGCCTTGTGTTCAATATAGACATGAGGGCAAAAGGGTAATTGTACAACACAAATATTATCACGGAAAAGGTTTGGTCAGATCACATGACATTTTCGTGACTTGGGTAACAGTGATGTGTTGCTAGATACCGCTCACTGTTTATTATATTAAATGTGTAATTTAATATAATTGCCAACGTCGCGAAAACCTACAGGGTCACACACATAAGGACAGGTTGATGAGAGATAGAATAAATAAGGAACACCGTAAGGTACGGTGCACTTAAGTGTAATACGGAAAGTGGTAAGGTACCACGTGGATAAGTGATATATGGTACATCATAAGGTATGGTGTCCATAAGCTTAATTGGGCTTTTAGCTTATAGCCTTAATTGGGCTTTTAGCTTGTAGCCCACACGAGTGATTCTATAAATAGATCCCTTGTGATGAAGTTTTTTCACTTGATGCATTTTCGTTTTTGACTCTCTCTCTCTCTCACTCAAGGTTTCCGTTCGTGATCAGCTAGCACTGTGACCGGAAGCGATCTGTTCGTGTGGACTGAGTAGAGGTGTTGTTCTTCATCAACGCTCGTGATCACGACATCAAAAGTCTGAATCGCCACAAGAGGTAAAACTTTCTATCACTGACCATGCTCATTCGTAAGGATCTCTAAAGGAAAATTTTATATTCCGCTGCGTTTTGATCGCAATTTTCCTTTCAAATTTCACTTTGAAACATTTTTCAAAATACAAAACACTTTGTACGCGTTCTTATAGAGACGAGAATCATTACAAAGACACCTTTTCAAAATACTTTCAAAACCCACATCACAAACACAGTTTCAAACAAAAAAGCAAGTGATCTAGGAAGCAACTAAGAGCCCGTAGATAACTACGGATGAAAAGGGTGCTAACACATTCCCTTTTCATAACCTACCCCCCGAACTCAAGAAAATATCTCGAAAGGTCTTTCCTGTTATTTTTAGCCTTTCCTTATTGGATAAAAGAAAAGTCGTTGGCGACTCTTGCTAACCACAACAATTACTATCAAACGCAAAACACCAAGTCAGTTCTCTCACCGTGTTACAGTCGCTAATGTTGTTCCAGTGCCTAAGAAGGACGACATGTTACATATATGTATGGATTCTAGAGACCTAAATAGGGCAAGCCCCAAGGATGACTTTCCGCTTCCCCATATTGATGTTATAGTTGACAATACTGCACAACATAAAGTATTCTCCTTCATGGATGGTTTCTCTAAATACAATCATATCAAAATGGCATCTGAAGACAACCTTCGTCACACAGTGGGGCACTTTCTGTTACAAGGTTATGCCATTTAGGTTGAAGAACACTGGGGTAACCTATCAACGGGCCATGGCAGCTTTGTTTCATGATATGATCCATCATGAGATAGAGGTCTACGTGGATGATATGATAGCCTGGTCTCAGACTGAAGAGGAACACCTTGATCACCTACAGAAGCTATTTCACAGGCTGAAAAAATACAAACTGAGGCTAAACCAGAATAAGTGCACTTTCGGAGTAAGATTTGGTAAGTTCTTAGGTTTTGTAGTCAGTGGCAAAGGCATTAAAGTGGATCCTGCAAAGGTCAAATCTATACAAGAAATGCCAACTCCTCGCGCTGAGAAGGAAGTTAGAGGATTCTTGGGATGCTTAAACTACATAGCCAGGTTCATTTCACATATGGCCTCTACTTGTGAACCAATCTTCAAATTACTGAAGAAAGATCAAGCAGTGAAGTGGAATGACGACTGCTAGTATGCTTTTGACAAAATCAAGGAATATCTCCACGAGCCTCCAATTCGGATGCCTCTGGTTAAAGGAAGACCTTTGATAATGTACTTAACAGTATTAGATAATTCAATGGGGTGTGTGCTGGGACAACATGACGAGTCTGGTCGAAAAGAGCATGCAATATACTACCTTAGAAAAAAGTTTACCGATTGTGAAACAAGATACTCACTGCTCAAGAAAACTTATTGTGCTTTGGCATGAGCTGTTCGCCGACTAAGATAGTATATGCTGACCCACACTACCTTATTGATATCTAAGATGGATCCTATCAAGTACATCTTTGAGAAGCCCGCTCTCTCTGGAAGAATAGCAAGATGGCAAATGATCTTGACCGAATACGACATTCAATATACCACTCAGAAAGCAATTAAGGGAAGTGTATTAGCTGATCATTTGGCTGATCAGGCTGTGGATGACTACCAATCCATGAATTTTGAGTTCCCGGACGAGAACATCATGCTAGTAACTGATTATGAAGAACCTGGACTGGATGGAGGACCTGAAAAAGGATATCGATGGACTATGGTTTTTGACGGGGTTTCCAACGCTCTTGGAAATGGCATCGGCACTGTGATCATATATTCTGAAGGCTGTCATACTCCTTTCACTGTCAGGGTATGTTTCAACTGTACCAATAATATGGCTGAGTATGAAGCATGTACCATAGGTCTCAAAGCTGCAATCGATTTAAGGATCAAGTTCTTAAGCGTGTTTGGAGACTCGGCATTGGTAATCATCTAGGTCAAAGGAGAATGGAACATGAAGCACCCTAATCTCATCCCATACAAAGAGCATGTGTTAACACTAATCCCATACTTTGAAGAAATTACCTTTGATAATTTTCCACAAGAGGAAAATCAACTAGCGGACGCGCTAGCTACGATGTCATCCTTGTTCAAGGTCAGGTGGGATAATGAGGCTCCTCATATCACCATTGAGAGGATGGACGGACCAACATATTGTCATGAGATTGGTACTGAAGAAGTTGTGGACAAGCCTTGGTTCAATGAAGTCAAAAGATATCTTGAAGCCCAAGAATACCATGAGGGAGCTTCAGTCAATTATAAGAAGTTCCTAAGGAGGTTCTCTACTAAGTTCTTCCTCAATAACGGGATCCTCTACAAGCGCAATCATGATTCTACCTTGCTTCGGTGTATAGACAAGAGTGAGGCAGAAAGGATTATGGTTGACTTACACGAAAGTACCTTTGGAACCCATTCTAGTGGGCACTTAATGGCTAAAAATATTCTACGGGAAGGATACTACTGGTCCACTATGGAAGAAGACTGTTATCAACACTCGCGGACTTGTTAAAAATGTAAAATCTATGCTGACAAGGTACATGTGCCTCTGGTTCCTTTAAACATCTTGACTGCTCCTTGGCCATTCGCAATGTGGGGCATTGACATGATTGGAGAGATTAGACCAAGAGCTTCTAATGGTCACTGCTTCATCCTGGTTTCGATTGATTACTTTACGAAGTGGGTCAATGCAGCTTCATTCGCTTTTGTTACCAAGAACGTTGTGGCCCGATTCATCAAACACAACCTTATCTATCGATACGATATTCTAGAAAGGATCATTATAGATAATGATACCAATCTCAACAACACTATGATCATTGAGCTTTGCACACAATTCAAAATCCAGCATTATAACTCTTCTCCCTATCGGGCGAAGATGAATGGCGTTGTCGAAGCTGCTAACAAAAATATCAAGAGAATCACACAGAATATGACGGTGACATATAAAGATTGGCATGATATGTTACCATTTTCTCTTCATGGTTACCACACCATAATGCGCACATCAACATGGGCAACTTCATTCTCTTTGGTATACGGTATAGAAGTTGTCCTACCCATTGAAGTCCAGATCCCTTCCTTGAGAATCATGAAGGATGCAGGGCTGAGTGAAGACGAATGGGTCCAGACTCGACTGGATCAATTAAACTTGATTGATGAGAAGAGGCTTACGATTGTCTGCCATGGTCAGATGTACCAAAACCGTATGATCAAAGCTTTTAACAAAAAAGTCAGACGTCAGGTATATCAGTCTGGTGACATGGTTAGCAATCAAATCATATTGCCGCAAGGTGATCCCATGGGAAAATGGACTCCCACGTACGAAGGGACATTTGTAATCAAGAACATATTTTCTGGTGGAGTCATGATCCTAACCACTATGGACGGTGACGACCTTCCGCACCCTGTAAACGCGAACATAGTTAAAAGATACTACGCGTAAACAAAGACCCGCTAGGTCGACTAGCCTAGGAAAAAATTAGGGCATCCCAGTGAACCAAAAAGTTCGGGCAAAAATAAGGGATATACATAAAAAAATTATACACCCGGAAAGTCGAAAACCTGAAAAGGCGGCTTGGGCAAAAAAGGGTATCCAGGTGGACTGAAAACCCGAAAGGGTGGTCCAGGCAAAAGTTAGGGATTTAAAGCGTATAATTATGTCCCGTTGGATCCCCTTACAGCCAATATTCAGGATCAACAATCAAGCTCAAGCGGTACTAATCAATCCAATCAACTTCATACAAGCAGCGAAAGTGATGAGATACTCAAGGGCATAAAGGCAATAGTAGAATGGGAACCCAATGGGATTATTTCACATAGCTGTCTTTATTTTGTACATTATTTTTGTATAATTTCCATTCTTACGATGGCATTCTCTTACTAGGATGTCTGTCTCCTTGTACAAAAACGTTTATTCAAGTTAATACAAAACTATTCCTTTGAAAGTGCAAAACTTCTGTTTTTATTTTTCTGTTTGGTGTGCGAAAACGTCTAGTGATTATTTTTGAACATATGCATTTGAAAGTGATTACTACTTATAAATATGCACCTAAAAACAAAAAGGCGGTTACTAATGACTTTAAGAAATGGGACAATATATAAGGGCCATCCACAAAATCCCCGTGGATATTTTCCCCGACAGATATTTTCTCCAGCAGGTACAGAAGCAGAGATATCCTACTACAAAGTCACTACCATGTTCTCAGTATGCAGCCTAATGGTGTCGAGTTCTCATATCCCCAGCAGAACAAGAATCTTCAATTACTGCTCTAACAAAAATCCCCAGTGAAGTCGCCAGGCTTCTCAGGATTCCCCAACAGGATTTCAACAAAATCTCCAAGCAATTTATGGAGTTCACCTTCCACAACAGAGTTTTATAAATCTCAAGTAGTTTATAAAGCCTTATCCCCAATAGAGTTTATTTCTCTAGCTACCGAAGTTCATCCCCCAGTCGAGTTTATTTCTCCAAATTGGTGAAATCTTCCAACAGAACTTTTCCCCTCGGCAAAATCATTCTCAAATAGAAGTCGAAGATCCTCGGCAGAGAAAGGGAATTGCAAACAAAATTATCTTCATTCATTATCCCTAGTGGAAATTGAAGAATCACTTTCTTCACTCAACAACAGCACTCCGGGATTCAGCTTCCCGGTGCTCTTCAGCAGCAGTCAAGGATTTATTTTCCCAGATAAAGATACTGCACAACAGCATTACATGTTCGTACATCATGGCATGTGCATACAAATACATACATAATAATCTCATTTATTTTGGGATCATCATGCAATTCATACACCATGACATCGCATGAAACTGATTTTACCTTTTCAGATTAAATTAGCAAACGGACAAATACTATCAACTTTTACAGCAGGTCAAAGATTAATGCCCGAAACCAGACGGGGAAACTATCTGCACGACCAAGTGGTATGAACTCCTGAAACAAGACGGATTTACCAACAAATACAGCAGGCCGTGTATTAATTCCCGAAACCCGATGAGGAAACTATCTATGTGACCAGCAAAACAAGTTCCAGATTAATACCTGTAACAAGCCAGGAGAACTACCTATAGACGACCGACTGTGGATTAATACCTGCAACAAGCCAGGAGAACTATCTACATAAAAAAATTGAAGATTAATACCTGTAACAAGCCAGGAAAACTATCTTTCTTTCTCAGATCAGAGATTAATACCTATAACAAGTCAGCAAAACTATCTACATAAGGAGGTTGAAGATTAACACCCGAAACCAGATGGGAAAACTAACTTTCTTTCTTAGGTCAGAGATTAATACCTGAAACTAGACAGGACAAATATCTCAATGACCAAACAAAAACATAGTCCCAGATTAATACATGTAACAAGCCAGGACAACTATCTATGGACGACCAACAATTTTCAAATTCCAGATTAATACCTGAAACCAGACAGGACAACTATCTGCGAACAACTGATTTGTAGATTAATACCCGGAACCAGACAGGAAAACTGTCTACACGATTAGACGAAGAAATCTTATATGGGTTTCTTCTCATATATCTCCGGGTGCAGACTAACACAGACTCATCCTGAAGCAGTCCTACACAGGTTCTTTCTAACATGTTTTCAGGAAACGGCTAATGCCATTACCCCCAGAAAATCACTGGAAACCTGGACTTCAACCAAAATATAGCAAACTGTCATCTCTCTAGAGATAACTCTTCAGCATAGCCTTGGACAATTGAAGTTACTGGACTCTATTCCCCACAGAGTTTTCCTCAAGCAGGAGAACTCCAGAAACCCATAATCCCCAGAGGACTCCTCCTCAGACAACAGGAATAGGAACCCCCAAAGGGACCATGTGTGGAATCAACATCTACTTTGGATGGCATCCTTAAGCCCATCTCTGACAACTCTCTGTCATCTTATCCAAATGGAACATGTAAGTCCATTCCCGCCATCATCAACAATAAGTGTTACTTCATACGAGTGCAAATTTATGGGCACTCTAGTGTTCAATCATCTTCCACCTTCAGATCACGAAAGGCAGACAAGCCAATATACATCTTCAGGTTCAAGAAGATTGAACAGGGGCAGCTGTTGTACCCCAAAATTTGCCCTCTCATGTTTTCCAAGATTTTTTCTTATAGTGGTCACAAGCACTTGATTAAAGAAAAAAATAAAAAAATTTGAAGATAAACAAGGAGTCTTCAATTGAAATTTTAACAAGGTCTTTCGATTGGTATGTCAAAGGGTCTTTCGATTGGCTTTATGCAGGCTTCGTTTGAGCACATAACTTCCTCCAAGCTTGTCTCAAATTTCCAAGCTTCGATTGAAGCCTTGGCCTTTTGCTTATTTGTTGTATACAAGCTTCGACTGGGCATGTGTTTCCTTTAAAACAACCTCCTTTGATCCAAAAAGGAAGGGCCTCATGTTGGTGCTCCTTCGATTACACCTTTGGCTTCACATGTTGGCTTGATTCATAATGCAATGGCTACCTGCGTGCAAGCTAGATTCCTACTTTGTTTAGGCATTTGGTTTCTTTGGATCAAGCTCAATTCTTACTTAGATTAGGCGTTTGATGTCTTTGGAGAAAGCTTGATTCCTGCTTTGACTAGTCAAATTATCCTTATGTGCGTGCCTTCAACGCACAAAGCAAGAACTTCTTCAAACTGGCCTTCGATTCACAAAGCTCCCACTGGGAAAAAGGCCCATCAGCGTGTCACTAGCGCACGTATGTCTCTTCATGTTTGCCTTGGTTTCACAAGGCAAAGACCCATCAGTATGCCTTCAACTCACAAGGAAAAAGGCCCCTCTCATTGGTCTTCGATTCATAAGGAAAATACCCTTCTTCAGCTTGCCTTCAGCATACAAGGCCAAGACTCCTTCGGGTTTGCCTTCGATCCACCATGCAAAAAAGTTTCCTTCGACCCACAAGGTACTGGATACCTTTATGCCAGCTTCACCTACGCAATGGCCTCCTTTACGCCTGCCTTGACTTGCTTCATTCTAGCATCCACAAGGCATAGGCTGCCTTTGTACCATCTTCAACTGGACGCTGGCCCTCCTTTGAAACAACTGTACACACTTCAACACGCATGATAGCCTATTTGAAGGCTACACAAGAGGTCCAATCAAAAGAGGCAACTTGAGGCCAGTCAAAGAGCAACACTAGAAGGCATTTGAAGGAGCCAAAATGTCCAGGTTCATTCAAATTCAAAAAAGAGACAAGTTTCCATGACTTTTGCAATGTTACAAAACATCATTCATGGCTTTGAAAACATTTGTTTATGACTGTTTAAATCTTTTCCTTCTTGTCCCTTCCACCCCCTCTATATAAAGAGACCACAAGTGTTGCATCACACACAGACATATTGCATATCAAAAGAGAACACTCACACCACCATAGGAAACATGTCAAAATTCTAACTAGTTTTGCAGGCACCCTCAATCCAGACGAAGGCCATACTTGTGTTCTTGAGATTCCCAAGAATCTGCTCCAAGCCACGCCCAAATTCATAAATTGAAGCATTTCCAGTTGGTAAGGGTTTACCCAAGTCGAAACTACATTTCTAAGCCCTTTAAATACATGTTGTTGGTATATATGTTTTGCTAATGCCATTTGTGTTTGCATGAGCATATCATACACAAGGTAACATGCAGGAATAAATCACGCCATCGAAAGGAATGATCTGATTTTCCTTTCGAAACCCATGACATAGCCAGTTTCAAGCCAAAATAAGCTTAGGCCTGAGGACAGAAGATTCAAATTAGGGAGAAAGACTTGGGTTCGATACTCAGGTCCTGCATATTTATTTTTACCAACATTTGTCTTGCAGGTCCAATTCGAAAGACAACTCCCTCCTTGGATCGAAAAAGACAACTCCCTCCCTGGATCGAAGAACCATATTACTCACTGGATCCAAGGACAGACCTGGACTCTCTTCAGCATTGGGCCTAGCGAAAATTCCAATCATCACCCCCTTTTCTCTTTTACATGCCTAGGCCCATTTAGCATCTTTTCTTTTGTATTGTTTTAATTTCCTTTTTTATTATTCTGTTTTTTTCTTTATTTATTTAATTACACAAATAATCAAAATCACAAAAATATTAGTTTTATGTTTTTTTTTGTTAAACTAATTTTGTAAGTAAATTAATAAATAATTTTAACTATTTTCTTAATTTAAAATAAATTAGAATTTAGGTTTTAATTTAACTTTAATTATTTTCTTTTCATAATACAAAAAAACAAAAAAGAACTTAGACTATTTCCTTTAATTTAATTTTAATTATTTTCTTAAATCAAAAAAGAACAATAAAAAGATTTTCTTATTTCATTTTGACTTATTAGGTTTTAGACATACCTTTAGTTTTTGCGTGTTATTTATTTTCTTTCATATTTATATATTATTGTATCTATACACTGGATGTAATAGTTAATAGGATTTTACTTGCTTTCTTTATTTTTTCTGCACTCCCAAATTTTTGTACAGTGTAAATCCCCCTCCCCGAAGCCATGTAATAGTGTAGGTTTATACTTCTTCACTTTATATTTTGTACATATTTACTGCTAGTAACTAGGCATGTATGGAAAGACTAATAACAAAATGTTAGCAAACCTAACACAAAAGACAAAAATAATTGAATATAACGCACATTGCACATATACACCTCTAGGGTACCCCCACTTTGGTTGCCTTTGGAAATAAAGCAGTCATGTCCCTCGAAATGGGGACGCTTTAGCAAAGACCCGTAAATCAAAAAGATCATAGTCCCTCGATGACCCTACAGTTGCCTATCGGTAAATAATTTAGTCCCCAAACAAAATTTCTAAAGTGTCTCCACAAGGTGCCTTTGTGACTGTAACGTTCCTTCGATGTCCCTCATACATCCAACGATAGGGCTACCTACTCTCTAATAGTAGGATAGCACTGTCTAAAGGATAGGAGGAAAAGAACTACCTTTTTTAGTACAAAGTAGATAATTGTTATAAGGTTGCTCAAAAACATTTTGCACTTACACAAATACTACTTTTCAAAAACAATTTTCAAAATCATTTGTCTTATTAACACTCTTGAGGACTGATACAAGAGTTAAACGCAAAGCAAATCGCCGCACTAAGGCATTTTAAAACATTTTTCAAACACACAAATCACAAAGTACTTTCAAAATAAGCAAACATCTAAGAGCCCATAGATAACTACCGATAGAAAGGGTGCTAACACCTTCCCTTTCCATAATCTACCCCCTTACTCAGAATAATATCGAAAAGGTCTTTTTCTCTTCTTTTCACCCTTTCCTTAATTTGGATAAAAGAAAAGTCGGTGGAGACTCTTTCTTGCCGCAACATTGTGAATACAAAATGCAAAACCAGTATTAAACAGTCGGTTCTGCCTCCGTATCACAGCCACCAAACAAAAACCCAAGAGTCGAATCTCAATGAGCGTAGTATCGAGTGTCAACCAACTTCGGACTATACCAAGGTTGGCTATCTCACTACCTTCTAATGTCTAAGTTGGGTCAATTAAGGTTCTAAAGGTCAATTAGTACTTTATGACACCACGCGACAACCTAGTATTCTCCCCAACGGACTCGAGGGACACCAGTACCAACCAATGTGTCGTACTAATGTAGAAATCACTTCAACCATATCGGTATACGCTATAGTTATCTTCGGAATCTTAATTGCTAGCTCACTTTGTTTTGAAAATGCTTTGTATTTGTGTGTTTATAAAATACTTAGAAATGCCAATAGTAAGACAACTTTGGTAATGATTCTCGAGAATGCCAAAGTGTTTGTGTGGAAAAAAATTGTTTTGTTTATGATCAAGCGATTACGAGCTATCTACCTACTCAAAGTCTTTATCGTTCTTTTCCTTCTCCTTTAGATAGTTCTACCCTACCATTAGTTAGTAGGAAGCCCTATCGTTGGACGCGAAGAGACAGGCGCGGGTAATCGCACATTCATCAAAGGCAACTCGCAGGGGCGCTTTAGCAATTCCTAAGGGACTAGATCATTTATCGGAGGCAGTATCAAAAGAGTCATCGAGGGACTACGATCTTTTTAATTGAGGGATAGTGCTAAAGCGTTCCCACGCTCGAGGGACGTGACTGTTTTTTATTCGAAGACAACAAGTGAGGTTACCCTAGAGATGCACATGTGCGAGTGTATTCAATTCAGTTTATTTATCTTCATTAGGGTTTTGCTACCGTTTGTCTTTATTCTTGCCATACAATCATATTAAGCAAACAGTAATGTATACAAAGCATAAAAATATAAGTGCCTAAAAATAAAAGTCTACGCTATTACAGGACTTCGGGGATGGCGGTACAAATAATAAAAATGCGGGAAAAAGAAACCCTAATTAACTATTACAAACCGTAAGCAATTACAATAATCGAAAAAGGCAAAAATAATAAAATACGCGAAGTGGTAAGAGAGGAAAAGGAAAAGGAAATTGCTTGGATTGATTTTTGTTAGAAAAGAATTTTTGACGATTAACCTAATAACCTAATTAATTTTAATTAATTAAAAAACCTAAAAAATCCTAATTAATATTAATTAGTTAAAAAATAAAGTTTATTAATTAATCAAAAAAACTAAACCCTAATGTTGATTAGGGTTTGTGAAAAAATTAATTGATAAAAAATGGTTTAGTTTGATGAATTTAGGATTTTATAAGTGAAAATAGGAAGGAAAAAAATAAGGGTTTAAAAAAAGTTATCATGGCTAGGTGTTGAACTCATGCCCTCTACCCTTTCACTCAACACCTTCACCACTAGGCCAGGCGCGCCTTGGTGTTAGGAAATAGCTTCAGCGTGTTTTGTAAGTTATCCTGCAAAACATGAAAATATGAAGAAAATAAATGACAAAAGGCAGGATCGAACCCATGCCCTTTGACACAAATGTCTTAACTTGTGCGCTTCTGCCACTGGGGTGGCTGTTTCATTTGGTTGTATAATCAAACCAATAAAATAAATATTAAGCAAAGAGGCATATACCGGAGAGGCGCTGGATCCCTAGCTCTGGTCGTCTTCTGCGGTGAGTCAATCCTTCTCCCCTACAAAATAACAACTATTAGAAAGCCAAAAGTATCGTACTCCTTAAATCAAGGGATGTGAGTGCAATGAGATAGTTATTTGGGCCTGAATCGCAAGGATTTTGAACTATGGTGAAAACTGCATGGATCGGTGCAGTTATGGTGTTTTGTGATTTGATCAACATGAGACATCTGCAAGGGTCCAAACCTGTGCTAATGAACCTCTGGAACATATTAGTAACGTTAGATTCAATCAAAACAGTAAGAAAACAAAAATATGAGTATATGTAATGAAAAGAGAACAATGATGCATGCAGGGTGTTTCTGGATGTTTAGATTGTTACAATTTTTCTGATCTTACCCTCTTACCTTCTTGGGAATGAATAGGATGATTAGTTTGTGGTGTAAGGCATTGTAAGTAGGGTTTAAAGTTTTTGGATTCTTTGAAATTTTGAGATTTTTTGACAAGTTTCTTGAGGCAAGGGTTTTCGTGGTTGGCTTGTATGAAGAGTGGAGATTAACCAACATGAATTATGTCAAAGATAGGATTGGCTTGGACCTTGTGTAAGAAGCCTCATATTTTATCTTATTTATTTTTGAATTATTAATGAATAAATCAAAATGATTAAAATAAAATAGATCAAGGGGTGATTGAACAAGATCCGAGGTGTATGAGGAGTGTAATACACGTTTGGACTTTAAAACAATGGCCCAATAGTCCAAAATATCAAGTTTACTCAATTTGAACTTCATGCATTCGCTCAAAGTTTCCTAACTTTCACTGGTCATAACTATCTCAATTTTCATCTTTTGAAGGTGATCTTGGACTTTTTGGAAAGCTTAATATGTCCTATACAATCTCTATGTTGATCATTTTTGCATTTCATGACTTTATCTTGATGTAAGTTGCCTTGATAAAAAGTGTCTTTTTGTTGACTTTTGAAATGACCTATAATGTATTGGTCCATATCTCTCAAATGAAGCATTTTTTGGACTTGAGCTTAGAGATTCGAAGTTGTAGAGAATTGAATTTCCTTCAAAATTATTTTTTATTGGGGAAGATATGATGAAGCATGTGAAAGTTATGCTTGGTCAAAGTTCAGTTGACTTCTCCTAAGAAAATCCTAATTTGGCAAATTTTGACTTTTGATGACTTCAGAGTTTTTCTTGATGAATCATGATCAACTCTTGATCAAATGATGAATGTGACTTCAAAATCTTGATGTTGACCAAAAATCTTGAATTTTGACTATATGTTGACCATAGTTGACTTTTTACCCAATACAGTTAATTTCCAATCATTTGAGCAATTGACTGAGAAAACGTGTGATGTAAGGCATGAAACTTGGTATGAGAATTCCTTGGGACACATAAGAAAATATGAATTCCATTTTAGGCTTTTGAAACCCAAACTTCTTTATGAAAAGTGAAACCTTAGTTGTGGATCCATTGCTTAGGAGGAGAATTTGTCTGATCAATTTTGAGTAACCTTGAGCATTTGAGAACCCTAGGAAAATGTCTTGAGATCAATGGAGGGAAAATTTTAGGGTACAACAGTTTAATTTCTGCCTGGTCGAACTTCTTTATTCATTATTTGACTGGGTCCGGGTATTCGATGACGCTATCGTTCTTGGCCTGATATTCTCCTCAAACTTGAGATGCGATGAGCTGAAAATTTGTGAATACTTGTACTTCTCAGGCACCTGGATCTTCAGTCAGCCTTAATCCTGTGAGCAGGGCCTCATACTCGGCCTGGTTGTTTGATGTGGGAAACGAACGAATGTTCGATCACAATGCCCTCTTCATTTTCGAGGAGGATTCCTGTTTTGCTTCCCGTCAAGCTGGAAGCTCCGTCCACGAAGATGGTCCACTTGTGTTTCTTGCCTGCAAGGGGTTCGTGGATGGTCATCTCTGTAATGAAGTCGGCCAACACTTGGGATTTAAGGGCTTTCCTACTTTCTTACTGAACGCCAAACTCTGAAAGCTCTAGGGACCATTTCAGCATTCGACCGACCATGTATGGTCGACCTAAGAATTGTCTCACGAGTTGGTCTATTTGTACGACGACTGTGTGGGTCATAAAGTAATATCTGAGTCTCCTCTCCGTGTTGATGAGGGTTAAGGCCATCTTTTCAATTTTTTGATATCTGATCTCGGGGCTTTGTAACGCTTTTCTAATAAAGTACACTGGTTTATGTCTGCCTGGTGTCTCCCGGACGAGGGCCGCACTTACGGCCTCGGTGGAGACGGGCAAATAAAGGAACAAATTATTCTCGCTCTTTGACTGTGATAACACAAGTGGTTGTGAAAGGGATCGTTTAAGGTGGATGAGGGCTTTCTCACACTCTTAGGTCCACCAAACGCCACCTCTTTATGTAAGAGTTTGAAGAATGGGAGTGCGTGTTGTGCAAATTTCGCCACGAAACAGGACATCGAGGTGAGCATGCCGTTCAAAACTTGTATGGATTTTTTTGAGTTAGGAGTGGGGAGCTCGGAGAACGCCCTTCATTTTTTGGGATTGGCTTCAATTCCCCGTTCGGTTAGATAGAAACCGAGGAATTTGCTCGCCTTGACCCCGAATGTGCACTTCTCCGGATTAAACCTCATCCTGCATCGCCTTGCTTGATCGAAAACTCTTTTGAGGTGGGAATTGTATTCGATTTCCGCTCGGGACTTGATAATAATGTCATCCATTTATATCTCGAGCATGTCCCCGATCTTACTACGGAAGACTTTGTTCATCATCCGTTGGCATGTTGCTCCTGCATTTTTTAGACCGAAGGACATTACGTTATAGTAGTAATTGTCTGACTCGGTCATGAAGGCAGTGCAATATTTGTCACTCATCGCCATGGGGATTTTATTATAGCCCGAGTAAGCGTTCATAAATTATAAAAATTTGTAGTTGATCGAGTTATCGACCAACATGTTGATATTAGGTAAAGGAAATCCATCTTTGGGACATTGCCCGATTGAGATCACTATAGTCAACACGTATACGCTATTTTCCATTATTTTTCTTAACAAGTACAACGTTTGAGAATCAGGTTGAATATTGGACCTCAGAAATAAAATTTACCTCTAGGAGGTGAGCGGTAGAAATGTTAAGGTTAAGCCATTGGATTGACTTGACTTGTACAGATCAAAATAAAAATCGCCATTGCGCTTTATTGTTTTCAAAGGAATGGGAAAAGAGCGAATAACCCAAAAGAGGGGAAAAGAATCTAGGTAAGGGGATTGGTTATACAAAGGGAAGATATTAGCACCCTAAACATCTACGGTACTCCGCAGGAACCTCTTTGTAAAATCTGTATATTTTGGCTATAAAATATTGTATAAAAAATAGATTATGGTGATGAAAAAAGAAGTATATTTTATAATTTTTGCATCTGCCGCGGTTGCGAACCTTTAGTGCCTACGTATCACCTTCCGTGCAATAGGGGGTCAGGGTACTCGTAATTCTTTTTTTTTAAATAAAATACAAGTGTGTTAGTTAATTTTAGGAGACAAAGCGTCATTGTCATTGTCCGTGTGGAAAACATACTTACTACACACAATTATGAGAAAGGAGAATTTGCATCATCTCAAAGTGGAGGATATGGCTTATATTTTAAAATCAACAATGACTCACTCAATGCTCAAGTGGAAAATGTCTCACTTCACTACATAGTAGAAGTATAGTTGTTTGCATCACTACAAGGATTGACAAGAGTCTAATTTTTTGAGAAATTTTTTTCAAAATAAAAGCCAAAATGGCAAAATAGTTTGAATGAAATTCATTGACTTTTAGTCTTCTCACAAAATGTCAAGGTATTGTTAAGTTGATTAAAATTTGATTAAGAAATAATTTTTGAAAATACATGGACATAAGTCCAAGTTTATTCTGAAAGTGTTCAAGTTTTAAAAACAAGAAGATTTTTCAAAAGGGGGGAGAAGATTTTTGAAATTAAAGAAGATGGGATGAGATGAAGAGACTATCCTAAAGTATAAGGTAAAAGCTAAGGAAAAAGACTATTTAACCAAACAAGAAGCAAAAACTTGACATAATGAGTCAATGTAGAATTTCATCCTTTGAATTTGAAACCAAGCAAACAATTAATAAATCCCTTAAGAATATCAAACTTCAATTGAATTAAGTCTTCACAAAAATTGGACAGAGTAACGGTTGTATACAGATGAATTCCAGATCACAGACAAAGCATGTAATCACAATAACCTGGACACAAAACAAACAAACAACTCAATGTCTTGGGGTAAACCCCAAAAACTCCAGACAAAATAAAAATTGAGGTCACAAGGTCTCAAGGTAGATCGAGGCTTCTAATCCTAAATCCAATAAGTTCGCAATCTCCATAGTGTCAAGGATAGTAACCAAGTAGTCCAAGTAACATTATAAAAAAATTTAGGGTTTAAGTTGATTATTAGGTATCTTCAAAAGGAAATGAAAAGTTCAAGTGAGCAAAATAAAAATGACATGAAGATAGAGGCTCAAGTGAGCAAAGATGAAAAGAGCATGAAATGTAAATGCTAAAGTAAATGGTACATAAAGTAAAAGCATAAAATAAAAGCATAAAAATAAAGTCAATTGTTAGGAATTATTGGTTCGTTGGGTGACCATCTTGAAACTTGAATTTGGAACTCATTAGAGTATTGGTAGAACCAAAGTCTCTCAACAACAAGTTGCATTTTCTTTTTGTCAAGTATATCATCCATTTAGGAATTCTCAAAATAACACTTAATAATCAATGATGTTTAAGTGATCCACTTTAATCAAAATTGATAAAGTTCCATTAGAGGATTGGTAGAACCAAAACCTCCTAACAATAGATCTCAAGGTTATTGGGTCAAAGGGTTTAAATTAACATACTTGGGCTTACAAATATAAGTTTGGGTCACGAATGACCATTTTCTTAAATCGGGACAAAATTTAGCGTTATGTTAAGCAATCATAAGTGGATTTATATAGAAGTCGCACATATTTTGAGGTCGGTCAATAGCAATCTATGCACCTCATATTTTGAGACATGATATGTAAATCATACTCCAACAACATTTAGTACAATAAAAATGGGATAAGATGAAGAGGGAAGGGGAAATGAATAAACCACATTTAAACTAAAAATTTAATCAAACTATTATTAAAATCATTCATCCATTTTTATGGAGTTAGACTCAACACCATGGATCCAATGATGTTAATAAAATTCATGATTAAAATTTCAATCCAAGATCAGCCGGAATATATATAGAAATAAAATTGTATTTAAAATAAAAGAAGTTTTTTTTTAAAATAATTAAAAATGAAAATAAGAGAGAAAAATAGCAATTATGTTCAAATTAATCAAGAAAAATTAAATAAGACCATAGAAAAATCATAAATGAACTCAAATATTTTTATGAAATTTTTGGTAATTTTTTAAAGTCAAACTATTTTTAAAATTAAAATAAATAGACAAAATAAACCAAAAATAAAGAAAAATAGTAAAGTCAGAAATAAAAAATAAACGAGGTCACCAATATTTGTCAAAATATCATTTGATCCTTCCCTTTTTTTTAGAATTTAAAAATGAATAAAGGTATTTTTAAACATTTAAAACAATTCAAATAAAGTAAAAAATTGTAAAAAAATATCAAAACACAAAATAAAATTGTGAAAAAATAAAAATCAGAAGGAGAAAAATCAAAAGTATTTTTCATAATTTTTTCAGATTTTTTGGAGTTAAAATGAGTTTTCTATAAATTTTTGAAGTTTAAAACAATTAAATGTAAAAAATCAGAAATAAAATGATAAACCAAAAAAATATGGGTCATATGATCCTTGTCAAAACGCGTTAGTAAATAGATCCAGTGGATCTGACGCGCTGTGCATCTCATAGACTTTATTGGATATCACACCTGATCATTTATTTTTTAAAATAAAACAACTTAAAATGTGACACGTTGGATGGAGTCTGACTCACTAAAGTAATCAGATCCAAGGGCTCTTGAGGAACGCGCATAGTAAGACAAACATACTACATCTGTTTCAAAAAAAAAATAATGTGGCTACATGTCATTGGTTGAAGACGGACATGTCATCGTCTCCGACCTCCAGTCAGTCCCAAATCGTATCCCACTAAGTGTAAAATTAGAAAACAAGACCAGTATCATTAGATTCGTCTTTTCAAGACGATTCTAATGATACCATCGCGCCAAATTTATATAAACTGTGCAAGGTTGTGTTTGAAGAAAACTAGAAAAAATAGCGAGTACAAAAATCTGGGATATCTCACTCAAATCTTAATGAAATTGAAAATTATAAAGAGCACGAGGATCAGAAGGTACAAAGAGTAGATTAGTCTTTTATTTAGATCAATTTGGTCAAGAAATCTACCTGAACAAAATAGTGAGAAGTTGCTCTAAAACTGGACTTCTGTAGATCAATATAGGTCACGATTCTTGAGGATAATTGTATGGTTAGCTTCAGAGAAGTTCAATGAAGCTAACTGAATGGAGCTTTTGGTGTTTGAAAGTGAGAATGTAAGAAATCGGAAATTCAAATTCAGAGTTCGTATGGGATCTGAATAGGGGTCAATTAGCTATCAAAAGCTTGTGAAAATAAGTGGGATATGAATCTTATTTATAGGAGAGGATGAAGCAATACTTAAGCGTGCAAATGAGGGGGTAATTGAGTGAGTTCGTATGGACTTGCAACATGAGGAATGTGTGACTTATTTTGCACCAAAACTCAGCCAAATCATGTGTTTTATGATGCTAAACGCTTTTGGAAAGTTACTAAACATGATTAGAAGAAAAACGCGCGTAAACTTGGTGATTAGAAGTCATATTTGTGAATTTCCAATTCTGACTTAGGAGGAAACTTAGGTTTCAAGATACCATTTTTGAACCAATTACATTTTCAATTCAAGGGGTCTTAGAGCATGATTCTTGAAGCTTTAGAAAGAGGAAGTTACAAGCTTTACAATGTGCAAAGAATGGATCTAAATGGATGCTTGAGCAAGAAGTTGTGCTGAGTCAAAGTTGGAAAAAAGAGGCTGACTTTTTATACATAGAAAAATTTCAAATTTTTCTTCAAAAGTGACCTATAATGTTTTGAGCTCAAACAAGACTTTCCTCCAAAATTTTGCCTTAATCAATGATGCTAGCTTGAAATAGACTTCTTAAAGAGCATTGTGGAACTTGAATCACTCAAAAATACCAAATAAAAAGTTATGGTCTTGCAAAATTTGTGAAAATTCATGAGATGACTTATGATTTTTTACATCTTTGAGGCATATTCCATCCATTTTCAAGCTTTGCAAACAAAGGAAATTTGAAGTTCACCTCCTTAAGATCATTATGAAAAAAAATAGACTCAATGGTATAAAAATTGGTCAAGTTATAATCATTTGAAGTCACACAAGAAAAATTGAGAGTTCATCTGAAGGACTTGTAGTCTTTCTTCACCATCAAGTTTCTTCCACACAAAATTTCCTTGAAACTTTTGAAGTGATTTATTAAAAACTCTTTGAAGAAAATGATGTCTTTGGAATCATTCAAAAATGCCAAAATATGACTAAGATATACCCCTTTGAAGTTCAAAATCCTAACTCCTGGAACAAGAAAATGCTTTGGGAAACCTTTGCAATTTTGACCAACCTTCTTGCACAAATACCTTTGTTATGTGATTATAAGTTGTTGAGGATGATAAGGAGAAACCATTGCAACCAAAACCACTTCCAAATCTTGGGAAACGAAGGAGATATGTACTTGTGATCATTGAAATCAAAGACTTGTACATTTGAGTCAAACTTCTTCAATCAACCCTTGTACTTTTGAACTAAATTTGACAACTTGAGTCATGATGAATCATAAAATACTTTGTCATGATATTACTTCAAAACATCTTTAATGATGAGGTTTGAGCCTTAATGAAGCTTTGTTGAGGAATGCGCATAAATAAACTCATGAATCCCTAAATCAATCTTGATGAAATGCATTGTGCTTTCATCTACAACATCAACAATTGGGGCAAACACTCATTTCATTTATTAGTTAAAAAATAATCAATACAAAACATAAATGATCATAAAATACAAGTTAATGTGCTTGGTGATTTCTCCTGGAACAAAAACTAAAGATAGAGAGAAGAACCAAATTCTAATGTGACCTTGTTGGGATTGAATTGAGATGATATGATGAAAGGATCTTATGGGCAAAAATTAGAGTACAACAAGAGGTCTTTTACAGTTATTTCAACAGCCTCCGCTTTTTCAGGAGACTGCATACACCTACGTTGCACTACTGCAGTGAATCCCCAGCCAGATATGACCATGGAGGAGGGAAACTTCTCCCATCTGTTGTGGGTGAACAAAGGCTCATCATCTTCAAGAATGTCAAAGATGTGGAAGTCCTCGGACCTTGAGACGTAGAAGGCTACCTGAAGGGGGCTAGAGTCATCGGATGATCGGACATCCTCCCAAATTTCTTTAACCTCGCAGGTGTCCCGACGAGGGACATCGTTCCTCTTGTACTGAACAAGTCTCCCTGCCTTGATGGGAGTCTCGATGGTATCCTTCAGGTGGCCGCAGTCTTCGATCAGGTGATCGTGGCTCCAGTGATACTGACAGTACTTTGTTCTGTCGGCCCCGGGCTTTACAGGAGTGGGTCGAGGACGCCTGACTTCATTGTCCTTGAACTCAGCATTGGAGCACTCTCCAAGGATACGCTCGTGGAAAACAGTCAACGGGATGTATTTGATTAACGATTAACCGCTCAACTGGTCCTCTGTGCTCGCGAGGGTCGCGAGGTTTCTCCTCCCTTCTCTTCTCCCATGTTCGTCCAGAAGAGTCCGCGTCACTGTGTCGCAGGACGTTAGTTGGTCCGCAGTTCCTCGAATCACAGGCGTTGTTAGCGGCCTTTTTCCCGGACTTTTTCGAGGAGTGCATCAAAAGACCTGAGAGGCTCAATGCCGACGACCTTTCTAAATTCAGTGCCTAGGAGGAGTCTCATCTCGACAAGTATCTTTCAAGTGATCGACGCAGGGGACCTGAAAGGCCTCGCGGTTGAACCGATCAATATATTCTCTGAGGATCTCATCGCTCCTCTGGACGATTGTCTCAAGGGTGACCTCAGCCTTTGGGTGCCAACAAGATGTAGTGAAGTTGTTGATGAATTAGTTCTTCAGATTCATCCACGAGGTGATCGACTCGGGGGTAGACTCTTATACCAGTCCATAGTTTTTTTCCTCAGCGTCGTGGAAAATACTCTGCATTTAATGGAGTCCCGACGTTGTGATAGTGAAGCATGGCTTGAAGCCATCGATGTGGTCGACGAGATCAGCAATGTCGTCATATTCCTTCAAGAGGGATGATGGCCTGGGACAGCGGACCGCGGGGGTCGTCTTTGTCGCTTCTTCCTGTGGAGCGAGAGGGAGACCGATAATAGCGACAGTCTTTGTCAGTCTTGGTCCCAGGGAGGGTTCCTCGACCGAGACTTCTCTTTTTCGCCTTTGTTTCTTTTTTGTTCATGGGACCGTCGTTCTTTGCGCAGAGGGATGTGACTGCGCTTCTTGACAGCTTCGGCTGGGTCCTCTCCAATGCAGGACCTCGCCCAGTACGGCGGAGAGTTGGGCTTTGAGAATCATCCTGTCTATGCCTCCGTGGGGGAGATCGGGAGCGGTCCTCGTTTCGTCAGGGAGAAGGAGTTCGAGAATCAGGTCTTCGATACTTTCTGAAGGACCGACGAGTCTATTCCAGCATCATCAGGCGCTCACCCTGCACGAAGATCATGTAATCCATCTGGTTGATCTCCGTGAACAGGGCTTTGGTCGTGACTTTAGCATTTTCGGGAACAAGAATCTCCTGATACGCAACCCACTCGTAATTATGTCGAAGATGATAGACGTCGTCGCGTGATTGGAAGCGGGTGGAGGAAGATGCGGTCATCCCGTCCCGGGAGTCTTGCTCGGGAGCGGCATCATTGTTATTGTTGCTTGCGTTGTTGTTGTCGTCGGGAAGTGAACGTTCTGGCATTGTTGATAGTTTGGTCAGCCCTGACAATCAAAAGGTTGAGAGTTGCTTTGGTCTTGAATGAAAGACAGGAAAGTTGATTCCCACAGACGGCGCCATTGATCGTACGTGATCAGAAGAGATCGTCAAGACTCACGAACATCGAGTTGAGTAACGATTGAATGCGAAATAGGAAATACCTGCAAGATACTCTGATGCCAAAATAAGAGTCTAGACAATCAGAGTGCGAGTAACAGAAGTGAGATAGAATGAGTGAATAAATGGATATTTGACCCTCTCAAGTGAGAGAGTATTTATAGTCTCCAGCATTGGGTCAAAATCCATGTAATAGACCAAACAATTTGGACACAATAACGTGGGCTATCAGAGTTTACGCGGGTAATAAGATTCAGCACGTGGCCCCCTCCATGACAAAGCGCCCCAAAAATATAAAGATAGTGGACTCGTTATTCTCAAAAGACAGGTGGTGGTTGATGATGACTAGGAACACCTCTGACACGTGAGAAACAACGACTATCAATCTTGAGCCCAAAGCTATTGGAGCGCTAGACCGGACCATCTCCATTGGTGGGACAAGTGTCAGTCCAAAACACATAAAATGACAAGGGACACATATGGTGTCCAATTTTTTAGTGTACAAATATCAATTCTCTTGTTTTATTTGTGACATAGAATAGAATAGATAGACACAAATGTTAATATGAGCTATAAATTTAAAAAGTATATCCTATTAAAAAATCTTATTAATTCATCATTTATACCCATCTCTAATAAATGAACAACAAATAGAGCAAATTTAGATTCCATTTTTGGCACACAAACATATTACCCTTAATTTAGCATGATAACCTCTTGTTAAGCACTACTCTGCCCTTTGGAAATCAATTGTAGTAACAACAAAACATAATATACTTCGTTTAACCATTATCTAAGCGGTGCGCACAGGTGTAGACTACGTGAAAAGGGTGTACACAGCAAGAGCAAGGGCAAAAAAATTGAGTTATATGGACACATACATCCTAAATGGATTTGGGCAAGGATGTACTAGTCAAAAGCAGTAAGTAACATACAAAGCAAACAATCATTTTGCTTCTCCCTCATGCTGCATAAACGGCCACTTGGAACTACAGATGTCACGCGAAGAACTGCCATCGTTGTCTTTTGAATTGATGTCTGCACTATGTTTCACTAAGTATTCAGCTATGGCTTCTCTCTCACATGTTACCGCGTAGTGCAGTGGAGTTTGTCCATCATTATCCTTCAAAATATAAATCATAAGAGCAGAAAGCAGCAAATCTGAATTTGACAGTGTCAATATATACAGAAAATCATATCCAACTTATGAAGTGAGGAATAATCAAAAATCCAATTATGGCTCCATCCTGTTTTCATACTAAAGAGTTACAGTAAAGCCAAAAGAACATAGGAAAAGCTAGTGAAGGGCTCATAAGTACATATATTGATATGAATACCTTGGCATTTACATCGGCATTCCTACCGAGCAGAAGCTCTGTGACATCAAGGTGGCCACGATCCACAGCCCAGTGTAATGGTGTCCGGCCTTCACTGTCTGAATATATTAAGAAAATGCATGTTGTTGAAGAAAAGGAAAAGCAATAATAATATTCTAAAGAAAATAATTATTCGATACCTATGTAGCATGAGACATAAAAATCAATCACAATAAGAATGCAGAAGATTCATCAAGAAAGATAAACACTTTTAACTACAATCCAAATATAGTTTGACGTAATGACAAATCTTTATGATATCTATATGCAAAAGATGATAAAGAACTTCCAAATTAGTAGAGATCTAGGACTACAAGATTCATTATCTCACGCCACATTAGCAATTCAACTTTTTACTATAAACTTAACTTCATTTATAAATTTAACTTGTAAATAATTTCTTACAAAATCAACCATTTCTTAAGGGAAGATATATGGTATGATTATAGCTACTTACTATACATCAAAATTTCCCATTTTTAAAGCGTCGATGGTGAATCAGGGGTGTAGGAGAGATCGAGTGGGAGTGAAGCTAAAATGGAAATTTGACGCGAGGCAAAACAGATTCTTTACAGCTAATTTTTTATAACTGAAATGAAACAGAAAGCATGGCCAACAAGATCGATTCAATTTAATGTCAATTCACATATGGATGTGATTATTGATGAAATGAAGATCCATGCTCGGTGGTGAATTAAAGAAAAAGGTGAAGGGCTTGGACTATAACTTAAATTCTTAGGGCTTTGACTATATCTTTGGTGGATCAATCTTGTTTAAGTGCCTTGGTGGACCACTAGACTTATTTTGTAATTTTTTTGTTCTCTTTAATATATTTATATTTTTTGGCTGTTTAAAAAAATGCCAATTCAGTTATCCATCAACATTCTATCTTCAAATAGGCATTTAAGCCAATTAATGAGGCTTTTTGAGAAAGACATGGCACCTAACATAGTTGTTAAACAATTCCAAGACACTGGAGCATGCATATGATTGTGTTAGGGTTTAAGGTTTGTCATGCAATACCGCTAAAATTCCAGTTTATGATGTCATACTAAAATCAATGGTTTGCATTGAATAAAAGCTGTTAATGAGGGACTTTCTCTATTTTAAAACCAAAAGACAGAAGATATAAAACAATATTGACAACCTGCAGCACACCGGAGAATAATGTACACACTTGGAAAGCAAATATCTAAATAACTCACCCTTCAAATTCACTGAAACGCCACTTTCAACACACTTGAGTAGATTGGTCATATCTCCCTCTCTAGCAAATCCGTGAATGGCATCCATTTTCCTGTAAAGGAAGATAATGAAACACCAATACCTATCAATATTTTGTTCTCCCAAGAAACTGTAACCTTTTGAAGAAGAATCATACGTATAGGTGAGAATTCGTTGTTAAGTGTAAAAAAAGGCAACGCAAAAGGAGGAGGACAAGAGACACGCAATGAAATAGATTAATAAGAGGATGCGTACTAGTTTTATCAAGCATTTTTAGCATCTCCAAAGGGATCTCTTGGTTCATAGGGTAAAGGAATAAAGTCTGACCAATATTGATATTTTAACATATCCATAATTTGTTATGCATGTAAACTGAGTATAATGTTCTCACCAACAATTTAGAATGTCCTATTTTACCCCCTATCATGAAAAAACTTAGAAACTTTAGAGTTGACAATACAAGAAACTATACAAACTCTAATACGAAAATTAGTCACACCACTCCATAAAAAAAAATATTGAATTAATCAAATTACAGAAGGTTGTCTTAACCCCTGGAACCCAAAAACAATATTATCCTTGCTATGTTAAAGTAAGGATTTGATTTGTAATGTTTCAAATCGACAAGGCCTAAATTTGATCGGGGTAAAAAAACTGAAAGTAACATTTTAAGTTGAAGAAAAGATAAAGAAGCAACAGACTATGAACCAAGCAGTCTCATGAAAAGCAGAAAAATGTGTGTTCATGTTACCCAAATGCAGTCTGTTTTTTTTAAATAATTAATAAATTATAGATGATAAAGGTATAATATATAACTATCCAAGATAAGAGAGAAACTCTGGAGGATCACATCAGAGCCTTCAGAGTAAATACTGCAAGCAAAGACAAGATTAAAGAAGGGGAGAGGAGCCTTTGTACATGGAGAGAGAATTAATCTCACTCCAGGCCTTTGTACATGGAGCGAGAATTAGTGTCACTCCAGGCCTTTGTACATGGAGCAAGAATTAGTGTCACTCCAGATAGATTCGAAGACCTCCTAACAAAGTACCAAAAAAAGAGCAGAGGAGCCTTTGTACATGCAGTGAGAATTTGCTCTAGATAGATTAGAACCAAAAAAGGTTAAAGAATCATAACTACTAGAATTACCACTTCAAGCCATCCCTCCATTCTAATTACTAGAAAAAACATTGAGAAAACATCAAGGCAAGTACATTTAATTCATAACAAATTAGTAACATGAGGCCATCTACAGTAGATATTCTAATTACTGGAAAAACACAGTGAAAACATCCAGGCAATTACACGTGGCTATCTACCGTAGATATTCTAATTACTGGAAAAACATAGAGAAAACATCAAGGCAATTACATTTAATTCATAACAAGAAAATAACGCGTGACCATCTATAGTAGATATTCTAATCACGGTAAAAACATTGAGAAAAATCAAGGCAATTACATTTAATTCATAGCAAATTAGTAATGTGTGGCATCTACAATAGATATATGCACAAAAATCGATATATAGTTTGAGTTTTACAAAATCTTACGATTCACCGCTACATTGCTCTTCATAAACAAAAGAGCTGAATACTGGTCCCATTGGTCCCCGAGCCTCTGAACTAGGGCCACCACTATCACCGGTTTTGCTTCTCTGTCACAGACACAACAAGGATTAAGTAGTTGGAGACTGGATAAAAAAAATAACACACAAAGACACACATAACTAATGTAAGCAGTAAACATACTACTTTCATTTCAAATCTAACAAAAGAAACCGTTATTCATCCATTTAGAACACAAGAACCAGTTTACTAGCTCACCAAAGGTGCACCATCAAGCCAAGTAGGATATAGCTCAGACACAATATCAATATACTTCTGCATTGCATCTTCCGGAGGCATAGCACCCAATTTCTGCCACGCTTGCCTACAAAAGGTTGAAGAAATTATTAGCATCTAACCAAAACAGTTAACAAAATCACATAAGAATTTAAAAAATATCCCAACATTACTAGCCTCCCAAATTTGAGTTAATACCATAATTACATCTAAAATAAGCATAAAACAGTAACATAGACAGAAAAAAACATTGTTATTAAAATTCATAAACCAGCACAAACAAAAGATTCCAAATATATGTTATGTCGCGTACAGTTAAACCTTTTTCCTTTATTTTGTCGTCTATAAGATTCATACACTCAAACAGAACAGTTTAAGAGAAAGCAAGTGCTATAATTCATACCATTTGGAACGAGCTGTCATTTTGAGGGGAGAAGGCTGAGGCGTACTACACGGACCTTCAGTGGCAATTTTATACAATCCATAAAGCTGAAGCTGAATATCATTCGAAACCTTCTGAGATAAACGATCGGCGGCGGCGGCAGCAACAAAAGCAGTAGCGGCACTGAAAGCTTCATCCAACTCAGTACTCTCGACACCTTCCCAATCGTCGTCATCATAGTCATCGTCGCCACCGTCAACGCTTTCGTTTCTGACGCTACCTTGCTCAGCCATGACCGACTCACGTTCAGCTTCGATGCGGTGGCCGGTGTCTGAAACAGCGTCGTCGTGTTTGGAAGCGTCATCGGCGGTGGTGGTAGGGTTAGTGTTGCGGGTGATTGTTAGGTTTTCGTTGTTGAATGAAACGACGATGGATATGAGTTTAGCGAGGAAGTAAGAGAAAATGAGACCGAGGAAGATGGATTGGAGAAGAGATTGCCAATCATGCCACTCACCCATGGTTGTGAATGAAAGAAAAGTGAAACCCTAGAAAAATATTGGGATTCAGAAATTATAACCTAGGTTTTAAGGAAATTGTGTGTGTGAAGTAAAACCCTGTTTGTGTTGTTAATTAGAGTAAAGGCTAAAGGGTTGAAAATAAGACAGGATTGTGAATGGAATTTCGATCAAGGTGGGAGAAGAACTGACGCAAGACAGAATTGGTGTGGTGTTCGCGCCCGAGGTAGTTATCTGGTGTGGGTTCTAGAGAAACGCCATCAACACGTGGAAGAACGACTTCATTAATTTACGATAATATTGTTCATCAGCGGTGATGTCACGGAAAGTTTGTTTCGTTCATCATTTATTATTCTTGAAAAATCCACCAACTTACGAGTATATTCGTTCCAATTATATGCATTCTACCCATTTTCATCTTTTTATCTTCATAATATTTAATGTATATAAATTAAGAGTAATGTTACTTGGAAATCCAAATTAATCTACCATGAATTTCTATCAATTTTAATGAATAAGATTGTTATTATCATATAATAACAATGAATTATATGAAATAAATATAATTATTTTTTTTAGAGTTTTTCTATGCTCACGAATTTTGTTATTCACTTGTGTGATGCGGTGGAATAACTGACTTAAGGTTTTGCGTTTGTGTTCGTAAATGTTGCGGTTTAGCAAGAGTCGTCATCGACTTTTATTCGCAAATGTTGCGGTTTAGCAAGAGTCGCCATCGACTTTTATTTTATCCAAAAGGAAAGGTAAAAAAGCACAGGAAAGACTTTTGAGATTGTTATTGGGTTCGAGGGTAGATTATGAAAAGGGAAGGTGCTAGCACCATTTTCATACATGGTTTTCCATGGGCTCTTAGTTACTTGTTTTAGATCACTTGTTTTTACTTTTCAATTGTTTGAAATGGTGTTTTGTGTGGTTTTGAAAGTATTTTGAAAAGAGGCATTTGTCTAGGCAACCTTTGTAACGATTCTTGTTTGAATATATACAAAGGTGTTTGTCTTTTGAAAAATGTTTCAATGTTGGAAAGTTTGTTGGGAAATGTTTTGAAATTGTTGTGTGATTTTTGAAAATAGCAAGGATGGTTTGCAAGTTTGATCAAGTAACTAGGAGTTGTCTACCCTACTCAAAGATCTTTCCTACACATTTTTATTCCTTTGATATTGTTGTTTTACCATTGTATTTGGTAAACAACCATATCTTTGGATATTAAACGGGACGGGCGTGGGTCATCGTATGACCATGATAACAATATTGCCAAATATCTTAGCAAGTTTTTGAGGGACTAGATCATTTTTGTATAGGCAACCAAGATAGCGTCATCGAGGGACTGTGATATTTTTGTTTTGTTTTTGTTTTGCCAAGATACCTAGCATGCATACCATGGCCATGTTTTTAAGGCAACAAGTGGATGAAACCAAGATAGCGTCATCGAGGGGTGCTTGTGTGCAAGGTGTTGTCATTTTTCATGCATTTTTGTCTTGTATTTAAGTCATGCTATTTGTTTGATTTTGGTCTTTGCATACAAAACCTTAATCTTACTATCATGCATATAAAAGCAATAAAATGCGTAAAAGTAAATCTAAAACTATTACAACATTATTATGGGGAGGGGGATACAAGTTTGAATAGGGGGATATTTGCACAAAATAAAAACCCTAAAACTATTATTACAACCAAATTGAAATATTGCACAAATGAATAAATAAGCAAATACTTAAATATGCAAATAAATATAAATATGCAAAATGTTTTTGTATTTATTTTTATGTATGTAAAAATAAGTTTATTTAACTCAAAATAAAAAAAATATTAATGATTATTTTTGAAAGGGTGAAAACCCTAGTTTTTGGTTTTTAAAAGAAAATATATTATATTATTTATTTATTCATTTTTATGTACAAAATAATAAATAAAAATATATACAAAGATGTTAAAAAATAAAATATGTGAGAAAATAATATTTTAAGTGTATAATATAATAAAATAAAAATATGTAAGTATTTTAATATTATTTACAAGTTTTAATTAAGAAAATAAAGTAATATTAATCTAATAATTATTTATTATGCAAATAAAAATAAAATAAAAATATGATAAAATGCCAAAAATAAAGAAAATATTTTTTGTGATTTTAAATGTTCAAGAAAAAATAATAAAGTCAGAAAATAAAAATAGAAATGAAAAATATGCAAAAATAAAGAAAATGGGCCAGGGGGTGCAAATAGCACAATGGAGGGTGCAAACAGCAAGGCAAGCCAGGCCCGGCCCAAACTTCCACTTCATCCATGTCCTTTGAACCAGAAAACGTGCGCGCCATGTACAAACTTGTAACTCCTGCATACATGCTTAAAAACAAAATCTTGCAACATGAAAGTTATAGCTCATCATCACACGATTCTAATGATATAAAAAACTTGATCTAACTCTCAAAGACCAGAGAGAATTTCATTGGTCCTAAATTCTGACCTAGTTTTTTTAGCATGTTCATCATCCAAATTCTCCTAGCTCAGTTAATATAAATACAAGTTATGCATATGTACAGCTCAAGGACATTAAGGACTACATTTTTGCTTCACAAACCTAAGCCTAATAATGTCTAAATAAGGAGATAGAAAGTTGACAAATACCCGTTTCAGTCAAGTTCGAATATGGCAATGTAGGAGTTGTGAGTGAGGCCTGAAGGTCTTTTGAGCTTGCTTGAAGTTGTCTCAACCTTTCCCAATACTTTGCTTGCTTTGAAGTGGCTTGAATCTCCCTATAGAACTCAACCTGCAAACTCAAAAATTGAAAATGGTGAAGCTTGAAAATGGAGTTACAGTTGCTTGAGAAGGGCTTGGGTAGCTTGGATGGGATGTATGCAATGTGTCTGAAGTGGTTTGGGACAAAACGCACGAGTGGAATTTGTTTTGGAAGTGGTTCTGCAGGACTTGTCGTGTTTTAGGCAGAAATGGAGTTTTTGGTGTATTTGGGTGTTTTAGATGCTATGAGCTCGTGTTTTTGGCTTGGTATATTATGTTGAACTTGTTTGAAATGTTCACCAGACTTGCTCTTATCAGATTTCCAAGTTGTCTTAACTTTTGCACAATTGCTTGTTTTTGAAGAAAAGGTAGGAAGTGACAATGCTCAAGTTGTACAAGCTAGCTCAAAGTCTGCATAGGGTTGGTGAGCTTTTCCTGATGTTTGTGGAGTTGTTTGCAGCAAAAGCTTTGGTCCATGGCTCAAGATAAACAAAGTTTGCATAAAGTGTGCTTTATGGAAATGACATTGTTATCTTTATGCCATAAATGGAATAAACTCTTGTATAATGCTCTAAAGCTCAGAATCAAACCTTTGTCCAATGTATTTGCATTTAATTAAGGAGTGTGGAAAGGTTTAAGACCTTTAAAACAAGTACAAGCATGTTTTGGACAGATTTTCAAGTTGTAGCAATGTGCAAAATGCCTTGGACAAAAGTGATAATTTTCCATTTTCAAACTTTCGATTCTCCCTAACCACAAATGATCTTGGAGAGTTATTGGACATTTTGGAAAGCTTGTAACATGCTCTACAATCCATCTTTGAAATGAATTTTGAGATTCCAATTTTAACTATGTGAAAAAATGCCATGAAGATAGGTCAAAATTCTGCCTAAATTAGGGCAAAATTTCACTAAGTTAAAGTTTTATGGACCCTTATTCACAAAATCATAACTTGAGATCCAAGCATCTTTTTGGAAAACTTTGTGAATCAAAGTTGTAGATTTTGTGGAGGACTACAACTTTCATGTTTGAAGTTTTCTTTTAATCCAATTGCATCATGGTGAAAAAGTTGGGAAAAGTTGGGGAAAAATTAGAAATTTTCATAACTTAGAAATTTTCTAAGTTATGAAATTTTTCAATCTTAAACCCTAATTTCCAAAATTAGGTTTCTTGGTGAACAAGTTTCATGTTTTGACACATCTTGATGAAAAATGACCCTTGGCACTTGATTTTGACCAAAAAGTCAAAGTTTGACTTTTCAGTGTACAGTTGATTTTTGATCAGTTGACTGGAAAATTCATCTGTCAATCCAATGCATTTGAGATCTTTTGAACCTTGTGATTAGGTCAAGATGATGCCATTGAGTCCTTGAAATCATTCTTGAACCCAATTTTCCATTGTCTAGGTGAAAAATCAGAAATTGCCCTTCTACAGTCAAAACCCTAATTTTGACCATTTTGCCCTTTTGATGATCTGATCAAATTTCTTGAGGAGTTGTGGTCCAAACTTGATCAAATGGTTCATATGAGTCTATAATGTTGTTGTGGATCAAAAATTATGAGGTTTGACTGTAAATTGGCCACAGTTGACTTTTTCCCCAATACAGTTGATTTTTAGGTCAATTGTCCAATTGATTGGGCAAAAATTTGATTCAAGGCTTGAAACTTGGTATCAGCAATCTTAGGAATCCAACATGAAGTATGAAAGTCACGTGAGGCATTTAAAGTCCAAAAATCATTGTGCAAACTCAAACCCTAATTTCAGGTCAACAGTGCAAGGAGATGTCTTAAGCTGAGCAAACCCTAATCCTGTCTGGAATTCAAAGAGTCTTGTGAGGGGAAATCTTGATAAAATGAGAGAGCAAATTTAGGGGTACAACATCTGCCCCTGTTCAATCTTTTTGAATCTAGAGAGTTAGATTGGCAAGCTTGTCGTTCGTGACTCGAAGGTAAAAGATGATTGGACACTAGAGTGCCCGTAAATTTGCACTCGTCAAAGTGTAGTTGAGGGAATGGGCTTAAAGATGCCATTTGGAGATGTGATAGAATCTTGTTGGAGATGGGCTTAAAGATGTTGTTGTACCCCAAAATTTGCCCTCCCATATTCTTCAAGATTTCCCAAGATCAATCTCCAGATGGTTCAAAATCTCTCAAGAGTTGCACAGTCCAATTGCCTCCTAACACAGTCAAAATTAGGGTTTTGGTTCTGGAAAAGAAATTGAGATTTTCAAGGGTCCAATCAAGTCCCATATGCCTCTATACATTGTCAAGCATCCTTATGTCAAGTTTCAAGACTCACAACATCAAATTGGACAGTCAAAAACCCTAATTGCTTCACAGTCAACTGCAGGGGCAAAATGGTCATTTGACAGTCAAAAGTCAAAAAATTTGGTCAACATCTTATTTTGAAGCCACAAACATCATTTGATCAATTCTTGATCATGATTTCATGAGCATGGCTCAAAAAGTCTCAAGATGCAAAAGTTTCTATTTTTGGACAGTTGAAAAGTCAATTGCAAATTGACCAAGGCATAACTTTTTCATGGTTTATCAGAAAAATCCCATCCAATACTCATTTTGAAGGGGATGACATTTCCTACAACTCATCTTCACACTCCAAGTCCAAGAAATGCTCTCACAAAAAGTTATCAATTTCAACATTATAGGTCATTTTTAAAAGTCAACAAAAAGGCACTTTAAGTCAAAGACCATAACTTGAGATTGGTAAATCAAAATGACATGGGACCAAAGGCATTGGTTATAGGACTTCAAGACCTTTCCAAAATGTCCAAGAACATGTTCATATCTTCAAAATTGAGCAAGATATGCATTGGAGAAGTTGGGAAATTTTTGGGAACTTTCAAAAGTCAACTTTGCCTAAAACACTTCAAAATTGCTAATGGGCCTCAAATTCTTTCTTGAATCATTACCCAAAGCTTATGCACGACCCATTGAGCTTAAAAGGATTTATTTTCTTATTTTTAATTAATTAATTGAATTTTTATTCTTATTAATTCATTTAATTAGTTTTAATTGTAGAAAAATATCAAATAATGGTTGTCAAATCTTTTTATGCAGCAAATATACTCCACACATGCTAAGGATTTCGTGCATCAATCAACAAGACAAGATCTTCCATAATTGGAAAAGTTTCCATGGAAAAAGATTGAAAAAAGATATGATTAGCAATCAAAGATTCAAGTCATTAATTCATGGATTCATGGGCTTTGTTTTGACCTAATTTGCTTCACATACTTATGCAAGAGTGAACCCTATTCAGAAGGACACGAAAAAGCTGCTGAAAACTCATAACCAATTTGCAAAAAATAGAGAAAAAGCTTGAAACTGATTTCATAGTTGCAGGATAATTCAAGGCCTAAAGTCTATTCCAACACCTTGTTGACATTGCCAGGAAGCGTTTGCAATCAAGAACTAGCCCAAACGCGCAAAGAATCATCCCCATGAAGTCACACGGTTTGCTTTGTTTTCCAATTTGACATATCATGATTCATGTGCTTTTAATTGGTTTTCTTGTTTGATTTACACTAATAGGTACCTGCTGAAGCGATTGGTATAAGTTAATTGACCTAACGCTGCCTGAATCCAAATCTACCATGGACAAAAATTAGGTTTTCAGAAGCTTCAAATTAGGGCTTTAAGTATCAGGAAAAATTGGACTAAGCCATGACCATGGTTGAATTCGTCAAGGCCAGACGAATTCAACCAACATCTCGCGCTCAATTTATGTTGATCCCTCTTCTATTCGCTATTTTTCACTATTCCACTTAGTGGGGGTTTAAAACCCCCGCTACTTGTTTCATGTTTGCAGGAAGAACAAGGAAGAAGATGGACGTGGCATTACATGACTGGGGCATTCAAATCTTGGCGCGGTTTTTTTAATGTTTCAGCATAATTGAGTTTTTCATATATATTAATTGTTGTCTATTATATATACAAACGCGCTAAGTGGCTCAGTTGGTAGAGGATGTGTATTGCAACCATTGGGACCTGGGTTCGATTCCCAGGTCCCCCCATATACTTCATGATTTTTGCTTTAACGTATTCAAGTGCAGCACTCCTTCAACGCTCCACCATGCATCCTCACGCTTAGGACTGCCACGCGCTCATGATGATCCATCCAAGGGCCACTGAACGAGATCCAAGGTGTACTCCAGTCAACCACGTGCACTCAATCTGGAAAGTCAAACAAAGGCCTTGTCTCTTGGGCCTGAATTCCTCACAAACACCTCCCTTTGGGTCTGACACCCCCCTTAGTTTGCAATTTGATTTTTTTTCTTTCTTTTAATTTCTTTCAATTATTTATTTTTTATAATTATTGTTAAGTCATTAAAATTAATCTTTTCATAATAAAATCAGAAAATCAAAATACAAAAATATGTTTAATTATTTATTAATTTACTCATTAATTTATTTTTGTAAATAAATGTTAATAATTAATTTAGTTTAATTTAGGTTTATATTTTAATCTTTTTTCTTAATAAATAAAATATATAGAATTAGGTTTTGATTTTTTATCATTATTAATTATTTGCATCATTATTCATTATTACTATTTATTAACCATTATTTTTGTACATAAATATGTAAATTAACTAATTAGTTTAAATTAGGTCAACTTTGACGTTTTATTTAATAATTAAAATAATTTAGAATTAGGGTTTCCATTTAATTTTAATTTTCTTTATTTTCCTAAATACAAAAAAAAACATAAAAAACATTTTCTTTTCTTTAATTAAATAATAATTAGACTCTAATTTAATTTGATTTCAAGCAAAGGGTCAAAACCCTCGGACGTTCAATTTTAATTTCTATTTCGCGCATTATTTTCTTTTGAATATTATGTAACTGTTCAAGGAATGTAATATTAATTAGGTATTCTTTTACTTTCCGCATTTTATCAAAAACGGGTCTGTGTACTTTGGCGATGTATAGACCCGCGCCTTGTAATAGCGTAGCTTTTATCTTTCCGCTTTTAATTTTCCGCACTCCTAAATTCTAAATTGCATGAAAGAATGTATGGTAATTAAAAACAAGCGTAGCTCACAATGCCATGATCAAAGATAACTTAACATGAAAACAACACACAAATACACACACCACTTCTAGGGTACGCCTCACTCGTTGCCTTCGAAATGTGGTCGTCAAGTATATGATGTTTTAGCGGTCCTTATGTCCATGATCCAGTTGCCTCGAAACAGTTGCCTCGAAACAGTTGCCTCGAAATAGTTGCCTCGAAACGGTTGCCTCGGATTAAAAAAGGATCAAGGACATAAGGGTAGCTTCTAAGGTATCCTACTGTTGCTTCGGTGACCACACTGTCCCTACACTCGAATTGACCCGAACACCTCCAACGGTGGTGCTACCTACCTCTCAATGGTGGGATGGCACTACTTTAGGGACTTCTACACAGCTTAATTCCTTAGGGTAGGTAGATGACTCATGGATACTTGCTCTCTCAAAAACAAATCAAAAATCTTTTCACACTAACACTTTCAAAAGCTTTCAAAACAATTTTTCAAACACTCTTGAGGACAGATACAAGAGTTATTCCGAGATCTTTCAAAGAAACTTTTTCAAACCCACTCACATTTTGAAAAGCAAACACTTTGAAAACATAAGAGCAAGTATCTAAGAGCCCATGGATAACCATGGATAGAAAGGGTGCTAACACCTTCCCTTTCTATAAATCTACCTCCCGAACCGAGAAACGTTCTCATAAGGAATTTTGCTGTGCTTTTGTCCTTTCCATGTTGGAGAAAATAAAAGACGGTGGCGACTCTTGCTTCTGCGACATTTCATGAACCAGCGTTAAACAGTCAGTTCTAGATCCACCGATCACAGAACTGGCGACTCTGCTAGGGATACTTAAAGTGAGGTGTACCTTAGGATAGCTCATACTTGTGTTTTCAATTGCTTTGTTTTGTTTGCTTTATTATTGTGGGCACTGTCTTGGGAGTTCTATAGATCCTAACCCGGATCTGGGGGATACCTTCTTAGAAAGTAGCAACAAGACTGTGAGGGAACTGTGCGGGGTATACCGACACGGTTGAAGCAGTCTGCTACGTTGATGTGGCACTTTGGTGAGTACCGGTAACCCTTGAGTCAAGTCAAGGAGAGTACGGGGCCGCCGCGTGGTGTCGTGAAGCATCAACTGACCTTAGGAACCTTAATTGAACCATCCTGGCCTCTTTAGGGTAGTGAGATAACTGACTTTGGTGCAGTCCGAAGTTGGTTGATACTCGATACTACACTCAGTTGAGGGTTGTTTTCTTGGAATATTTCGATCGCCAGTTCATTGGCTAAATCGAAACGATGAACACAGAAAACAATCCAATGATATTGAGATCCTTAGAACCCGGTTACTTTTGATAGGACAGGTTTTGAGCCCACCAACCTCAAGAGGGTAATACCTAGACCCCATGCTGGCCTGAACTCTAAGGGATGTCTTGTGTGACTTGTGTGCCTTACCATGTTTGCTTTTTGTGGATACTTGTGTTGTGTTTTTATCATAGCATCATGACATCATACAGCATCATACGCATCCACTAACCATTTCAGGGGTTCGAATCTTCATCTTTGTTCTTGTTTTGTAGGACATGGAAACTATCCGCAGAAAGACAATTCAGATCAGCCTCGTAAGGGTCCCTCCTCAGCTTAAGGAACTTATATCCAGGATTCCTGAGAGCTCTTCTTTCAGTGAGAAACATGGAAGACTCATCAGTTTGGTCAACACCAACATTGAGGAAGATATGATAAAGGTCCTCTTCCAGTTCTTTGACCCTCTGCACCACTGCTTTACTTTCCTGGATTATCAACTGGTGCCTACATTGGAAGAGTTCTCCCAGCTTCTGAAGATCCCTATCCTTAGTCAACTACCCTACAACGGTACGGAAAAGGAACCCAAGCTTGAAGAGGTTGCTAAAGCATTACGCCTACAACCATCTGACATCAAGAGACATTGGGAAGTTAGAAGTGGTATCAAAGGGTTCTTGGCCAGGTTTCTGTTTGAGAAGGCCCAAGAATGTTGGAACTCCCTTGACTTACAAGCCTTTGAAGAAGTTGTGGCCCTCTTTGTCTATGGGTTGGTGTTGTTCCCGAATCCAGATCAGCTTATAGATATCAATGCTGTCAAGATCTTCATGTCTAGGAATCATATACCTACGTTGCTTGGGGACATCCTTCATTCATATTACACTCGAACCATGAGAAAAAGAGGTGTTATTATATGCTGCACTCCTCTCCTGGGAAGGTGGTTTATTTCGCACCTTCTACAATCAGTTTTGAAGAATGAGCGGGGTTTGAGATGGTCACAACGATTGATGACTCTTACACATGCAGATATACATTGGTGTTCTCGGTCCAGAGAGGACGTCACTATCATTGATCATTGCGGGGAGTTTCCTAATGTTCCTTTACTTGGAATCATAGGAGGTATTACTTACAACCCGTGTCTGGCTTGGAGACAGTTTGGTTATGCTCGGAGGGACGGCCCTCATGACATGTTAATTCCTGACATAGTTTTTGACTTCGACAACGATGCACAAGGACTTCGCCAGAGATTTATCAGAGCTTGGAGGATGCCCAATAAGGTAGACAGCAAGACATTGGGGCACAGGAACTCCATCCCGTTGGAGCCTTATCTCAAGTGGGTACGGGCCCGCTCCCAGAAATTAGTGATGCCATATCCTCATGTTCTCCCTGTTATCAAAGAGCCAGTTTTGGAAGGAGAGGTGTCCTACACCATTCAACATCCTGACATGCCTACCTCCTGGGAAGAAATGCAGAAGAGCTGGATCCAGCTTAAGGAAGAATGGAATTCTCTTGAAGCCAGTCTACATGCTAGTGAGAAGAAGGTCTTGGAGCTCACCCGCCTACTGTACGAGGAAAAGACTCTCAACACTTACATTGCTCCAAAGAGGATGCGCAGTGTCTTTTGGGATTAATTTACTTTGTAATTTTTTTCCCATGAGGCTTTGATGTACCGAACAATTATTTCTTAATGATAACATGTGTTCCTTTTTGTCTACAACAAATTTGAACTTTCGAACCCTTGAATGCATTGCATAAACAGCATATCATGCATCATGTGCATAGCAGGTACTCTTCTTTTCAGGATGCTTAATGTTCTTCGCTGTTTATTTCAGCAATCTCATCATGAATCCTGAATCATCTACTGAGCAATCCATCAAGGCCCTCCAGGCTCAAAACGCCCAATTCCAAGAGCTGATCATGAGTTTAGCCCAAGGTCAAGAGGAATTGAAGGCTTTGTTGGTCAAGAAGAAGAAGAAGAGAATTGTACTATTCAACACTGGCCGGAGGTTCGGTAACACACTGCAGAATGAGGTTGATCAAGCTGGTTCTTCTGTAGGGAAAGGTAGTCCCCAGGGGGGAAGGGTTCCTAGTTCGGTGGTCTCTAACAACGAGACTGATTTCAATGAGGAGCAGTATCCTCCAGCTGAAGACAAGTACAAGCAGTTAGAGGATCGCCTGAATGCCATGGAAATTCAACAAGTGCCTGGGTTGGATTTTGGAGACTTGGGTCTATCTTCTAGTGTGGTGATCCCACACAAATTCAAAGCACCATCTTTCTCTAAGTATGATGGGGCGTCCTGCCCTAAGCTACATCTCAGATCTTATGTGCGGAAGATCCAGCCATATACTGTGGACAAGAACTTGTGGATCCATTTCTTCCAGGAGAGTCTTTCAGGGACTCATCTCGAATGGTTCTATCAGCTGGATGGAACCAAGGTTCGTAACTGGGAGGACTTGGCTACTGCTTTTTACAAGCAGTATCAGTATAATGCCGACCTCGCTCCTACACGTACCCAACTCCAGGGTATGTCGCTAGGATCGGGAGAAGGTTTTAAAGAGTATGCGCAGAAGTGGAGGGACCTGGCTGGCAGGGTGCAGCCACCGTTAACCGACCGGGAACTCGTGGACATGTTCTTAGGGACCCTATCCGGGCCGTTCTTCAACCATCTCATTGGTAATTCGTCTGCAGGGTTTACAGATCTCATTCTGACTGGGGAAAGGATAGAGGCTGGTTTGAAATCAGGGAAGATACAGAAAGGTGCATCCTCAAGTTCTGAGAAGAAGCCTTTCAAAAAGGAAGCCAGTGTTGTGTATGGCCCTAGGAGGCAAAACAAGCCGGAACGCCGCCAAGCTGTCAACGCGGTGGTAATTGCAAAGCCTGCTGCCGCTCCTCGGCAACCTAACCAACCAAGGGGTGAGAGACCCAGAAGAGAATATACCCGGCTTAGTATGACCTTGTCACAGATCTTGCCACAACTGCTATCGACCAACTTGGTAACCGTCAGAGAAGCTCCGAAGGTGGTAAACACAACCTCTCCGAAGTATAATCCCAACGCCCGTTGTACTTATCACTCTGATAGCCCGGGGCATTCTACTGACGATTGCTGGGCCCTGAGGAATAAGGTTCAAGACCTTATCGATGCCAAGGAAATACAGTTTGAGGCACCCGAGAGGCCCAACGTTGTGACTGCTCCTATGCCCCAGCATGGAGTAAATTCTATTGAGGAAGACCTGTTTGCAGTTTCTGTGGATGATGTTGCTACTCCTTTGTTGACTGTCAAGAGGAACCTGTTGCTAGCCGATTTATTTCCGGGTTGTAGCAAGGGTTACCTTCTGTGTGCTGTTTCCCTTGTTGGTTGTCTGTTGCTGAAGTCAAGCGTCCAAAACCTGATGGATAGCAAAGAGATCTTCTTCAAGAATACCGCTGTTCCTATTGTTCCTACTGAAGAAGTATCCGTCGTCACCATTTTCAACAATCCTACCAAGGCTCCCCCGAGGAAGCCAGTCAAAATCATGTCTGTTGCACCTATCATCATTACTGTTCCGGGGCCCCTCCCCTATAAATCTGACAAGGCTGTCCCATGGCACTATGGGGCAGATGTGTATGTACTTGGAGTAAAGCAGGATTTCAACACCAGTACCGGTATCAGTAACATCACCGGTCCCACTAAAGTTACTCGCAGTGGCAGGCTCTTCTCGCCTGACATTGCGCCACCAGTTATCCGAAGACCTCTTATCATTACGCCTATAAGTGCGCTTGTATCCCCTTCTGATCAAGTTTCTACCCCTGCTGCCGAGTCATCTGACACTCGGGGCAAAGGGATTGCTGATGTGCCTGCCCAGATGGAGGCACCAAAGACTGTTAACGTTGAAGCCTCCCAGCAAGAGATGGAGGAAATCCTTAAGATCATCAAGACGAGCGATTTCAACGTCATTGAACAGCTGGGGCATACCCCCTCTAAGATCTCTATGCTGTCATTGTTGTTGTGCTCAGAGGCCCATGCCAAGGCCCTGATTTCATTTCTAAAGACGGTCCATGTGCCATAAGAGACATCTGCGTACCAATTTACTGATTGTGTGGCCAACTTGACCGCTGACAATGGGTTGGGTTTCTCTGATGCTGATCTAACCGCTAAGGGAAAGAACCACAATGATGCCCTGTATGTCTCCATTGAATGCAGGGGCACTACTCTTGCACACGTGTTGGTGGACACCGGTTCTTCGCTGAATGTATTGCCCAAGAAGGCCTTGGACAGGTTGGATTGTGAGGGTCTGGAGTTGAAGCCTAGTAACATCGTGGTCCGAGCCTTTGACGGGTCGAAGAGGATGGTACATGGTGAAGTGGATATTCCGATTCGTGTTGGTTCTCAAGTCTTTGATTCAATGTTTTATGTGATGGACATTCGTCCATCTTATTCCTGTTTGTTGGGTCGTCCTTGGATTCACAAGGCTGGGGCTGTAACATCCACTCTACACCAGAAGCTCAAATACCCTGTCAGAGGGAAGATTGTTACAGTGCAGGGGGAGGAAGAATACATGGTTAGTCATCTGAACTCGTTCCGGTATATAGAGATGGACGGGGAGTTTATTGAAACCCCCTTTCAACATTTTGAAGAGGTGCCTCCAACATTGGCGTCAGCTGAAACAGTAATTGAAGAAGGCTCTCCTTTGAAGATGGCATCCTTGAAGGAAGCCCGGACTGTGATTGAAAAAGGTGAATGTGTAAACTGGGGCAGGCTCCCTGATTTTACTCCTAAAACTGACAAGTTTGGGCTGGGTTTTACTGCAGAGGCTCAGAGGGCTGTATGCAAAGCAAGGATCGGAAGACCTCCCGTGTTCATCACCAACCCGGAAGTGAATGTTATTGAAGGCGAGGCGGAGGAATCAGAGTTTGATAGTTGGATCTACCCGACGACCGATGGTGGACTAAACAATTGGACTGCAAAAGACTACATACCTGTTACTTTTGTTACGCAGTAATGAATTCCTTTGTTTCTTAATTTGTAATAAACAATAAATTGAAACTTTATGGCCCGGTGTCTTACCCGGGGCACCGTTGGCTTCATTTGTGAGGGCTTATTACTTGTCATTTCCATATATCATGAATAAAGACATTGGACGTTTTTCGCATTTCAAATCTTGTGCTCCCTTTCTTTCTTTCTTTCTTTCTTTATATATTGCAAAACAACTATATTTACACACACTCACCTACACAGGTTCCAATCCACTCTGGATCTCACTGGTAACGACTCTGCTACTGCCAGTTATGACTTCGAAAATCCGATCAACTTAGCCGAAGACGAAGGTGAAGATGATTGCGAAGTGCCTGGTGAGCTTACAAGACTGTTACTCCAGGAAGAGAGGGCCATTCAGCCACATGAAGAGTCAGTGGAAACGGTAAATCTGGGTACTGAGACAGATATAAAGGAAGTTAAGATTGGTGCCAACCTGGAGCTCAGCGTAAAATAACGGTTGATTCAGATGCTGCATGATTATGTGGAAATCTTTGCCTGGTCCTACGAAGACATGCCTGGGTTGGATACCGACATTGTGGTCCATCACTTGCCTACCAAGGAAGAATGCCCTCCGGTTAAACAAAAGGTCAGTCGTATGCGTCCAGAGATGTCCGAGAAGATCAAAGCTGAGGTTATGAAACAATTTGATGCCGGTTTTCTAGCAGTGACTTCTTACCCTCAGTGGGTTGCCAACGTGGTTCCAGTACCAAAGAAAGATGGTAAGGTCAGAATGTGTGTTGACTACAGGGATCTGAACAGGGCCAGCCCCAAGGATGACTTCCCTCTACCTCACATCGACGTTCTGGTTGACAATACTGCTCAGCACAAGGCGTTCTCCTTCATGGACGGCTTTTCAGGTTATAATCAGATCAAGATGGCTCCTGAAGATATGGAAAAGACTACCTTTGTTACTCAGTGGGGCACCTTCTGCTACAAGGTCATGCCATTCGGATTGAAAAATGCTGGGGCAACCTACCAACGTGCCATGGTTGCCTTATTTCATGACATGATCCATCATGAGATTGAAGTGTACGTCGATGATATGATTGCAAGGTCCCAAACTGAGGAGGAACACCTTGACCATCTACAGAAGCTGTTTGACCGTCTGAAGTTGTACAAGCTGAGGTTGAACCCAAACAAGTGCACATTTGGGGTAAGATCTGGGAAGTTGCTAGGCTTCGTCGTGAGCGACAAAGGTATTCAAGTGGACCCTGCCAAGGTTAAAGCCATACAAGAGATGCCAGTTCCCAAGATAGAGAAAGAAGTCAGAGGCTTTCTAGGACGTCTGAATTACATTGCCCGATTCATCTCGCATCTAACTGCTACTTGTGAACCAATCTTCAAGCTGCTGAAGAAAGATCAGGTGGTACGTTGGAATGATGAATGTCAGGCCGCTTTCGACAGAATCAAAGAGTATCTCCAAGAACCACCCATTCTTATGCCGCCGGTTGAAGGGATACCTCTAATCTTATACTTGACAGTACTTGACAACTCAATGGGGTGTGTGCTGGGGCAGCATGACGAGTCTGGCCGAAAAGAGCACGCCATTTATTACCTTAGCAAAAAGTTTACCGACTATGAGACCCGATACTCACTGCTCGAGAAAACTTGCTGCGCTTTGGTATGGGCTTGAAACAACCGGTTGAAAATCATCAAACAATGAAGTCGCCATCGAACGTCTTTTATCCCACGTGAAGGGAAAGGTAAACATCGAGAAAACCCTAGAAGGATGAAATCAAGGTCGAACAACCAAGAGATAAGGGTAAGGGAGTCTGTTACGCGAGGGGAAGGTATTAGCACCCCACACGCCTGTAGTACTCTACGGTATCCACTCTTGTTATCTATCTTATGGTGTGTTTAATCTATGCTTACTGTCTATTATTGCTAAAGGGAAAGTGCATGCAAAAGAAAAGGAGAAAAGAATGTAGGGAAAATAAAATTGTGCTCGCCTGGGCCCTACCCCAATGCCTACGTATCCGTTTTAAGGAATCAGAGCAGCCGTAGTTCGGCTTATGTGTTTTTGTTTGTTTGTATTTTCTTTAACGAACAATATTAATCTCGCCTTCTGCCGCAACTCGACCTTTGGAGATTTACGCGTCAGCACAGAAGTGAATTAATACGCTCTTTTGAAAAGGATTTGAAAGAAAGGCCCGAGGGCAAAAAGATTTTTATGTTTGTTGGTGTTTTTGCTTGTAGATAATAACTAGTTAACCTCAAGAGAGAGATTTTAGCCATTTCTCTACTTATTCATGAAATGAGTCTTTGAGACTTGAACCACACCAAAGCTTAGAACAAGAGAATAATAATGTCGAGAAGAAACCCGCTCATTATCTCTCAAACTTAGCCAAGACATGGTTTTTGTCAGTAAATTTTTATGTATTTTTGAAGTTTGTAAAAAAAAAAGTTTTTTGTTTTAACTGCATATGCGAAAAGAAAAAAAGAAAAGTCACAGGGAGACTAACCTATTTCTAAGCCTAAAGTCATCATACCATGCAATCTATGGGAAGTGATAAATGCGGGGTGAGAGTGGAAATAAAATATACCAAATGAGTACTAGCTCGTGGAGCAAAGTAAAAAAGCAAAGAAACTTGATGATCTCACGAGCTGCTAGCATCAACAAAGAAAAGAATTAGAAATCCAATGCTCGGAATAAGTGTTGAAGCATCATCGATGTGAAAATAAATCACACTCGAAATTTCAAGGGTATCCACATATCACACAATAAGCATGCATAAGACTTAAATCTCCAAAAAACAAAAGTGAATCACGAGTCTCGAGTAATCGGATAATCAAGAATTAATTTCTAAAAATATCTCTTACAATCTAACATTTTTTAGGTTTTTATTATATCAATATTTTTATTAACAAAATTGTTATCTAACAACTATGAAAAGAAAAGGCTAAAGAAAAGCTAGAAAAACTCTACACTGGGGTGTGTGAGTCTGAAGCATGGTGTGTATTGTAGTAACATTGACTCGCAAGCCCAACCCAATATTTTATACCTCACCAAAAACCAACTCCCGAAAATAATGGCCATGGACCTGAATGGTGTATACCTCGGTCCACTAAGATCATACCAAGATCCATCCACCTTTTATTTAGCTTCGTGTATCTCCACTGTTATCAATAAAAGGAATTAGAAAAACACAACAAACAAATGAATGGCGTGATTTTGTTCCCAGGATTCCCAAATCGTGTGACGGTTAGACTTCAAGAGAAACAAAGTCCTCTTCCTCTTCCCTCAATGGTGCCGAATCACACCTCCGACTCGTTCTTTCTACTTTGGTTTCACAATTCACTCGTATCTCAAACCTCTGCTCCTCTCTTCATTGTTCGTTTTTGATCCGCCTCGGTTCACACGTCTCTCTTCCATCAACCTCTTCGCCGACTAAAATTCAAGTTTCATTCTTTGACAAAGAGCATAAAATGTAGAACGAAAGATTGAAGAAGGCTTACCAACCGGAGAAGGCACCCGGTGTCTCTTCGAGGGTGATGCCGACAATGAAAAATCTGAAGAAGTTTCAGGTACAATATCTCTTAACTTCTTTGCACGACTTCTTCTTCTTTTTCTTCTATTTCTTTTGTGAAAATTGTTGTGCTATGCGTTTGCGCGATTTTGTTAATGATTTATACGTTGGTGTTGTTGCGGTTGTCGTTGTGAGTTGTGTTTGAGTGAGATCGTAGGAGTGTGATTTGAGTTTACAGAGAGATGATTTGATGAAGATGAAGCAGGGTTTCAGAAGTAAGTAAAAATGAAGAGTGGCTTGAAGGGTGAAGAGTATTGGTTAGAGAAGAAAGAGAGAGAATTCCGAAAACTTTTTTGAGTTCTGGGTGAAAAATGAAGCGTGTTGATGGAAGAGGATAGAAAAAAAAATAGTGGAGAGAGGATGAAGTTTGAAACTGGAAAAGAGAAAGTATCATCGTCCCCTCAAACTTGGAGGGAGTTTGGATTATATAGGTAATTGAGGGAGGAAACGGTTATGTGGGAATCAATCTGAACCATTGATTTGGATAGAGCTTGTTAGGGATTGAAGGGTGAGATTGAGAGTTGGTTACAAGGTGGTTATGCTAGTTGGGAATTCTGTTTGAAGGTAGTTAGAGAGTTGTTAATTAATCTTCTGTTTCGCATTCTTCAAGCTTCTGTCCTACAAACAATTCCTTCAGCAGCCTTAACAAAGGAACATCCAAAAATGGCATATTAAGATACCATTTGTCAGTTAATTCAACTTGTACCGCCTCTTTATTCTGATTAGATAAATTACCTTTTTGAAGTTTCAGCCTTCCCACCAAGCTTAGTCTTGTGTTGATTGCTAGCGTTTGTATTAGTATGCAGCTCAGTTTTAAACTTAACCTTGTCAGTACAATGGGCATCTCTTTCATATTTGAATCATTCGGGTTATCAAACTGGGTTTGGCTGGTTGGATCTAGTTAAGATGCAGAGCTTGATGTGGGCAAGCTAGCAGATGTTGTATGTGGCATGCTAGTGAGTGCTAAAGAACCTCTTGAAAACTCATCCTTTACAGTGCCTTGATTGACACCACTACCCTGTTCAGTTTGACCAAAATTAACAGAAGGCAACCCATGCAATTTAGATAAATGATTCCTATGTTGCTGCTCAATAGAAAGGTCGTTAGGTTCCTTTTTTACATATGAAACAGATGAAAACAAGCCAGAATTTTGTTCTGCTGAAGGTTGCCAAGAAGTTGAAGTTTGTTGTGGTGCTGTATTGTTTACACCAGTCGACACAGATCCACCTGGCATTCTCTTAGGATCAGTGAAAGAACTTTTTCGTTCTACACCCAAGTGATTTAAACCAATATTCTGATGAGGAATTTGCCTTATGTGTGAATCATGAGGATGAGGTTGTGGTCTGAGAGATAACGAACCAGTAGTTGTCCCGGAAAAATGGTTATAGTTACCACCACTGCTTCCATATGTCGATGGGAAATGTATATGCTGTTGTTGCTGCTTATTAAGGCCTTGTATGTGAACTGAGGATCTTTCAGTTTCTTGACTGACGGCATTAGAACCTGATGATGGTAATTTATTTGGTTGCACAACTCGAACATCATGTTCCAGAGACTTTTTAGCACCAATGTCCACAGTTGAATATGTCGGTTCACTCTTCACTTGGATAGCTGAAGAAGTATTATGAGAATGGTCTGCAGCAGGATTCATACTTCTCTGATGCAGTTGTGCTAATGCATGGGGATCATTAAATTTTGTTCCACTGGAAGTAACCGTTGGCATCCTTACAGGGTGCTGCTGTCCAGAAGAACTTTTGTTGGCTTTTGTTTGTTGTTGCACTTTCGTCGATGCTATTCTAAGCATCTGATCCCCCACAATCCCTTTCATAAGCCGTACAAAATGATCTTTGGGTATTTCATCTTTCTTCAATTTGTTAAATAATGTTGTAAGTTGCATTGCTCTATATTTGGCAAGTTGGGGAATCAAGATAGGGAGCAATAAGCCAAATGGCACCTGCTTACTACGATTGATTTGGCTACTAGGTTGTTCATTTACTGTGGCCTGTTGATTACTCATCTGCTGCAATTTTGCATACTGTGATTCACAGTTGGGATTATTTGTTTTGATTACCTCATGGTTAAAGACAAGATCTTTTTCAGACTTCTAAACTTCATTTGTTTGAGAATGTTGGTGGGAAACCGGTACAGTCTGGCGTTGGAGACATTCATCTTGAGATTGTTTGATCACCGCATAAAGCATATGGAGCTGTTCCAACACTCCTTGCAAGATTTAATCTTTCTTCTAAAAGCATTTGGTAGAGCTGTCCTTCAGCCTTCAGATTCTGAAGCGGCCAAAATTTTGAATTCTTCTGCGCTTCTAGTTTCCTCTTCTGCGAGCTCACCAACCAATGGAAAAACCAAAGGAGGTTGATAGTCTGGTCTACATGAGGCCAAAAATTGCTCTCCTTTTGAACTGACACTTACATTTCTGTACACATCAGTCACAAACTCCTTCAAATAACCTAGAGAAATCAATTGATGTCCAAGTGCTTTCCACCAATTTGCTTGGTATGCTTTCCCAAGTCCATGAAGTGGAAGCTTGTCATATTGAGCTTCCATTATTTTCTTTGCTCGAGAACCGCGCAGGATGTCAATCGACATATTAAGGCCCCATCTTCCCTTGCATGAATGAATGCAAGCCATTAGAAGAAAGGCTTCTTTAGACATGTCACGATGTTGCCTCAAGACCGTGCATTTATCACAGTTTCCACATCGATCAACTGCAAATTTTTCTCCAAAGTGTTCTAGCAAGAACTTTCTTCTGCAAGTTGCCGTCAAACAATAGCGTTGAGCTTCAAGCAATGACTCTGTAACCGTTTTTTTTTTGTTTTCCGATTTTAAATCTGCAGCATAATAATCACCCTTTGAAAAGTCACTTCTTGTGTAGTAAAGCCAATAAGCAGAAGCTATACCATCTCTACCACATCTCCCACTTTCCTGGTAGTAGGACTCTAGATTTTTAGGGCAGCCATAATGAATCACTTTTCTTATATTAGGTTTATCTATGCCCATGCCAAAGGCAATTGTAGCCACCATGACTTGCTTTTCATCTCTAACAAATAATCTGTGAGACTCCTCTCGTGATTTTCCATCCATTTGGCCATGGTACATTCCAGCATTTATACCGACGTTCATTACTGACTTATATATCTGTTCTACATCTTTGATTGTTGTGCAGTAAATAATAGTTGAACCATTAGCAACTTCTTTTGGAATTTCTTCAACAACCTCGTCAATAAAATATTGTCCTCGGTTAAATTGCTTGACACCATAGAAAAGATTTGGGCGATCAAATGAACCAACAACAATGTAAGGATTATTCATCTTCAAGGAATTGGTGATGTCAAACCGAACCTTTTCAGTAGCCGTTGCAGTTAGACCAACATAAGGAACATCTAACAGAACACCACGTAACTTGTCTAACTGCTTGTATTCTACCCTAAAGTCATGCCCCCATTCTGATACACAATGTGCTTCATCAACAGCAAAAAGACTAATTCCTTCCTTTAGCAAGTTGGACCAGAAACTGGTAGGAATTGTGCATGCCTTCTCAGGAGTCATAAACAGAATGTCAAATTGACCACGCTCAGCTTTACCCTGAATAGTATAATCCTTCTGAGCACTCGAAAGATATTCAGCTTTGACACCTCGCTGTTTCAAAGCCATAACCTGATCTTGCATCAATGATATTAAAGGGCTTACAACTATCCCAGTCTTTTTCACAACCAACGGAGGCACTTGATAACACAATGACTTGCCACTACCAGTAGCCATAACTACCAAGCAATCCCTTTTCTCAATAATTTTCTCAATAGCCTCTTGCTGATAAGGTCGAAAACTCATAAACCCGAAGTAATCCTTGAGAACGGAGAGCGTGGCATCCATGGTGGTGAATGAAAGAGGAAGACAGCTTTTTTTTGTGATACTGTGTGAAATGAGGGTAGCGGTGGGAATGGGGGTATTTTGGTATGATTGCTTGTATTGACTTGGATTTTTTTTTGTATGAATGTGCAGGTCATGAACTGAAGATGAAGAACTTTGACATGGCATGGAATTAGAATTTTACTCCTGGAATTTTAGCACCTTTAGGACTAAAGAATTTTGTTCAAGTGTATTTTGTAACAGTTTTTTTTCTTTGTAGAATATTGGTGTAATGGGATTGTAATGATTTTATAATGAATGTTTGGTTTGGATGAACTTTGAAATTTATAGTGTGAATTATTAATGACTTTGAGCTTGAAATGTCGGGTGATGGATTTTTTTTTGGACGGAGTTTAAATGACAAAGTCTTGAAAAAATGCTTGAAGACATGAAAGCATCAAATTTTCTTGTGGTATTGTTACACTTGAATGAAATTGAATGGAATTGGATAGTATTTTATTGAATCATGAATGAAAGGGTTCGAATAAACTTTGAACACATGTCAACTTGAATCCGGAATAACGATGAACGTCTTTGTAATGCGTATGAACTCTGACTTGAAACAAAACCTCGCAGTCTGTACTTTACCTTCCAAGAAAGCCATATGAACAATGCTTAAGACTCTTTGCCAAATTTAATCCAATCAAAATCTTGAACTCAAATCAAACTTCAAATCCAAATCACACTTGCATTCTCAATGAACTCCTAACTTCAATCTTGAAATTTTATCAATGAATAGAAACCCTGATTTTTAATGAATTTTTTCTTTTCTGAACCAATATTTCTTTTCCTTTACCATACCATTCTTCAAATGCAACTCGAATTCCCAACACATATTAGATGAAAATTCAAGGGAGACCTTGGTCCCAAAGTTAATTTTTCAAATCTTACTTTAACCGAAGTCAACAAATCTTATCCACATATCTTTGAAATTGGCCCATGATTATGCATCTCAAGGTCTCATAAGAGCTTGTAAGCCCATCAACCAGGTATGCCATGTTGAACAAACCCTGCCTTGAATGCCTTGAACCTTGAATTAACTTGCATGAATTCTCTTATGAGAAACCTACTTCAACCCAAACCTACTTGCATCGCAGATAACAAATGACAATGATGAGGACAATGATTGCCTTGGTTAAGGAGAAATCTATGAATTCATATCTTAGGTCATGAACCACGCTTCACAATTCAATCCTTAGCCCTTAGCAATCGGTTATTTCAACTTGAGATTAGTGTCATAAGGAACATCTTACAGATGGATGATAAAGTCTGAATCACAGAAGAATTCCCTTGATGTGAAACCCTCACAATCTTGATTCCTCGTTCAGACACACAGAGAAATATCCGGATAAAACATCTTTGAACCATGATTCAACAAAACCTAATTTGATTAACTGAGGAGTAGATGATTGTCATGTCACAGTCATTAATCCTAATCAAATGACAAGCATACTTATAGGAAAGGACGTCATGATTCAAAGCCCACATATGCTAGGTCACGTCCTAGAGTTCTTGACCAGAATGACCTACAATCGGTTGTTTATCAGAAGATAATAGCCTTGCTGCTTGAGGGAGAAGAAGTCCTTTATTGGATATGAGTGCCTTAACCACTATGAAACCCTAGTATCGCACAACCACTGAACTTTGAACCTCAGAGCTGTATTGAATGAAATGTATGCCACGTTAGTGACCTAATGAAAAAGATGCAGATGAATGCAAAAGTCTAAGCCAAAAATAAAGGAAATTAGGAGGGCAAATTTTGGGGTGCAACAGCTGGCCCTATTTAATCGTCTTCAACCTGAAGGTGAGATTGGCGCCAGCCTTTCGAACTTTCAAGGTGGAAGAAGATTAAATACTTAAAAGAACCCAAAAATTTGCGCTCCAGAGTCAGTTAGGTATTATTATTTTTCTTTTTCGGAATCTATTTTTATTATATTATTTTGCTTTTTGGATTACATGAGTTATCGGGGTTAGATGTATGTTTAACCAGAGTTTGATACACAGCAGAATAACTTGGTTATCAAGGAACATCTGTTGGGATTTAGTAACAAACACCTGTAAGAAAGGTATCAAAAGATATATGCCTGACGCCTGTAGTAGACATAAAAAAATATAAGAGACACATATCCGAGGTTGGTAGCGGATATACAAGAAAGAGACATCAAAAATACATATCCGTGGTCGGTATCAGACACGTAAGAAAGAGATAGAATAGATACATATCCGTGGTCGGTATCGGATACGCACAAAAGATATAGAAAAGATACATATCCGTGGTCGGTATCAGATACGCACAAAAGAGATATCAAAGATACATATCCGTGGTCAGTATCGGATACGCACAAAAGAGATATCAAAGATACATATCCGTGGTCGGTATCGGATATGCACAAAAGAGACATCAAAGATACACATCCGTGGTCGGTATCAGATACGCACAAAAGAGACATCAAAGATACATATCCGTGGTCGGTATCGGATACGCACAAAAGAGATATCAAAGATACATATTTGTGGTCGGTATCGGATACGCACAAAAGAGATATCAAAGATACATATCCGTGGTCGGTATCGGATACGCACAAAAGAGATATCAAAGATACATATCCGTGGTCGGCATCGGATACGCACAAAAGAGATATCAAAGATACATATCCGTGGTCGGTATCAGATACGCACAAAAGAGATATCAAAGATACATATCCATGGTCGGTATCGGATACGCACAAAAGAGATATCAAAGATACATATCCGTGGTCGGTATCAGATACGCACAAAAGAGATATCAAAGATACATATCCGTGGTCGGTATCGGATACGCACAAAAGAGATATCAAAGATACATATCCGTGGTCGGTATCGGATACGCACAAAAGAGATATCAAAGATACATATCTGTGGTCGGTATCAGATACGCACAAAAGAGATATCAAAGATACATATCTGTGGTCGGTGTCGGATACGCACAAAAGAGATATCAAAGATACATATCCGTGGTCGGTATCGGATACGCACAAAAGAGATATCAAAGATACATATCCGTGGTCGGTATCAGATACACACAAAAGAGATATCAAAGATACAAGAACATATGTATGAGGTTGGTAGCAGACATATGAAACAGGTATCGAAAATACATATCCGTGGTTGGTATCGGATACGTACGAAAGAGACAGACCGAAGAAAACTCTTGCAAAGAAACACCAATCGAAGGCGGACTTACTGAGGAAGGAGACCAAACGAATGGGACTCCGGACAAATGATGTCAATCGAAGGTGGATTTAAAAGAAATGACACCATCCGAAGCGGGATTTTGACAAAAGATACCAGGCGAAGCGGGGTTTTGAAAGATACAGGTATGTATGTCTGGTCAGAGTTAGATACACAAGAGCGAAGTTGATCATCAAGAAACAAATGTTTAGAATTGCTAGCGAACACAGGAACGAGACTAACCGAAGAAAGCCCCAGTAAAAAGGGCGCATTCGCCTAAATAAGGATGCTAGACAACTAGACTTTGAAGAGACACTGAAAGACTCTTAACATAAAAGATTAGTTAGGCTAACGAAAGGAGGACCCGACTAATGTGGATAAACCAAAACAAGGAACCGACTAAGCAGGACCTTCAAAGAGCACCGATCGAATGTGCTCTGCAGGAGAAAGGGACTGGTCCAAGCAGACTTTAACAAAGAAAACATGTTAGGCTCTCGATAGGTTGCAAATACGCAAGAACTAAAAAATCCCTCAGGCCAAAGGCGGGGTGTAATTCTTCAAGAGTGGCAATCATCTGAATTACCACACACCAAGTATGGATACTCAAATACTTGAGAAATAAGAAAGGCTATACGCCGACTCTTACTCGCACTCTAACGGCAAAGAAAACACGGGTAAAATAACAAAAGGCTTGCAAAGGCAAGCGTAAACCCCGATTTACTGGGGAATCCCATATGTATTGAACTTAAACAGAACGCCGGTCGAAGGCGGTCTTGTGATCAGAAGAAAAAAAAGAGACCAACTGTAGGGACTCTAAACAAGGATTGCCAACATGCATTGGGTTTTAAAAGTTTTGCAAATACGCAAGAACTACAAAATTCCTCAGGCCAAAGGCGGGGTGTAATTCTTCAAGAGTGGCAATTATCTGAACTACCACACACCAAGTATGGACACTCAAATACTTGAGAAATAAGAAAGGCTATACGCCGACTCTTACTCGCACTCTAACGACAAAGCGAACACGGGTAAAATAACCAAAAGCTTGAAAGGGCAAGTGTAAACCACGATTTACTGGGGAGATGGAGGAATACCAAAGACCCGACTGATGGTGAATCAAAACAAACCCCGCTGGGGAAACATAATAGAGTCACCCTTAGGCTTGTTGTGGAGATAAATCAAATCTGAGCGCATAACAATCTGGTTACCACAAGTGGGCATAATTGGATTATACTTATGCATGTTTGAATTTTTTTATAGCGTAATGCTCCATGAAATGGAAATGATATGCATTTTAGTAGATGCGATGTAATGATGCAATGTAATGATGCATGTTTAGTAATGCACTGGGGAGACCATGTCAATAATCGGATGTCGGGAAGACAATGCACTTTCAAATGATTACTCTTGCACATCTAATCTTCTGTAGAGAACATGCAATATGAACTTCAGTAGGAAATCGAGATTCGAAACCATCAACCTCGAACGATTGATAACATTGAAGAAATAACTTCCTGGGTAGTAATACTGCAAAAAATAAATTGCAGTTTGAGAGAAAATCTTGAATTCTGATCAAACTTCCAAATTCCTGGGGGATAGATACTTTATCTTCTGTTAGAACGGGGAGAGCTTCGCTGGGGATGGAAGCTTTCTCTTGCGCATAACTTCTTTACGAAGATAGCTTCTACTGGGGAGCATAGAATTCTACTCAGACCACACTGGGGATAACAACATCGGGGGATAAAAATCTTCACTTGGGGAAGAACCAAACATCCTAGGACAGAAACTCCACCGCTGACATCTCAACAAAATCTTTCATATTCCAGGATGAAGGAGTTATAATTGGTGCTCCCATGTGCACCATACTGGGGAGAAGATGACACTTGTTCTAGAAAGCATGCTCCACTAGGGAATGAAAACTTGCTTCACTGGGGAAAATACTGCAAAAATAAATTGCAGTTCAGGGAAATTTTCGAACTCTGATCCAACTCCTAACTTCTTAGGGAAAAGTCCAACATCTCTTTCCAAGGATAAGGAGAATCTTGCTGGGAATTGGGACCTTCCGATGTAAGTCTTCGATAGTAGTGACTTTGATTGGGGAATCGCAAAAAAAAATTCGTTTTTTTTTTCTTTCTTTTTTTTTTCAATAAAATAATTCTACCCAGGCCACACAGAGGATATTACCGTCGAGGGTAACAATCTTCACTTGAGGAAGAAAAGGTCATCTTTGAACCATAAGCTTGAGGTTTGGAACTCTACCAAGGAAATATTTCATTCATATCCCATCACTGGGATAAAAGAATTTTAAACGGCATTTGTCCATGTACTCTGCCCCAAAAAAAAATAGGAGACCTGCTCTGCTGGGCATAACAAACATGTTAATCAAACATCTCTTCAAGAAAACCTGACTTGGGCAAAATTTTCCTAGGGAGAAAAGATACGAACTTCAGAGAGACGATGAACAGCAACCTCCTTAGGGAGATAAATACCTACCACGGAGATATATGGTACTGACTTCGAGAGGATATAACAAAGGTCTGCAATCCAATGAAATGATCTTTCCAGGATTTATCGAAGTTGAGTAGACTATGCTGATGAAGAAGTTTATACAAAACTTGTTGAAATGCATTTATTCAGAGATAAGTCTTATGGGAGGGACAAACTCTTAAACAAACTCTCATTGAGAGTACTGACTTCAGTGGGGATTACGCACAGACATACTTTTAATGGAGATAAGGATTTATGTCTGGGAGAGAGTACACCCTTATTGGGGATGCATGATTCTGCCTTGAGAAGAAGTGAGCATTCACTCGGGAGATTGAATCCCATTCTACAGAAATCCTCATGTTGGTCACATGCAGACCTTTCTTGATTCACTTGCTGGTATGCTTCTTGTCATAAAAGACCAACAATACTTGCAAAATAGAAAATTGTGGCAATATGCCCCATGCGTGGAATGGAAAACCTTACTGAAGAATATACAACTTGAACGATCAATCACTGGGTAAAAACTGCGATGCAAGATTGCTACTTCAACATTTCGACTCCGAGGAGGAATGCCACTAAAAACTGGACTTTAGAGGAGATGCTGCAAAAATAAATTGCAGTCCAATGAAAAAGGGGTCAACTAGACTTTAAACAACTTCTATATTTCCGGGGAGAAAGAATATTCTCCTCTTGCAGAGAAAACGAGGATACTTCATTGGGGAGAAAATATCTTAGAAAAGAAACCCCTTGGTAGATAGGTCTATGTCAAGTAGCAACAGATCTTTTACTAGGGAGAGGCGTCCTCCTAGGAAGCAATATTCCCATCGAGTCTTGTTCGAGTAAACAAGCCCAAATAATCTTTGCGTTACTACTCATGTCCTACTGTGGATAATAATCCAAACTTTAACTGGGGGTAATAACCTTGACTTAGGACAAAGGATGTCAGTAAATGGACTTAAGTCTATGATAAGTTGAAGATTACAATCTGGACTTCTCAGCATGATTTTCACATTCATAGGTCATTTAGCCTGCATATGGACGTAATCTGATCAACTACTCAAGAAGAGAGAAAGCCTTTACATGAATTATTGCCCCAGTCTGTAAGGCTTTTATAGAGAAATTGCCTCGAGAGGACTTTTTTTTGAGGTATGTACCACCAAGATAAACTGCCCCAGTGTTATGAACTTCAGAATACTGCCCATGGCTGACCAAAGTTGGAAATAACTTCAACAATGCTTGATTGAATTCTTGTGCATCTCTGAATTCTAAAAAGATTCTCCCCTAATCAACAAATTCTTAGAGAGATTTATCAAATCTCGACATAACTGCCCCAGTTTGACTGCCCTTTGAAGGATGAAATCCCGACTTGAATGCCTCAGATTGGCTGAATACCTACTCGACGAAGTACTTGACATGCTTTCCCCTGCTCAACAGAGTCTTGACAGATCTTTTCCTTGTCCCATGCTCACGGAGGGATGAGAAACTTGAGGATTTTTCGAAGACAACATAACCTTAGAGTGGTTGGCTTGTATATAGGTTACCTCACCACCATACTCCTCGACTTGAACTGCTTCAATCTCTAATCAGATACTTGAAGAGATATGTCCCTTGGGACCAACTGAAAGTAATGCACCACTGCTTATCAGAAACTTTGGGCGACCAACTTTTGCAATCTACTTCAGATCATTTCTCAAACCGGTATTCTTTTACTCGACGGAGTCGATAGAAGATTTGCCCCAGGTTAAGACCATTCCCATAAATGATTTACCTTTAAATGGTGTCCTGAAGCAATTTGTCCTTTGAGATAATTAAATTCTCATCTGATGCTCATTATGCAAACTTACTCGATATTTAAGCACTTGCTCATATGCAAAGAATGTTTATTATAAGAATGATAATTGTAATGCAAAGCTCATGTTTGTCTTGAAGTTAAAAGATTTATATTAAAAAATATTTTGAAACATCAAAAATTTGTACAAAAGATAGTAAAAAGATAGAGTGATACCAGCTCAAAAGTTTTTGCAAGCCTCCCTAGGAGTCAGATTACCGTATTTCTTATTACAGTGTGCTTTCGAATTAACCCTTGCTTCAGTTAGGACTTTTCAGGGTTGTAACGTGGCCTGGTTCATGGTTTTAAAAAAAAACGGATTTAAGGCTCAAAATTATTTGGTGCCCACCCCCTTCATGATGTTCTCCAATCCTAAATTCAGTTAAACTAATACGAGCACTCATCCCTCAAAAGAGTTTACCATGGTTGAGAAGGATATGGCATTCACTCACCCTTTCATTATTGGTATTTTGATCACACGATTTTATTTTTTGTGGAGAATCTTTATTTGGTAATCCCCTTTTTCTCTTTTCGCGCTTTTCACTTTCTTTTTGTATTCCCTAACTTTTGCCTGGACAAATTCCTCTTGAATTTGATTTTGAAGTCCAGCGGGATACCCTGACTTTTGCCTAAGCGACTTGTTTTTCAAGTTTTGACTTAGCAAGGCTTTTTGTCTCTTTCTTTTACTATTTCTTTTAGTTTGAACCAGTCGTGTGATTTTGAGTCATTATTTGATTTGTTGAAAAAGGTGTGACTGCCTTGTTGTTTGGTTGACGGGAAATAGCCATTATGGTATCATCACCTTTTGACTTTTCGATGTGCGAGAGATATCTATTAGGATATCATTATCATTGATGCACACTGCTGATATATAAGAGTTTAACCACTGTGGTTTTGTTCTTTCTCAACCTTCTGAAGGATAACCTTTGTTGTATCCTTTGATGTGCACTTTTAATGAGTTTTGAATGCCCAATCAGATTAACTGAAATCTACCCTGCCCCGGGTTAAATGTGAGGGTTTTTCTGAAAAGCAAAGAAACTCCTACTTAAAGGCTCAAAGGGGTTGACGAGGGTCTATCTCCCTTATATCTCCGGTGTTTGGGAATTTGAAACAAGGCCTGTACATCGTCAGCAGGGTCCTACTCAAAAGCACACCGTTTGAAATTTTTGGTATATTACTCATCATCCTCCCTTCAGATATTTTTTTTTACTTAACAAGAGTTAAGTATCAAAAAATAAAGAAAAAAAATATTAATGAGTGAATACGAATGGATTAATTCAAGACAAACATATTCAATGCATTATGATTAATATTCAAGAATCAACAAGTTTTGCATACAAGGAAGTACTGAACCAAAGCAAGAAAGATTACAAATGAGAATTGAAAATGAAACTAGAAATTACTACGTTGAGGAGACCAGTCTCGGTATGGACTTGTTGCTTCAGATGATGATCTGGCAATCTTGACATTTACTGAGTCGAAGGAGACCTCAAATTTAACTGACTGGCCCGAAATTAATAGCCTTTGCATCAAGCAGGTCTTGCACATTTTCTTTGAAAGCCCAACAGTCTTCAATGGAATGACCTAGTTCCCCAACATGGTAATCACACTGCACATTAGGATTGGAATCCATAGAACAAGGAGGAGTGACAGGCTTCAGTGGCTTGGGTTCCACCAAGGAAAGCTTGAGTAACTGAGAGAACAGGTGGCCATAAGTCAAAGGAACAATGTCGAACACCCTCTTAGGCTTCTTATCCTTTTGCTTACCTTGTTGCATATGTCTTTATTGATAGGTTTGTTGTCGAGTAACACACTGAGCCAAGTGAACACGAGGAACATTCTGGTTTTGATTAACCAACCGATTTCCACAACTTACAAACGACTGCTGGTGAGAACTTTCCGGGATCATAGGTTGTGGATGACGTGACTCCGATCGTGAGATAGAACTTTGAAGAGGAGAAGGCGTAGCCCTATTCTTTGTAGTGGTTGGCATAAGATTGATTTGCACACTCAGACCTTCGGGAGTGAAGAGAATTGTCCCTGCATCAAGCAAGTCCTGGACTTGGTGCTTAAAAGCTACGCAATCTTCAGTATCATGACCAGGTGTCCCAGAATGAAAATCTCACCTAGCATTGTCGTTAAAGCCATAAGGGCGTTTTTCATGTGTAGTGAAAATTCAGAGTTTAACCAAATGTAATTCTAGCAGGGGAGGAAACAATTGTGCATACAACATTGGAATAGGATCAAATTTTCGTTCAGGCTGTTTTGGCCTCTGCTGACGGACTTTGCCTTTTGGGTCCTCTCGGGAAGTGACAACTTGTTACGGATGGGAGGATCTTGGAATGCACGGTTGCGGAGGAGATACTCCCTGACCTACAAGAGTCCTCAGGTTATGGGGAGGAATGGTAACTCCTATTGTGGCAGGCATAGAAACATCTTCTTTCTTCAACATTGTCCCCAAAATTTCCATAACCAAATTCAATTGAGTCTTCAACTGAGTGTTCTATTCTTTCAGGAGTTCTTGTCCACGGACCAAATCCTGCATGTCTAGTACCACGAATCCCATCTGTTCTTTCATCTCGTCCAATTCCCCACGAAGTTGTTCCATATTTTGAATCTGACCCGAAGCGACGAGAAGTCAAGATTTGCAGCTCTGAAAAGAAAATACCGAGTCTGAATAAGGATTCCCCATTTCTGAATACCTTCGGAGTACCTGCTATGGATGCATGAGGTGAATGAGCGGATGCAATGCCATGTTAAAACATTTTTTTTTTGCATATAATCTTTCACATTTCCTTTTTTGTGTAAAATAAACATGTTATGATGCAAGGTGCAATGACATAAGTTCAAAAGTTCAGCATAACAATTGTGCAATCCTCTGGATGACTGCTGTATAAATCTGTTGAATAATATGGATATCACAGGATCAAAGGTTCAGAACCAAATTCAGCATACAATGGAACCAAGTACCATGATTAACCGTTGTATAATCTCTGACCAAGTAGAATATATCAGGATTAAAGGTCCGGAATATAACTAGATAATCATCCTGAATACCGAACCCAGAAAAAAAAAATCTGAGACCCATATAGTCACCAACAGAACACCATATGCATAAGTCGTTGACAGAAGTCCATAACATGATCATTAGAACCACTAATCACCATCCGATCACAGTCTCCATCTGAGCATGAGTAACCATTTGAACATAGCACCAATTGTACCTGTAATGACAAATCCCTCCCTACTCACGGGTGAAGACTAGGTCAGGGTAAGACAATGGTAACTCGAAAATCATGGGTCCGCCTGAAAGTACTATGGGTTTACCCACAGACGTGGGTGCCGATAGTAATTCATTTGAACCTCATCCGAGTGTGGTATATGACAAGACTGCACTAATCGGACCACGTCCTATAGCCGTCATGCCCCCACTCTATTCCTAGTGTCCTAGTGCACTCTGGCCTGGGTACTGGGCCTTTTACCTCAATAGTAACATCCCCACCCAACATGGAAAACAGAGTCCAGCATAATAGATAACAAATAGGGAAAGCAATAAAATGCAATGCAAACTTATGCTCAGGCAAACATGTACAAATGAGTAAACTGAAAGCATAAAAATAGACACCCAAAGAAAAGAAAGAAAGAGCTAGGAGCGACTCCGGGATGGACCAGCATTTGGTCGACCTATCCCCAGTGAAGTCGCCAGCTGAAACAACCGGCTGAAAATCATCAAACAATGAAGTCGCCATCGAACGTCTTTTATCCCACGTGAAGGGAAAGGTAAACATCGAGAAAACCCTAGAAGGATGAAATCAAGGTCGAACGACCAAGAGATAAGGGTAAGGGAGTCTGTTACGCGAGGGGAAGGTATTAGCACCCCACATGCCCGTAGTACTCTACGATATCCACTCTTGTTATCTATCTTATGGTGTGTTTAATCTATGCTTACTGTCTATTATTGCTAAAGGGAAAGTGCATGCAAAAGAAAAGGAGAAAAGAATGTAGGGAAAATAAAATTGTGCTCGCCTGGGCCCTACCCCAATGCCTACGTATCCGTTTTAAGGAATCAGAGCAGCCGTAGTTCGGCTTATGTGTTTTTGTTTGTTTGTATTTTCTTTAACGAACAATATTAATCTCGCCTTCTGCCGCAACTCGACCTTTGGAGATTTACGCGTCAGCACAGAAGTGAATTAATACGCTCTTTTGAAAAGGATTTGAAAGAAAGGCCCGAGGGCAAAAAGATTTTTATGTTTGTTGGTGTTTTTGCTTGTAGATAATAACTAGTTAACCTCAAGAGAGAGATTTTAGCCATTTCTCTACTTATTCATGAAATGAGTCTTTGAGACTTGAACCACACCAAAGCTTAGAACAAGAGAATAATAATGTCGAGAAGAAACCCGCTCATTATCTCTCAAACTTAGCCAAGACATGGTTTTTGTCAGTAAATTTTTATGTATTTTTGAAGTTTGTAAAAAAAAAGTTTTTTGTTTTAACTGCATATGCGAAAAGAAAAAAAGAAAAGTCACAGGGAGACTAACCTATTTCTAAGCCTAAAGTCATCATACCATGCAATCTATGGGAAGTGATAAATGCGGGGTGAGAGTGGAAATAAAATATACCAAACGAGTACTAGCTCGTGGAGCAAAGTAAAAAAGCAAAGAAACTTGATGATCTCACGAGCTGCTAGCATCAACAAAGAAAAGAATTAGAAATCCAATGCTCGGAATAAGTGTTGAAGCATCATCGATGTGAAAATAAATCACACTCGAAATTTCAAGGGTATCCACATATCACACAATAAGCATGCATAAGACTCAAATCTCCAAAAAACAAAAGTGAATCACGAGTCTCGAGTAATCGGATAATCAAGAATTAATTTCTAAAAATATCTCTTACAATCTAACATTTTTTAGGTTTTTATTATATCAATATTTTTATTAACAAAATTGTTATCTAACGACTATGAAAAGAAAAGGCTAAAGAAAAGCTAGAAAAACTCTACACAAGGGTGTGTGAGTCTGAAGCATGGTGTGTATTGTAGTAACATTGACTCGCAGGCCCAACCCAATATTTTATACCTCACCAAAAACCAACTCCCGAAAATAATGGCCATGGACCTGAATGGTGTATACCTCGGTCCACTAAGATCATACCAAGATCCATCCACCTTTTATTCAGCTTCGTGTATCTCCACTGTTATCAATAAAAGGAATTAGAAAAACATAACAAACAAATGAATGGCGTGATTTTGTTCCCAGGATTCCCAAATCGTGTGACGGTTAGACTTCAAGAGAAACAAAGTCCTCTTCCTCTTCCCTCAATGGTGCCGAATCACACCTCCGACTCGTTCTTTCTACTTTGGTTTCACAATTCACTCGTATCTCAAACCTCTGCTCCTCTCTTCATTGTTCGTTTTTGATCCGCCTCGGTTCACACGTCTCTCTTCCATCAACCTCTTCGCCGACTAAAATTCAAGTTTCATTCTTTGACAAAGAGCATAAAATGTAGAATGAAAGATTGAAGAAGGCTTACCAACCGGAGAAGGCACCCGGTGTCTCTTCGAGGGTGATGCCGACAACGAAAAATCTGAAGAAGTTTCAGGTACAATATCTCTTAACTTCTTTGCACGACTTCTTCTTCTTTTTCTTCTATTTCTTTTGTGAAAATTGTTGTGCTATGCGTTTGCGCGATTTTGTTAATGATTTGTACGTTGGTGTTGTTGCGGTTGTCGTTGTAAGTTGTGTTTGAGTGAGATCGTAGGAGTGTGATTTGAGTTTACAGAGAGATGATTTGATGAAGATGAAGCAGGGTTTCAGAAGTAAGTAAAAATGAAGAGTGGCTTGAAGGGTGAAGAGTATTGGTTAGAGAAGAAAGAGAGAGAATTCCGAAAACTTTTTTGAGTTCTGGGTGAAAAATGAAGCGTGTTGATGGAAGAGGATAGAAAAAAAAAATAGTGGAGAGAGGATGAAGTTTGAAACTGGAAAAGAGAAAGTATCGTCGTCCCCTCAAACTTGGAGGGAGTTTGGATTATATAGGTAATTGAGGGAGGAAACGGTTATGTGGGAATCAATCTGAACCATTGATTTGGATAGAGCTTGTTAGGGATTGAAGGGTGAGATTGAGAGTTGGTTACAAGGTGGTTTTGCTAGTTGGGAATTCTGTTTGGAGGTAGTTAGAGAGTTGTTAATTAATCTTCTGTTTCCCATTCTTCAAGCTTCTGTCCTACAAACAATTCCTTCAGCAGCCTTAACAAAGGAACATCCAAAAATGGCATATTAAGATACCATTTGTCAGTTAATTCAACTTGTACCGCCTCTTTATTCTGATTAGATAAATTGCCTTTTTGAAGTTTCAGCCTTCCCACCAAGCTTAGTCTTGTGTTGATTGCTAGCGTTTGTATTAGTATGCAGCTCAGTTTTAAACTTAACCTTGTCAGTACAATGGGCATCTCTTCCATATTTGAATCATTCGGGTTATCAAACTGGGTTTGGCTGGTTGGATCTAGTTAAGATGCAGAGCTTGATGTGGGCAAGCTAGGAGATGTTGTATGTGGCATGCTAGTGAGTGCTAAAGAACCTATTGAAAACTCATCCTTTACAGTGCCTTGATTGACACCACTACCCTGTTCAGTTTGACCAGAATTAACAGAAGGCAACCCATGCAATTTAGATAAATGATTCCTATGTTGCTGCTCAATAGAAAGGTCGTTAGGTTCCTTTTTTACATATGAAACAGATGAAAACAAGCCAGAATTTTGTTCTGCTGAAGGTTGCCAAGAAGTTGAAGTTTGTTGTGGTGCTGTATTGTTTACACCAGTCGACACAGATCTACCTGGCATTCTCTTAGGATCAGTGAAAGAACTTTTTCGTTCTACACCCAAGTGATTTAAACCAATATTCTGATGAGGAATTTTCCTTATGTGTGAATCATGAGGATGAGGTTGTGGTCTGAGAGATGACGAACCAGTAGTTGTCCCGGAAAAATGGTTATAGTTACCACCACTGCTTCCATATGTCGATGGGAAATGTATATGCTGCTGTTGCTGCTTATTAAGGCCTTGTATGTGAACTGAGGATCTTTCAGTTTCTTGACTGACGGCATTAGAACCTGATGATGGTAATTGATTTGGTTGCACAACTCAAACATCATGTTCCAGAGACTTTTTAGCACCAATGTCCACAGTTGAATATGTCGGTTCACTCTTCACTTGGATAGCTGAAGAAGTATTATGAGAATGGTCTGCAGCAGGATTCATACTTCTCTGATGCAGTTGTGCTAATGCATGGGGATCATTAAATTTTGTTCCACTGGAAGTAACCGTTGGCATCCTTACAGGGTGCTGCTGTCCAGAAGAACCTGCGTTGGCTTTTGTTTGTTGTTGCACTTTCGTCAATGCTATTCTAAGCATCTGATCCCCCACAATCCCTTTCATAAGCCGTACAAAATGATCTTTGGGTATTTCATCTTTCTTCAATTTGTTAAATAATGTTGTAAGTTGCATTGCTCTATATTTGGAAAGTTGGGGAATCAAGATAGGGAGCAATAAGCCAAATGGCACCTGCTTACTACGATTGATTTGGCTACTAGGTTGTTCATTTACTGTGGCCTGTTGATTACTCATCTGCTGCAATTTTGCATACTGTGATTCACAGTTGGGATTATTTGTTTTGATTACCTTATGGTTAAAGACAGAATCTTTTTCAGACTTCTGAACTTCATTTGTTTGAGAATGTTGGTGGGAAACCGGTACAGTCTTGCGTTGGAGACATTCATCTTGAGATTGTTTGATCACCGCATAAAGCATATGAAGTTGTTCCAACACTCCTTGCAAGATTTAATCTTTCTTCTAAAAGCATTTGGTAGAGCTGTCCTCCAGCCTTCAGATTCTGAAGCGGCCAAAATTTTGAATTCTTCTGCGCTTCTAGTTTCCTCTTCTGCGAGCTCACTAACCAATGGCAAAACCAAAGGAGGTTGATAGTCTGGTCTACATGAGGCCAAAAATTGCTCTCCTTTTGAACTCACACTTACATTTCTGTACACATCAGTCACAAACTCCTTCAAATAACCTAGAGAAATCAATTGATGTCCAAATGCTTTCCACCAATTTGCTTGGTATGCTTTCCCAAGTCCATGAAGTGGAAGCTTGTCATATTGAGCTTCCATTATTTTCTTTGCTCGAGAACCCCGCAGGATGTCAATCGACATATTAAGGCCCCATCTTCCCTTGCATGAATGAATGCAAGCCAGTAGAAGAAAGGCTTCTTTTGACATGTCACGATGTTGCCTCAAGACCGTGCACTTATCACAGTTTCCACATCGATCAGCTGCAAATTTTTCTCCAAAGTGTTCTAGCAAGAACTTTCTTCTGCAAGTTGCCGTCAAACAATAGCGTTGAGCTTCAAGCAATGACTCCGTAACAGTTTTTTTTTTGGTTTTTCGATTTTAAATCTGCAGCATAATAATCACCCTTTGAAAAGTCACTTCTTGTGTAGTAAAGCCAACAAGCAGAAGCTATACCATCTCTACCACATCTCCCACTTTCCTGGTAGTAGGACTCTAGATTTTTAGGGAAGCCATAATGAATCACTTTTCTTATATTAGGTTTATCTATGCCCATGCCAAAGGCAATTGTAGCCACCATGACTTGCTTTTCATCTCTAACAAATAATCTGTGAGACTCCTCTCGTGATTTTCCATCCATTTGGCCATGGTACATTCCAGCATTTATACCGACGTTCATTATTGACTTATATATCTGTTCTACATCTTTGATTGTTGTGCAGTAAATAATAGTTGAACCATTAGCAACTTCTTTTGGAATTTCTTCAACAAGCTCGTCAATAAAATATTGTCCTCGATTAAATTGCTTGACACCATAGAAAAGATTTGGGCGATCAAATGAACCAACAACAATGTAAGGATTATTCATCTTCAAGGAATTGGTGATGTCAAACCGAACCTTTTCAGTAGCCGTTGCAGTTAGACCAACATAAGGAACATCTAACAGAACACCACGTAACTTGTCTAACTGCTTGTATTCTACCCTAAAGTCATGCCCCCATTCTGATATACAATGTGCTTCATCAACAGCAAAAAGACTAATTCCTTCCTTTAGCAAGTTGGACCAGAAACTGGTAGGAATTGTGCATGCCTTCTCAGGAGTCATAAACAGAATGTCAAATTGACCACGCTCAGCTTTACCCTGAATAGTATAATCCTTCTGAGCACTCGAAAGATATTCAACTTTGACACCTCGCTGTTTCAAAGCCATAACCTGATCTTGCATCAATGATATTAAAGGGCTTACAACTATCCCAGTCTTTTTCACAACCAACGGAGGCACTTGATAACACAATGACTTGCCACTACCAGTAGCCATAACTACAAAGAAATCCCTTTTCTCAATAATTTTCTCAATAACCTCTTGCTGATAAGGTCGAAAACTCATAAACCCGAAGTAATCCTTGAGAACGAAGAGCGTGGCATCCATGGTGGTGAATGAAGGAGGAAGACAGCTTTTTTTTGGGATACTGTGTGAAATGAGGGTAGCGGTGGGAATGGGGGTATTTTGGTATGATTGCTTGTATTGACTTGGATTTTTTTTTGTATGAATGTGCAGGTCATGAACTGAAGATGAAGAACTTTGACATGGCATGGAATTAGAATTTTACTCCTGGAATTTTAGCACCTTTAGGACTAAAGAATTTTGTTCAAGTGTATTTTGTAACAGTTTTTTTTCTTTGTAGAATATTGGTGTAATGGGATTGTAATGATTTTATAATGAATGTTTGGTTTGGATGAACTTTGAAATTTATAGTGTGAATTATTAATGACTTTGAGCTTGAAATGTCGGGTGATGGATTTTTTTTTGGACGGTGTGATACGGTGGGAGAACTGACTTGAGGTTTTGCGTTTGTATTCGCAAATGTTTCGGTTGAGCAAGAGTCGCCACCGACTTTTTATTTTATCCTAAGGAAAGGTTAAAAAGCACAGCAAAAACCTTTTTGAGATGTTTTCTTGGGTTCGGGGAGTAGATTATAGAAAGGGAAGGTATTAACACCCTTTCTATCCATGGTTATCCATGGGCTCTTAGTTACTTGCTTAGATCACTTGCCTTTGTTTTCAATTGTTTTAAATGGTGCTTGAGTGTGTGGGTTTTGAAAATGTTTTGAAAAGATGCCAATGTGGTGGCAACCTTTGTAATGATCCATGTGGGGATGTATACAAAGATGTATGTCTTTTGAAAAGGTTTTCATTTGTTTTTGAAAGTTGTTTTTTGAAAGTGTAGTGTTGTGTGGTTTTGAAATTAGGCAAGTGTTAAGTTTGATTCAAGTAACTAAGAGGTTATCTACTCCTAAATTTCTCAAAAAAACTATTGCTATGTTTTAACCCTTTTAACAAGTTTGTTCCACCATTGTATTTGGTGGACAATCTTGTGTTAGGATGTGAAAGGGACAGGCGCGGGTCATCGTTTAGACCATAATTGCAACGACGTTAAATGTCTTTGGGCAATTTTCTTTAAGGGACTTGATCATTTGTTTTTGTTTGTTTTGAAAAGTTTTGTCGAGGGACCATGATCATTCAAGTTGTTTGCTTTGCCCAAAGAAGTTCAACATACAATATGGCCCAATTTTGAAAGGCAACAAGTGGAGTACCCTAGGGGGTGCAAGTGTGGTTTGTGTGTCCATTTTCATGCTTGTTTATCTTGAGATTAGGTCATAACTATTTTCATCGTTTTTCGCATACAAACCCTAATTCTAACATATTATCATTAGAAAGCAATAAAGTGCGAAATTAAAATTACTAAGCTATTACAAAACCAAATATGGGAAGGGGGGTACAAATGTTCAAATGGGGATATTGACAAGAATTTAAATCTACATTATTACATCATTTTGAATATTTGCAAATTAATCAATGTACAAAAATTAAATAAGAATGCAAGATGCAAAAGAAATGTTTTGTATATATATGAAAAAATGTTATTTATGTAAAAGAGAAAAGAAAATAAAAATATATTATTTTTTGAGTATTTTGAATTTGGGGCAAAAACCCTAATTTTAAAAGAAAATGCATTATTATCTAATTTTAATACAACTATTTATTTATTATTTATAAAAATAAAATAAAATGAAGTATATTATGGAAAAAGTATTTTTGTATCAAATATTAATAAAAATAAAAATTCAAGTATTTTTATATTTTTAACTTAAATATATTGATAAACATATATAATATATATATTAAATCTTAAATATGTATTATACACAAAAAAAATATTTATTTAATATTTTAATGAAATAAAGAAAAAGAGTATTTTTTTATGTGAAATATTTTCAGAAGGTAAATAAAAATAAAAATGTATTTACACTATTTTTCTATTTATTCTAATAATAGTATATATATAATATTTATGTATAAACAAAGGAAATAAACAAATAAATATGCAATAAATACAAAAAATGATGGAAAAAATATTTTTAATTTTTTAATGTCATGAGAAAAAATAAACAAGTCAAACATGAAAGGAAAAAGTCAAAAATGTTAAAAAATGAACAAATGGGCTCAGGGGGGTGTGAATAAAAAAAAAGTGGTGTGAAGAGCAAAATAACACAGGCCCAGCCCACTCCACTTCTTCTTCAACCTTTGGCCAAAACGCGCGCCTTGTTTCAGAGATTCAAACATCCTGATTCTTTGAGATTTTGCACAAACTTTCAACACAAAACATGTCAAGCATTGAATCACGATTCCAAATATATAAAAAACTCATCCTAACTCTCAGAAATGAGAGAGAATTTTATCAATCCCAAATCTTGACCTAAACTTTCTGCCATTTTCAAAGCTTAAATTCTCTCTACTCAGGCAAAAGAAATGAAATGTAAAGATATGTACATGTTCAGGGCTATGAGTAGAACCTTGTTTCTTCACAAACTTAAGACTAAAGATGCATGATAAGAGAGATACGAGTTCAAAGTTTTACCTGTGCAGTTGAACTTCTATCTGGAGAATGAGGAACTTTCAGTGCAATGTAATGATTGGAAAAGCTTCCTTGAGGTCCAGGGATGCTGTTTCAATGCTTACTTTGTCTTGAGAGTTTCTGAATCAAGCTATGGAACTTCAACTGCAAAAGGAAAAAATGAAAATGGTGGAAACTGTTAGGGTGATTACAGGTCAGGTTTTAGGCCATGGTTAGTATGTTGTAAGGAAGGTAGAGGAACAGGTTTGGACAAGAATGCTCGAAGGGATTGAGAGATAGCACTCAATCTGCAGGGGTTCCCCTGTTTGTGCAGTTTCAAGGTGATTAGGGCAATGGGAGTGTTTTAGATGGCAAGGGCTCGTGTGTTAGCTTGGATATGTTCTTCTGAATGTGTTTGATAACTTCTCTCTTGTGTTTCTATGCTGAGATGAGATATGATACAAGTTATGCAATGTTACTTGAAAATGAAGCAAGCAATGGTCACTTTGTGTTTTAGGTCAGTAGGGGCCTCTAATCCTGCTGCATAAGCCTCTCTTGATCAGAGCAATTTGCCCATAATCTTGTTCCAAAAGGATTTTGCTTGTACCTTCTTGATTTGCAATTGGACATAAAGTTAATCTTTTCAAAAATGGAAAGTTCACTTTATCTAGTTTAGGATTAATCCACTATGCAATGTTAGAACACAAAGAACATGGTCTTAACACATTGAATATGCATTAAATTATTGAGTATGGAATGGTTCAAGGACCTGTAATCAAGCATAAAGCAAGCTGATTTCAAATTTGCAAAGTTATGAACATGTTTTGATGAAGAACAAAAGTGAATTTTTGCCAACTTGTGAAATTCGAATATCTCAAGTTATGAGGTTGTTTGAGAAGTTTTTGGACATTTTGGAAAGCTTGGAATGTGTACTACAATCCATCTTTGAAATGAAAATCAAAATTCCAAGTGGAAGGGTATGAAAAGTGGCCTTGAAGTGGGGTAGAAAACCTTGTCAAAATAGGTTAAAATTTCACTAAGTTAAAAATGGTTTAGTGCCCTTATTCAAAAAATTGTAACTTGAGATACAAGCTTCAAATGAGAAAACTTTGTGAATCAAAGTTGTAGATTATGCAACAAGCTACAACTTTCATGTTTTGACTTTTGTTTGAATCCAAATGGATCTTGGTGAAAAGATGGGGCAAAGTTGGGAAAAAATTAGGGTTTTTCATAACTTAGAAAAATTCTAAGTTATGAAAAATTCCATTTTCAAACCCTAATTTGCATTTTGTGATTTCTTGGTGAACAAGTTTCATGATTTGGCAAGTTTTGATGAAAAATGAATCTTGATTCTTTATTTTGACCAAAAAGTCAAAGTTTGACTTTTCAGTGTACAGTCAAAATTGATCAATTGACTGGGAAATTCAACTGTCAATCTTGTGTACTTGGGATTTTTTGAACTTGATGAACATGTCAAGATAATTCCATGGGGTCCTTGAGTCCATATGTGAGCTTGGTTTGCCATTGGCTAGGTCAAACAGTCAAAAATTGCCTTTGTGCAGTCAAAACCCTAAAAATGACCATTTTGCCCTTTTGATGATCTGATCAAATTTCTTGGAGAATTGTGATCCAAACTTGATCAAATGGTTCATATGAGTTCAATATGTTGATATGGGTCAAATTTCATGAGATTTGACTGTCAATTGGCCACAGTTGACTTTTTCCCCAATACAGCTGACTTCTAGGTCAACTGTCCAATTGACTGGGCAAAACTTGGAATCAAGACTTGAAACTTGGTGAGGGTAAACTTGGGAGTCCAATATGAAGCATGAAAGTCATCTTAGGCTTTTTAGGTCAAAACATCCTTAGGCAAACACAAACCCTAATTTGAGTCCACAGTGCAAGGAGAAGTCTTGAGCAGAGGAAACCCTAACTGGATCTTGATCTTCAAGGGTCTTGTGATGAGAAAATGTTGAGGAAATGGGAGGGCAAATTTTGGGGTACAACAGTTTCCCCTGTTCAATCTTCTTGGACCTGAAGAGTTAGATTGGCAAGTTTGCCTTTCGTGACTCGAGGGTAAAAGGAGATTGGACACTAGAGTGCCCGGAAATTTGCACTCGCATGCTGGAGTCTCAACAATGTGATGTCAGGAATGGACTTATAGGTGCCATTTGGAGAGGTAGTAGATAGGGAGATGGGCTTATAGATGCCATCTGGAGATGTGACAGAACTTTGTCGGGAATGGGCTTATAAATGCCATTTGGAAGTGTCGATCGCATAAGAGATTCCTTAGCGAGGACTTGTGTATTTGAGAAAGACGGATGTTTTCCTGGCTTGTTACAGGTGTTTGATCTTCAATTTCCTCATGCAGATATGCCCTGGCTAGATACAGGTATTGAATCTACAATTGGTTGCTCACAGATATGCCCTGGCTGGATACAGGAATCGAATATGGAAATAGTCGTTAATAGATGTGCCCTGGCTGGATACAGGAATCGAATCTTTGAACTCTTCAGACGTGCCCTGGCTAGATACAGGAATCGAGTCTGGAAACGTGGTCAACAGATATGCCCTGGCTGGATACAGGAATCGAATATGGAGATGTTGTAGTTGATAGATGTGCCCTGGCTGGATACAGGAATCGAATCTTTGAACTTTTCAGACGTGCCCTGGCTAGATACAGGAATCGAGTCTGGAAACTGATCACTCTCAGATGTGCCCTGGCTAGATACAGGTATCGGATCTGGAATTGCGACAGTTGACGGTAATTGTTTTTGGGATTGTCTTTTTCCTGAAAAGGCAAAAACGTAAGTTGTATGCAATGTCATGATGTATGATATGCATGATATCATGATGTTCAACATGAGATAGTGTTGTATGCGTTTCATCATGTATGTAAGCAAGATGTATGAAAATGTGAAATGTTCATGGATGTAATTTCGCCTTAGGAAAGTAAATCCTTGACGAACGGTCGGGGAGTTGCTCCGTGGAAGAGATACTTGGCCGAAGTTTTGATAAGAGGCCTGTGGAAGACTCTAATGATGGATTCCGCTGGGGATAATGACGATAAACTCCGCTGGGGATAATGACGATAAACTCCGCTGGGGATTGAAAGAACTTTGCCGAGGGAGGTCTTCCGTGGTTTTTAGCTGAGGATAACCCAGTTATAAGTCCTTGTGAGGAAATAACTCTAAATAAAACTCGGGAGAGACGTCCGTGCTCCACAGGGGATAAGCTTCCAGAATCTACTGGGGATGAGCTTTAAGACCTGCCGGGGAATGTTGTGTCCTTTCAGGATCGACGGGGAACCAACTCTGCTTGGGGAAAGTACTACTGAACCTTGTTTTACTCTGCGGGGCGTTGAGATGATTTGGCTACATTCTTCAGTTGAACCTACCTTGGTGCCTTGGCGGACAAAACAACCAGACATGCATTAGACAACTTCAATGGCCCCTGTCTCCGATGTCACCTGTAATCGATCTTTCGTTTCATATGCGAATATTTATGAATTAGCAATTTAATGTCAAATGCATATATCAAAAATGAACATTGGACGTTCTTCGCAAGACAAAACAGAAAAAGGAAAACAATGATGATTTGTATGGACAAGTGAACTTGTATTGATTTAAACTTTGCCTGTGAATAGGCGTTTTTTGTACAAGAGGCTGACATCCTAGTAAGAGGACGCCGCCAAATAACATAGAGTTTACAATTTGAAAAAGGAAACAAAACAGCTATGTGAACAATCCCACTGGGTTCCAACTCTGCTATCGCCTTTATATCTCCGAACGTCTCATCGCTTTGTTGCCTAATTTGAAGATGAAGCTGATTGGTCAATGCCGAAATCTGGAGCCAGATAGTTGATGCCGAATTCCGGATGCGAAGTGATCCAATGAGACATAGTGTTACGCTTTTATCCCTAACTTTTGCCTGGACCGCCCTTTCGGGTTTTCAGTCCACCGGGATACCCATTTTTGCCCAAGCCGCCCTTTCAGGTTTTCGACTTGCCGGGTGTACAGATTTTTATTCATTTCATCCCTTATTTTTGCCCGAACCCTTTTGGTTCGCCGGGAAGCCCTTATTTTTGCCTAGGTATGTCAACCTAGCGGGTATTTTATTTATGCGTAGTATTTTTTCACTATGTCTGCATTGGCGGGGTGAGGAAGGTCGTCACCATCCATGGTGGTTAGGATCATGGCTCCTCCTGAGAACACACGTTTAACCACAAATGGCCCTTCGTAAGTAGGGGTCCATTTGCCCCGGGGATCACTTTGAGGAAGGATGATGCGTTTAATTACCAGGTCCCCAACTTGATACTCTTGTGGTCTGACTTTCTTGTTAAATGCCCTGATCATCCGTTTCTGATACGTTTGACCATGACAGATAGCAGTGAGCCTCTTTTCGTCAATCAGATTTAATTGATCAAGTCGAGTCTGGATCCAATCATCTTCATTCAAGTCCGCATCCTTCATTATCCGGAGAGAGGGTATCTGGACTTCAATTGGCAAGACTGCCTCCATGCCATAGACCAAGGAGAAGGGAGTCGCCCCGGTTGAAGTCCTTGCTGAGGTGCGGTACCCATGAAGGGCGAACGGTAACATCTCGTGCCAATCTTTATAGGTCACTGTCATCTTCTGCACAATTTTCTTGATATTTTTATTGGCTGCCTCTACAGCCCCATTCATCTTCGGCCGGTAGGGAGAAGAATTGTGGTGCTGTATCTTGAATTGTTCACAGAGTTTAGTGATCATTTTGTTATTGAGATTGGTACCATTGTCCGTAATGATTCTTTCTGGGACGTCGTACCGACAGATCAGATTATGCCGGATGAAACGTGCCACGACACTCTTGGTTACCATGGCGTAGGAAGATGCCTCAACCCACTTCGTGAAGTAATCGATCGCCACCAAGATGAAGCGATGCCCATTGGATGCCGTCGGTCGGATCTCACCGATCATATCGATGCCCCACATTGCAAAAGGCCAAGGTGCCGTCAGGACATTCAAAGGAACCGGAGGGATATGCACCTTGTCAGCATAGATCTGACATTTATGACAAGTTCGGGCGTGTTGGTAACAATCGGCTTTCATTGTGGACCAGAAATATCCTGCCCGAAGGATTTTCTTAGCCATGGTGTGTCCACTGGAATGTGTTCCAAATGTACCTTCATGCAGTTCCGTCATGATTTTCTCTGCTTCTGCCTTATCCACACAACGTAGCAGAGTTGAATCATGATTCCGTTTGTAGAGAATGCCGTTGCTGAGGAAGAATTTTGCAGCAAACCTCCTCATGAACTTCTTATCATTGACAGATGCACCTTTAGGGTATTCCTGAGCTTCCAAATACCTCTTCACCTCGTGATACCAGGGTTTTTCGGTCACCTTCTCAGCCTCGAGCTCGCAGCAGTATGCCGGTTCGTCCAACTTCCAGATAATGATTCGGGGAGCCTCATTGTCCCATTTAACTTTGAACATTGAAGACATCGTAGCTAGGGCGTCCGCTAGCTGATTCTCCTCTCTAGGGAAGTGTTCGAAAGTTATCTCTTCAAAGTGGGGAAGCAAGGTCAACACATACTCCTTGTAAGGAATAAGATTCGGGTGTTTCGTATCCCACTCGCCTTTGATCTGATTGATCACGAGAGCAGAATCTCCGAAGACACTTAGAAATTTGATCCTTAAGTCGATTGCAGCTTGTAAACCCATGATGCATGCCTCATATTCTGCCATATTGTTGGTGCAGCTGAAACATAATCGGGCGGTGAGGGGAGTATGAGTTCCTTTGGGAGATATGATTACAGCGCCGACGCCGTTACCCAAAGAATTGGAGGCTCCATCAAAATGCATAGACCATCGAGACCCTTCCTCAGGTCCTTCATCCGGTCCAGGTACTTCACAGTCAGTTACCACCATGATGTCTTCGTCCGGAAAATCAAAGTTCAATGATTGGTAATCGTCCACAGGTTGGTGTGCCAAATGATCTGCCAGTACACTTCCCTTAATTGCTTTCTGAGTTGTATACTGGATATCATATTCTGTTAAGATCATTTGCCATCTCGCTATTCTTCCAGACAGAGCGGGCTTTTCAAATATGTACTTGATGGGATCCATTTTTGAAATCAATAAAGTAGTGTGAGTCAGCATATACTGTCTCAGCCGGCGAGCAGCCCATACAAGAGCGCAGCAAGTTTTCTCAAGCAGTGAGTAACGAGACTCACAGTCGGTAAACTTTTTGCTCAAGTAATAAATAGCGTGCTCTTTTCGGCCAGACTCGTCATGCTGCCCCAGCACACACCCCATTGAATTTTCAAGTATTGTCAAGTATAGTATCAGAGGTCTTCCTTCCACCGGTGGCATAAGAATTGGTGGCTCTTGAAGGTATTCCTTTATCCTTTCAAAGGCAGCCTGACATTCATCATTCTAGCGTACTACTTGATCTTTCTTCAGCAATTTGAAGATTGGTTCACAAGTAGCAGTCAGATGTGAGATGAATCGGGCAATATAATTCAGTCGTCCTAGGAAACCTCTGACTTCTTTCTCTGTTTTTGGAGTCGGCATCTCTTGTATGGCTTTTACCTTGGCAGGGTCTACCTGAATACCCTTATCACTTACAATGAAACCTAGCAATTTTCCGGATCTTACCCCAAAGGTGCATTTGTTGGGATTCAACCTTAGCTTGTATAACTTGAGTCGGTCAAACAACTTCCTCAGATGGTCAAGGTGCTCCTCCTCAGTTTGAGACCTCGCAATCATGTCATCAACGTATACCTCAATCTCATGATGGATCATATCATGAAATAAAGCAACCATGGCACGTTGATAGGTTGCCCCAGCATTTTTCAATCTAAATGGCATGACCTTATAACAGAAGGTGCCCCACTGAGTCACAAATGTAGTCTTCTCCATATCCTCTGGAGCCATCTTGATCTGATTATACCCCGAAAAACCATCCATGAAGGAGAACACCTTGTGTTGAGCTGTATTGTCAACAAGGACATCAATGTGAGGTAAGGGGAAGTCATCTTTGGGGCTGGCCCTGTTCAGATCCCTGTAGTCAACACACATTCTGACTTTACCGTCCTTCTTCGGTACTGGCACTACATTGGCAACCCACTGCGGGTAAGAAGTCACTGCGAGGAACCCGGCATCAAACTGCTTCATAACCTCGGCCTTGATCTTTTTAGACATCTCTGGACGCATCCGTCGGACTTTTTGCTTTACTGGAGGGCAATCTTCCTTGGTTGGCAGGTGGTGAACTACAATGTCGGCATCCAACCCAGGCATATCTTCATAGGACCAAGCAAAAATTTCCATGTAATCTTGTAGCATCTGGATCAATCGTTGCTTCATGCTGAGCTCTAGATTGGCACCAATCTTGACCTCTTTCCTATCTGTCTCGGTACCCAGGTTAATTGTCTCCACCAGCTCTTCATGTGGCTGAATAGCTCTTTCTTCCTGGAGTAGCAATCTCGCCAGTTCACCAGGCACTTCGCAATCATCTTCACCTTCGTCTTCGGCCAAATTGATCGGATTTTCGAAGTCATAACTGGCGATAGCAGAGCTGTTACCAGTGAGATCCAGAGTGGATTGAAACCTGTATAAGTGAGTGTGTGTAAATATAGCTGTTTTGCAATATATATAACACAGAAAGGAAAAAGAGCACAAGATTTGAAATGCAACAAACGTCCAATGTTTTGATTGATGATATATGAAAATGTCATACAAAAAGCCCTCACAAATGGAGCTACGATGCCCCGGGTAGGACACCGAGCCAACAAAGTTTTAACATATTGTTTGTTACAAATTGGAAATCGAAAGAAATTAATTACTGCGTGACAAATGTGATAGGGGTAAAATCCTTTGCCGTCCAGTTGCTTGGTCCGTTGCTGGTAGTCGGGTAGATCCAACTGTCAAATTCTGCTTCCTCTACATCCTCCTCAATAGCATTCACCCTTGAGCTGGAGATAAACACCGGAGCCTTTCTGACCTTCTCTTTGCGCACAGCTTTCTGAGCCTCTGCAGTAAAGCCCAGCCCAAACTTGTCGTTCTTCTGAGTGAAGTCAGGAAGCTGACCCCAGTTTGCACAATTGCCCTTCTGAACCACAGCCCGGGCATCCCTTAGGGAAGCCATCTTCAAGGAAACATTCTCTTCAACTGTTGTCTCTGCAGCTGCTGAAATTGGATGTACCTCCTCGAAATGCTGAAAGGGGGTTTCAATAAACTCTCCATCCATCTCAATGTATCTGAAGGAATTCAAATGGCTCACCATATACTCCTCTTCTCCTTGCACAGTGACGATCTTCCCCCTGACGGGATACTTCAGCTTCTGGTGCAAGGTGGAGGTCACTGCCCCAGCTTTATGGATCCAAGGTCGACCCAGTAGACAAGAGTACGATGGACGTATATCCATCACATAAAAAGTAGAGTCAAACACTTGAGAGCCTACACGAATAGGGATGTTAACCTCTCCATGAACCATCCTTTTTGAACCGTCAAAGGCCCTGACGATGATATTGCTGGGCTTCAATTCCAGGCCTTCATAATCCAGACGGTCTAAAGCCTTTTTCGGTAGAACATTCAAAGAAGAACCAGTATCCACCAATACATGCGCCAGAGTAGTGCCCCTGCATTCGATAGAGACATGCAGGGCATCATTGTGGTCTCTTCCCTTCGCAGTCAGGTCAGCATCTGAGAAACCCAAGCCATTGTCTGCTGTCAGATTCGCTATGCAATCAGTGAACTGGACTGCAGACGTTTCCTGCGGCACATGGGCCGTCTTGAGAAATGAGATCAAGGCCTTAGCGTGGGCCTCGGAGCATAGCAATAAGGAGAGCAGGGAGATTTTGGAGGGCGTATGCCCCAGCTGCTCGACAACATTGAAATCACTTTTCTTTATTATTTTCAGAATCTCCTCCATTTCTTGTCGGGAGGCCTCAGCATTTATGGGTATTGGTGCCTCCATCCGGGCAGGCTCTTCTTCAATCTCTTTGCCCCGAGCATTTGATGACTCAGCAGCAGGGGACACAACTTGATCAGCAACAGGAACAAGTAAACTTGTAGGTTTTATAAGGAGGGGTTTTCGAATAGCGGGCGGTGCAATATCAGGCGAGAAGAGCCTGCCACTGCGGGTGACCTTGGCTGGACCAGTGATATCGCAGATACTGGCGCCAGTGTCGAATTCTTGTTTGATTCCATTTACATACACGTCTGCCCCATAATGCCAGGGGACAGCTTTATCAGACATGTAGGGGAGAGGCCCCGGGACAGTAATAATCACAGGTGCAACAGTCATGATTTGAACAGGCTTCTTCGAGGGAGCCTTGATTGGATTTTTGAAGATGGTAACCACATAAATTTCTTTTATCGGAACCAATTGAACAGCAGACTTCTTAAACAGAATCTCCTTGCTATCCATTAGGCTTTGGATGCCTAACCTCAGCAAGGGACAACCAGACAGGGAAACAGCACAGAACAGGCAACCTTCACCGCAACCCGGAAATAAACCGGCCCGCAGTAGGTTCTTCTTAACGGTCTTCAGAGGGGTAACAACTTCATCTACCGAAATAGCGTACACTTCTTCCTCAACGGCATTTACTCTATGCTGGGGCATAGGAGCAGTTACGACATTTGGTCTCTCCGGCGCTTCAAACTGAATTTCCTTTGCGTCAATCAGATCTTGCACTTTGTTTCTCAAGGCCCAGTAATCATCAGTAGTGTGCCCGGGACTATCAGAATGATAAGCACACCGGGCATTTGGGTTATACTTAGGTGACGCAGTGTTGACGACCTTAGGAGCTTCTTTGAGGGTCACCAGGTTGGTGGATAACAGTTGGGGTAAAATTTGAGATAAGGTCATACTCAGCCGAGTATACTGCCTCTTGGGCCTTTCGCTTCTTTGTTGATTGTACTGCTGAGGAGCAGCAACAGGTTTGGAGATGACCAAAGCATTGACGGCTTGGCGATTTTCGGGCTTGACTTGTCTTCTAGGACCATAGACGGCACTTGCTTCTTTCTTAAACGGCCTCTTCTCAGCACTGGTGGAGGCAGCCTTTTGTATTTTGCCTGACCTGATGCCAGCTTCAATTCTTTCTCCCGTCAATATCAAATCTGTAAACCCAGCGGAGGAGTTACCAACCAAATGATTGAAAAATGGACCAGACAACGTCCCTAGAAACATATCAACCAGCTCTCTATCAGTTAACGGAGGTTGCACCCTGCCAGCCAAATCTCTCCATTTTTGAGCGTACTCTTTGAACCCTTCACCCGTTCCTAGTGACATACCCTGAAGTTGGGTACGCGTAGGAGCGAGATCAGAATTGTATTGGTATTGTCTGTAAAATGCGGTTGCCAAATCTTCCCAGTGTCGGATGCTAGCTCCATCTAATTGGTAAAACCATTCAAGCTGTGACCCCGAGAGGCTATCTTGGAAGAAGTGAATCCAGAGGTTCTTATCTGCCGTGTAAGGTTGGATTTTCCTTACGTACGACCTTAGATGTAGCTTTGGACAGGAGACCCCATCATACTTGGCGAAGGCAGGCGCCTTAAACTTGTGTGGAATTACTACCCCAGAAGATAACCCCAAATCTCCGAAATCTAGCCCCGGCACGTTCTGAATTTCCATGGCGCTCAAGCGGTCCTCCAATTGCTTGTATCTGTCAGCAGCAGGTGGGTATTGTTCGTCGTTATAGTCCGTCTCGTTGTCGGAGACGACGGGACTAGGAGCTCCTCCCCCTTGGGGACTGTTTTTCTCAGCAGAAGAAGTGGTTGGATCAGCTTCATTATGGAGTGTGTTCCCAAATCTGCGTCCGATGTTGAACAATGCAGTCCTCTTTTTCTTCTTCTTCTTCAGGAGTAGAGTCTTCAACTCTTGCTGACCTTGGGCTAGGCTTAGGACCATCTCTTGAAACTGTGCACTTTGGGCCTGAAGGACCTTGATTGCTTGCTCACTGGAGGAGTCTGGATTCATGATGACTGTGCAAAATAAACAGCGAAGTAGATTAAGCAACCTGTGAAATAGGGTACCTGTTATGCATATGGTGCAATGGAATGCGTATGTTTTATGTTTTCAAAGACAAACAAGATTCAACTTTGTAGACAAAAAGGGAAACACACTTCATTAGATTAAAATTTCAATTGTTCAACAACTTGCCCTTAGGCATTACAGGAATGAAAAATACTGGAAAGGAAATAAACTACAAAAGGAAACAATCAAAGCTCAATCAATGCTCCCATGGCCTCCTCTTTTCAGTGCTGATATAGTTGTTCAGGACCCGTTCTTCTTCCAATTGCTTAGTCAGCCTCTGGATCTTCCGTTCCTGCTCGTTGAATTTTTCCCGATAGAAATCCCGTTCTTCCTTTAGCTGCGCCCAAGATCTCTTCATGGTGTCAAAATCAGTAGGTATCTGAGGAGGGAGGACAGTTGGAGGAACCCCATCTTCATCAGGAGTTTCAAGAATGAGAGGTCTAACAGCTTCGTAGGGCATACCTAACTTCTGAGCACGGATGCGGACCCATTTGCAATAGGGCTTCAATGGCAGGGAAGTCTTTGGTCCCAACTCATGTGGGTCAGCTTTGTGGATTCTGTCCCAAGCTCTAATGAATCCCTGGCGTAGTTTGTCGCTGTCTGCCTGAAACTCAAAATGGAAGTGAGGAACCAGCATTTCATGAGGCCCATCTCCTCTGGCTCTTCCAAACTGACGGAGAGCTAAACACGGATTGTAAGAGATTCCTCCTTGGATACCAATCAACGGGACATTAGGGTATTCTCCGCAACGGTCGATAACAGCTACCTCATCCAAACCTCTGAGAGTCCAGGTGATGTCATTATCAGTGAGAGACATTAACCTCCGAGCCCAACCTTTTCCTTCTTCATTCTTCAGCACGAACTTAGGAAGGTGCGAAATAAACCACCTTACTAGCAAAGGAGCACAACACCACGGAGTTCCCCGTTTTCGAGCAGTACGAGCATAGAGTTGTTGTAGAATATCTCCCAAAAGAGTGGGTATCGGATTCCGAGACATGAAGATCCTTATGACATGGATACTGATAAAAGTGTCAGGGTTGGGAAACAACACCAGACCATAGATCAAAAGAGCTAGAATATCCTCATATGCCTTGAAGTCCAAGTCATTCCAGAAATCATTAGCCTTGCCAACCAGAAATTTGACCAAAAAGCCCTTGATCCCATTTCTAGTTTCCTAGTTGGACAAAACCTCTTCCTTGGTCAAGGGGAGAATTGCAGCAATCTCCTCAGGCCTAGGAGTCTTTTCCAAACCAGTGAATGGAGTTTGTTCCAAGACAGGGATCCCAAGCAAATAAGAAAATTCTTCCAGGGTGGGAACCAGCTGGAAGTCTTGAAAGGTGAAGCAATGATACAGAGGGTCATAAAATTGGGTCAGAACATTTATCAGTTGTTGGTCCCATTTTGCAGTGATCAAGCCAAGGAGAGAACCATGTCTGTTGATGAAGGAAGAAGTGTTTGGAATCCTCCCAACCAAATCCTTGAGTAAGACTGGTGGTTGAACAAAGTTGAGCCGGACAGTATTTCTACGCACGGGCATCATGATGTCCTACAAAACAGAGCAAAGATGAAACCTTTTTGTCTTTGAAATGGGTTAGCCTTTTATACAGGATGCATGCAATGGTATGATGGCATGATGCTATGATGAAGCACACCACAAGTATTCACATAGGCAAATAAGGCACACAAGTCACACAAGACACCCTTAGGTTTCAGGCCAGCATGAGTTTCAGGTATTACCCTCTTTTGGTTTTGTTGGTTAAAACCTGTCCTATCAAAAGTAACCGGGTTCTAGAGGATCTCAAATCATTGGCTACCCTCAATCGGTCATAACTCCAGCATCGCAATCTTTTCTCGCGGCCAGAACCATCTCGAGAGTTTAGCCTCAATGAGTGTAGCATACTGCTACTGTCCTAATAGCCAAGTTGGTCAATTTAGGGTTCTAAGGTTGGTTGGTGTTTAACGACCCCTTAGAAGACCTATATTCTCCCCGTTACAACACAAGGGATATAAGTACAGACTAAGATGCCACACCAACGTAGCCACTGCTTCACCCATGTCGGTCTACGCCGGACAGGTCCCTCACAGATTATGCTACCTAAAAAGGATATATCCCAGATCCGGGTTAGGATCTATGAACTCCGATGCAAAGCCCACAAATATAAAAGCAAACAAAGCAAACAATTGAAAACAAAAGTGATCTAAGCCCTAAGGTTACTCCACTTTTAAAAGTTATCCCCAGCAGAGTCGCCAGTTCTGTGATACGGTGGGAGAACTGACTTGAGGTTTTGCGTTTGTATTCGCAAATGTTTCGGTTGAGCAAGAGTCGCCACCGACTTTTTATTTTATCCTAAGGAAAGGTTAAAAAGCACAGCAAAAACCTTTTTGAGATGTTTTCTTGGGTTCGGGGAGTAGATTATAGAAAGGGAAGGTATTAGCACCCTTTCTATCCATGGTTATCCATGGGCTCTTAGTTACTTGCTTAGATCACTTGCCTTTGTTTTCAATTGTTTTAAATGGTGCTTGAGTGTGTGGGTTTTGAAAATGTTTTGAAAAGATGCCAATGTGGTGGCAACCTTTGTAATGATCCATGTGGGGATGTATACAAAGATGTATGTCTTTTGAAAAGGTTTTCATTTGTTTTTGAAAGTTGTTTTTTGAAAGTGTAGTGTTGTGTGGTTTTGAAATTAGGCAAGTGTTAAGTTTGATTCAAGTAACTAAGAGGTTATCTACTCCTAAATTTCTCAAAAAAACTATTGCTATGTTTTAACCCTTTTAACAAGTTTGTTCCACCATTGTATTTGGTGGACAATCTTGTGTTAGGATGTGAAAGGGACAGGCGCGGGTCATCGTTTAGACCATAATTGCAACGACGTTAAATGTCTTTGGGCAATTTTCTTTAAGGGACTTGATCATTTGTTTTTGTTTGTTTTGAAAAGTTTTGTCGAGGGACCATGATCATTCAAGTTGTTTGCTTTGCCCAAAGAAGTTCAACATACAATATGGCCCAATTTTGAAAGGCAACAAGTGGAGTACCCTAGGGGGTGCAAGTGTGGTTTGTGTGTCCATTTTCATGCTTGTTTATCTTGAGATTAGGTCATAACTATTTTCATCGTTTTTCGCATACAAACCCTAATTCTAACATATTATCATTAGAAAGCAATAAAGTGCGAAATTAAAATTACTAAGCTATTACAAAACCAAATATGGGAAGGGGGGTACAAATGTTCAAATGGGGATATTGACAAGAATTTAAATCTACATTATTACATCATTTTGAATATTTGCAAATTAATCAATGTACAAAAATTAAATAAGAATGCAAGATGCAAAAGAAATGTTTTGTATATATATGAAAAAATGTTATTTATGTAAAAGAGAAAAGAAAATAAAAATATATTATTTTTTGAGTATTTTGAATTTGGGGCAAAAACCCTAATTTTAAAAGAAAATGCATTATTATCTAATTTTAATACAACTATTTATTTATTATTTATAAAAATAAAATAAAATGAAGTATATTATGGAAAAAGTATTTTTGTATCAAATATTAATAAAAATAAAAATTCAAGTATTTTTATATTTTTAACTTAAATATATTGATAAACATATATAATATATATATTAAATCTTAAATATGTATTATACACAAAAAAAATATTTATTTAATATTTTAATGAAATAAAGAAAAAGAGTATTTTTTATGTGAAATATTTTCAGAAGGTAAATAAAAATAAAAATGTATTTACACTATTTTTCTATTTATTCTAATAATAGTATATATATAATATTTATGTATAAACAAAGGAAATAAACAAATAAATATGCAATAAATACAAAAAATGATGGAAAAAATATTTTTAATTTTTTAATGTCATGAGAAAAAATAAACAAGTCAAACATGAAAGGAAAAAGTCAAAAATGTTAAAAAATGAACAAATGGGCTCAGGGGGGTGTGAATAAAAAAAAAGTGGTGTGAAGAGCAAAATAACACAGGCCCAGCCCACTCCACTTCTTCTTCAACCTTTGGCCAAAACGCGCGCCTTGTTTCAGAGATTCAAACATCCTGATTCTTTGAGATTTTGCACAAACTTTCAACACAAAACATGTCAAGCATTGAATCACGATTCCAAATATATAAAAAACTCATCCTAACTCTCAGAAATGAGAGAGAATTTTATCAATCCCAAATCTTGACCTAAACTTTCTGCCATTTTCAAAGCTTAAATTCTCTCTACTCAGGCAAAAGAAATGAAATGTAAAGATATGTACATGTTTAGGGCTATGAGTAGAACCTTGTTTCTTCACAAAGTTAAGACTAAAGATGCATGATAAGAGAGATACGAGTTCAAAGTTTTACCTGTGCAGTTGAACTTCTATCTGGAGAATGAGGAACTTTCAGTGCAATGTAATGATTGGAAAAGCTTCCTTGAGGTCCAGGGATGCTGTTTCAATGCTTACTTTGTCTTGAGAGTTTCTGAATCAAGCTATGGAACTTCAACTGCAAAAGGAAAAAATGAAAATGGTGGAAACTGTTAGGGTGATTACAGGTCAGGTTTTAGGCCATGGTTAGTATGTTGTAAGGAAGGTAGAGGAACATGTTTGGACAAGAATGCTCGAAGGGATTGAGAGATAGCACTCAATCTGCAGGGGTTCCCCTGTTTGTGCAGTTTCAAGGTGATTAGGGCAATGGGAGTGTTTTAGATGGCAAGGGCTCGTGTGTTAGCTTGCATATGTTCTTCTGAATGTGTTTGATAACTTCTCTCTTGTGTTTCTATGCTGAGATGAGATATGGTACAAGTTATGCAATGTTACTTGAAAATGAAGCAAGCAATGGTCACTTTGTGTTTTAGGTCAGTAGGGGCCTCTAATCCTGCTGCATAAGCCTCTCTTGATCAGAGCAATATGCCCATAATCTTGTGCCAAAAGGATTTTGCTTGTACCTTCTTGATTTGCAATTGGACATAAAGTTAATCTTTTCAAAAATGGAAAGTTCACTTTATCTAGTTTAGGATTAATCCACTATGCAATGTTAGAACACAAAGAACATGGTCTTAACACATTGAATATGCATTAAATTATTGAGTATGGAATGGTTCAAGGACCTGTAATCAAGCATAAAGCAAGCTGATTTCAAATTTGCAAAGTTATGAACATGTTTTGATGAAGAACAAAAGTGAATTTTTGCCAACTTGTGAAATTCGAATCTCTCAAGTTATGAGGTTGTTTGAGAAGTTTTTGGACATTTTGGAAAGCTTGGAATGTGTACTACAATCCATATTTGAAATGCAAATCAAAATTCCAAGTGGAAGGGTATGAAAAGTGGCCTTAAAGTGGGGTAGAAAACCTTGTCAAAATAGGTTAAAATTTCACTAAGTTAAAAATGGTTTAGTGCCCTTATTCAAAAAATCGTAACTTGAGATACAAGCTTCAAATGAGAAAACTTTGTGAATCAAAGTTGTAGATTATGCAACAAGCTACAACTTTCATGTTTTGACTTTTGTTTGAATCCAAATGGATCTTGGTGAAAAGATGGGGCAAAGTTGGGAAAAAATTAGGGTTTTTCATAACTTAGAAAAATTCTAAGTTATGAAAAATTCCATTTTCAAACCCTAATTTGCATTTTGTGATTTCTTGGTGAACAAGTTTCATGATTTGGCAAGTTTTGATGAAAAATGAATCTTGATTCTTGATTTTGACCAAAAAGTCAAAGTTTGACTTTTCAGTGTACAGTCAAAATTGATCAATTGACTGGGAAATTCAACTGTCAATCTTGTGTACTTGGGATTTTTTGAACTTGATGAACATGTCAAGATAATTCCATGGGGTCCTTGAGTCCATATGTGAGCTTGGTTTGCCATTGGCTAGGTCAAACAGTCAAAAATTGCCTTTGTGCAGTCAAAACCCTAAAAATGACCATTTTGCCCTTTTGATGATCTGATCAAATTTCTTGGAGAATTGTGATCCAAACTTGATCAAATGGTTCATATGAGTTCAATATGTTGATATGGGTCAAATTTCATGAGATTTGACTGTCAATTGGCCACAGTTGACTTTTTCCCCAATACAGCTGACTTCTAGGTCAACTGTCCAATTGACTGGGAAAAACTTGGAATCAAGACTTGAAACTTGGTGAGGGTAAACTTGGGAGTCCAATATGAAGCATGAAAGTCATCTTAGGCTTTTTAGGTCAAAACATCCTTAGGCAAACACAAACCCTAATTTGAGTCCACAGTGCAAGGAGAAGTCTTGAGCAGAGGAAACCCTAACTGGATCTTGATCTTCAAGGGTCTTGTGATGAGAAAATGTTGAGGAAATGGGAGGGCAAATTTTGGGGTACAACAGACGGAGTTTAAATGACAAAGTCTTGAAAAAATGCTTGAAGACATGAAAGCATCAAATTTTCTTGTGGTATTGTTACACTTGAATGAAATTGAATGGAATTGGATAGTATTTTCTTGAATCATGAATGAAAGGGTTCGAATAAACTTTGAACACATGTCAACTTGAATCCGGAATAACGATGAACGTCTTTGTGATGCGTATGAACTCTGACTTGAAACAAAACCTCGCAGTCTGTACTTTACCTTCCAAGAAAGCCATATGAACAATGCTTAAGACTCTTTGCCAACTTTAATCCAATCAAAATCTTGAACTCAAATCAAACTTCAAATCCAAATCACACTTGCATTCTCAATGAACTCCTAACTTCAATCTTGAAATTTTATCAATGAATAGAAACCCTGATTTTTAATGAATTTTTCTTTTCTGAACCAATATTTCTTTTCCTTTACCATACCATTCTTCAAATGCAACTCGAATTCCCAACACATATTAGATGAAAATTCAAGGGAAACCTTGGTCCTAAAGTTAATTTTTCAAAGCTTACTTTAACCGAAGTCAACAGATCTTATCCACATATCTTTGAAATTGGCCCATGATTATGCATCTCAAGGTCTCATAAGAGCTTGTAAGCCCATCAACCAGGTATGCCATGTTGAACAAACCCTGCCTTGAATGCCTTGAACCTTGAATTAACTTGCATGAATTCTCTTATGAGAAACCTACTTCAACCCAAACCTACTTGCATCGCAGATAACAAATGACAATGATGAGGACAATGATTGCCTTGGTTAAGGAGAAATCTATGAATTCATATCTTAGGTCATGAACCACGCTTCACAATTCAATCCTCAGCCCTTAGCGATCGGTTATTTCAACTTGAGATTAGTGTCATAAGGAACATCTTACAGATGGATGATAAAGTCTGAATCACAGAAGAATTCCCTTGATGTGAAACCCTCACAATCTTGATTCCTCGTTCAGACGCACAGAGAAATATCCGGATAAAACATCTTTGAACCATGATTCAACAAAACCTAATTTGATTAACTGAGGAGTAGATGATTGTCATGTCACAGTCATTAATCCTAATCAAATGACAAGCATACTTATAGGAAAGGACGTCATGATTCAAAGCCCACATATGCTAGGTCACGTCCTAGAGTTCTTGACCAGAATGACCTACAATCGGTTGTTTATCAGAAGATAATAGCCTTGCTGCTTGAGGGAGAAGAAGTCCTTTATTGGATATGAGCGCCTTAACCACTATGAAACCCTAGTATCGCACAACCACTGAACTTTGAACCTCAGAGCTGTATTGAATGAAATGTATGCCACGTTAGTGACCTAATGAAAAAGATGCATATGAATGCAAAAGTCTAAGCCAAAAATAAAGGAAATTCGGAGGGCAAATTTTAGGGTGCAACAGGGCTGCTCGCCGGCTGAGACAGTATATGCTGACTCACACTACTCTGTTGATTTCAAAAATGGATCCAATAAAGTACATATTCGAAAAGCCTGCCCTGTCTGGAAGAATAGCAAGATGGCAAATGATCTTGACAGAATACGACATCCAGTACACGACTCAGAAAGCAATCAAGGGAAGTGTATTGGCAGACCATTTGGCATACCAGGTAGTAGATGACTACCAGTCAATGAACTTTGAGTTTCCGGACAAGAATATCATGGTAGTGACTGATTGTGAAGTACCTGGACCGGATGAAGGATCTGAGGAAGGATCCCGATGGTCTATGCACTTTGACGGAGCCTCCAACGCTTTGGGTAACGGTATCGGCGCTGTAATCATATCCCCTCAAGGCACTCATACTCCACTCACTGCCCGGCTATGTTTCAACTACACCAACAACATGGCGGAGTATGAGGCATGCATCATGGGACTTCAAGCTGCAATTGACTTAAGGATCAAGTTTCTGAGTGTCTTCGGAGATTCCGCTCTCGTGATCAATCAGATCAAAGGCGAGTGGGATACGAAACACCCAAACCTTATTCCTTATAAAGAATGTGTGTTGACATTGATCTCCCAGTTCACAGAGATAACTTTTGAACACTTCCCAAGAGAGGAGAATCAGTTGGCGGACGCGCTAGCTACGATGTCTTCCATGTTCAAAGTCAAATGGGACAATGAGGCTCCCCAGATCATCATCTGGAAACTGGATAAACCTGCATATTGTTGTGATCTTGAGGCTGAGATAGTAACTGAAAAACCCTGGTATCATGAGGTGAAGAGGTATCTGGAAGCTCAAGAATACCCTGAAGGTGCATCTGTCAACGACAAAAAGTTTCTGAGAAGGTTCGCAGCAAAGTTCTTCCTCAGCAACAGTATTCTATACAAGCGAAACCATGATTCAACCTTACTGCGTTGTGTGGATAAGAATGAAGCAGAAAGGATCATGGCAGAACTGCATGAAGGTACCTTCGGAACGCATTCCAGTGGACATACCATGGCAAAGAAAATCCTTCGGGCAGGATATTTCTGGTCCACAATGGAAGCCGACTGTTACCAACATTCTCGGACATGTCATAAGTGCCAGATATATGCTGATAAGGTGCACATTCCTCCAGTCCCTCTGAATGTCTTGACTGCACCTTGGCCTTTTGCAATGTGGGGCATTGATATGATCGGCGAGATCAAACCTACGGCATCCAACGGACATCGCTTCATCCTGGTAGCGATTGATTACTTTACAAAGTGGGTTGAAGCAGCTTCCTACGCTACTGTAACCAAGAATGTCGTGGCACGGTTTATTCGGCACAACCTGATCTGTCGATACGGCGTCCCAGAAAGGATCATTACGGACAATGGTACCAATCTTAACAACAAGATGATCACTGAGCTCTGCGAGCAATTCAAGATACAGCACCACAACTCTTCTCCTTACCGGCCGAAGATGAATGGGGCTGTCGAAGCGGCAAATAAGAATATTAAAAAGATTGTGTAGAAGATGACAGTGACCTATAAAGATTGGCACGAGATGTTACCGTTTGCTCTTCATGGGTACCGTACCTCAGCGAGGACGTCAACCGGGGCAACTCCTTTTTCCTTGGTCTATAGCATGGAGGCAGTCTTGCCGATTGAAGTCTAGATACCCTCTCTCCGGATAATGAAGGATGCATATATGAGCGAAGATGACTGGATCCAGACTCGACTTGATCAATTAAACCTAATTGACAAAAAGAGAGTCACTGCTATTTGTCATGGTCAAACGTACCAAAAACGGATGATCAGGGCATTTAACAAGAAAGTCAGACCACAAGAGTATCAAGTTGGGGACCTGGTAATCAAGCGCATCATTCTTCCTCAAAGTGATCCCAGGGGAAATGGACCCCCACATACGAAGGGCCATTTGTGGTTAAACATGTGTTCTCAAGAGGAGCCATGATTCTAACCACCATGGATGGTGACGACCTTCCTCACCCCGCCAATGCAGACATAGTAAAAAGATACTACGCATGATAAAAGACCCGCTAGGTTGACATACCTAGGCAAAAATTAGGGCTTCCCGGCAAACCAAAAGGGTTCGGGCAAAATGAGGGATGAAAAAATGAAAAAATCTGTACACCCGACAAGTCGAAAACCTGAAAAGGCGGCTTGGGCAAAAATGGGTATCCCGGTGGACTGAAAACCCAAAAGGGCGGTCCAGGCAAAAGTTAGGGATTAAAGCGTAATACTATGTCTCATTGGATCACCTTGCATCCAGAATCCGGTATCAACATCAGGTTCAAACGGCATCAATCAATCAGCTTCATCTTCAACTGAGCAGCCAAGTGATGAGACGCTCGAAGATATAAAGGCGATAGCAGAGTCGGAACCCAGTGGGATTATTCTTTTCACATAGCTGTTTTGTTTTCCTTTTCACAAAATTGTAAAAACTCTGTTTGTTCGGCGGCGTTCTCTTACTAGGACGTCAGCCTCTTGTACATAAACGCCTATTTACAGGCAAATTCAAAAATCAATACAAATCCACTTTTCAGACCAATTGCCAATTGCTTTTCCTTTTTCTGTTTTGTTTTGCGAAGAACGTCCAATGTTCAATTGTGATATATGCATTTGACACTAATTGCTAACTCATAAATATTTGCATGTGAAACAGATGATTAATAACAGGTAACATCAGAAACAGGGGCAATAATGAGTTGTCTAAGCAATCTAATTGCTCTGTCCACCAAGGTTCCAAGGTAAGTTCGGCTGAAAAATGTAACCCAGATACCTTCACTCCCTACAGAGTAAGACAAAAATCAGCAATGCTCTCCCCAAGCAGAGTTGGTCTCTCATCAGCCCTGAAAAGGCACAGCATTCTCCAGCAAGTCAGCAACACTCTCCCCAAGCAGAGTTAATCTACTGTCAGCCATAAGGAAGATGGGTATTCCCAGAAGATCTCAACATTCCCCAATGGAGTATACAAACATTCCTAACAAGCATCCCCGGCAGTCTTGATCTAAGATTGTTCCCCGGTAGAATACTGAACCCCAGTGGAACCATTCCCCAGTCCAATCTGAAAAGATCTCCCCAGGAGAACTCAATCAATCTCCCCAGTAGATTCTGGAAGCTTATTACCTGCAGAGTACAAACGCTCCCCCAGCTTTATTCAAAGGTTATTTCCCCACCAGGATATAACTGGGTTATCCTCAGCCAATTGCCACGGAAAGATCGTCCCCGGTGAAATCTTCCTATCCCCCAGCGGAGTTCATCAAATCTTCCAACAAAACTCAACAATGGTATCCCCAGCGGAGTTATCATCAACATCTCAGCAAAGTACTTCTCTTCCCACAGAGCATTCCCCGCAGAGTAATCTATTCTCCGAGTTTATTCCCCAATGGAGTCATCTTCTCCTACCGGTATTTTTGCAACCATCATCCCCAGCGGAAACAAAGAACTCTTCTCCTCAAACAGCAAGCCCAGGATTTAACTTCCCGGCACCCGTCAAAGATTTACTTTCCTAGACAAAAAATACATTCATGAACATCACATCTTCATACATTATAGCATGTACATACGCATCATGAACATACAATCTCATTTATTTTGAGAACATCACGCATGTCATACATCATGACATCGCATACAACTAACGTTTTGTCTTTTAAGGACAAAGGTCAATACAAAGATAATTACTATCAACTGTCGTGGTTCCAGATCCGATTCCTGTATCTTGCCAGGGTGTATCTGTTGACGACTAATTCCAGACTCGATTCCTGTATCTTGCCAGGGCACGTCTGAAGAGTTTGAAGATTCGATTCCTGTATCTTGCCAGGGTGTATCTGTTGACGACTATATTTCAGACTCGATTCCTGTATCCTGCCAGGGCACGTCTGAAGAGTTTGAAGATCCGATTCCTGTATCTTGCCAGGGTGTATCTGTTGACGACTATATTCCATACTCAATTCATGTATCTTGCCAGGGCACGTCTGAAGAGTTTGAGGATCCGATTCCTTTATCTTTCTAGGGTGTATCTGTTGACGACTAATTCCAGACTCGATTCTTGTATCCTGCCAGGGCACGTCTGAAGAGTTTGAAGATCCGATTCCTGTATCTTGCCAGGGTGTATCTGTTGACGACTAATGCCAGACTCGATTCCTGTATCCTGCCAGGGCATGTCTGAAGAGTTTGAAGATCCGATTCCTGTATCTTGCCAGGGTGTATCTGTTGACGACTAATTCCAGACTCGATTCCTGTATCTTGCCAGGGCACGTCTGAAGAGTTTGAAGATCCGATTCCTGTATCTTGCCAGGGTGTATCTATTGACGACTAATTCCAGACTCGATTCCTGTATCCTGCCAGGGCACGTATGAAGAGTTTGAAGATCTGATTCCTGTATCTTGCCAGGGTGTATCTGTTGACGACTAATTCCAGACTCGATTCCTGTATCCTGCCAGGGCACGTCTGAAGAGTTTGAAGATCCGATTCCTGTATCTTGCCAGGGTGTATCTGTTGACGACTAATGCCAGACTCGATTCCTGTATCCTGCCAGGGCACGCCTGAAGAGTTTGAAGATCTGATTCCTGTATCTTGCCAGGGTGTATCTGTTGACGACTAATGCCAGACTCGATTCCTGTATCCTGCCAGGGCACGTCTGAAAAGTTTGAAGACCCGATTCCTGTATCTTGCCAGGGTGTATCTGTTGACGACTAATTCCAGACTTGATTCCTGTATCTTGCCAGGGCACGTATGAAGAGTTCGAAGATCCGATTTCTGTATCTTGCCAGGGTGTATCTGTTGACGACTAATTCCATACTCTATTCCTGTATCCTGCCAGGGCACGTCTGAAGAGTTCGAAGATCCGATTCCTGTATCTTGCCAGGGTGTATCTGTTGACGACTAATTCCAGACTCGATTCCTGTATCCTGCCAGGGCACGTCTGAAGAGTTCGAAGATCTGATTCATGTATCTTGCCAGGGTGTATCTGTTGACGACTAATTCCAGACTCGATTCCTGTATCCTGCCAGGGCACGTCTGAAGAGTTCGAAGATCCGATTCCTGTATCTTGCCAGGGTGTATCTGTTGACGACTAATTCCAGACTCGATTCCTGTATCCTGCCAGGGCACGTCTGAAGAGTTCAAAGATCTGATTCCTGTATCTTGCCAGGGTGTATCTGTTGACGACTAATTCCAAAATCGATCGCTGTATCCTGCCAGGGCACGTCTGAAGAGTTTGAAGATCCGATTCCTGTAACTTGCCAGGGTCTGTTGACGACTAATTCCAGACTCGATTCCTGTATCCTGCCAGGGCACGTCTGAGGAGTTTGAAGATCCGATTCCTGTATCTCGCCAGGGTGTATCTGTTGACGACTATTCTCCGGACTCGATTCCTGTATCTTGCCAGGACACGTCTGAAGAGTTTGAAGATTCTATTCCTGTATCCATCCAGGGCACATCTACATAAAGAGTTTGAAGATCAACCCCTGTAACAGGCCAGGTAATTATTTTCTTTCTCAGGTACGCAAGTTCTCGCTAAGGAATCTCTTACGCGATCGACAACCTCCCGATGGCATCTATAAGCCCATCTCCACATATCAACAGTCTCCAGATGGCATATATAAGCCCATCCTCCTATCCATCATCTCTCCAAATGGCATCTGTAAGCCCATTCCCTACATCACGCTGCTGACATTCTACTATGTGAGTGCAAATTTCTGGGCACTCTAGTGTTCAATCATCTTCCACCTTCGGATTACAAAAGGCACGCCAGCCAATCTACATCCTCAGGTCTAAGAAGATTGAACAGGGGCAACTGTTGTACCCCAAAATTTTCCCTCCCATATTCTTCAAGATTTCCCAAGATCAATCTCCAGATGGTTCAAAATCTCTCAAGAGTTGCACAGTCCAATTGCCTCCTAACACAGTCAAAATTAGGGTTTTGGTTCTGGAAAAGAAATTGAGATTTTCAAGGGTCCAATCAAGTCCTATATGCCTCTATACATTGTCAAGCATCCTTATGTCAAGTTTCAAGACTCACAGCATCAAATTGGACAGTCAAAAACCCTAATTGCTTCACAGTCAACTGCAGAGGCAAAATGGTCATTTGACAGTCAAAAGTCAAAAATTTTGGTCAACATCTTATTTTGAAGCCACAAACATCATTTGATCAATTCTTGATCATGATTTCATGAGCATGACTCAAAAAGTCTCAAGATGCAAAAGTTTCTATTTTTGGACAGTTGAAAAGTCAACTGCAAATTGACCAAGGCATAACTTTTTCATGGTTTATCAGAAAAATCCCATCCAATGCTCATTTTGAAGGGGATGACATTTCCTACAAGTCATCTTCACACTCCAAGTCCAAGAAATGCTCTCACAAAAAGTTATCAATTTCAACATTATAGGTCATTTTTAAAAGTCAACAAAAAGGCACTTTAAGTCAAAGACCATAACTTGAGATTGTTAAATCAAAATGTCATGGTACCAAAGGCATTGGTTAGAGGACTTCAAGACCTTTCCAAAATGTCCAAGAACATGTTCATAGCTTCAAAATTGAGCAAGATATGCATTGGAGAAGTTGGGAAATTTTTGGGAACTTTCAAAAGTCAACTTTGCCTAAAACACTTCAAAATTGCTAATGGGCCTCAAATTCTTTCTTGAATCATTACCCAAAGCCTATGCACGACCCATTGAGCTTAAAAGGATTTATTTTCTTATTTTTAATTAATTAATTGAATTTTTATTCTTATTAATTCATTTAATTAGTTTTAATTGTAGAAAAATATCAAATAATGGTTGTCAAATCTTTTTATGCAGCAAATATACTCCACACATGCTAAGGATTTCGTGCATCAATCAACAAGACAAGATCTTCCATAATTGGCAAAGTTTCCATGGAAAAAGATTGAAAAAAGATATGATTAGCAATCAAAGATTCAAGTCATCAATTCATGGATTCATGGGCTTTCTTTTGACCTAATTTGCTTCACATACTTATGCAAGAGTGAACCCTATTCAGAAGGACACAAAAAAGCTGCTGAAAACTCATAACCAATTTGCAAAAAATAGAGAAAAAGCTTGAAACTGATTTCATAGTTGCAGGATAATTCAAGGCCTAAAGTCTATTCCAACACCTTGTTGATATTGCCAGGAAGCGTTTGCAATCAAGAACTAGCCCAAACGCGCAAAGAATCATCCCCACGAAGTCACACAGTTTGCTTTGTTTTCCAATTTGACATATCATGATTCATGTGCTTTTAATTGGTTTTCTTGTTTGATTTACACTAATAGGTACCTGCTGAAGCGATTGGTATAAGTTAATTGACCTAACGCTGCCTGAATCCAAATCTACCATGGACAAAAATTAGGTTTTCAGAAGCTTCAAATTAGGGCTTTAAGTATCAGGAAAAATTGGACTAAGCCATGACCATGGTTGAATTCGTCAAGGCCAGACGAATTCAACCAACATCTCGCACTCAATTTATGTTGATTCCTCTTCTATTCGCTATTTTTCACTATTCCACTTAGTGGGGGTTTAAAACCCCCACTACTTGTTTCATGTTTGCAGGAAGAACAAGGAAGAAGATGGACGTGGCATTACATGACTGGGGCATTCAAATCTTGGCGCGGTTTTTTTAATGTTTCAGCATAATTGAGTTTTTCATATATATTAATTGTTGTCTATTATATATACAAACGCGCTAAGTGGCTCAGTTGGTAGAGGATGTGTATTGCAACCATTGGGACCTGGGTTCGATTCCCAGGTCCCCCCATATACTTCATGATTTTTTCTTTAACGTGTTCAAGTGCAGCACTCCTTCAACGCTCCACCATGCATCCTCACTCTTAGGACTGCCACGCGCTCATGATGATCCATCCAAGGGCCACTGAACGAGATCCAAGGTGCACTCCAGTCAACCACGTGCACTCAATCTGGAAAGTCAAACAAAGGCCTTGTCTCTTGGGCATGAATTCCTCACAAACACCTCCCTTTGGGCCTGACACCCCCCTTGGTTTGCAATTTGATTTTTTTTCTTTCTTTTAATTTCTTTCAATTATTTATTTTTTATAATTATTGTTAAGTCATTAAAATTAATCTTTTCATAATAAAATCAGAAAATCAAAATACAAAAATATGTTTAATTATTTATTAATTTACTCATTAATTTATTTTTGTAAATAAATGTTAATAATTAATTTAGTTTAATTTAGGTTTATATTTTAATCTTTTTTCTTAATAAATAAAATATATAGAATTAGGTTTTGATTTTTTATCATTATTAATTATTTGCATCATTATTCATTATTACTATTTATTAACCATTATTTTTGTACATAAATATGTTGTTGTACCCCAAAATTTGCCCTCCCATATTCTTTAAGATTTGGCAAGATCAAGCTTCAAAATCTCTCAAGGGTTGCACAGTCCAATAGCCTCCTAACATTGTCAAAATTAGGGTTTTGGTTCTGGCCAAGAAATTGAGGTTTTCAAGGGTCCAATCAAGTCCCACATGCCTAGATACATTGTCAAGCATCCACATGCCAAGTTTCAAGACTCACAACACCAGATTGCACAGTCAAAAACCCTAAATGCTTCACAGTCAACTGCAGGGGCAAAATGGTCATTTGACAGTCAAAAGTCAAAAATTTTGGTCAACATCTTATTTTGAAGCCACAAACATCATTTGATCAATTATTGATCATGATTCTCAAAGCATGGCTCAGAAAGTCTCAAGATGCAAAAGTTTCTATTTTTGGACAGTTGAAAAAGTCAACTGCAAATTGACCAGGGCATAACTTCTTCATGGTTTATCAGAAAAATCCCATACAAAGCTCATTTTGAAGGGGAGGACATTTCCTACAACTCATCTTCACATTCCAAGTCCAAGAAATGCTCTCACAAAAAGTTATCAATTTCAACATTATAGGTCATTTTCAAAAGTCAACAAAAAGGCACTTTAAGTCAAAGACCATAACTTGAGATTGGTAAATCAAATTGACATGGGACCAAATTCATTGGTTAGAGGACTTCAAGACCTTTCCAAAATGTCCAATAACATGATCAAAGCTTAAAAATTGAGCAAGATATGCCTTGTAGAAGTTGGGAAATTTTTGGGAATTTTGAAAAGTCAACTTTGCTTCAAATGCCTCAAAATTGCTAATGGGCCTCAATTTCTTCCATGAATCATTACCCAAAGGCTATGCACGACCCATTAAGCTAAAAGGGAGTTATTTTCTTATTTTTAATTAATTAATTGAATTTTTAATCTTATTAATTCATTTAATTAAATTTAATTATGAGAAAAATACTAAACAATGTTTTTAAATCTTTTTGTGCAGCAAGTTCACTCATTATGAGCTAGATATTTCGTGTACCAATCAACAAGGACAAAATCATCCAAATTTGGCATAATTGGCATGGAAAAGATTGAAAAAAGATATGGAAAATCAAATATTCAAAAACATTGATTCAAGGACTTTGGGCTTGGTTTTTTTAACCTAATTCACTCAAATACATATACACAACATGACCTAAGGCTAGAAGACACGAAATATTGCTCAGAGGCTGTATAACAAAGTTGCACTTTTCACCAAAATTTTGAAAACTGAAAACCTAGTTAGAAGGGGTTTCAAAGCTTCAAAAGTGTTCCAAAACATTGTTGAGACACCCAGGAAGCGTTTGCAATCAAAACCAAGTCTCCAGACCTCCAGAAGTGGTAGAACGACATCACACTTTTTTTGAAATTGTCCATTATCGTTTTCTAATTTACATGCATTTTTCATATGTTTTAAATGTTGATTTACACTAATATGAACGTTCTGAAGCTAATGGTACCCTTGAATTGAACTAACCATGCATGTATAAGAATTCACCATGAACGTTTTTTAGGGTTTCAGAGTTCCAAAATTGGGGCTTTGCATAGGGTGTAAAATTAGACCTTCAAACCGGTGCAGGCAAAATCGTGACATGAAGACGAATCCATTAGTGACCTCGCGCTCAATTTATGATAAACTATGTGCTAATCGCTATTTTCTAGTATTTGTTTTTGTGGGGGTTTAAAACCCCCGCTATTTGCTTTTATTTACAGGAAAAAAGGAAGAAGACGCTGAGTTGTTTGAACGTGATTGGATGGTTTGAATGATTGGCGCGTTTTTTGATTGTTCAGCATAATATTACTTTTTCTATTATATTATTCACGTTCCACTATGTTAACAAAGAAACACGCTAGTCTGGATGGTGGATGAGGTGGCTTGCAGGTACTGGGACCTGGGTTCGATTCCCAGGTCCCCCCAAACGCTTAATAATTTTTGTTGCAAGGTATTCCAGCGTAGCACTCATTCAAAGGAGCACCATGCATCCCAACGCCCAGGCTTGACAAGTGGCTTCATGATCAATCCAAAGGCCAGATCGTGAAGTCTACCATGCACGCCAGTCAATGGATCCGCACGCAAGTTGGAAAGTCAAACAGGCTTCTTGCAATCTTGGGCCAAAAATACTCCAGCAAACCTCCAAATTGGGTCAGCCACCCCCATTGTTTGCTTTCTTTTTTTTATTTCCTTTTCTTTTCTTTTAATCATTTTAATTGTTTTCTTTAAATTCCAATAATTAATTTTCATAATCCAAAAATATCAGAAATTAAAATATGTCAATTAATTTATTTAGCAAATATTTTTGTAAATAAATGTCAAATAATTAATTTAGTAAAATTAGGTTTTCAATTTTAATCTTTTCTTAAATAACTAAAACATGTAGAAATTAGGTTTTTTAGCATTTTTATCCTTTTTCTTAATAAATAACTTTTTCTTATTATCATTATTATTAATTACTAATTTATTTTGTAAATAAATACGTAAATAATTAATTAGCATAAATTAGGTTAAACTTTAACTTTTTTTTTCATTAATAATTAAAACAACTTAGAATTAGGGTTTCTTTTAATTTTAATTTTAATTTTCTTTATTTTCACTAAATACCAAAACAAAAAACCTAAAAACATTTATTTCTTTTAATTTAATAATTAATTAGCTTTTTTAAATTTCATTTAATTTCTTTAAAGGGTCCAACGCCCTCGAACGTTCCAACTTTAATTCTCTCGCGCATTTATTTTATTTCCTTTGTGAATATTACGTAACTGTTCAAGCCATGTAATAGTAATTAGGAATTTATTTTACTTTCCGCATTTTTATTCAAAACGGGTCTTTGTTAATTTGGCGATGTATAGACCCGCGCCTTGTAATAGCGTAGGATTTTACTTTCCGCACTTTAATTTCCGCACTTTTAAATTCTAAACTTTGCATGAAAGAATGAATGGCCTAAATTAAAAACAATGCGTAGCTCACCAAAGGCATGATAAAAGACAAATATTAACATGAAAACAAACACACAAATTCACACACCACTCTTAGGGTACGCCTCACTGTTGCCTTGCCCTCGAAACGTGGTCGTCGAGTATAGGACGTTTTAGTAAGTCCTTATGTCCATGACATGATCCAGTTGCCTCGAAACGGTTGCCTCGGAATTAAAAAGGATCAATGGCATAAGGGTAGCTTCTAAGGTGTCCTACTGTTGCTCTGGTGACCACACTGTCCCTAAACTTGAATTGACCCGAACACCTCCAACGGTGGTGCTACTTATCTCTCAATGGTGGGATAGCACTACCTTAAGGACATTTACACAGCCTAATTCCTTAGGGTAGGTGGATGACTCGTAGATACTTGCTCTATTCAAAAACAAATCAAAACTCTTTTCACACCGACACTTTCAAAAAAAAGCTTTCAAAACAATTTTTCAAACACTCTTGAGGACTGATACAAGAGTCGATCTGAAATCTTTAAACGAAACTTTTTCAAACTCACTCACAATTGAAAAGCAAACACTTTTGAAAACACAAATGAGCAAGTATCTAAGAGCCCATGGATAACCATGGATAGAAAGGGTGCTAACACCTTCCCTTTCTATAAATCTACCTCCCGAACCGAGAAACTATCTCATAAGGAATTTTGTTGTGCTTTTGTCCTGTCCATGTTGGAGAAAATAAAAGACGGTGGCGACTCTTGCTTCTGCGACATTTCGCGAACCAGCATTAAACAGTCAGTTCCAGATCCACCGATCACAGAACTGGCGACTCTGCTGGGGATTTATTTTAAAGTGAGGTGTACCTTAGGACTAAGATCACTTGTGTTTTCAATTGTCTGAATTGTTTGCTTTAAATTGTGGGCCTGTCTTGGGAGTTCTATAGATCCTAACCCGGATCTGGGGGATACCTTCTTAGAAAGTAGCAACAAGACTGTGAGGGAACTGTGTGGGGTATACCGACATGGTTGAAGCAGTCTGCTACGTTGATGTGGCACTTTGGTGAGTACCGGTAACCCTTGAGTCCAGTCAAGGAGAGTACGGGGCTGCCGCGTGGTGTCGTGAAGCATCAACTGACCTTAGGAACCTTAATTGAACCATCTTGGCCTCTTTAGGGTAGTGAGATAACTGACTTTGGTGCAGTCTGAGGTTGGTTGATACTCGATACTACACTCAATTGAGGGTTGTCTTCTTGGAATATTTCGGTCGCCAGTTCAGTGGCTAAATTGAAACGATGAACAATGAAAGAAATCCAATGATATTGGGACCCTTAGAACCCGGTTACTTCCGATAGGACAGGTTTTGAGCCCACCAACTTCAAGAGGGTAGTACCCCAAACTTCATGTTGGCCTAAACTCTAAGGGCTGTCTTATGTGACTTGTGTGCTTTCAAACTTGACTATTTGCATGCTTGTTATCTGACACTTGAGTTTCTTGCAGGTTTTGTTTACAGTCCTTAATTGGGACTCATAACAGGGTTTACCTACATTACCCCATGCATAGCATAACATCATACCATTGCATGCATCCTGCATAAAGACTAACCCGTTTCAAGGATCTCAAGGGCTTGTGATGCAGGTCATGATGAACAAAACGTCTAGCAGGGGGCAAAGGGGATTTATTTTCCTCTAGCCGAGGTTGTTAGGGGCTATGACCCACTCGATATGGTGAGCCTTGACTCTTGAAGAAGGAATCTCAACAACAGGAAGTACCTTCAATCAAGCTACCGGATCCCAGCTCTAACAAATTTCTTGTTTACCCCGCGAGATCCTTGAAAACATTGCATGCATACATACATATCATTGCATTACAGGTACCCTTTTTACAGGTCACTTACCTTCTCCGCTGTTTATTTCAGCAATGGCTTCCCAACAAGATAACCAGGATCTTCAGGCTCAAGAGATTCAGTTCAGGGAGATCTTCCTAAGCCTATCCAAGGGGCAAGAGGAGTTAAGGACACTCCTCATGGGGAATCTGGCCAAGAAAAGTCCCGAAGATGACAAGGACGAACGGCTGAAACGTCTACAAACTGAGGTAGATATAATGAAATCCCAGATGCTGGGGAAAAGGGCTCTCATCCAAGGTTTAGCTCGGGAGCAAGAAGAGTTGAGGACCATGATCAGTCAACTCCACCAAGACAGATCCAATATGAAGCAACCAGTCCGAGTCAGGGACCAGGTCTTTGATCAGCTTCCAAGAGGACAAGAGTCTGGTATGGTGAAGAACAGACCCCTCCAAGTTGCTACCACTTCACAAGCCCAACATCAACCTCGCCCAGAGCAACATGTGGATCAGAGTAAGCCAAGCAGGTCCAAGAGGCAATTCACCCAGCTTAACATGCCGTTGTTTCAAGCCTTGCAACACCTGTTGAGGTTGAATCTGATTACACTAAGGGCTCCTCCCCGGAACCCCAACATCTCTGCTCCTAACTATCATCCCGACAGAAGATGTGCATACCACTCTGATAGTCCTGGACATGACATTGCTGACTGCTGGGCTCTGAAGAACAAAGTCCAGGATCTGATTAATGAAGGAGGAGTGGATTTCACCCAAGTGGGTCAGGCTGAATGTTTCTACCATCCCTACCGGATTCACCATTTGAAGTAACAAGCCCTGAGATGAGAAGACTTTTGTTTATTAGAATTTTCAAGTTGTAACTTTCTTTTGACTGTTCAAACATTTATTCATGTTAAACGTTGTTATTTCATTAATGCATCGCATATGTCCGTTTTGAAGCAATATATTCGCATTCGCTATATTCAAACTGATTTCATATTTTTTGATGATCAACTCTTGATTAAGAAATTCTAAGCCTCTTGAGGGAGGATGACGAAAACGATACCACGATCCTTACAGTATGCTTTTGAACAAACCCCACTGATGAGGTACAGGCATTGTTTCAATCCCTAAACACTGGAGTTATAAGGAAGATAATCCCTCGTCAACCCCTCTGAGCCAAAGAAGTAGGAGTTTTTCTTTTCGAAAATTAAAACCCTTTATCATAACCTGGGGCAGGGTAGTTCTCTCAGTTGATCCAAGTGCATAACAAATGGCACCAAAGAGGTCCTTACAAAAAAAAAGAAGACAGTGATGATTCCGAATAATCATAAGGATAGGCAGTCATTATATCTCAAAAATAAAAACCCAATAAGTCAAAACCTATGAAGGAGACTTACAAAACTGGGGCATCCCGCTGACTGTAATCACAAAAGAAACAGTTCAGGCAAAATTTAGGGATAGCGAAATAAAAAAGAAAGAGGTCATACAAACCCTCAACAAAAACAAAAAATGACTGCCTATTCAGAATAAATCATCAATATCTGAACCATCATTGGAACATCAGGACAAAGACTCAAACAAGGTCTAACGCACGATCAACTGAGCTTAGGTTTGAAGAACATCACGAAGAACGGGTGGGTACAAATAAAATTTGAGCCTTTATCCTTTGTTTCTTAAACCGTGAACCAGGCCACGTTACAACCCTAAAAAGTCCTAGCTGAAGCATGGGTTAGTTCGAAAGCATACTGTTACGAAAAGGTATCCTGACTCCTTAAGGCTTGCAGTAAAACAACGAGTTGACATCATAGTTTACAAAAATTCATTTGTTTTTTATGAAAAAATGCATTTTCAAAAAAAACTTCAAGACAGACATAAGCTTTGCATTCTTGATATAATATTGTTTGCGTATGACTATTTGTTCGGACAGCAGAGAAATTTGCACGAAGAATATCTAGTGAACAAAAGCACTTCCAATCAAGGGGCATGGCATGATCATTGTCCATCATCTGGGGCAGTTAAGTCAAGATTCGGAGAATCTCTCAAAAGGCCAACCAGCCTGGGGCAAATCTCCATCTGGATCACTTCGAGCGTTGGACGATCAAACAAACATCTTCTGGTGGCACGACAAAACACTTCTGACAGGGGCAACTCCCTGCATTCTGAGAGCGTGGACATAGTTGAAAAAATACTACGCACAATCAAAGACCCACTAGGTTGACACACCTAGGCAAAAATAAGGGCTTCCCGGCGAATCAAAAGGGTTCGGGCAAAAATAAGGAATGAAATGAAAAAAATCTGTACACCCGACAAGTCGAAAACCTGAAAAGGCGGCTTGGGCAAAAATGGGTATCCCGGTGGACTGAAAACCCGAAAGGGAGGTCCAGGCAAAAATTAGGGATCAAAGCGTACGACTATGTCCCGGTATCTCGTCACTCGCCTACCAGAAGAAGATTTGTCAATCGGTAGTTATCAAGCACCTCCACAGATACCTTCTCTCGCAGAAACAGGGGCAATACAAATTGTCTAAGCGATCAAATTGCTCTGTCCACCAAGGTACCAAGGTAAATTCAGCTGAGAGTGTAACCAAGATATCTTAATTCCCCAGAGAGTGAGCCAGCAAGTCAACATACTCTCCCCAAGAAAAGTTATACCGTCAGCCTTAAGGAAGTTGGATTATCCCCAACAGATCTCAACATTCCCCAGCGCAATATACAAACATTCTTAACAAGCATCCCCGGCGATCTTGATCTAAGATTGTTCCCCGGCAGTATACGGACATTCAATGGAGCCACTTCCCCCGTACAGTTCAAAAACCTCCCCAGGAGAGTCCAGTCCAAAAGTTTCCCTAGGAAAGTGGAATCCATCTCCCCAGCAGAAAGCTTATCCCTAGTAGATTCGGGAAGCTTATCCCCTGTAGAGCACGAACGCGTCCCCCAGACTTTCTTATTCAAAGGTTATTTCCTCACCAGGGTATAACTGGGTTATCCTCAGCCAAAAGCCATGGAAAGATCGTCCTCGGCGAAGTTTTCCTATCCCCAGCGAAGTTCATCAATTCCTTCAACATAACTCAACAATGGTATCCCCCACGGAGTTATCATCAACACCTCAGCAAGATACCTCTCTTTCCCCACAGAGCATTCCCCGCAGAGTATTCTCTTCGCCAAGTTTATTCCCCGACGGAGTCCTTTTCTCCTACCGATATTCTTGCAACCATCATCCCCCAGCGGAAACAAAGAATTCTCCTCTTCAACATCAGCCCAGAATTTAACTTCCCGGCACCCGTCAAGGATTTATTTTCCTAGACGAAAATACATCCATAAACATCGCATTTTCATACATTATAGCATGCACATACGCATCATAAACATACAATCCCATCACGCATGTCATACATCATGACATCGCATACAACTAACGTTTTGTCTTTTCAGGACAAAAGTTAATACAAAGATAATTGCTATCAATAGTCGTGATTCCAGATCCGAGTCCTGTATCTTGCTAGGGTGTATCTGTTGACGACTAACATTACCAGACTCGATTCTTGTATCTTTCCAGGGCACGTCTGAAGAGTTTGAGGATTCGATTCCTGTATCTTGCCAGGGTGTATCTGTTGACGACTAACATTACCAGACTCGATTCCTGTATCTCGCCAGGGCACGTTTGAAGAGTTTGAGGATTTGATTCCTGTATCTTGCCAGGGTGTATCTGTTGACGACTAACATTACCAGACTCGATTCCTGTATCTTGCCAGGGCATGTCTGAAGGGTTCGAAGATCCGATTCCTGTATCTTGCCAGGGTGTATCTGTTGACGACTAACATTACCAGACTCGATTCCTGTATCTTGCCAGGGCACGTCTGAAGGGTTCAAAGATCCGATTCCTGTATCTCGCCAGGGTGTATCTGTTGACGACCAACATTACCAGACTCGATTCCTGTATCTCGCCAGGGCACGTCTGAAGGGTTCGAAGATCCGATTCCTGTATTTTGCCAGGGTGTATCTGTTGACGACCAACATTACCAGACTCAATTCCTGTATCTTGCCAGGGCACGTCTGAAGAGTTTGAGGATCCGATTCATGTATCTTGCCAGGGTGTATCTGTTGACGACTAACATTACCAGACTCGATTCCTGTATCTTGCCAGGGCACGTCTGAAGAGTTTGAGGATCTGATTCCTGTATCTTGCCAGGGTGTATCTGTTGACGACTAACATTACCAGACTCAATTCCTGTATCTTGCCAGGGCACGTCTGAAGAGTTTGAGGATCCGATTCCTGTATCTTGCCAGGGTGTATCTGTTGACGATTAACATTACCACACTCGATTCCTGTATCTTGCCAGGGCACGTCTGAAGAGTTTGAGGATCCGATTCCTGTATCTTGCCAGGGTGTATTTGTTGACAACTAACATTACCAGACTCTATTCCTGTATCTTGTCAGGGCACGTCTGAAGGGTTCGAAGATCTGATTCCTGTATCTTGCCAGGGTGTATCTGTTGACGACCAACATTACCAGACTCGATTCCTGTATCTCGCCAGGGCACGTCTGAAGGGTTCGAAGATCCGATTCCTGTATCTCGCCAGGGTGTATCTGTTGACGACCAACATTACCAGAATCGATTCCTGTATCTCGCCAGGGCACGTCTGAAGGGTTCGAAGATCTGATTCCTGTATCTCGCCAGGGTGTATCTGTTGACGACCAACATTACCAGACTCGATTCCTGTATCTTGCCAGGGCACGTCTGAAGAGTTCGAAGATCCGATTCCTGTATCTTGCTAGGGAGTATCTGTTGACGACTAACATTACCAGACTCAATTCATGTATCTCTCCAGGGCACGTCTGAAGAGTTCGAAGATCTGATTCCTGTATCTTGCCAGGGTGTATCTGTTGACGACTATATTCTCCGGACTCGATTCCTGTATCTCGCCAGGGCACGTCTGAAGAGTTTAAAGATTCGATTCCTATAACTAGCCAGGGCACATCTACATAAAGAGTTTAAAGATCAACTCCTGTAACAGGCCAGGTAATTATTTTCTTTTCTCAGGTACGCAAATTCTCGCTAAGGAATCTCTTACGCGATCGACAACCTCCCGATGGCTTCTATAAGCCCATCCTCCTATCCATCAGTCTCCAAATGGCATCTATAAGCCCATTCCCTACATCACACTGCTGACATTCTACTATGTGAGTGCAAATTTCTAGGCACTCTAGTGTTCAATCATCTTCCACCCTCGGATTACGAAAGGCACGTCAGCCAATGTACATCCTCAGGTCTAAGAAGATTGAACAGGGGCAACTGTTGTACCCCAAAATTTTCCCTCCCATATTCTTCAAGATTTGGCAAGATCAAGCTTCAAAATCTCTCAAGGGTTGCACAATCCAATTGCCTCCTAACACAGTCAAAATTAGGGTTTTGGTTCTGGCCAAGAAATTGAGGTTTTCAAGGGTCCAATCAAGTCCCACATGCCTAGATACATTGTCAAGCATCCACATGCCAAGTTTCAAGACTCACAGCACCAGATTGCACAGTCAAAAACCCTAAATGCTTCATAGTCAACTGCAGGGGCAAAATGGTCATTTGACAGTCAAAAGTCAAAAATTTTGGTCAACATCTTATTTTGAAGCCACAAACATCATTTGATCAATTCTTGATCATGATTCTCAAAGCATGGCTCAGAAAGTCTCAAGATGCAAAAGTTTCTATTTTTGGACAGTTGAAAAAGTCAACTGCAAATTGACCAGGGCATAACTTCTTCATGGTTTATCAGAAAAATCCCATCCAAAGCTCATTTTGAAGGGGAGGACATTTCCTACAACTCATACTCACATTCCAAGTCCAAGAAATGCTCTCACAAAAAGTTATCAATTTCAACATTATAGGTCATTTTCAAAAGTCAACAAAAAGGCACTTTAAGTCAAAGACCATAACTTGAGATTGGTAAATAAAAATGACACGGGACCAAAGGAATTGGTTAGAGGACTTCAAGACCTTTCCAAAATGTCCAAGAACATGATCAAAGCTTAAAAATTGAGCAAGATATGCCTTGTAGAAGTTGGGAAATTTTTGGGAATTTTGAAAAGTTAACTTTGCTTCAAATGCCTCAAAATTGCTAATGGGCCTCAATTTCTTCCATGAATCATTACCCAAAGGCTATGCACGACCCATTAAGCTAAAAGGGAGTTATTTTCTTATTTTTAATTAATTAATTGAATTTTTAATCTTATTAATTCATTTAATTAAATTTAATTATGAGAAAAATACTAAACAATGTTTTTAAATCTTTTTGTGCAGCAAGTTCACTCATTATGAGCTAGATATTTCGTGTACCAATCAACAAGGACAAAATCATCCAAATTTGGCATAATTGGCATGGAAAAGATTGAAAAAAGATATGGAAAATCAAATATTCAAAAACATTGATTCAAGGACTTTGGGCTTGGTTTTTTTAACCTAATTCACTCAAATACATATACACAACATGACCTAAGGCTAGAAGACACGAAATATTGCTCAGAGGCTGTATAACAAAGTTGCACTTTTCACCAAAATTTTGAAAACTGAAAACCTAGTTAGAAGGGGTTTCAAAGCTTCAAAAGTGTTCCAAAACATTGCTGAGACACCCAGGAAGCGTTTGCAATCAAAACCAAGTCTCCAGACCTCCAGAAGTGGTAGAACGACATCACACTTTTTTTGAAATTGTCCATTATCGTTTTCTAATTTACATGCATTTTTCATATGTTTTAAATGTTGATTTACACTAATATGAACGTTCTGAAGCTAATGGTACCCTTGAATTGAACTAACCATGCATGTATAAGAATTCACCATGAACGTTTTTTAGGGTTTCAGAGTTCCAAAATTGGGGCTTTGCATAGGGTGTAAAATTAGACCTTCAAACTGGTGCAGGCAAAATCGTGACATGAAGACGAATCCATTGGTGACCTCGCGCTCAATTTATGATAAACTATGTGCTAATCGCTATTTTCTAGTATTTGTTTTTGTGGGGGTTTAAAACCCCCGCTATTTGCTTTTATTTACAGGAAAAAAGGAAGAAGACGCTGAGTTATTTGAACGTGATTGGATGGTTTGAATGATTGGCGCGTTTTTTGATTGTTCAACATAATATTACTTTTTCTATTATATTATTCACGTTCCACTATGTAAACAAAGAAACGCGCTAGTCTGGATGGTGGATGAGGTGGCTTGCAGGTACTGGGACCTGGGTTCGATTCCCAGGTCCCCCCAAACGCTTAATAATTTTTGTTGCAAGGTATTCCAGCGTAACACTCATTCAAAGGAGAACCATGCATCCCAACACCCAGGCTTGACAAGTGGCTTCATGATCAATCCAAAGGCCAGATCGTGAAGTCTACCATGCACGCCAGTCAATGGATCCGCACGCAAGTTGGAAAGTCAAACAGGCTTCTTGCAATCTTGGGCCAAAAATACTTCAGCAAACCTCCAAATTGGGTCAGCCACCCCCATTGTTTGCTTTCTTTTTTTTATTTCCTTTTCTTTTCTTTTAATCATTTTAATTGTTTTCTTTAAATTCCAATAATTAATTTTCATAATCCAAAAATATCAGAAATTAAAATATGTCAATTAATTTATTTAGTAAATATTTTTGTAAATAAATGTCAAATAATTAATTTAGTAAAATTAGGTTTTCAATTTTAATCTTTTCTTAAATAACTAAAACATGTAGAAATTAGGTTTTTTAGCATTTTTATCCTTTTTCTTAATAAATAACTTTTTCTTATTATCATTATTATTAATTACTAATTTATTTTGAAAATAAATACGTAAATAATTAATTAGCATAAATTAGGTTAAACTTTAACATTTTTTTTTCATTAATAATTAAAACAACTTAGAATTAGGGTTTCTTTTAATTTTTATTTTTATTTTCTTTATTTTCACTAAATACCAAAACAAAAAACCTAAAAACATTTATTTCTTTTAATTTAATAATTAATTAGCTTTTATAAATTTCATTTAATTTCTTTAAAGGGTCCAACGCCCTCGAACGTTCCAACTTTAATTCTCTCGCGCATTTATTTTATTTCCTTTGTGAATATTACGTAACTGTTCAAGCCATGTAATAGTAATTAGGAATTTATTTTACTTTCCGCATTTTTATTCAAAACGGGTCTTTGTTAATTTGGCGATGTATAGACCCGCGCCTTGTAATAGCGTAGGATTTTACTTTCCGCACTTTAATTTCCGCACTTTTAAATTCTAAACTTTGCATGAAAGAATGAATGGCCTAAATTAAAAACAATGCGTAGCTCACCAAAGGCATGATAAAAGACAAATATTAACATGAAAACAAACACACAAATTCACACACCACTCTTAGGGTACGCCTCACTGTTGCCTTGCCCTCGAAACGTGGTCGTATAGAGTATAGGACGTTTTAGTAAGTCCTTATGTCCATGACATGATCCAGTTTCCTCGAAACGGTTGCCTCAGAATTAAAAAGGATCAATGGCATAAGGGTAGCTTCTAAGGTGTCCTACTGTTACTCTGGTGACCACACTGTCCCTAAACTCGAATTGACCCGAACACCTTCAACGGTGGTGCTACTTATCTCTCAATGGTGGGATGGCACTACCTTAAGGACATTTACACAGCCTAATTCCTTAGGGTAGGTGGATGACTCGTAGATACTTGCTCTATTCAAAAACAAATCAAAACTCTTTTCACACCGACACTTTCCAAAAAAAGCTTTCAAAACAATTTTTCAAGCACTCTTGAGGACTGATACAAGAGTCGATCTGAAATCTTTAAACGAAACTTTTTCAAACTCACACACAATTGAAAAGCAAACACTTTTGAAAACACAAATGAGCAAGTATCTAAGAGCCCATGTATAACCATGGATAGAAAGGGTGCTAACACCTTCCCTTTCTATAAATCTACCTCCCGAACCGAGAAACTATCTCATAAGGAATTTTGTTGTGCTTTTGTCCTGTCCATGTTGGAGAAAATAAAAGACGGTGGCGACTTTTGCTTCCGCGACATTTCGCGAACCAGCGTTAAACAGTCAGTTCCAGATCCACTGATCACAGAACTGGCGACTCTGCTGGGGATTTATTTTAAAGTGAGTTGTACCTTAGGACTAAGATCACTTGTTTTTTCAATTGTCTGAATTGTTTGCTTTAAATTGTGGGCCTGTCTTGGGAGTTCTATAGATCCTAACCCGGATCTGGGGGATACCTTCTTAGAAAGTAGCAACAAGACTGTGAGGGAACTGTGCGGGGTATACCGACATGGTTGAAGCAGTCTGCTACGTTGATGTGGCACTTTGGTGAGTACCGGTAACCCTTGAGTCCAGTCAAGGAGAGTACGGGGCCGCCGCGTGGTATCGTGAAGCATCAACTGACCTTAGGAACCTTAATTGAACCATCTTGGCCTCTTTAGGGTAGTGAGATAACTAACTTTGGTGCAGTCCGAGGTTGGTTGATACTCGATACTACACTCAATTGAGGGTTGTCTTCTTGGAATATTTCGGTCGCCAGTTCAGTGGCTAAATTGAAACGATGAACAATGAAAGAAATCCAATGATATTGGGACCCTTAGAACCCGGTTACTTCCGATAGGACAGGTTTTGAGCCCACCAACTTCAAGAGGGTAGTACCCCAAACTTCATGTTGGCCTAAACTCTAAGGGCTGTCTTGTGTGACTTGTGTGCTTTCAAACTTGACTATTTGCATGCTTGTTATCTGACACTTGAGTTTCTTGCAGGTTTTGTTTACAGTCCTTAATTGGGACTCATAACAGGGTTTACCTACATTACCCCATGCATATCATAACATCATACCATTGCACGCATCCTGCATAAAGACTAACCCGTTTCAAGGATCTCAAGGGCTTGTGATGCAGGTCATGAGGAACAAAACGTCTAGCAGGGGGCAAAGGGGATTTATTTTCCTCTAGCCGAGGTTGTCAGGGGCTATGACCCACTCGATATGGTGAGCCTTGACTCTTGAAGAAGGAATCTCAACAACAGGAAGTTCCTTCAATCAAGCTACCAGATCCCAGCTCTAACAAATTTCTTGTTTACCCCGCGAGATCCTTGAAAACATTGCATGCATACATACATATCATTGCATTACAGGTACCCTTTTTACAGGTCACTTACCTTCTCCGCTGTTTATTTCAGCAATGGCTTCCCAACAAGATAACCAGGATCTTCAGGCTCAAGAGATTCAGTTCAGGGAGATCTTCCTAAGCCTATCCAAGGGGCAAGAGGAGTTAAGGACACTCCTCATGGGGAATCTGGCCAAGAAAAGTCATGAAGATGACAAGGACGAACGGCTGAAACGTCTACAAACTGAGGTAGATATAATGAAATCCCAGATGCTGGGGAAAAGGGCTCTCATCCAAGGTTTAGCTCGGGAGCAAGAAGAGTTGAGGACCATGATCAGTCAACTCCACCAAGACAGATCCAATATGAAGCAACCAGTCCGAGTCAGGGACCAGGTCTTTGATCAGCTTCCAAGAGGACAAGAGTCTGGTATGGTGAAGAACAGACCCCTCCAAGTTGCTACCACTTCACAAGCCCAACATCAACCTCGCCCAGAGCAACATGTGGATCAGAGTAAGCCAAGCAGGTCCAAGAGGCAATTCACCCAGCTTAACATGCCGTTGTTTCAAGCCTTGCAACACCTGTTAAGGTTGAATCTGATTACACTAAGGGCTCCTCCCTGGAACCCCAACATCTCTGCTCCTAACTATCATCCCGACAGAAGATGTGCATACCACTCTGATAGTCCTGGACATGACATTGCTGACTGCTGGGCTCTGAAGAATAAAGTCCAGGATCTGATTAATGAAGGAGCAGTGGATTTCACCCAAGTGGGTCAGGCTGAATGTTTCTACCTTCCCTACCGGATTCACCATTTGAAGTAACAAGCCCTGAGATGAGAAGACTTTTGTTTATTAGAATTTTCAAGTTGTAACTTTCTTTTGACTGTTTAAACATTTATTCATGTTAAACGTTGTTATTTCATTAATGCATCGCATATGTCCATTTTGAAGCAATATATTCGCATTCGCTATATTCAAACTGATTTCATATTTTTTGATGATCAACTCTTGATTAAGAAATTCTAAGCCTCTTGAGGGAGGATGACGAAAACGATACCACGATCCTTACAGTATGCTTTTGAACAGACCCCACTGATGAGGTACATGCATTATTTCAATCCCTAAACACTGGAGTTATAAGGAAGATAATCCCTCGTCAACCCCTCTGAGCCAAAGAAGTAGGAGTTTTTCTTTTCGAAAATTAAAACCCTTTATCATAACCTGGGGCAGGGTAGTTCTCTCAGTTGATCCAAGTGCATAACAAATGGCACCAAAGAGGTCCTTACAAAAAAAAAAGAAGACAGTGATGATTCCGAATAATCATAAGGATAGGCAGTCATTATATCTCAAAAATAAAAACCCAATAAGTCAAAACCTATGAAGGAGACTTACAAAACTGGGGCATCACGCTGACTGTAATCACAAAAGAAACAGTTCAGACAAAATTTAGGGATAGCGAAATAAAAAAGAAAGAGGTCATACAAACCCTCAACAAAAACAAAAAATGACTGCCTATTCAGAATAAATCATCAATATCTGAACCATCATTGGAACATCAGGACAAAGACTCAAACAAGGTCTAACGCACGATCAACTGAGCTTAGGTTTGAAGAACATCACGAAGAACGGGTGGGTACAAATAAAATTTGAGCCTTTATCCTTTGTTTCTTAAACCGTGAACCAGGCCACGTTACAACCCTAAAAAGTCCTAGCTGAAGCATGGGTTAGTTCGAAAGCATACTGTTACGAAAAGGTATCCTGACTCCTTAAGGCTTGCAGTAAAACAACGAGTTGACATCACAGTTTACAAAAATTCATTTGTTTTTTATGAAAAAATGCATTTTCAAAAAAAACTTTAAGACAGACATAAGCTTTGCATTCTTGATATAATACTGTTTGCGTATGACTATTTGTTCGGACAGCAGAGAAATTCGCACGAAGAATATCTAGTGAACAAAAGCACTTCCAATCAAGGGGCATGGCATGATCATTGTCCATCATCTGGGGCAGTTAAGTCAAGATTCGGAGAATCTCTCAAAAGGCCAACCAGCCTGGGGCAAATCTCCATCTGGATCACTTCGAGCGTTGGACGATCAAACAAACATCTTCTGGTGGCACGACAAAACACTTCTGACAGGGGCAACTCCCTGCATTCTGAGAGCGTGGACATAGTCGAAAAAATACTACGCACAATCAAAGACCCGCTAGGTTGACACACCTAGGCAAAAATAAGGGCTTCCCGGCGAACCAAAAGGGTTCGGGCAAAAATAAGGAATGAAATGAAAAAAATCTGTACACCCGACAAGTCGAAAACCTGAAAAGGCGGCTTGGGCAAAATGGGTATCCCGGTGGACTAAAAACCCGAAAGGGCGGTCCAGGCAAAAATTAGGGATCAAAGCGTACGACTATGTCCCGACATCTCGTCACTCGCCTACCAGAAGAAGATTTGTCAATCGGTAGTTATCAAGCACCTCCAAAGATACCTTCTCTCGCAGAAACAGTGGCAATACAAATTGTCTAAGCGATCAAATTGCTCTGTCCACCAAGGTACCAAGGTAAATTCAGCTGAGAGTGTAACCAAGATATCTTAATTCCCCAAAGAGTGAGCCAGCAAGTCAACATACTCTCCCCAAGCAAAGTTATACCGTTAGCCTTAAGGAAGTTGGATTATCCCCAGCAGATCTCAACATTCCCCAGCGCAATATACAAACATTCTTAACAAGCATCCCCGGCGATCTTGATCTAAGATTGTTCCCCAGCAGTATACGGACATTCAATGGAGCCACTTCCCCCGTACAGTTCAAAAACCTCCCCAGGAGAGTCCAGTCAAAAAGTTTCCCCAGGAAAGTGGAATCCATCTCCCCAGCAGAAAGCTTATCCCTAGTAGATTCTGGAAGCTTATCCCCTGTAGAGCACGAACGCGTCCCCTGGACTTTCTTATTCAAAGGTTATTTCCCCACCAGGGTATAACTGGGTTATCCTCAGCCAAAAGCCATGGAAAGATCGTCCTCGGCGAAGTTTTCCTATCCCCAGCGAAGTTCATCAATTCCTTCAACTTAACTCAACAATGGTATCCCCCGCGGAGTTATCATCAACACCTTAGCAAGATACCTCTCTTTCCCCACAGAGCATTCCCCGCAGAGTATTCTCTTTGCCAAGTTTATTCCCCGACGGAGTCCTCTTCTCCTACCGATATTCTTGCAACCATCATCCCCCAGCGGAAACAAATAATTCTCCTCTTCAACATCAGCCCAGGATTTAACTTCCCGGCACCCGTCAAGGATTTATTTTCCTAGACGAAAATACATCCATAAACATCGCATTTTCATACATTATAGCATGCACATACGCATCATAAACATACAATCCCATCACGCATGTCATACATCATGACATCGCATACAACTAACGTTTTGTCTTTTCAGGACAAAAGTTAATACAAAGATAATTGCTATCAATAGTCGTGATTCCAGATCCGAGTCCTGTATCTTGCTAGGGTGTATCTGTTGACAACTAACATTACCAGACTCGATTCCTGTATCTTGCCAGGGCACGTCTGAAGAGTTTGAGGATCTGATTCCTGTATCTTGCCAGGGTGTATCTGTTGACGACTAACATTACCAGACTCGATTCCTGTATCTCGCCAGGGCACGTTTGAAGAGTTTGAGGATCTGATTCCTGTATCTTTCCAGGGTGTATCTGTTGACGACTAACATTACCAGACTCGATTCCTGTATCTTGCCAGGGCACGTCTGAAGGGTTCGAAGATCCGATTCCTGTATCTTTCCAGGGTGTATCTGTTGACGACTAACATTACCAGACTCAATTCCTATATCTTTCCAGGGCACGTCTGAAGGGTTCGAAGATCCGATTCCTGTATCTCGCCAGGGTGTATCTATTGACGACCAACATTACCAGACTCGATTCCTGTATCTCGCCAGGGCACGTCTGAAGGGTTCGAAGATCCGATTCCTGTATTTTGCCAGGGTGTATCTGTTGACGACCAACATTACCAGACTCAATTCCTGTATCTTGCCAGGGCACGTCTGAAGAGTTTGAGGATCCGATTCCTGTATCTTGCTAGGGTGTATCTGTTGACGACTAACATTACCAGACTCGATTCCTGTATCTTGCCAGGGCACGTATGAAGAGTTTGAGGATCCGATTCCTGTATCTTGCCAGGGTGTATCTGTTGACGACTAACATTACCAGACTCGATTCCTGTATCTTGCCAGGGCACGTCTGAAGAGTTTGAGGATCCGATTCCTGTATCTTGCCAGGGTGTATCTGTTGACGACTAACATTACCAGACTCGATTCCTGTATCTTGCCAGGGCACATCTGAAGAGTTTGAGGATCCGATTCCTGTATCTTGCCAGGGTGTATCTGTTGACGACTAACATTACCAGACTCGATTCCTGTATCTTGTCAGGGCATGTCTGAAGGGTTCGAAGATCCGATTCCTGTATCTTGCCAGGTTGTATCTGTTGACGACCAACATTACCAGACTCGATTCCTGTATCTCACCAGGGCACGTCTGAAGGGTTCGAAGATCCGATTCCTGTATCTCGCCAGGGTGTATCTGTTGACGACCAACATTACCAGACTCGATTCCTGTATCTCGCCAGGGCACGTCTGAAGGGTTCGAAGATCCGATTCCTGTATCTCGCCAGGGTGTATCTGTTGACGACCAACATTACCAGACTCGATTCCTGTATCTTGCCAGGGCACGTCTGAAGAGTTCGAAGATCCGATTCCTGTATCTTGCCAGGGAGTATCTGTTGACGACTAGCATTACCAGACTCGATTCCTGTATCTCTCCAGGGCACGTCTGAAGAGTTCGAAGATCTGATTCCTGTATCTTGCCAGGGTGTATCTGTTGACGACTATATTCTCCGGACTCGATTTCTGTATCTCGCCAGGGCACGTCTGAAGAGTTTAAAGATTCGATTCCTATAACTAGCCAGGGTACATCTACATAAAGAGTTTGAAGATCAACTCCTGTAACAGGCCAGGTAATTATTTTCTTTTCTCAGGTATGTAAATTCTCGCTAAGGAATCTCTTACGCGATCGACAACCTCCCGATGGCTTCTATAAGCCCATCCTCCTATCCATCAATCTCCAAATGGCATCTATAAGCCCATTCCCTACATCACACTACTGACATTCTACTATGTGAGTGCAAATTTCTGGGCACTCTAGTGTTCAATCATCTTCCACCCTCGGATTACGAAAGGCACGTCAGCCAATGTACATCCTCAGGTCTAAGAAGATTGAACAGGGGCAACTGTTGTACCCCAAAATTTGCCCTCCCATATTCTTCAAGATTTGGCAAGATCAAGCTTCAAAATCTCTCAAGGGTTGCACAATCCAATTGCCTCCTAACACAGTCAAAATTAGGGTTTTGGTTCTGGCCAAGAAATTGAGGTTTTCAAGGGTCCAATCAAGTCCCACATGCCTATATACATTGTCAAGCATCCACATGCCAAGTTTCAAGACTCACAGCACCAGATTGCACAGTCAAAAACCCTAAATGCTTCACAGTCAACTGCAGGGGCAAAATGGTCATTTGACAGTCAAAAGTCAAAATTTTTGGTCAACATCTTATTTTGAAGCCACAAACATCATTTGATCAATTCTTGATCATGATTCTCAAAGCATGGCTCAGAAAGTCTCAAGATGCAAAAGTTTCTATTTTTGGATAGTTGAAAAAGTCAACTGCAAATTGACCAGGGCATAACATCTTCATGGTTTATCATAAAAATACCATCCAAAGATCATTTTGAAGGGGAGGACATTTCCTACAACTCATCTTCACATTCCAAGTCCAAGAAATGCTCTCACAAAAAGTTATCAATTTCAACATTATAGGTCATTTTCAAAAGTCAACAAAAAGGCCCTTTAAGTCAAAGACCATAACTTGAGACTGGTAAATCAAAATGACACGGGACTAAAGGAATTGGTTATAGGACTTCAAGACCTTTCCAAAATGTCCAAGAACATGATCAAAGCTTAAAAATTGAGCAAGATATGCCTTGTAGAAGTTGGGAAATTTTTGGGAATTTTGAAAAGTCAACTTTGCTTCAAATGCCTCAAAATTGCTAATGGGCCTCAATTTCTTCCATGAATCATTACCCAAAGGCTATGCACGACCCATTAATCTAAAAGGGAGTTATTTTCTTATTTTTAATTAATTAATTGAATTTTTAATCTTATTAATTCATTTAATTAAATTTAATTATGAGAAAAATACTAAACAATGTTTTTAAATCTTTTTGTGCAACAAGTTCACTCATTATGAGCTAGATATTTCGTGTACCAATCAACAAGGACAAAATCATCCAAATTCGGCATAATTGGCATGGAAAAGATTGAAAAAAGATATGGAAAATCAAATATTCAAAAACATTGATTCAAGGTCTTTGGGCTTGGTTTTTTTAACCTAATTCACTCAAATACATATACACAACATGACCTAAGGCTAGAAGACACGAAATATTGCTCAGAGGCTGTATAACAAAGTTGCACTTTTCACCAAAATTTTGAAAACTGAAAACCTAGTTAGAAGGGGTTTCAAAGCTTCAAAAGTGTTCCAAAACATTGCTGAGACACCCAGGAAGCGTTTGCAATCAAAACCAAGTCTCCAAACCTCCACTGTGAATTCAAGACTGCATCTTGTATCTGACTGGCCCAATCAAAACGTACTGAATTCAAAACCACTGTCTCTTTTGCTGATTAAACCAAGATAACACAAATTTTAATCCGAATCTTGAAATAAACCGCAAAGTGCTGTGGAATTCAAATTCTTCTGAGAATATGCCCATGAAACCCTAATTCCTGATTAAATGCCAAATCACGCTCGCTTGATCAAAATTGAACCAAAAATCAATCAAACCCTAAGCCCACTGTATGAAACAATTCAGAGTTCTGAAAATCAGTAAAAACCCTAGTTTTGCTTGACTGTCAAGAAAGGTCCGTTTGTCCGATTCTTGAGCCAGTTTGAGAAGTCAGGAAATGTTTGAAGCTGAGATTTCTCGTGGAAAAACGCGAGGGCAAATTTTGGGGTACAACAGTTGCCCCTGTTCAATCTTCTTGGACCTGAAGAGTTAGATTGGCAAGTTTGCCTTTCGCGACTTGAAGGTAAAAGGAGATTGAACACTAATGTGCCCAGAAAATTTGCGCTCGTCGATGTGACGGTGAGGTGAATGGGCTTAAAGATGCCATTTGGTGATGGGCTTAAAGATGCCACCTGGTGCGAGAGAATTTTGTCGGGGGATGGGCTTAGAGATGCCATCTGAGAATGGGCTTACAGATGCCATAGGGTGATGTTGAACCGTACGTCATTGGTAAGTGGACGAGTATCAGAAGGGCATCCCTGCCTTGGAATATCTCTGAATTGGGGTCTGAACAATCAACAGATTGATGTCCGTGTCTGGAGAGTCTGTAAACTATTTTCAGGAGTTGGGACTGAACAAGCAATGGAGCAGCATCCGTTGTTGGGAAGCGTCCGTAACCTATTTTCAAAAATTGAGAAGAGTCTGAATCAGTCGGTAGATTGACATCCGTTGTAGGGAAGAATCCGTAAACTGTTTCAGAAAGGTTTGAGAAGAGTCTGAACAAATCGGTAGATTGACATCCGTTGTAGGGAAGAATCCGTAAACTTGTTTCAGAAGTTGAGAAGTTGAAGAGGAACCGGTGTAAGGTTTCTACTGATGCGTCTGAATGAATCTGGAATAAGTATCAAGATGTTGCCGTGTCCGGGTCACATCTGAACTATCTTGGATAAATCTCAGGAGATGATCTGTGTCTGTCGACTGATCTTACCTGAAAAGGTAAAGGGTTAGTTGTATGTAATGTTATGATGCATGATGCAACGCATGTGACATTTAATGTTTATGATATGAATGTACTGAGTGCACATGTAAGCTGATGAGCTAATCCTGCCAAGGATACATGATTCCGAGATGGCTGAAGATAAAAGCGTCTTGACCGCTGCCGGGGAAAATAAATCCTTGGCTGTCGCTGGGGAAGAGAATTCCTGATGACCTCTACTGGGGAATTCCAAACTAGTAGACTCATGCCGGGGAGACCAGATTGAGAGTCTTCGGTTTGATGGGAGGTATCCCTGGAGACTTCACTGGGGAACTCAAGATATGCCTCCTCAAAACTCTGTGGGGAGAAAGTTTGAAAGTCTGACTCCGCTGGGGATTGAAGGAAGCTTAAATTCTGAGGGGAATTGAATTCCAGGGGGTTCCCGGCTGGGGATAGGAAGAATTTTGGCGAGCGCGATCTTCCGTGGTGGTTAGCTTTGAGAAGAATCTGAACAAGCGATAGGTTAACCTCCGTTTACTTGGAGAACCCGTGAACTGTTTTCAGAAATCTTGAGGTTGAATCAGCAATAGAACAGCATCCGTTGTTGGGAAGCGTCCGGAAACTAAATTCAAAGGTTGCATCTGAACAAGCTGATAGATTAACATCCGTTGTTGGGATGAATCCATGAACTGTTTTCAGAAGTCTTGATAAGAATCTGAACAAGTCGGTAGATTGGCGTCCGTTGTTGGGAAGAATCCGTAAACTGTTTCAGAAGTCTTGAAGAGGAATCAGCAATAGAACAACATCCGTTGTTGGGAAGCGTCCGTAAACTAAATTCAAAGGTTGCATCTGAACAAGTTGATAGATTAACATCCGTTGTTGGGATGAATCCATGAACTGTTTTCAGAAGTCTTGATAAGAATCTGAACAAGTCGGTAGATTGGCGTCCGTTGTTGGGAAGAATCCGTAAACCGTTTCAGAAGTCTTGATAGGGAACCGGTGTAGGGTTTCCTGATGATGAGCTTGTGTAAAACTGCACCGGGTTTGAACACTTTTGACATTCGAATGCCCCAAGTGGTGATGTAGATAAAATCCTGGTTTATTACAGGTGTTGGTCTACAATCGGTCGTTCACAGATGTTTCCTGGGTTGTTGCAGGTGTTGATCTGGAATTCTTCAGACATGCCCTGGCTGGATACAGGAGTCGAATCTGGAAAGGTGATAGTTGATAGATATGCCCTGGCAGGATACAGGAGTCGAATCTTCAAACTCTTCAGACATGCCCTGGCTGGGTACAGGAATCGAGTCTGGAAATGGTCAACAGATATGCCCTGGCCGGATACAGGAGTCGAATCTGGAAATAGTCGTCAACAGATATGCCCTGGCTGGATACAGGAATCGAATCCTCGAACTCTTCAGACGTGCCCTGGCTTGGTACAGGAATCGAGTCTGGAAATGTTGTAGTTGATTTGTTGAACACTTTTGACATTCGAATGCCCCAAGTGGTTGTGAAGGAATCTTGAATCAGACTACTCTGCATATTGAGAGATTTCTTGAAATCTTGACTGGACTGCCCCAGGTTAACTGTACTTTGAATAATCTGTTGGACCTTGACTGGACTGCCCCAGGTTAATTGAACTTTGAAAGATCTGTTGGACCTTGACTGGACTGCCCCCAGGTTAATTGAACTTTGAAAGATCTGTTGGACCTTGACTGGACTGCCCCCAGGTTAATTGAACTTTGAAAGATCATGCCCCTTGTTGATAGGAGATTTGATGGAAGTGTTATCCTCTTGAAGTGACTTTGACTTACTGAGAGAGTTTTCGTTCCTCCGAACATTCGCTGTATGAACTTCTTTGCTGTCAAACAAAAGGGGTTAAATGCAGACAGTGATATTCAAGCAATGCAAAGTTTATGTTTGTCTTGAAGTTTTGAAAAATGCGTTTTTTTTTTGGCAGAAAACTTTTCATAAGGCAAGTTAACACGAGATTTAGAGCAAAGCCCTACAGGAGTCAGGATACCTTTTGTAACAGTATGCTTTCGAACTAACCCATGCTTCAATTAGGACTTTTGGAGGGTTGTAACGTGGCCTGGTTCACGGTTTAAGAAACAAAGGATAAAGGCTCAAAGTATATTGGTACCCACCCGCTCTTCGTGATGTTCTTCAACCTAAGCTCAGTTAATTGTGCGTCGCACTCTGTTTTGAGTTTGGAACGACATTTGGGCGATGGTTCACCGGTTTGAATTTTTGGGGAGACAGTCATCATCTCCTTTTTCTTTTTCAACACTTTTCATGTTGTTGAGGGTTTTGTAATGACCTCACTATTTTGATTTTGATTTGTTATCCCTAACTTTTGCCTGACTGTTACCGTTTTCGGGATTACTGTCAGCGGGATGCCCCAGCTCTCTTAAGCCTCCTTCATAGGTTTTGGCTTGGTGGGCTTTTCTCTTTTGAGAGATTGACTGTCTATGTGATAGGGAACCACCCTTGTCTTTTGATTCCGAAGGAATGCTTTCTTTTTCGACGTCGTTCGTTGTATTACGAACTGAGAGTTTGCGACTTCAATGCGCATTTTCTTTTGAATTAACTGAGATACTACCCTGCCCCAGGTTTTTATCAAAGGTTTTGATTGTTTAGAACAGGAAACTCCTACTTCTTTGGCTCGAAGGGGTTGACTAGGGATTAACTTCCTTATAACTCCAGTGTTTGGGAATTGAAAGAAATGCCTGTACATCATCAGCAAGGTCTGTTCAAAAGCATACTGTATAAGATCACGGTATTGTTTCGTCATCCTCCCTCTAAAGGCTTGCAGCTTTTTATCAAGAGTCAAATATCATAAAGAAAAGCATAAGAGTAGTGAAACGAATGGATGAATTCAAGACAAACATATGCAATGCATTAATGAAAACAGAGTTTAACATCAACAGATAATTGTTTTGACAGTAAAAGAAATTACAACTTTGAAAGTTCAAAAAGAAGCAAAAAGTCTTTCAGTTTGAGCTTCGTCACTTCAGGTGGAGAACCCTTTAACGGAAGATTTTCATCTCGCCGTCTGGCATGAATTCCAGCACCCCAATGTCAATCAGATCTTGAATCTTGTTCTTTAAGGCCCAATAGTCGTTGGTGCCGTGTCCCGGGCTGTAGGAGTGGTAAACACAGAATGCGTCGGGATTAAAGTGAGGAGAGGAGATATTGAGCTTCTGAGGAGGGTCCTTTACAGTAAGTAAGTTGACCTCCAACAGGCGCTTCAGTATGAAGAATGGTGGTATTTCAGTCTTCGTGAACTGTCTTCCCGACTTTTCTTGTTTACGCCGATTCCCCCGTTGACGCTGGCGAGGTTGTTGATGGGTTTGTGACCCTGAAGCAAGTAAAGGAGCTTTCCCCTTGTCTTCTTGAGTTGATGGAGGCTGAGCGGTGACTTGCTCTTCTACCTCAGATGTTTGCCCCAGTTGGTTGTTTGGAAGCAGTTGGCGGACAAGAACTCTGAGTTCCTCTTGTCTTTGAGATATGTCTTGAATGAGAGCCATCTGGCCCACCAACTGTCCCATCATTTGAGTCCTCAGTGTTGTCAGATCAAACTGCAGCTCCGCAATCTGATCACTCCTGACATTGTTGGAATTCCCTAAGCCCTTGGTGAGGAGAGCTTTCATCTCTTCTTGCCCCAGAGACAAGTTCAGGAACATCTCCTGCAGCTGAGCAGTCTGGTCTTGAATGTCTTTGACAGACTGTTCTAGAGCCATCTCTTGCTGAAATAAACAGCAGGAGAGTAAGGAAACCTAAAAAAGGAAAGATTGTCAAAATGAAATGCATGATATGTGGATGCATGCTTTCAAGGATCTCTTGGGGTAAACACAAGAAAATGTTAGAGGTTGAACTCTGATCTTGGATTGGAGATCTCTGCACCGGTGGACGTCCTTCCACGAGAATCAAGCTCACCATGTCGAGTGGGTCATAGCCACTGATTCAAGTTGTTGTTCTTGGACTTTGATTGGAGAGCTTTGTATCGGTGGATGTCTTTCCACTAGAATCAAGCTCACCATGTCGAGTGGGTCATAGCCACTGATTCAAGTTGTTGCACTTGATCTTTGGTTGGATTGGTTAGAGGAGAGACCTCTTACCCCTTGATAGACGTCTGGTTTAACGTAATCCTGCATCAACAGAATCCTCGAGATCCTTGAAATGGTTATTGAAAATGCTAAAATTCTATGGTATGATGTCATGATGTTATGTGCATGTATGCACAAGCAAGTAAGTGTATATACAGGCAAACAATATTCACACAAAGCACACAAGGCCTCAGGTTTAGGCTGGCATGAGGTTCAGGTACTACCCTCTTTCAGTTTGTTGGTTAAAACCTGTCTTATCAAAAGTAACCGGGTTCTAGAGGATCTCATATCATTGGCTACCCTCAATCGGTCATAACTCTAGCATCGCAACCTTTTCTCGCGGCCGGAACCATCTCGAGAGTTTAGCCTCAATGAGTGTAGCATACTGCTACTGTTCTAATGGCCAAGTTGGTCAATTAGGGTTCTAAGGTCGGTTGGTGCTTAATGACTCCTTGAAAGACCCATATTCTCCCCGTCTTAACGCGAGGGATATCGGTACAGACCAAGACGCCACACCAACGTAGCCACTGCTTCACCCATGTCGGTATACGCCGGACAGGTCCCTCACAGATTATGCTACCTAAAAGGGTTTCCCCAGATCCGGGTTAGGATCTATAAAACTCCGATACAAAGCCCACAAATGTAAAGCAAACAAAGCAATCAATTGAAAGTAAAGGTGATCTAAACCCTAAGGTAACCCCACTTCAAAAAAAATGTCCCCAGCAGAGTCGCCAGTTCTGTGATACGGTGGGAGAACTGACTAGTGTTTTGCATTCGTATTCGCACTTGTGCGGTTAGCAAGAGTCGCCACCGACTTTTTATTTTATCCTAAAGGAAAGGTTAAAAAAGCACAGCAAAAACCTTTTTGAGATATTTCGTGGGTTCGGGGGGTAGATTATGAAAAGGGAAGGTATTAGCACCCTTTTCATCCATGGTTATCCATGGGCTCTTAGTTACTTGGTTTTTTTAGATCACTTGCCTTGTTTTTCGATTGCTTTGAAAATGGTGTGTGCGTGGGTGCTTTTTGAAAATGTTTTAGAAAAAGATGCCTTGTTTTAGGCAACTAATGTATTTGACTCGTGTTTGAGTGTTTTACAAAAGTGTGAATCTTTTCAAAAAGACGTTTTCAAATGTTTTTGAGAGTTTGTTTGAAAGTGTTGTGGATTGTGGTTTTTGAAAAGAAGGCAAGTGTTTTTGCAAATTGATCTCAAGTAACTAAGAGTTTTGTCTACCCTATTGTACTCAAAGGTTTTTATTATGTTTTAACCCCTTTTAACAATTTTTGTTCCACCATTGAAGTTGATGGGCAATCTTGCGTTTAGGAAGTTTATTCGGGACGGGCACGGGTCATCGCATAGACCATGAATGCAATGATGCCAAGTGTCTTTGGCAATTTGTTTTGAAGGGACTATGATCATTTCGTTTAGGCAACTTTCGAAAGCGTCATCGAGGGGCTTATGATCATTTGATTTTGTTTTGCCAAAGACATTCGACGTGCAAGCATGGCCCATTTTGGAAGGCAACATGTGGGATTACCCTAGGGGGGTGAAAGTGTGATTGTGTATTGATTACATGCATTTATCTTGTATTAGGTTATCTAGCGTTTGATTTTATGTACATACAAACCCTAGGTCTAACCATGGTATAATTGAAAAGCTGTAAATTGCGAAATGTAAACCTACGCTATTACAAAATAATGTCCGGGAGTGGGGGTATAAATGTACAAGGGGATGAGACTTATAGTACCCAATAATTTACAACCAAATCGAATGTCATAATCAAAATATAAATATCGAATGTATAAATATGAGATAAAATGTGCGTAGGGCAACGTATTGTGTAAGTGCACAAGTGTATATATATGTATAAGTGTAAATATGTACAGGTGCGAAATGTGAAGTTGAGCCGTATTAGGGTTTTGACCTAGATATACGTTTTAATCTGTATTTTGATTTATATGTTAATTATGTAAAAAAGAAAAGAAGTATTTTGATTAAATGTTAAGTTTTAATTAAAAGATATTTTAGTCAAAATGTTTGTGAGTTTTTAATATTAGAAAAATGTGTTGAATCATTATGTACAAAAAGAATATTAACTAAAAAAAAGGTTTAATTTTAATTACGTATAGTATGTACAAATGTGCATTTTAATTAAAAAAGGTGTTTTCAATTTAATCATGTATATATAAAAAAAGATAATATATACAAATGTATTTCAAAAAAATGTTTTTTAAGTTTGATTTGTGTATAAAAAGCATTTTGATTATTGCTATGTACAAAAACTAATTTTTAATATAATATAAATGTATAAAATATCTATCTAAAAATTGTCTTAATTTTATGATAAAAAGTATTTTTAATTAAGATAAAGAAAGAGTAAACATTGTTTTGTAAAATAAAAAAAATAAATAAAAAAAAGATTAGTGTTTTATATATAAAAAAGAAGAATAAGTATTGTTTAAAACAAAGTTAGTTTTTTTTTTTATGAAAATGTTTTTGTTAGAAAATGAAATGATTTGCGTTGGGCCTGGAGGAATTAGGAACGGGTTAAGCCCAAGCTGATCCAAAAACGAAATTTAGGGTTTGGCATTGGTTCAGAGTGGAGACGAGGGTTTGTGAGGTGACGACGGCGCCGTTTGTTGCATTCATCTTCTCCGATTAAACTTCACTTCCCTGAACGCTCGACTCCGGCCACCAGCTCCCATCCTGAAGCTTTTCTTCCCCCCATTGACGTGAGTCCAGCATCATCGATTTAAGGTTCGCTTTAGTGTTTTATGTTCTGTTCTTTACGAATTTATGTTTGAGTCTTGATTCCTGAATTCACATTATTATGAGCTAGTGAAGGGGAAATGGGAAGAACATGGACTACCTGGCTTTGGGGATGGAGGAGAGGTGGAGGGAACTGTGGCGCTTAGGAGGCCGGATCGTCGTGATGGAGCTTGCTTTTGGTGCTTTCTGGTACTTTCGTTCTTTTATCTTTTGTTCAGGTTTTTTGATGATGATATTCACTGAGAAAACCCTAAATCCTCGCTTCTTTACCTCTTCTTCTTCCACTGTGATGATTGTCTTTGAGTGATGCGTATGTCTGAGTACTTTGCTTGAGATTTGCTTGTCTTGAACGTTTTTCTTGAACAGCTGTTGCCTATGTGTGCTTGCCTATGATGAAGCTTGCTTCTGAGGCTCTCTTGACGCTTTTGAATTGTTGCCTTGATTATCTTGAATGATTTTGAACAGATATTGCCTTGAGTGATTGGGTTCCCCTTTGAATTGTATGCTTCTCTTTCTCTCGTTGCCCTGTGAATTTGTATGCTTCTCCTTCTCCCGTTGCCTTGTGATGATTTGCTTGTGTGCTTTGAGATGTGCCTTACTGAGATGCCTGTGATGAAGCTTGCTTCTGAGGCTTGGGGTTTGAATGTTCAGTGTCACAGGGTTGTAGGCTTGGGTTATGTTTCGTGACTGATGCTTGGCTTTAGACTGGTTTTGCAAGGTTCTTGACAGGGAGTTTTGGGTTATGAAGATTATTGTTGTTTGGTTATGACAGTGGTGGTGTGAGTTTGGATATCAGTTTCTCTTCCTTTCTAACCTTATTGAACTGCCTTCTTTTTTACTATGCAGAATTGGTTATCAGGTTATGGGGGGTTTTGGCCAAGCTCAGGTTTTGATAGTTTTTGGTTATCTTTTCTTCTGAAACTGATGCAGGTTTATTGGTGGTCAGGATTATTGGTTTTGGTTGTGAGGATATTGGTTTTTGGTTGTGAGGATCTTGGTTAGATAATCGTTTTAGGTGTTATGCTGAACTGGTTTTGATTATCTCTCTTCTATCCTACTATGTTGGACTGCTTTTTGCCTGTGTATATTTTCTATATCTTTTGCCCTCTTCTCTCTGCTCTACTGTCTACTGCTATTGAACTGTCTTGCTGCTGAACTGCTATGCTGCTGAACTTTGCTTTTTAGCTTGCTCCTTTTGTCTTGCATATCTCTCTCTTGCTATCCGTTGCCTATGTTTCAGACCTGAGCTATGTCCCTATTATCTCTTCTCTCTCACTCTTTACAGTACAGCTTAAGATTTTTATATGATATTCTTGTACTTTTCTGAAGGGGCCCTGGATGGGAAATGATGAATAGATCACTTGCATAATACACTACTGCATCTCCTTTATCCAGTTTTTGTGCTTTGCTCTTTTCCTTGGTATCTTGGCAAAAGTCTTTCCATGACAGTTTTGAGTACTTTCCTGATTTTCTTTGAGTGGACTTTGTTTTGGATGGAAAGTTTGGATTGAACTTTTTCAGTTTGGATTGGATTTTGAATCTATGCAGCTTGCAAAATTTTTTAGAAACTATGCATTTTTTGACATTTTGCATTTCATGAAGTAAAAATAATCTTCCCTCTCTGTGAACCGGGAGAAATCCCGTGATTTGCAGAGAGGGCAACTGATCCCAGTCAGTGGCCCCTAATGATGAGCAATTTTATCTGCCTTTTAATTAGATGCTTTCTGACTTTCTTATTTCTTTTTGCAGATGAAAAATGGAATACCGGAGCGGAATGAAGCATGAAGAATATTTAGAAAGTAGGATAGTTTTTTATTCTATGTAATATTTAAATTAAATGTAAATTATTGTTTGTAACAACAATTTGTAAATAATTCAAATATCAATAAAATTCAAATTATCCAATTGGTTCCACTTTTCTTTATTGCTTATTTATTTATTTAAAATTCTTAGAATTAAAACAATTGAATAATAAATTCAATCATTTAATTTCAGAATAATAAATAACTAAAATCAAACAACATTGATCCAATAAACCTGTCTTATCCAACATCCAAAGCAAAGCAGCAATTAAACCAAGTAAACTGATTAACACATAAACACTGTGAATTCAAGACTGCATCTTGTATCTGACTGGCCCAATCAAAACGTACTGAATTCAAAACCACTGTCTCTTTTGCTGATTAAACCAAGATAACACAAATTTTAATCCGAATCTTGAAATAAACCGCAAAGTGCTGTGGAATTCAAATTCTTCTGAGAATATGCCCATGAAACCCTAATTCCTGATTAAATGCCAAATCACGCTCGCTTGATCAAAATTGAACCAAAAATCAATCAAACCCTAAGCCCACTGTATGAAACAATTCAGAGTTCTGAAAATCAGTAAAAACCCTAGTTTTGCTTGACTGTCAAGAAAGGTCCGTTTGTCCGATTCTTGAGCCAGTTTGAGAAGTCAGGAAATGTTTGAAGCTGAGATTTCTCGTGGAAAAACGCGAGGGCAAATTTTGGGGTACAACACTTAAGGACATTTACACAGCCTAATTCCTTAGGGTAGGTGGATGACTCGTAGATACTTGCTCTATTCAAAAACAAATCAAAACTCTTTTCACACCGACACTTTCCAAAAAAAGCTTTCAAAACAATTTTTCAAGCACTCTTGAGGACTGATACAAGAGTCGATCTGAAATCTTTAAACGAAACTTTTTCAAACTCACTCACAATTGAAAAGCAAACACTTTTGAAAACACAAATGAGCAAGTATCTAAGAGCCCATGGATAACCATGGATAGAAAGGGTGCTAACACCTTCCCTTTCTATAAATCTACCTCCCGAACCGAGAAACTATCTCATAAGGAATTTTGCTGTGCTTTTGTCCTGTCCATGTTGGAGAAAATAAAAGACGGTGGCGAATCTTGCTTCCGCGACATTTCGTGAACCAGCGTTAAACAGTCAGTTCCAGATCCACCGATCACATATGTAAATTAACTAATTAGTTTAAATTAGGTCAACTTTGACGTTTTATTTAATAATTAAAATAATATAGAATTAGGGTTTCCATTTAATTTTAATTTTCTTTATTTTCCTAAATACAAAAAAACATAAAAAGCATTTTCTTTTCTTTAATTAAATAATAATTAGACTCTAATTTAATTTGATTTCAAGCAAAGGGTCAAAACCCTCGGACGTTCAATTTTAATTTCTATTTCGCGCATTATTTTCTTTTGAATATTATGTAACTGTTCAAGAAATGTAATATTAATTAGGTATTCTTTTACTTTCCGCATTTTATCAAAAACGGGTCTGTGTACTTTGGCGATGTATAGACTCGCGCCTTGTAATAGCGTAGCTTTTATCTTTCCGCTTTTAATTTTCCGCACTCCTAAATTCTAAATTGCATGAAAGAATGTATGGTAATTAAAAACAAGCGTAGCTCACAATGCCATGATCAAAGATAACTTAACATGAAAACAACACACAAATACACACACCACTTCTAGGGTACGCCTCACTCGTTGCCTTTGAAATGTGGTCGTGAAGTATATGATGTTTTAGCGGTCCTTATGTCCATGATCCAGTTGCCTCGAAATAGTTGCCTCAAAACAGTTGCCTCGAAATAGTTGCCTCGAAACGGTTGCCTCGGATTAAAAAAGGATCAAGGACATAAGGGTAGCTTCTAAGGTTTCCTACTGTTGCTTCGGTGACCACACTGTCCCTACACTCGAATTGACCCGAACACCTCCAACGGTGGTGCTACCTATCTCTCAATGGTGGGATGACACTACTTTAGGGACTTCTACACAGCTTAATTCCTTAGGGTAGGTAGATGACTCATGGATACTTGCTCTCTCAAAAACAAATCAAAAATCTTTTCACACTGACACTTTCAAAAGCTTTCAAAACAATTTTTCAAACACTCTTGAGGACAGATACAAGAGTTATTCCAAGATCTTTCAAAGAAACTTTTTCAAACCCACTCACATTTTGAAAAGCAAACACTTTGAAAACATAAGAGCAAGTATCTAAGAGCCCATGGATAACCATGGATAGAAAGGGTGCTAACACCTTCCCTTTCTATAAATCTACCTCCCGAACCGAGAAACGTTCTCATAAGGAATTTTGCTGTGCTTTTGTCCTTTCCATGTTAGAGAAAATAAAAGACGGTGGCGACTCTTGCTTCTGCGACATTTCGCGAACCAGCGTTAAACAGTCAGTTCTAGATCCACCGATCACAGATTCCATCCAAGAATGTCTGTTGAGTCGCATGTTGTAAGTCAAAGAATGAGTATCAGAATGGTGTCCGCGTTTGGAACGTATCTGAGCTGTATCTGGAGATTGGATCTGTATGAGCAAGGGAATAACATTCGTGTCTGGAGCGTATCCGAGTTGTAACTGTATTTGAATCTGAATTCTGAATAGGCGACAAAAGGGCATCCGTGTCTGGAGCACCTCTGGGCTGGGGAAAAAGTCATAATAAGTGACAGCATGGCAACCGTGTCTGGAGCGTATCTGGACTGTATCTGAATCTTGTATTTGAATAAGCGACAGAATAGCATCCGTGTTTGGAGCATCTCTGAGCTGTATCTGAATAAGCAATAGAATAACATTCGTGTCTGGAGCATCTCTAAGCTGTTTTCTGAGCTTTGAATCTGAATAAGCAATAGAATAACATCTGTGTCTGGAGCATCTCTAAGTTGTTTTCTGAGCTTTGAATCTGAATAAGCAATAGAATAGCATCTGTGTCTGGAGCATCTCCAAGCTGTTTTCTGAGCTTTGAATATGAATAAGCAATAGAATAGCATTCGTGTCTAGAGCATCTCTAAGCTGTTTTCTGAGCTTTGAATCTGAATAAGCAATAGAATAGCATCCGTGTCTGGAGCATCTCTAAGCTGTTTTCTGAGCTTTGAATCTGAATAAGCAATAGAATAGCATCCGTGTCTGGAGTATCTCTAAGCTGTTTTCCGAGCTTTGTATTTGAATAAGCAATAGAATAGCATCTGTGTTTGGAGCATCTCTAAGCTGTATCTGATTGTATATTGGTAGCTTGTTAATCTTATCCTGAAAAGGGTAAAATGTTAGCCGAAACACAAAGTTATGTTGCATGAAATGTATGATGCAATATATGTGTTTTATCAATGTTTATGATATATGAATGTAATGTAAGCGCATGTAAGTTGATCTGCTGTATTGTTGAGGAAAATAAATCCTTGATAGCTGGAGATAATAAAATCCTTGACTGCTGCCGGGGAAAATAAATCCATGACCGCTGCTGGAGATTCAAGATCTTTGACAACTTCTGTAGGGATGTGAGAATACTTCATGACTTTCCTGGGGATTAAATAATGGGAATCCTTACTCGGCTGAGGAATAAGGAAACTCTGGTGATCTCTACCAGGGATCGAATAAAGGAAAACCTTGATCCACTGGAAAATAAGGAAGACTCTGATGGCTTCTGCGGGGAACTAAGAATGAGAATCTTCAATCTCCTGGGGAATTTGAATCCTTGGGGACTTCATGATGAGGAGTCAAGAGTGAGAATCTTCGATCTGTAGGGGATTAAAAATTCTGAAAAATTCATGCTGGGGAGTAATGAAGACTCTGGCAACTTCACTAGGGAATCAAAAATGAGAATCTTCATTCTGTTGGGAAGTAAAAACTCTGTGGGAAATAGCTATACTGTTGGAGAGTAAGTTCAGGACTCTGGGGGAAAAAGCTTATTCCTGTTTGGAAAACGTTCAGGAGTTTGGGTTGTATGCCAATCTACTGGGGAATTATCCTAGGTTAGGGATAAGACAAAAGTTAACTGTTATTTGGTTGACTCTCAGACTTTAAGACAACTTGCTAGGGAATTTGGGGAAAACTGAATGGTTTTCGCTGTAGATTGATAGTTGGAAATTTGACTCCGTTGGGGAAGAAGGCTTCATCTCTACTGAGGGTCTGTAGTTCAAAGTTTTTACTCCGCTGAGGGTTGGGAGTTTGAAGTTTAACTCTGGTGGGAATTAAGGATTTGAAATTAAAACTACGCTGGGGATATGTATTTCAAGGTTTTAGCTCCGTTGGGGATCTAGATGATGTACTGCAAGGAACTTCTCTTGGAATAGCCTAAAGACGTTTTCTTATACTTTCAACCTGTCAGTAATTATTCTTTCCCATTTCATTTATTTGTAAACAGTGATTATATTCAAATGCATATGCTCATTTAATAAATCATTGGACGTTTTCAAATAAAACACAAGTGTAAAAAGGAAAAGACAAATAGTTTTCTGCACTTTGAAGTATCTTTGTATTAATTTTGTGTAAGTATTTTGTACAAAGGAGACAGACATCCTAGTAAGAGAATGTTGTCATAAAATGAGAAAAATTTATACAAAGAAAGATGGCTATGTGTAAAAATTCCATGGGGTTCCCATTCTGCTATAGCCTTCGTAACTCTGAATATCTTGTCCATTTGTTGCTTTGTCCGAAGATGATTGAATCGATTAGAAGCCCGGAGTTTGTCTGTGAAGAGATTGTCCTTAAAGTGATCCGACGAGACATAGTCATACGCTTTAATTCCCTAATTTTTGCCTGGACCGCCCTTTTGGGTTTTCAGTCCACCGGGAAACCCTTTTTTGCCCAAGTCGCCCTTTCGGGTTTTCAACTTGCCGGGTGTACAGATTTTTTTATTTATCCCTAATTTTTTCCCGAACCGCCCTTTCGGGTTTTCGATTCACCGGGATGCCCTTTTTTTCCCAAGTCGCCCTTTCGGGTTTTTAACTTGCCAGGTCATTTATGCGTAATATCTTTTGACTATGTCTGCATTCGCAGGGTGCGGCAGGTCGTCATCGTCCATGGTGGTTAAAATCATTGCCCCACCAGAAAAGATGTTTTTGATCACAAATGGTCCTTCGTAGGTAGGAGTCCATTTGCCCCTGGGATCACTTTGCGGCAAGATGATCCGCTTGATTACAAGATCCCCGATTTGATATAACTGGCGTCTGACTTTCTTGTTGAATGCCTTGATCATCCGTTTTTGATACGTCTGACCATGACAAACAGCAGTAAGTCCTTTCTCATCAATCAAGTTAAGTTAAGTTGATCAAGCCGGTTCTGAATCCAATTGTCTTCACTCAAACCAGCATCTTTCATGATTCTCAAGGAGGGAATCTGAACCTCGATAGGTAAAATAGCTTCCATGCCATATACCAAAGAATATGGTGTTGCCCCAATTGACGTGCGCGTCATGGTACGGTACCCGTGGAGAGAAAACGGTAACATTTCATGCCAGTCCTTGTAGGTGACTGTCATCTTTTGTATGATCTTCTTGATATTTTTATTCGCAGCTTCGACAACACCGTTCATCTTTGGCCGATATGGAGATGAATTATGATGTTGAATCTGGAACTGCTCGCACAGAGCCGTGATCATAGTGTTGTTAAGGTTTGTACCATTATCGGTGATGATCCTTTCGGGGATGCCGTACCGGCAAATAAGGTTCTGCTTGATGAAGCGGGCAACAACATTCTTTGTGACGGATGCGAAGGAAGCTGCCTCGACCCACTTGGTAAAGTAGTCAATGTCCACCAAGATGAAACGGTATCCATTGGATGTTGTAGGCTTGATCTCCCTAATCATGTCGATTCCCCACATAGCGAATGGCCAAGGAGCTGTTAGGACATTGAGAGGAACTGGAGGTATATGTACCTTGTCCGCATAGATTTGACATTTGTGACAAGTCCGGGAATGTTGATAGCAGTCAGCTTCCATGGTAGACCAGTAATAGCCTGCCCGTAGAATCTTCTTAGCCATCATATATCCGCTAGAGTGAGTGCCAAAGGTACCATTGTGCAGTTCAGTCATGATCTGTTCAGCTTTAATATTGTCTACACAACGGAGCAGAATGCAATCATGATTGCGCTTGTATAGGATACCATTGCTCAAGAAGAACTTAGCTGAGAATCTTCTTAAGAACTTTTTGTCGTTAACGGAAGCTCCTTCAGGATATTCCTGAAACTCGAGATACCTTTTGACTTCATGAAACCAAGGTCGGTCCACTACTTCTTCGGTATTAATCTCGTGATAATGTGCAGGTTCGTCCATCCGTTTAATGGTGATTTGGGGAGCCTCATTATCCCAATTAAGTTTAAACATGGATGACATTGTAGCTAGAGCATCTGCTAGCTGATTTTCTTCTCACGGGAAGTGCTCGAAGGTAATCTGCTCGAAATGTGGTAACAATGTCAAGACATGTTCTTTGTAGAGGATGAGGTTTGGATGTTTAGTATCCCACTCTCCTTTGATCTGACTGATGACCAAAGCTGAGTCCCCAAACACAATCAAGGATTTGATTCCCAAGTTTATGGCAGCCTTGAGACCAAAGATACAAGCTTCATACTCGGCCATGTTGTTGGTGCAGTGGAATCAAAGTCTGGCGGTGAAAGGTGTATGGCAACCTTCTGGAGAGATAAGCACAACATCGATACCGTTGCCAAGTGCATTAGAGGCACCATCGAAGTATTGGGTCCATCAGGATCCTTGTTCAGGTCCGTCATACGGTCTGAAATCTTTAATGTTGTCCAATGTCATGATATCCTCGTCGGGGAAGTCGAACCTCATGGATTGGTAATCTTCGACAGCTTGATGGGCCAGATGATCGGCTAGCACACTCCCCTTTATAGCTTTTTGGGTTGTGTATTATATATCGTATTCCGTCAGGATTATCTGCCATCTAGCGATTCTTCCAGATAAAGCAGGCTTCTCAAAGATGTACTTGATCAGATCCATCTTAGAGATCAACAAAGTGGTATGAGTCAACATATACTGCCTTAGCCGGCGAGCAGCCCATACCAAAGTGCAGCAAGTTTTCTCGAGCAGTGAGTATCGGGTCTCACAGTCGGTAAAATTTTTGCTAAGGTAATAAATGGCATGCTCTTTTCGGCCAGACTCGTCATATTGGCCCATTACACACCCCATTGAATTCTCTAGGACGGTCAGATACATGATTAGCGGTCTTCCTTCGACGGGAGGCATCAAGATAGGAGGTTCTAGCAAATACTCCTTGATTTTATCGAAAGCAACTTGACAGTCATCATTCCATTTAACCACCTGATCTTTATTCAACAGCTTGAAGATTGGTTCACAGGTAGATGTTAGGTGAGAAATGAACCTTGCAATATAGTTTAGGCGTCCCAAGAAACCTCTGACCTCCTTCTCAGTGCGAGGAGCAGAAATTTCTTGTATAGCTTTGAATTTGGCAGGATCAACCTCAATGCCCTTGTTGTTGACAATGAAACCCAAGAGTTTACCGGACCGGACTCCGAAAGTGCACTTGTTAGGGTTCAGTCTGAGCTTGTACTCTTTCAACTTGACAAACAACTTTTGTAGATGGTCGAGGTATTCTTCTTCAGTTTGTGAACGGGCTATCATGTCATCTACGTAGACCTCTATCTCATGATGTATCATATCATGAAACAAAGCTACCATGGCGCGTTGACAGGTTTCCCCGACATTCTTCGGTCCGAATGGCATCACTTTGTAGCAGAACGTACCCCACTGTGTAACAAAAGTAGTTTTCTCCATGTTCTCGGGTGCCATTTTGATCTGGTTATAGCCCGAGAATCCGTCCATGAAAGGAAATACCTTGTGCTGAGTTGTGTTGTCAACCAAGATGTCAATGTGCGGTAGTGGAAAGTCATCTTTAGGGCTGACCCTGTTTAAGTCTCTATAATCCATGCACATTCTGACTTTGCCATCCTTCTTAGGCACGGGCACAATGTTAGCAACCCATTGTGGATAGGAAGTATCAGCAAGAAATCCAGCATTGAACTGCTTCATAACTTCTGCTTTAATCTTTTCAGACATGTTGGGCCTCATGCGGCGAACTTTCTGTTTAACTGGTGGACAGTCTTCTCTTGTGGGTAGACGGTGTACCATAATATCTGTATCAAGTCCTGGCATGTCTTCGTAAGACCAGACGAAGATCTCAACATATTCATTCAGTAGCTGAATTAAGCGCTCCTTGACATTTGGCTCTAGGTTGGCACCCACTCTGACTTATTTTCTGTCTTCCTCAGTACCCAAGTTGATTGTCTCTAACAGCTCCTCATGAGGTAGAATAGCCCTTTCTTCCTGTTGTAGCAGTCTAGCCAATTCTCCCGGCACCTCATAATCTTCCTCACCTTCGTATTCGACATGGTAGACCAGATCTTCAGAGTCACTGAAGGCCATAGCAGAATTGTTACCCATGGAATTCGGAATGGAAGGGTACCTGCATTTGTCAGTGTGAGTGTGTGTAAGGGATAACCACCTTTAAACAAATAAAATGTAAAAAGAAAGATAATTAACACAAAAGTTTATATATGAAAACGTCCATGATTCATTAAAATGGCATATGAAGATGAAAAATCAAACCCTTACAAATGGACCTATGTGCCTCGGGTAAGGCACAAGGTTAAAAGTGTACGAATTGTTTAAGAATTATTACAAACCAACGGAAATGTTTGAAAGATAAATTACTGATTTACGAAAGTAATGGGAATAAAGTCCTTTGCCTCCCAATTGCACAACCCTCAGTCAACAGTAGGGAAAATCCAGTCTTCCAAATTGCTCTCCTCTTCACTATCCTCCAAAGCATTGACTCCATGATGGGTGATCTTCACTGGTGGCCCTCCAGCACGGGAGCGACGCACAGCCTTTTGAGCAGCAGCAGTGAAACCCAAGCCGAATTTATCTGACTTGAAAGGAAAGTCGGGAAGCTGCCCCTAGACTGTGCTTCCTCCTTCTTCAATCATAGCCTTTGCATCTTTGAGAGAATACATCTGAGGCGGAGGTCTGGTAATCATGGGTATAGAAGACATTGTCTTGGTTGTCACAATCTCCTGAGTTACCTCTTCAAAATGCTGAAAGGGGTTTCGATGAATTCGCCATCCAATTCCACATAGCGGAAAGAATTTAGATGGCTTATCATGTATTCCTCTTCACCGCAAACAGTTACAATTTTCCCCTGGACAGGGTACTTGAGCTTTTGATGCAGAGTAAAAGTGACGGCTCCAGCATGATGAATCCAAGGTCTTCCCAACAAGTAAGAATAGGAAGGACGGATGTCCATTACATAGAATGTGGAGTTGAAGGTTTCAGTACCCACTTTAATCGGGATGTCCACCTCCCTGTGGACCATCCTTTTAGAACCATCAAAGGCTCTAACAATGATGTTGTTGGGCTTCAAAGTTAAACCTTCACAATCCAGCCTATCCAATGCCTTCCTTGGCAAGACATTCAACGATGAACCAGTGTCTACCAAAACGTGTGCTAGAGTAGTCCCTCTGCATTCCACCGAGACATGCAAAGCGTCATTATATTTTCTCCCTTTGATCTTTAGATCAGCATCAGAGAATCCTAGACCATTGTCAGCTGTTAGGCTAGCTACACATTCCTGGAATTGATCTGCGGAGGTTTCCTGTGGCACGTGGGCCGTCTTCAAGAATCTTATCAAAGCTTTGGCATGAGCTTCTGAACAAAGCAGTAAGGCCAACATAGAGATTTTTGAGGGGGTTTGCCCCAGTTGTTCAACAACATTATAATTTCTTTTCTTGATTATTTTCAAAGTCTCTTCCATTTATTTTTAAGAGGTCTCAGGGATGACCAATGGCTGAGCCCTAGTCCCGACGGGCTCTTCTTGGATCCCTTTCCCTCTAACATCAGCAGCAGCAGAGGGGACAACCATAGGGGTCACAACTTCTTCAATAATTGGATTTCTCGCATATACGTTTACCGGCGCAGGGGTAACCTTAGGAGCAGCTGAGGGTCCGAAGATTTCCTTTGGAGGGCAATCTCCAGAGAGAAAATTCTTCCACTGCGGGTGATTTTACTCGTTCCGGAAAGGTTTCCAATGTCGGAAGTCTCTTCATCAGAACTCTCTTCAGTTGATTCAATTTTCTTAACACAGTGGTAAAAGATCTCTCCCCCATAGTTCCATGGTATTGACTTGTCGGACTTGTACGGGATGAGCCCCGACATGGTTATCTTCAAAGGTACAATCTTCGGATCAGATGTAATCTTAACAGGTCTTTTGGAGACCTTGGAAAGATTGGCGGATATGGTAATTATTGAAACATCATTGACAGGAGTCGGTGTAACAAGAGTCTTTTCAAAAAGGATTTCTTGGTTATCCATTAGGCGTTGGATGCCTAACTTTAACAATGGACAGTCGGTCAGTAAGGATGAACAAAGGCAACAATCTTCTTCACAACCTGGGAAAATCCCAGCCTTCAGCAAATTCAACTTGATTATCGGTAGCGGAGTCATCAAATCATCAACAGTAGCAACAAAAAGATCTTCCTCAACAGCATGGGCATTATGGCCATGTTTTGGCATTGGAGCAGAGATTACGTTAGGCTTTTCAGGGGCTTCGAATTCAACTTCTTTAGCATCTATCAAATCCTGAATCTTATTCCTAAGGGCCCAACAATTGTTGGTGTCGTGCCCCAGGCTGTCTGAATGATAAGCACACTTGGCATTCGGATGGTAGTGTGGTGACGAAGTGTTAGGGTTTTTAGGAGCCTCCCTCAAACTTGCAAGGTTTAACTTTAACATATGGGGTAAAACCTGAGCAGGAGTCATTTTTATCCGGGTGTATTTCCGTGCAGGCCTTTCCACCCTTGTTTGGTTGGTTATGGGTTGATTGTTTCTAGGATGATCAGCTGCAGACTTCTGAATCATTACGGCCCCCACCGCTGGTTGGCGCTCAACTCTTCCTTGACCTCTTTGGGAGTAAACATCTGATACTTCTTTCTTTGCTGGAAAAGTCTTTTTGATGGCGGCGGAAGTAGATGCATCCTTTTGAATTTTCCCGCTCTTTATGCCGGCTTCAACTCTCTCACCAGTTAGAATCAACTCGGTGAACCCCGCAGACGAACTTCCAATCAGGTGATTAAAAAAGGGGCCTGACAGTGTACCCAAGAACATATCTACCAGCTCCCTCTCAGATAGAAGTGGTTGCACTCGTCCCGCCAAGTCTCTCCATTTCTGGGCATACTTTTTGAACCCTTCATTTGAGACCATGCTCATACTCTATAATTGACTACGGGTTGGTGACAAGTCCGCATTATATTGATATTGTTTGTAGAAGGCGGCCGCCAAATCCTCCCAGTTATGCACATCAGACCTCTCCAACTGGTAAAACCAATCCAGCTGTGTCCCCGATAAACTGTCCTGGAAGAAATGAACCCACAGGTCCTTGTCAGAAGAATGTGGTTGGATTTTTCTAACGTAAGATCGCAGGTGCATCTTCGGGCAAGACAACCCATCGTATTTAGCAAAAAGAGGCACTTTGAATTTCGGAGGGATTACTATTCCAGAGACCAACCCTAAATCTTCAAAGTCCAACCCAGACACTCTTTGTATCTCCATGGCAGCTAGACGCTCTTCCAGATTCTTGTACTTGTCATCTGCATGAGGGTACTGCTGATCAGAATAGTCTTCATCCTCTTCTTCTTCTTCCTCCTCAAAGTCAGATGGCATTGCAGTCTCTTTACCCTTTCTCACCCCTTCATCAGATGTTGAGGGGAAATCCAGGACCCTTCTAGCTTGACCTTCAAATCTTCTACCCATGGTAGCCACACCAGCCCTCTTCTTTTTCTTTTTCTCTTTTTCCTTTTCCAGCAAGGTTTTGAGCTCCTCCTGCCCCTTAGCCAAGGTCAGAAGTAGCTGTTGGAACTGTGAATTCTGCGCTTGTAAATCTTTAACCGTCTGCTCAATATCCATCTTGCTGAAATAAACAGCAGAGAGATAAGGAAACCTGGTGTGAATACCTGTTTATGCATATGATGAATGATATGTATTCATGTAATGCATTCAAGGATTCAGAAACTCAAATTTGTTTTAGAACAAAAAAGAAACACAAGTTATATTAATAAGATAGAATTTGTTAGTACATCAATGCCCCATAGGCAAAATAATACAAAATTCTAAGGTAAAAAGAAGTTGCGCATCCTCTTTGGTGCAATGTAGGTGTTGAGAGTCTTCTCTTCGTGAAGTTGACGAGTAAGTTCCAAAACCTTCTTCTCACTTTCATAGAATTGGGCTTCAAAAGTATCGCGTTCTACCTTGAGCAATATCCAACTCCTTTGTAAATCTTCTAGTGATGTTGGCATGTCAGGATGTAGGAGGGTGTATGGAACCTCTCCTTCCATAACAGGCTCTTTAATCACAGGGAGAATGTAGGGGTAAGGCATCATAAGACTTTGGGCGCGGGTTCGTACCCACTTGAGGTAAGGCTCGAGGGGGATGGAATTCTTGTGTCCCAAGGTCTTACTGTCCACCTTATTGGGCATTCTCCAAGCTTGGATGAACCTTTGTCGAAGTCCTTGATCGTCGTTGTCGAAGTCAAAAACCAAGTCTGGAATCAGCATGTCATGTGAGCCATCCCTTCGGGCATACCCAAACTGTCTCAGAGCCAAGCAAGGGTTGTAGGTAATGCCTCCCCTAATGCCAAGTAGTGGGACATTAGGGAATTCCCCACAACGGTCAATGATGATAACATTTTCTCTGGATCGAGAACACCAATGAACATCTGAATGTGTAAGAGTTATCAATTGTTGTGACCACCTCAAGCCTTGCTCATTCTTCAAGAATGATTGGGGAAGATGAGAAATAAACCATCTTTCCAGGAGAGGAGTACAGCACATGAGAACACCTCTTTTCCTCATTGTTCGAGTGTGAAAAGAGTGGAGGATATCCCCAAGCAATGTAGGCACCGAGTTACGAGCCATGAAGATTTTGACAGCATTGACATCTATAAGCTGGTCAGGGTTTGGGAACAAGACCAACCCATAGATGAGAAGAGCTACAATTTCCTCAAAAGCTTGTAAGTCCGATGAATTCCAGCAGCTTTGGGCCTTCTCAAACAAGAACTTTGACAAGAAACCTTTGACACCACTTTTAGTTTCCCAATGGCCTATGATATCAGATGGTTGCAAGTGTAAGGCTTGAGCAACATCTTCAGGCTTTGGATCTCTTTCCGTACCGTTGTAGGGTAGTTGATGGAGAATAGGAATCCTCAAGAGTTGAGAAAATTCCTCCAAAGTAGGCACAAGTTGGTAATCAGGAAATGTGAAGCAATGTTGTAGGGGGTCAAAGAACTGGAAGAGAACTTTCACTATGTCTTCCTCAGTGTTGGTGTTGAATAAGTTGAGAATACGACCATGCCTCTCGGTGAATGGAGAATTCTCAGGAATCCTTGAAACTAGCTCCTTGAGTTGAGGAGGAATTCTTACAAGGTTGACTTGGATAGTTTTCCTGCGAAGTGAATCCATTACCTACAAAACAGGAACAAAGATGAAAATCCAAATCCTTGAAATGGTTAGTGGATGCATATGATGCTTCATGATGTCCATGATGTTATGCACAAGTATATATGTACAAACAAATCACACAAGTTCCTAGTTCAGGCTTGCATGGGGTTTTATAGGTAAGTACCCTCTTGAAGTTTAGTTGGCTCAACCTGTCCTAGAAATAGTAACCGGGTTCTAAGGAGCTCAATATCACTGGATTATTTTCTGTGTTCATTGTTTCAGTTTAGCCACTTTACTGGCGACCGAAATATTCCAAGAAAACAACCCTCAATGAGTGTAGTATCGAGTATCTAACAACTTCAGACTACACCAAAGCCGGTCATCTCACTACTCCTAAAAAGGCCAAGTTGGTCAAGTAAAGGTTCTAAAAGTCCATTAATGCTTCATGACATCACTCAGCGGCCCCGTATTCTCTTTGATTAACTCAAAGGCTACCGGTACCCACAAATATGTCGCACTAATATAGCTATTGCTTCAACCATGTCGGTATACACCGCACAGTTTCCACAATGTATTGCTATTTACCTATGAATGTTTCCCAAATCCGGGTAGAGGATTCAAACCCAAACAATAGAACCAAAGTGTAAAGCAATTAAGTTAAGCAAGATAAGCATGTAAAGGTGATCTAAAACCCTAAGGTAACCCCACTTTTATATTATCCCCACCAGAGTCGCCAGTTCTGTGATGCGGTGGGATAACTGACTTGAGGTTTTGCGTTTGTGTTCGCAAATGTTGCGGTTTAGCAAGAGTCGCCACCGACTTTTATTTTATCCAAAAGGAAAGGTAAAAAAGCACAGGAAAGACCTTTGAGATTGTTATTGGGTTCAGGGGGTAGATTATGAAAAGGGAAGGTGCTAGCACCCTTTTCATCCATGGTTTTCCATAGGCTCTTAGTTACTTGTTTTAGATCACTTGTTTTTGCTTTTCAATTGTTTGAAATGGTTCTTTGTGTGGTTTTGAAAGTATTTTGAAAAGAGGCCTTTTTCTAGGCAACCTTTGTAACGATTCTTGTTTGAATATATACAAAGGTGTTTGTCTTTTGAAAAATGTTTCAATGTTTTAAAGTTTGTTGGGAAATGTTTTGAAATTGTTGTGTGATTTTTGAAAATAGCAAGGATGGTTTGCAAGTTTGATCAAGTAACTAGGAGTTGTCTACCCTACTCAAAGATCTTTCCTACACATTTTTATTCCTTTGATATTGTTGTTTTACCATTGTATTTGGTAAACAACCCTATCTTTGGATATTAAACGGGACGGGCGTGGGTCATCGTATGACCATGATAACAATATTGCCAAGTATCTTAGCAAGTTTTTGAGGGACTGGATCATTTTTGTATAGGCAACCAAGATAGCGTCATCGAGGGACTATGATCTTTTTGTTTTGTTTTTGTTTTGTCAAGATACCTAGCATGCATACCATGGCCATGTTTTTAAGGCAACAAGTGGATGAAACCCTAGGGGTGCTTGTGTGCAAGGTGTTGTCATTTTTCATGCATTTTTTTTCTTGTATTTAAGTCATGCTATTTGTTTGATTTTGGTCTTTGCATACAAAACCCTAATCTTACTATCATGCATATAAAAGCAATAAAATGCGTAAAAGTAAATCTAAGACTATTACAACATTATTATGGGGAGGGGGATACAAGTTTGAATAGGGGGATATTTGCATAAAATAAAAACCCTAAACTATTATTACAACCAAATTAAAATATTGCACAAATGAATAAATAAGCAAATACTTAAATATGCAAATAAATATAAATATGCAAAATGTTTTTGTATTTATTTTTATGTATGTAAAAATAAGTTTATTTAACTCAAAATAAGAAAAATATTAATGATTATTTTTGAAAGGGTGAAAACCCTAGTTTTTGGTTTTTAAAAGAAAATATATTATATTATTTATTTATTCATTTTTATGTACAAAATAATAAATAAAAATATATACAAAGATGTTAAAAAATAAAATGTGTGAGAAAATAATATTTTAAGTGTATAATATAATAAAATAAAAATATGTAAGTATTTTAATATTATTTACAAGTTTTAATTAAGAAAATAAAGTAATATTAACCTAATAATTATTTATTATGCAAATAAAAATAAAATAAAAATATGATAAAATGCCAAAAATAAAGAAAATATTTTTTGTGATTTTAAATGTTCAAGAAAAAATAATAAAGTCAGAAAATAAAAATAGAAATGAAAAATATGCAAAAATAAAGAAAATGGGCCAGGGGGTGCAAATAGCACAATGGAGGGTGCAAACAGCAAGGCAAGCCAGGCCCAGCCCAAACTTCCACTTCATCCTTGTCCTTTGAACCAGAAAACACGCGCGCCATGTACAAACTTGTAACTCCTACATACATGCTTAAAAACAAAATCTTGCAACATGAAAGTTATAACTCATCAACACACGATTCTAATGATATAAAAAACTTGATCTAACTCTCAAAGACCAGAGAGAATTTCATTGGTCCTAAATTTTGACCTAGTTTTTTCAGCATGTTCATCATCCAAATTCTCCTAGCTCAGTTAATATAAATACAAGCTATGCATATGTACAACTCAAGGACATTAAGGACTACATTTTTGCTTCACAAACCTAAGCCTAATGATGTCTAAATTAGGAGATAGAAAGTTGACAAATACCTGTTTCAGTCAAGTTTGAATATGACAATGTAGGAGTTATGAGTGAGGCCTGAAGGTCTTTTGAGCTTGCTTGAAGTTGTCTCAACCTTTCCCAATGCTTTGCTTGCTTTGAAGTGGCTTGAATCTCCCTATAGAACTCAACCTGCAAACTCAGAAATTCAAAATGGTGAAGCTTGAAAATGGAGTTACAGTTGCTTGAGAAGGGCTTGGGTATCTTGGATGGGATGTATGCAATGTGTCTGAAGTGGTTTGAGACAAAACGCACGAGTGGAATTTGTTTTGGAAGTGGTTCTGCAGGACTTGCCCTGTTTTGGGCAGAAAGGGAGTTTTTGGTGTATTTGGGTGTTTGAGATGCTATGAGCTCGTGTTTTTGGCTTGGTATATTATGCTGAACTTGTTTGAAATGTTCACCAAACTTGCTCTTATCAGATTTCCAAGTTGTCTTGACTTTTGCACAATTGCTTGTTTTTGAAGAAAAGGTAGGAAGTGACAATGCTCAAGTTGTACAAGCTAGATCAAAGTCTGTATAGGGTTGGTGAGCTTTTCCTGATGTTTGTGGAGTTGTTTGCAGCAAAAGCTTTGGTCTATGGCTCAAGATAAACAAAGTTTGCATAAAGTGTGCTTTATGGAAATGACATTGTTATCTTTATGCCATAAATGGAATAAACCCTTGTATAATGCTCTAAAGCTCAGAATCAAACCTTTGTCCAATGTATTTGCATTTAATTAAGGAGTGTGGAAAGGTTTAAGACCTGTAAAACAAGGACAAGCATGCTTTGGACAGATTTGCAAGTTGTAGCAATGTGCAAAATGTCTTGGACAAAAGTGATAATTTGCCATTTTCAAACTTTCGATTCTCCCTAATCACAAATGATCTTGGAAAGTTCTTGGATATTTTGGAAATCTTGTAACATGCCCTACAATCCATCTTTAAAATGAATTTTGAGATTCCAATTTGAACTATGTGAAAAGTTTCCATGAAGATAGGTCAAAATCCTGCCTAAATTAGGGCAAAATTTCACTAAGTTAAAAGTTTCATGGACCCTTATTCACAAAATCATAACTTGAGATCCAAGCATATTTTGGGAAAACTTTGTGAATCAAAGTTGTATATTTTGTGTAGGACTACAACTTTCATGCTGGAAGTTTTCTTTGAATCCAATTGCATCATGGTGAAAAAGTTGGGAAAAGTTGGGAAAAAATAAGAAATTTTCATAACTTAGAAAATTTCTAAGTTATGAAAATTTTCAATCTTAAACCCTAATTTCCAAAATTAGGTTTCTTGGTGAACAAGTTTCATGTTTTGACACATCTTGATGAAAAATTACCCTTGGCACTTGATTTTGACCAAAAAGTCAAAGTTTGACTTTTCAGTGTACAGTTGATTTTTGATCAGTTGACTGGAAAATTCATGTGTCAATCCAATGCATTTAAGATCTTTTGAACCTTGTGATTAGGTAAAGATGATTCCATTGAGTCCTTGAAATCATGATTAAACCCAATTTGCCATTGGCTAGGTGAAAAATCAGAAATTGCCCTTCTAGAGTCAAAACCCTAATTTTGACCATTTTGCCCTTTTAATGATCTGATCAAATTTCTTGAGGAGTTGTGGTCCAAACTTGATCAAATGGTTCATATGAGTCTATAATGTTTTTGTGGATAAAAAATTATGAGGTTTGACTGTAAATTAGCCACAGTTGACTTTTTCCCCAATACAACTGATTTTTAGGTCAACTGTCCAATTGACTGGGCAAAAATTTGATTCAACGATTGAAACTTGGTATGAGAAATCTTAGGAGTCCAACATGAAGTATGAAAGTCACATGAGGCATTGAAAGTCCAAAAATCCCTGTGCAAACTCAAACCCTAATTTCAGGTCAACAGTGCAAGGAGATGTCTTAGGCTGAGCAAACCCTAATCCTGTCTGGAATCCAAAGAGTCTTGTGAGGGGAAATATTGATAAAATGAGAGGGCAAATTTTGAGGTACAACAAATTGCAATTACAAATTCTGTGAATACAACTTGATTATAAAAATAGGATTTATTTTCTCTATTTATAGATTTATGTTAGCTTATTCTCTAAGTCAAAAAGCTCAAAACTATAAAAGCCCAAAAATACTTATTTTAGAACTAAATCAAATTCATCTATTTTATATCTAAATAAAATCTAAATCTAAATCTAAAATCAAATTGAATATGTGTGTAGCAACTGCTTCCACACTTCGACAACTTTGACAACTTCGACACATACATAATTTCGACACAAAAGAATTACAGTTTAACACATTACCTAATTCATTGTGTCTAAACTATCTACATTCATCATAGCTCTTAGTCTTTGAAATACTTCGACATGCACACCCTTCGTCATGATGTCTGCAATCTGATTCTCAATTCTGCAGTGTTCCAAGTTTATCTTCCCATCTACTACCTGCTCTCGAAGATAGTAGAACCTCATTTCGATGTGCTTGCTTTGACCGTGTGTTATCGGGTTCTTCGTCAGGTTGATAGCTAACATGGTGTCGATCGTCATGGTAATTACTCCATGGATTTTCCCTGTAATCTCTTCGACCAAGTTCACCATCCATGTTGCTTGACATGCACAAAGAGAAGTCGATGTGTATTCTGCTTCACATGATGATAATGCCATAATTGGTTCCTTTCTTGAACTCCAAGTAACTGATGCACCACCTAACATAAACACATATCATGCTGCAGATTTTTCATCCTCAACATCATTACACCAACTTGAATCAGTGTATCCCACTAACTTGCATTCTTTTCCCTTATCAACTACAGGAAATAAAATGCCATAGTTGAGAGTTTCTTTCAGATACCTTAGTATCCTTTTTACTGCTACTAGATGTGATACATTTGACTTCTGCAGGAATCTACTTACCATACCCATGTTGTATGCCAAGTCAGACCTCATATGACAAAGGTATCTTAATGACCCAATAAGTCTTATGTATTGGGTTGGGTCGACATCATCTTCTTCTGCATCTTTCAAAAGTTGCAGTCTTGGTTCTATAGGTATCAAAATCGAGTTGCATTCTTTCATCTCAAATCTCTTGAGAATTTCGCTTGCATATCTTCTTTGATGCATCAACAAACCTCTTTTGCTCTTGTAGAATTTGATGCCAAGGAAATATGAAATGTTACCCAGATCATACATTTCGAATTCCTTATTGATGTCACCTTTGAAGTCTTCGATCTCCTTCTTGCAGCTACTTGTTATTAACAAGTCACCGACATAGAGACATAGTATAAGCAATTCATTATTGCTTCTTCTTACGTATACTCCATGTTCATTTGTGCACTTCACAAATTCGTTCTTCCTTAGAAAGTTATACATCTTTTTATTCCAAGCTCTTGGAGCTTGCTTCAATCCATACGAGGCTTTATGCATTATGTACACCTTTCTTTCTTCTCCATGCTTCACAAACCCAACTGGTTGTGCAACATAGACTTCTTCGTCTAAGGGTCCATTCAGGAATGCACACTTCATGTTCATCTTACATATGTGTCAACTATTTATTTCTACTAGACTAACAACGAACCTGATTGTTTTGATTATAGCAATAGGTGTTAAAACTTCATCAAAGTCTATTCCTTCTTTCTAGAGAAATCCTTTTGCTACGAGTCTTGCTTTGTATTGAGTTACTTACCCTTTGGGATTCATCTTCACTTTGTATACCCATTTGACATTAATTTCCTTCTTGCCTTGAGGCAGTTCGACAAATGACCAAGTTTTGTTGTCTTCGATAGATTTCACCTCTTCGTTCATTACTTTCACCCACTTTGAATCTTTCAATTCTTCAGTTGCATTAACAGGTTTGACATCTGCATAGAAAGCATAATGTAACAGCTCACCTTCGTTATCAACCACATCATCTGACGTGATCACATAATCTTGTAACCTTGCAGGCATGCATCTTGTTCTTTAAGGTCTTCTAGTACTTGGTTGATCTATAACAACTGGTTCCTCTTGTCGAACTTATCTTTCGACTTGAGTTTTTGGTTCTTCGAGCAATATTCTCACTTAATCTTTCTTGACATTTTCAGTCTAATCTCATTCTTTAAGCTCATTTATAATCATGTCCTTACTGATCACAATCTGGTTGTTCACTGGATCGAATAACTTGTAACCTCTTGTCGAATGATATCCTACTAGAATCATTTGACTTGACTTGTCATCAAGTTTTCTTCTCAACTGATCTGGCACATGTCTATGTGCTATATATCCAAATATCTTTAGGTGACTCAAGCTAGACTTCACACCAGACCAACATTCTTCTGGAGTAATTCCTTCTAGCTTCTTCATAGGACATCTATTCAAAATATATGTTGAAGTCGACACAGCTTCTCCCCAAAACTCTTTAGGTAAATTATTTCCTTTCAACATACTACTCACCATATTCATGATGGTTCGATTCTTCCTTTCTGCAGTTCCATTCTATTGTGGAGTGTAGGGTGACATCACCTCATGCACGATCCCTTATTTTTTATATAATTTATTAAAGTCTTTCGACACATACTCTTCACCACCATCAGTTCTTAAAACTTTGAGCTTTCGACCACTTTGTCTTTCGACCATAGATTTAAACTTGGTAGATATCCCGACCACTTTACTTTTCTTCTTGATCAGGTAAGTCCATAGTTTTCGACTGAAATCATCTATGAATGTAACAAAGTATTTGTTACCTCCCATCGAATCCACCTGAATTGATCTACATACATCAGAGTATATGACTTTGAGAATAGCCTTCGACCTGCTTCTTGTATCCTTACTGAAGTTATTCTTGTGTTGCTTCACATGCACACATTACTCACACACTTCATTTGAAATGTTAATTTATAGCAATCCTGAAACCATATTTCTTCTTTTCAAATCTCTGATGTCTCTGAAGTTGAGATGATCAAGTCAATAATGCCATATTCATTCATCTATGCTAGTTGCAGTTAAAAGGCACAGATGCTTCATCATATTAAGTTTAATCTTGAAGGTTCTATTTTGAGATATGAGAGCCTTAAAGATTAACCTTCCATTTGCATCGACAAATCTCATCATCTTATCTTCGATCGACAATTTATAATTCTTTTCGACCAACTATCCTATGCTGAGTAAATTGCTCTTCATTCCTGGTATGTACAACAAATTGAAAATTACTGACCTCTTGCCATATTTCCTAATAATCATAACATCACCAATACATTCAACTACTAGGATATTATCATTCACAAATTTCACCATGTTCTTCATTGAGGGCTTTATGTTGACAAACCAATATTTCCTTCCAGACATATGTGATGAGCATCCTGAATCCAAGTACCACTGATCCTTGAATTTTTCTCCATCTCTTGTTGTGACCATCAGTAACATCTCTTCTTCTTCATGTTTTGCAAACTTTGCATCACTTTCTTGATTCATTCGTTTTTATAGACAATCACTTGAATAATGACCTTACTTCTGACAATTGAAATATTGAATGTGACTCTTGTCAGGTTTTTGACCACCACCTCTTCCTATATTTGCAACACCACCTCTTTGGTTGCCTTGGTATGGTATTCTCTGATTCGAAACGTTTTCTTCGTACTTATTTCCTCTACCAGTCGAATTATTGTATCCTCCTCTATCTTTGTTGTCGAACCACTTTCCTTTGCCTTTCTTTCCTCTTGTTGATTGAGCATGCAAAGTCACATCACTCTTCGACTTGCATGCAAATCTTTCAACCATTCTTTGTTCGTGAGATTCAAGCGTCCCTTATAGCTCTTCCTTCGACAAAGATGACATGTCCTTCGACTCTTCTATGGAAACTACCACATGATCGAACTTTGGAGCCAAAGATCTCAAGATCTTCGAAACAACTACTCTTGTTGTTAACGTCTCTCCACAAGTCTTGATTTGATTCACTAATTTTGTAACCATAGTGAAGAAATCATATATGCTTTCGCTATCTTTCATCTGAATCAATTCATACGTTCTTTTGTGAGTTTGTAACGTCACCTTTTTCACCTTCTCAGCACCTCCAAACGGTTTCTTGAGAATCTCCCAAGCTTCCTTTGCATATTCTACATCACTAACATTTTCGAAATTATCGGGCTGACACATTGGTGAATTATAAAGAGAGCTTTATAATTCTTCTTCTTCGATTCTTTGTATTCCTTCTCTTCTTATTCTGAAATGTCTTCTCCAATCGGTTCTAATCCATATTTCATAAGATCCCAAAGACTTTGAAAACACAATAACATTTATCTGTTTGCATCAATTCTCATATCTATCACCTTTAAGAATTAAGATATTTGCTGGAAAATTTTCGTTAGCGTAATTCATCGCCATCGTGATCTTCTTCTTCTTCTTCTTCTTCCTCAATTGTTCTTGATCGTTCTTCCCTTAAATCACTCAATCGGAGCTCTTGATACCAGATGTTAGAAATCCACTTAAACCTATGATAAATTTCTATCAATCTTAATTAACAAGATTGTTATCACCATACAATAACAATGAATTATATGAAAGAAAGAAAGATAAGTATTTGCTGCAGAGTTTCTCTTTGTCCACAAATTGTGAAAAACTTTGTTATTCACTTGCAACTGCAAGTTATGTGAATACAACTTTATTGACTTGATTACAAAAATAAAGATTACTCCCTCTATTTATAGATTTATGTTAGCTTGCTCTCTAAGCCAAAAAACCCAAAACTATAAAAGCCCAAAATACCTATTTTGGAACTAAATCAAATTTATCTATTTTAGATCTAAATCAAATTTAAATCTAAATCTAAAACCAAATTGAATATGTGTGTAGCAACTGCTTTCACACTTCGACAAATTCGACACACACATAGTTTTGACACAAAAGAATTATAATTTAACAATGTTATATAGTAAGAATCATTTGAATAATAAAGTATATATAGTAAGAATGTAACAATATATTTGTGTGTAACAAATATATAGTAAGAATGTATATTTGTTATTATTTTAGAAGAAAATTTTAAATTTAATTTCCTTTTTAATAGGAATCACGAGACAGTGGTAATAATGAATGATTGAGATTTAATTCTTGCATTTTTTTTCTTTCATACTTTCATACTAATAAGCATTTTCTATAAATTAAATACATTAATTATTCAATAAATTTAAAAAGGTGAAATTTACTTAGACTATGTACAATGGGGGTGTTGAAAAAATTATTCAATAGTTGAATAGGTGTAATAGAGTGTTGAATAAAGGGTTGAAAGTAAGATAGATTAATTGGCGTTGGAAATATTTAATATATTGAATGAGGAGGGAGTGAGACTATATATAATACTTTACAAAATCTTATTGGTTGTTGTGATTGTTTAGATTTTTAATTCACCTTAATTATTTGGAATCAATTATTTTATAATAAATCAATTTTTATTTATTTTTATTTTCACAAAAATTCATTATTTTTTGTCTATAAATAGAGATTTGATTCATTTGATTTGGACATAAAAAAATCCATTTTCTCTCTCTATTTTTTCTATTTAAACTCCAATAAACTCTTGTTTTATCCACTTTTATTTGTTTTAATAATGATTATCCCTATAAAATTAGAAAAAAATTAAAATAAATTAAGAATATAAAATTAGAAAAAATTAAAATAAATTATTAAATTAGAAAAAAAATTTAAAAAAATTATTTAACTCTTAATTATTTTAATTCTATTTCAATCGATAATTGTTATTAATATAAAATCATAAAAACACAAATATAAAAGAAAATAAAAATATGAGTGTTGAATTTTATCAAACAAAACTATTGTAGTGAGTGAAAATTAAATGGGTGTTGAATTATTAGGTGGAAGAAAAAGAAGATAATGTGAAGTATAAAAAGTGAAAATGAAGGGTGTTGAATATGTAAATTATTGTACATAGTCTTATAATATAAGACCGAATAATATAGTAAAAATAAATCAATTTATTATAAAATATTATATTAAAAAAAATTATATCGTAATATATATATATATATATATATATATATATATATATATATATATATATATATATATATATATATATATATATATATATATATATATATATATATATATATATATATATATATATATATATATATATATATATATATATATATATATATATATATATATATATATATATATATATATATATATATATAATAATTTGTTAATAATGTATTTTTAATAAATAATTAATATATATTTTTATATAATATAAATTTAAATATTTAAATATATATTATATAGATATAAAGCAAGATACAAATTTAGAAATATCTTAAACTTTGTCGATTGAGATATTGTAAAAAACATTGTTGACATATTCTTCCATCTTGTTTTTCATTCATTTTCATCATATTAGACTAAAAATTCCATATCCTCTTCCCTAAAACATATGTTTTTCAGTGGTGGTGACTAAACATAGTAACAAAACCTCATTCTGTTAACAAAATTTTTACACATGCGATAAATAATGCATGTAAAATTTTGTTGAGCCAACTTTTGAATACATGCATCAAGAGTGGTTGTATTTCAACCTCTATTTTTGAGAAAGAATATCAACTTGTGTTAGAATAAGATTTGATTCTGCGTATAATCTATAGTTTTGATGATAACAATACATATATTTTATATGTAACAATTTTGTACTCTAATAATTTCTTGAGTATGAAGACATAATATTTTATTTTATTTTGAATAGTTATCTGGAAAGATCATTAAAATCATTTATGGTATGCCTCAGAAGAACTATTGCATCTGCTTCTAAAAGAAACATTTGTAGTTCTGATAAATGTTGAATGTTCGCTTGAAAAAGATTTTCATGTGCTTCTCAGATAAGCTTTTGCTTCCAGCTCAGAAGTCAAGATTTGTTTCTCAGATAAGCTTTTGCTTTCAACTCTGAAGACAAGATTCTGACTCTGAAGACTATAATACTCTTGGAACACTCTTACAACGTGATATATTCTTGAGTAATCATCTATTCACATTAGAAGTATTCCATCAAAAGACAAGAACAAGATTGTGATCTCTTATGTACTCATCATTACTTCTTATCAGAAGTATTTCATTACAAGATAAAGATCAAGAAACTTGCACTAGAATACAATAGTATAATATTTATTTTACTATGGTGATAATATATGTACGATCAAAAAATTTGTTGTGCTTTTGTCTCCCACGATCTCATGCTACCGTTATGGCAACTGTAAACGAAAATGACGTTTTGTCCTTCCCAACGATCTATTTTTTGAAGCCTATATAAAGAAGTCACTATTCCATTGCAAAAAGAGACTCGACGATTCAGCAAAAACTCATTGGAACAACTTCATTGAAAAAGAAAAGTTATTATGCAAAGATATTTACTGAAAAATATTCTTCCAAGAGAAAATTAAAACACAAAGATTTGTTGCTCATTTTTGTGTAAACATTTGTTCTTTATTATTTTGTTAAATCTGTTTTTCTATAAGCACTATTGTAAACACTTTCTATTGTAAATCTTTTGAGATTTGTTTTTCCTAAAGTGATTAAGTGATAGTATGTATATTTGAGATGGTTAAGGTGTTTTTCTAAATTTTTTGACATTTTTTTTGTAATATTTCAAGATTAGTGGATTAAGTCCTTTTTGAAGGCAAACTCACATTGGCGGGTGGACAAGAGTGGCTATATTTAAGGCGAACTTGTATAAACTGGTTGTGTCACTTTTATTTCTTAACTTGTTTATCTTGATTATTTGTGTGAAGAATTTCTAAAGAAAAAGTTTTTAAAAACCCAATTGAAATCCCCATTTCTTGTGTTTTTCTCAATATTTAACTTGGTCATAAAGCCTGCAAACATAATCTTATTTGAAGAATCATTTGGCCAAAAGGCTAAACGCCATTAATAGTTTTTAACTTGCGTGCCAAGCTAAATGATCTTTGGATCTAATTGAAAAACATGGGGTAAAATCTTTAGAAAAAGATTCTTTTAGTTTTCCTTCTCCAGCTAGAAAGATGTCAAAAGAGTTAGGTCAATTAACTCTTGAAATGTCAACCCTGGAACCCTAAAACTCTTCTCATAGTCCAAAGATTTCATCTCATTTACCATTAATCAAACTTCAACACATATTTGGATTCGAGTTCATGGTCTACCAGAGACCTAAAATATTATTATATATAACAAGTATCATTGGATCTATAGTATGCATAGACTCGACTCCTAACAAACTCTCTTTTGATATAGCTTTTGGACACTATGTAAGGGTGTTGGTTAATTTAGACTTACTTAAGATGATAGGTGTGTGGGTTCTTCCACTCATAAATGCTGAAGTCTCCATATTTTTAACCAATGTGGAATTTCCTCAGACTACTCACACTTGTTATTCTCAATAATTTTTTTTATTGAAAGTCATTTTCCATAAGAATCTAGCTCGTGTATTTTAATATTTCTAAAATATTAGTGTCTTAAAATGAAAGTATCGACTGTGGTGGTGGCGGTAGAATTAGAGGAAGAAATGAGTGACTTCGAGTTAGAATTAGAAAAAGTCGAAGCAAAATCAAGTGGAGCCATATGAGATAGATATAAATAAGAATCAATGGTAGTGAAATTATTATTGTTTGGATTTTTATTTGTGATACAAATAGGCTTCAAGGCCGAGAATTATAGGATGATTGATTTTCGAGGGTTTTGAGTTTTGAATTTGGGTTTCAGCTTTCAATTTCAATTTTGAATTTGTTGAAAATCAATTTTGAATTTGTTGAAGATCACGAAGGTTTCAATTTGAATTTTACAATTTCTTGTTTTTTTTAGGCATTTAGTTTGTTGAAGAAGATGAAGATGAAGTTAATGATTTGTTTATTTTTTATTTAATTATTTTTTTATAAAAAATAATATTGTATAATATAATAAAATAAATTATAATTTTAAATTACATGAATTTAAATTTTGTAAATGTGGTAATCATCCATCTTCACACCAGATGTCATATTATTAAAAATTAGACTCAAATTATGAGGGGAATTAAATCCTGGAAAAAAACTTAAAAAAAAAAGAATTAAAAACTCAGATTTTAAAATTAAGAGGACCAAACTAAAAAATAAAAGATCAAAATTATAATTAATAAAAAAAAATAAAGCTTAAAGGTGAACACTCAACAATATATCTCACTTATCATATTTAAAATTAAAAATTAACATAAATGACTTATTTTTCTAACAAAATAGTTTTTGAGATTAAAACATAATGTTTATGAGATAAGTGATGAAAGTTAAATTAAGGGACTCCATTTCTAATTAAGCCAAATTTTCAAATTTGGATTTTATGACTTTAGTTGAATTTGAGTTTTAAATTTTTCAGAGTTTTAAATTTTTCGAGATAAAGTAAGAGTTAGATTTTTTTATTTTTTAAATTTTGATATGAATGTGTTCAAAATGACGATAAAGATGAGAAGTATTAGAAAGAAGACGATGAAAAAAAAATAAAAAATAAAAAATATTAATAATTTATTGTTAGATTCAATAGATTTTCGTGGTCCTAATTATTTGATGTATTTTAAATTATAATAAATGATTAAATTTAAAAAAATAATATTATTTATGGTAGATTTTAAAAAAATAATATTATGTATGGTAGATATTCAATAATATTTTTATATTTAAAATTAAAAGTCAAACTAGCTTGACTAACAAAATTTGATTTAAAAGACTGAATGTAATGTTTATTAATTAAGAAAACAAATTAAAATCATAAATTAAATTAAAAGACTAAAATCTAAAGTAATATGTGATTAATTAATAATTAATGTATACAACAAATGTTATGAGCTGCCGGTTCAAAATCCCTTATCATTAGTCTGAACAATTCTGAAAAAATGTATAATAAACAATTCTGAAAAAATGTATGCGCATCCAGGGAATCGAACCCTGGTCAGTACCGTGGGAGGGTACTATGATACCACTACACCAGATGCGCTTTGATATCATTTTTTCTGCCTTTTTAAAATAAAATAATTTAAAATGAATATAAAATACTACCAATCTTTAATAATATATCATTAATATTTAAAATAAAAATTCATGGAAATTACACCGGCTCTTGTTACAGAAACTGAAAAATTACCGAATTTGAAAGAACGATGAAGACATCTTAAAAACAAGTGCAAATAATTACAATGTCTTCAATTTATAAGTTAAAATGTATTTCAAATGAAATAATACATTACAAAGGAAAAGAAAACAATTGGATTTACTTTTGAATGTAATGTAGCGGCAAACATTTACTATTTCTCCTCACCAATGCACTCTCCTATATCATGGATTCATGTTATAGCAGCTTACAAAAAGACATGAATGAAACGCATTTCTTAATTATCATCGACACCCTAATTCCGCTCTTCCCTCCTCGTTGATGCTCGTATTTCTGCATATCTTTTGGAGATCAATGTAACCAATGATAGTGTCCTCAAAAACAGCACCTTCCAGCTTAGCCTCGTCAAAGGTCGAGCCGGACAAAACTGTGTTCCTAAATACAGCTCCTTGGAGATCAGCTTTCCCGAAATTAACACGGTCCAACACTGCATTTGAGAAGTCCACACCTGTAAAAGATTATAATTGACTCAGTGCCATGACTATATAGCAGAACATCTCTACGTCGAGCAACAGTTGCGAAAAATGAACAATATCAAAGCTTAGTAGATGTTCCATGTGTTTGGTCATCTATGAAGGCTAAAAAAAGCATCAGTATTCGGTGGATTTTGTGCTAGTAAAAAATGTTACTACCTTTGAAGCTGCCCCCAACAGCGTAAGCCTTGGACATTACAACTTCTGTCATGTCAGCACCATCGAACTTGGCATCTGACATTAGTGCTGCAGACAGTGTCTTCCCCTTTAGGTTGGATTTTTCATTTGTGAAGTCACATTTCCGAAGATCTAATGGTTTGTCGTACACACCGTTTGCCTGACCAATTGTGTTGCCGACGAATGCCCGCTCGCAACGATTGGGCTCAGTTGACAATGGGGGCAACCTCTGCAAGAAAAGTGTGAATCACATTTGGGCTTCATTAATTTAAACTTAAAATAACATTTATAACTGACATGATACATCACTAAAACTGAATAATTTGCATATTTCATCTACAGAAAATAAAGAATGATGTGTTAACTATAAAGCACAAACTCCGACACAGACACCAAAACACAACACGGATATTCTGACACCTATAATGTCAAAATCATAGAACATCGACAGCTGTATATATGATATTATTTGATAGGAAGGGCATTTCAGTTGGTGAATCAAATTGAGATTACAAGTGATCAAATTTTTCTCGAATAACCTGAGAATGTATCATTCATTCATTTCAATAGAGAACTCCTTTTTTCTTCTTCTATACCAGTTAGTTCCCACCACTACACTCCAAACACAATAGTGGTTTACCTTAACTTTCATAAGTGCCTAAATGCGTCAAAACCTACATGTTTTAATTTGAACATAGAGTCACTTGTAAGTTTAAAACTGAATGCTTACCATCATATGGTAAGTTAAGTTGTTAATCAAGAAAAATTCTACCAATCAACTCTGATACTGGATACATTGATACTTGACATCATGTTAACAGGAAAAGAATCAAAATATACATTGAGAAAGAAACCATCTGATCTCTTCCAACCTCAGTGGATAATTTTGAGAGTAAAATATGTTTCTAATATCGTTGCTAAAAAAGACACCAATAAACAAGTTCAGCACTATCATGCAAATATATTAAGTTATTTGGTACAGATTTGACCAGCAGCCAAATCGAGGGGTCCCATTGAACTTGTGTTTGAAAAACATTGGTCTATTATATATCTAATATTTCCTCTCTTTTCCATGTGAACCACTATCCCTTGAATTCTAACATTATCCAAACAATTTCTTAATCTATTATGCAATGCAACTAATGTTCACAATTGCAAGCAAGTTAGTCAGTTAGGCAACCAAGAGAACATAGTTATGAATGGTAGTAGTAATATTGAAGTTGAATTTGAACCTGAGTAGCAGCAATAACAGGAAACGAAGCAGAAGTAACAGTGTAAGCTGCAAGAATACCACAAGCAACGCCCTTGATTGTATTAAAACTAAACAACCTCGCTTTATTTTCAGATCCATCTAACTCACCTTCTCTCACAACTACAACAGAACAAACAAATTTCACTGTCTTACCTCGACTTTAGATAACAAGAAAACAAGAGAAAGAATTGAAAGAGAGTCAAACCAGAACAAGTAATTCTGAAAGGTGAAGCTGAAGTGGCGAAAGACGGGCGTTTGGTTGAGCAGTTGCGTATGGACAACAGACCGGTTCGTGGGAGTGGAATTGAAATGTTTGCCATTTTTTTCTGGAACATTCAGAATTCAGACCATTCAACACCGTTGCTTATCTGCGGATAAATATGTTACCTGTCATCATACGTGGCGCTGTGATAATGTCTTTTTTATCTATTTAATATACAAAATTTTAAATTTCAAGCCTCTCCATGTCAACTAAACATTTTAAATTTCAAAAGCTACCAATTGTTAAATCTATTCTTCGACTCGAGTCTCTTCATTATAGTTGAGTTTAATATTATTTCGTCCGGCTACTCATTTTTTTTTTTAATTGTAATTTTTTTTTAAATAATACTCTCTTTACGATGTTAATTTACAATATTTAGATACTAATGCAATATATATTATTAATTTTTTTATTATTATATTTTTATTTATTAACTTTTATTATATTTAATTATTTTATTAACTACAATTAATAAAAATATTATAAAATAGGAGGAATACGGATTTATTTATTTTATTGTTTTATTATATTTAATTATTTTCTTAAAACTCATAAATTGATCAAGTAAGATATTTTTTATAAGACAGGAGGAATACAGATTTAAATTCTTAATAGAAACCACGATTGGAAGAAAAATAATAAAAACAATTGACAAACTAGTGTTCTTATTATGTTAATAACAATTATTTTCTTATTTATGTTAATAACAATTAATCTTATACCTCTGAGTTAGAATATGTTTACTACATTTTTTAGTTCGTAAAATATACAAAAATATGGAAAAATCTTGTAAAAAAAAAAAAAGGAAATGATTTCATAAATAGATTATTCAAATAAAAAATATAGAAAATGTTCTATTCTGAAATCAGAAATATAATGAGGATTGAAAGTGATAGTGGATCTGAATTTTTAATGCGATGGAGGGGGTTGCTATGCAAGGCTAACACTTCAATGCTCAAGTCAGTATGTGAGGAAGAAGAGCTAATTGAAATTAGATTGAAACTTGTTATTTAAATTTGACGCATTCTCTATATATAGTAGAGAGGGAATAACAAACTCGCTATTTGTTAGGAGTGAATTACGTAAAGCATTTGGATGTGAATGCAATTGAGATCCTTTATGCTCCTGTACTAATAAGATTCTGGAAGGATTGCAATTCATTCGGGGTGGTCCGTCGAAGTTGCTATGGTCGACACAAAATAGTTGTCCTGAAACCCATGTCTATGCATAATAAGGCAAGGGTTTGTTGCTTTAGCCTTGGTTGCTGATACCACTATTGTCTTTATGTTTGGAAGATCAAAAGGAACACTCCAATTTCTTGGAGATTCACATTTTTATTGCTTTATACTTCAAATGTGTTTTTGGAAGTACCATCATTATGACCCTTGAGAATTGAAATACTCAAGTATTATGTGCGTGTGAATGACACGCTTGGTAGAGTCTACTCCCTTTCACATGCTAGAGTATAATTCTTGAAGAATCATCGTTGTTTTTCTTTGAGTCATTTTCATAGTTTAGTGAATATCCTCCTTTTTGACATTTCACTTTCCAGTATCTGAGTATCTGAAAAGTTAGTGTGTAATGGATAAAAAATCACATAAGAGTGCTCATAAATCTCAAAAGAAGGTGCAATCTTTGTGGGTGAAATATGCTTACTCCTCCACTGTTTCTATTTTTACGAGAGAAGGCAATCTTGATGGGGCATTTCTTGAAGTCGGCCCATCTTTGCATTAAGGTGTTTTGACCCTGAACGAAATTGAAAAGATATGTAGCAAGTATGAAAATTATGTCATCCCCTTTTATGAATGTGTTTTTTCAACTCTAGGTCTTCCTTCACATGCCCTTCACTACTTTCAAGATAGAGGTTCTTAATCATCTGGTAACAGATCCTTCCCAACTTCATCCAACAAATTAGGCATATGTGAAAGTCTACCAGTATTGGTTCAAATACTTGATGGGGAAGCATTTTGTGACCCTTTTCTTTTATCTCTTTCGATGTCACAGTAGTCTGGTGCCTCGGACACGGATTAGAGGACTGATCTCGCTAGATCCAACTGTCCGGGGCTTTAGAACTCTTCCCGTGCTAGACTTTTTTAAGACCAGTTCTTTCTGGTTACGTCATATCTACCATGAGGTCCATTTTATAGTTTGTGCTATTGTAGATGAAATGGATGATAGATATGCTCAATTGTTCCCCAAATACTAGACCGAGAGTTATTTTCTTATGCAAAATGAGTTGTATATATATATATATATATATATATATATATATATATATATATATATATATATATATATATATATATATATATATATATATATATATATATATATATATATATATATATATATATATATATATATATATATATATATATATATATATATATATATATATATATATATATATATATATATATATATATACACTACTACGAAAAACACATTCGATAACACAATATTACCACAATCATTAATCCACTGTAGTCATATCACATTTTTTACGCGCATATTTTTTTAAATTTTATTAAGAATATTTTCATCATGTATCCTATAAAGAACTATCATCATATATTTTAGGTGACAAGCTTCGAATCTCAACCTCAATATTTTTCCATTTTTACAGTAAAAATAAGTGCGTGTTCCTTAATATTTTTTTATTTAAAAATTGAAAGTATTGCAACTACGGTTGTTATATTCAACCATGGTAATAAGTTTCATATATCACTATAGTTGACGCTTAGATCTGTTGTGAATTTTTTTCCACAACATTAGAACATAAGATGTACTTTATTTTGTCCATAACACACAAGGGCGTCCTAGCAAATGAGACGACAATGATAACTGTGGTACGGTGGGAGAACTGACTTGAGGTTTTGCGTTTGTGTTCGCAAATGTTTTAGTTTAGCAAGAGTCGCCACCGACTTTTTATTTTATCCTAAGGAAAGGTCAAAAAGCACAGGAAAGACCTTTGATATGTTTTCTTGGGTTCGGGGAGTAGATTATGAAAAGGGAAGGTGCAAGCACCCTTTTCATCCATGGTTATCCATGGGCTCTTAGTTACTTGTTTAGATCACTTGCTTTGCTTTTCCAATTGTTTGAAATGGTGCTTTGTGTGTGATTTTGAAAGATGTTTTGAAAAGAGTCCATCGTTGTGGCAACCTTCATAATGATTCTTGTTTGAATGTATACAAAGGTGTTTTTGTCTTTTGAAAAAGGTTTCAATGTTTGAAAGTTTGATTTGGGAAATGTTTTGAAATTGTGTTGTGAAGTGTGTTTGAAAATAACAAGGATGTTTTTGCAAGCTTTTTGATCAAGTAACTAAGAGCTATCTACCATATTTTACTCAAAGATCTTTCTTATGTTTTTAACCCTTTTGACAGTGTTGTTTCACCATTGTATTTGGTGAACAACCTTGTGTTAGGATGTTAAACGGGACAAGCGCGGGTCATCGTATAACCCATGATAGCAATTGTGTCAAGTATCTTTGGCAATTTTCTTGAGGGACTTGATCATTTTTGTTTAGGCAACTCAGACAACGTCATCGAGAGACTATGATCTTTTGTTTTGTTTTTGTTTTGCCAAAGTACCCAACATGCATACCATGGCCCATTTTTGAAGGCAACAAGTGGATTGTAACCCCAGGGGTGCAAGTTTGCATTATGTTTGATTTTCATGCATTTTTGTCTTTGATTAGGTCAAACTATTTGTTAATTTGGATTTTTGCATACAAACCCTAATTCTCTATTCATGGCATAATTGAAAGCGTAAAGTGCGAGAATTTAAAGTTCTAAGCTATTACAACATGATTATGGGGATGGGGGTACAATTTTGAATGGGGGGTATTTGACAAGAAACATAAACCCTAGTTTACTATTACATCCAAATTGAATTTCCAAAGCATAAATATTAAATGGACAATATTTAAATAAACAAAATAAATAAATATTAAATAATATGTATTATGCAAAAAAAAGTTTTTGTTTACCTATGTATGTAAAAGTATTTTTAATGTAAAAAAGTATAAAGAAATAAATAAAAGATTTATTTAATTGTTTAAGGGATGAAACCCTAATTTCTTTAAGAAAATAATATATTATATTATTTATATACAAAAAACATATTAATATGTATAAAAATGAAATATACTTAAAAAAGGGTATTTTTTAGTATAAATAATAATAAAAATAAAAATGTAATATTTTTGTATTTTTATTCTAAGTATTTAATAAAATAAAAGTATATATGTATGTATATATATATATATATTAAATATGTATAATATAAAATAAAATATGTACAAAAATAAATTATATTTTAAATAATATTTTTAGTGTGAATAAAAATAAGAAATAAAAATAAAAGTATAATTTACATATTATTTTCAAGTTTTCAAATAAATTATAAAAGTATTCAAAATGTTTTTATGTTAGAAAAATCAAAATAAAATACCAAATAAATGTAAAAAATTATAAAAATATTTTTTGAGCATTTATTATATTTGGAAATAAATAAACAAAGTCAGAAAAGAAAACAAAAATGCAAAAATATAATTATTCAAGAAATTGGGCCAGGGGGTGCAAAAATGAGAAAGAGGGTGTTAGAAGCAAGCCAGGTCAGGCCCAACCCAAGCCAACTTCATCTTCTTCCTCCAGACTGAAACACGCGCGCTTGCCCTGTTCAAATGCTACATCCTGTATACGTGATCTTTTGCCAAAACTCACAACATCAAACTTGTAGAGAATTTCAAGACGATTCCAACCATATAAACAACTAATCCTAACTCTCAAAGACCAGAGAGAATTTCTCTGGCCCTAAAATCTGACCTAGTTTTTTCAGCATATTCATAGATGAAATTCTCCTAGCACACATAATATAAATGAAAGCTGAGCATATGTATGGCTTCCTAGCAATGAACACTACATTTTTTATTCACAAACCTAAGGCTAAATGTTCCTAAATAGAGAGATAGAAAGTGAAGAAAAACTTGTTTCAGTTGGATTCGTATAGGGAAATGCAATGCTTCTCAACAAGTTTTGAGGTGTCTGGTAGCTTTCCTGAACTTCACTTGATCTTTTCCAATAGCTAGCTTGCCTTGAATGTCCCTGAATCAGCCTATAGAACTCAACCTGCACAAGCTTGAAATGAAAATGGTGAACACTGTAAATGGAGTTACAGTTGGTAAGGGAGGTTTGGGATAGCTTGAGTGAGTTTAATGGAAGGTGTTTGAAGCAAAAAGGGGCAAAATGCACGAGCTAAATGAGCTATGGCACTCAAGTTGCAGCACCTGCCCTGTTTTGCCAAAGAAGAGTGATTTCTGGATATGGGAGGTTTTGAGGCTCAAGCACTCGTGTTTCTTGCTCAAAGGGTTGTATGAAAGTTGTTCAAAGTGTTTGTGTAAGTTGTTCTTTGCTGGTTTTCAAGTTGTCAAGTGTTTGGACAATTTCTTGTTTTTGAAGTAAAGATGTTGAAGTTGTCAATACAGGCCTGTACAAGCAATCAAATATGCTGCATACTTTGCTCTTGGCCCCCTCAATTTGTGGATTTGATTTGGCTTCTGAGATCTTGGCCCTATGCTCAAAGATCATGGTTTGACATAAAGCATACTTTTGCAAAAATGGGAATTTGCCTTTTTCTACTTAAGGCCTAATCTTGTGTACAATATCCAAATGGCCAAAACAAAAGCTTAGACTGATGGATTTGAATTAAATTAAGGAGTGTGAAATGGTTTAGAGGCCTGCAAACTAGTACAAAGCATGCTGGTTTGAAAATGCCACTTGAGTGAACATGAATTTGCCATGGATACAAAGTGAGTTTTTGCCAACTTCAAGCATTCGATTCTCTCTAACCACAAATGTGTTTGAGGAGTTCTTGGACAATTTGGAAAGCTTTTAACATGCTCTATAATAAATATTTGAAATTCAACTTGATACTCCAAGTGGAACTATGTGAAAAATGGCCAAGAAGATAGGTCAAAATCCGGCCTAAACTAGGGCAAAATTTCTCTAAGTTAAAAGTTTTAGGGACCCTTGTTCCGAAAATCATAACTTGAGATCCAAGCTTCTTTTGAGAAAACTTTGTGAATCAAAGTTGTATACTTTGTGGAGAAATACAACTTTCATGTTGTAAGTTTTGTTTGAATCCATTTGCATCATGGTGAAAATGTGGGACAAAGTTAGGAAAAATTAAGAAAATTTCATAACTTAGAAAAATTCTAAGTTATGAAAATTTTCAATTTCAAACCCTAATTTGTAATTTTGGGTTTCTTGATGAACACGTTTCATAATTTGACACATCTTGATGAAAAATGACCCTTGGCACTTGATTTTGACCAAAAAGTCAAAGTTTGACTTTTTAGTGTACAGTCAATTTTGATCAGTTGACTGAAAAATTCATCTGTCAATCTCATACATTTGAGATCTTTTGAACTTGTTGAATAGGTCAAGATGATGCCATTGAGTCCTTGAGTCCATGGTTGAGCCTAATTTGCCATTGGTTAGGTCAAAAAGTCAAAAATTGCCTTTGCATAGTCAAAACCCTAAAAATGACCATTTTGCCCTTTTGGTGATCTGATCAAATTTCTTGTGGAGTTGTGGTCCAAAATTTATCAAATGATTCATATGAGTTCATAATGTTTATGTGGGTCAAAATTCATGAGGTTTGACTGTAAATTGGCCACAATTGACTTTTTCCCCAATACAGTTGATTTCTAGGTTAACTGTCCAATTGACTGGGCAAAAATTTGATTCAGGGCTTGAAACTTGGTACGGACAAACTTATGAATCCAACATGAAGTATGAAAGTCACTTTGAGCATTGTAAGTCAAAAAATCCATGTGCAAACCCAAACCCTAATTTAGGTCAATAGTGCAAGGAGATGTCTTGAGAAGAGCAAACCCTAGCTTGATCTTGAGTTCCAAGAGCCTTGTGATGAGAAATGTTGATAAAATGAGAGGGAAAATTTTGGGGTACAACAGTTGCCCCTGTTCAATCTTATTGAACATGAAGAGTTAGATTGGCAAGTTTGCCTTTCGCGACTCGAAGGCAAAAGGGGATTGGACACTAGAGTGCCCGTAAATTTGCACTCGTTAAAAATGTAGCTGAGGGAATGGGCTTAAAGATGCCATTTGGAAATGGTAGAATCTTGTTGGAGATGGGCTTAGAGATGCCATCCAAAACTCGTTTGTTGAAAATCAGTAGAATGAACATCAGAATGGTATCCGTATTTGGAACGTATCTGAGTTGTATCTGGAGACTGGGTTCATATGAACAAGGGAATGGAGTCCGTGTCTAGAGCATATCCGAGTTGTAACTGTATTTGATTCTTGGATGAATATCAAAATGACTGCCGTGTCTGGAGTGTATCTATATTTTGAATGGGTAACAGAGAAACATCTGTGTATGGAGCATCTATGTGCCGGGGATAAATTCCGAATGAGTGACAGAATGGCAACCGTGTCTGGAGCGTATCTGGACTGTATCTGAAGTTGAGATCTGTATGAGTAGCAGAATGACTTCCGTGTCTGGAGTATATCCGTACTGTAACTGGGATACGGACAAGTGACAGAATGACTTCCGTGTCTGGAGTGTATTTGAACTTGAAGTTGATAGTTGAATCTGAATGAGAAATAGAATGGCTTCCGTGTCTGGAGCGTATCTAGTCTGTATCTGATTGCTGAAGTCTGAATGAGTAATAGAATGACCGCTGCATCTGGGGTGTATCCATACTGTATCTTGACTTGAAATTTTGAATAAGTAATAGACTGACCGCCGTGTCTGGGGGTGTATCCATACTGTATCTGAAATCTCTGAATAGTTGTTAACGATAGCTTTTTAATCTTATCCTAAAAAGGGTAGAATGTTAGCTTAAAGCACAAAGTTATGTTGCATGATATGTATTATGCAATGAAATGTGTTCCATCAATGTTTATGATGTATGAATGTAATGGATGTGCATGTAAGCTGATTAGCTGTCTTGCTGAGGAAAATAAATCCTTGATAGCTGGAGATAATGAAATCTTTGACTGCTGCCGGGGAAAGTAAATCCTTGACCGATGCTGGGGATTCCAAAAATCTTTGGTTGTTGAGAATGAGAAATCCTGGGACCACTGCTGGGGATTGTAAATCCTTGGTGGCTTGTGGGGATTAACAAGAGCTTTGACAACTTCTGTGGGGAATGAGAATCCTTCATGACTTTCCTGGGAAAATAAGGAAAAATCTGACGACCTCTACTGGGGAATTAAAACCTGGGAGGCTTCAAACGGAGAAACAGGAACTAGAATCTTCGTTCTATTGGGAAATAAACTTTGTGGGGAGAGTGCTTATTTTGCCAGGGAAATCAGGAGCTTGGGTTGTATTCCAATCTACTGGGGATTCCTTGTTGGGGATAAGACAAAAAGTTAACTGTTATCTGGTTGATTCTCAGACTTTTAAGATAACCTGCTGGGGAATTTGGGGAAAACTGAATGGTTCCCGCTGGGGGTTGATAGTTGGAAATTTGACTCCACTGGGGAAGAAGGTTTCATCTTCGCTGAGGGTCTGCAGTTCAAGGTTTTCGGGCTCCACTGGGGATCGGGAGTTTAGAGACTTAACCCTGACGGGAATTTTTAAACTTAACTCCGCTGGGGATATGTACCTCAAAGTTTTAGCTTTGTTGAGGATATGAATGACATACTGCAGGGGATTTCTTCTGGAATAGCATAAAGACATCTTCCTACACCTTCAACCTATCAGTAATTATCCTTTCTCGTTTCGTTTTATTTGTAAGCAGTGGTTATATTCAAATGCATATGCTCATTTAACAAATCGTTGGACGTTTTCAAATAAAACATAAGTGTAAAAAGAAAGGAAAGGCAAGCAAATTTCCGCACTTTGAAGTATTTGGTATTAACTTTTGTAAGTATTTTTGTACAAAGGAGACAGACATCCTAGTAAGAGAAAGTTGTCGAAAAATTGAGAAAAAATTTATACAAAGAAAGATGGCTATGTGCAACAATTCCATGGGGTTCCCATTCTGCTATAGCCTTCATAACTCTGAATATCTTGTCCATTCGTTGCTTCGTCCGCGGATGATTGGATTGCTCAGAAGCTTGGAGTTCGGTCGTGAAGAGATTATCCTTAAAGTGATCCGACGAGACATAGTCATACGCTTTAATTCCCTAACTTTTGCCTGGACCGCCCTTTCGGGTTTTCAGTCCACCGGGAAACCCTTTTTTTCCCAAGCCGCCCTTTCGGGTTTTCAACTTGCTGGGTGTAAAATTTTTTTTGTTTATCCCTAATTTTTGCCTGAACCTCCCTTTCGGGTTTTCGATTCACCGGGATGCCCATTTTTGCCCAAGTCGCCCTTTCGGGTTTTCAACTTGTCAGGTCGTTTTATGCGTAGTATCTTTTGACTATGTATGCGTTCGTAGGGTGAGGCAAGTCGTCGCCGTCCATGGTGGTCAGAATCATTGCCCCGCCAGAAAAGATGTTCTTGATCATAAATGGTCCTTCGTAAGTAGGAGTCCACTTTCCCCTGGGATCACTTTGCGACAAGATGATCCGCTTGATTACAAGATCTCCGACTTGATATACCTGACGCCTGACTTTCTTGTTGAAAGCCTTGATCATCCGTTTCTGATACGTCTGACCATGACAAATAACAATAAGTCGCTTCTCGTCGATCAAATTAAGTTGATCAAGCCGGGTCTGAATCCAATCGTCTTCACTCAAACCAGTATCCTTCATGATCCTCAAGGAAGGAATCTGAACTTCCATAGGTAAAACAGCTTCCATGCCATATACCAAAGAAAACGGGGTTGCCCCAGTTGAAGTATGCGCCGTGGTACGATATCCGTGCAGAGCAAACGGTAACATCTCATGCCAGTCCTTGTAGGTGACTGTCATCTTTTGAATGATCTTCTTGATATTTTTGTTCGCGGCTTCAACAACACCGTTCATCTTTGGCCGATAGGGAGATGAATTGTGATGTTGAATCTTGAACTGCTCGCACAGAGCGGTGATCACAGTGTTGTTAAAATTTGTACAGTTGTCCGTGATGATCCTGTCAGGAATACCATACCGGCATATGAGATTCTGCTTGATGAAGCGGGCAACCATATTCTTTGTAACAGAGGCGTAGGAAGCTGCTTCGACCCATTTGGTGAAGTAATCAATAGCCACCAGGATGAAGCGATGTCCATTGGATGCCGTAGGCTTGATCTCTCCAATCATGTCAATTACCCACATTGCGAATAGCCAAGGAGCTGTTAGAACATTGAGAGGAACAAGAGGAATATGTACCTTGTCAACATAAACTTGGCATTTGTGACAAGTACGGGAATGTTGATGACAATCAGCTTCCATGGCAGACCAGTAGTAGCCTGCCCTTAGAATCTTCTTAGCCATCGTATGTCCGCTCAAGTGGGTGCCAAATGTGCCACTATGTATTTTGGTCATGATCAACTCTGTTTCAACCTTGTCCACAAAACGAAGTAGAACACAATCATGGCTGCGCTTATAAAGGATACCATTGCTCAGGAAGAACTTGGCGGCAAATCTCCTTAAGAACTTTTTGTCATTGACTGAAGCTCCTTCAGGGTATTCTCGAGTCTGGAGATACCTTTTGATTTCATGAAACCAGGGTTGTTCCACTACTTCTTCGGTATTAATCTCATGATAGTGTGCAGGTTCGTCCATTCGCTCGATGGTGATTTTGGGAGCCTCATTATCCCAGTTGAGTTTAAACATGGAAGACATTGTAGCCAGAGCATCTGCTAGTTGATTTTCTTCTCGCGGGAAGTGCTCGAAAGTAATCTGCTCGAAATGAGGCAACAATATCAAGACATGTTCTTTATATGGGATAAGATTAGGATGTTTAGTGTCCCACTCTCCTTTGATTTGACTGATAACCAAAGCTGAGTTCACAAATACGACCAAAGATTTGATTCCCAAGTCAATAGCAGCCTTGAGACCAAAGATACAAGCTTCATATTCAGCCATGTTATTGGTATAGCTGAAGCAACGTCGGGCAGTGAAGGGTGTATGGCAACCTTCCGGATAAATAAGTACTGCACCAATATCGTTGCCAAGTGCATTTGAAGCACCATCAAAGTACAGGGTCCATCGGGATCCTTGTTCAGGTCCGTCATATGGTCCGTTACCTTCAATGTTGTCCAATGCCATGATGTCCTCGTCAGGGAAGTCGAATCTCATAGATTGGTAATCTTCGACGGCTTGATGAGCTAGATGGTCAGCTAGTACACTCCCCTTTATAGCTTTTTGGGTTGTGTACTGGATATCATACTCTGTCAGGATCATTTGCCATCTAGCGCTTCTTCCAGATAAAGCAAGCTTCTCGAAGATATACTTGATCGGATCCATTTTAGAAATCAACAAAGTGGTAAGAGTCAACATATACTGACTTAGCCAGCGAGCAGCCCATACCAAAGCGCAACAAGTTTTCTCGAGCAGTGAGTAGCGAGTCTCACAGTCGGTAAACTTTTTGCTAAGGTAATAAATGGCATGCTCTTTTCATCCAGACTCGTCATGTTGGCCCAGTACGCACCCCATGGAATTATCCAAAACAGTCAGATACATGATTAACGACCTTCCTTCGACGGGTGGCATCAAGATAGGAGGTTCCAGTAAATACTCCTTGATCTTATCAAAAGCAACTTGACAATCATTGTTCCATTCAACCACCTGATCTTTCTTCAACAACTTGAAGATTGGCTCACAGGTAGATGTTAGGTGAGAGATGAACCTCGCAATATAGTTTAAGCGTCCCAAGAATCCTCTAACCTCCTTTTTAGTGCGGGGGGCAGGCATTTCTTGTATAGCTTTGACTTTAGTAGGATCAACCTCAATGCCTTTGTTATTGACGATAAATCCTAAAAGTTTACCAGACCTGACTCCAAAAGTGCACTTGCTCGGGTTCAGTCTGAGCTTATATTCATTTAATCTGACAAACAACTTTTGCAGATGATCAATGTGTTCTTCTTCTGTCTGTGAACGGGCTATCATGTCGTCCACATAGACTTCGATTTCATGATGTATCATATCATGAAACAAAGCTACCATGGCGTGTTGATAGGTTGCCCCGACATTCTTCAGTCCGAATGGCATCACTTTGTAGCAGAAGGTACCCCATTGCGTAACAAAAGTAGTCTTCTCCATGTCTTCGGGGGCCATTTTGATCTGGTTGTATCCCGAGAATCCATCTATGAAGGAAAATACCTTGTGTTGAGCTGTGTTGTCAACCAAGATGTCGATGTGTGGCAGTGGAAAATCATCTTTAGGGCTAGCCCTGTTTAAGTCCGGATAGTCCACACACATTCTGACTTTGCCGTCCTTCTTAGGTACGGGCACAATGTTAGCAACCCATTGTGGATAGGAAGTAACAGCCAGAAATCCAGCATTGAATTGCTTCATTACCTCAGCTTTGATCTTTTCAGACATGTTGGGCCTCATTCGACGAACCTTTTGTTTGATCGGTGGACAATCTTCTCTTGTAGGGAGACGGTGAACCACGATATCTGTATCTAGTCCCGACATGTCTTCATAGGACCAGGCAAAAATCTCAACATATTCGTTCAGTAGCTGAACTAAACGCTCTTTGACACTTGGTTCCAGGTTGGCACCCACTTTTACCTCTTTCTTGTCTTCCTTTGTTCCCAAGTTGATGGTTTCTAGCAACTCTTCATGGGGCAGAATAGCCCTCTCTTCTTGTTGCAAAATTCTGGCTAACTCTCCAGGCACTTCACAATCTTCATCACCTTCGTACTCGGCATGATTGACCAAATCTTCAGAATCACCGAAGGCTAAAGCAGAATAGTCACCCATGGAATCCGGAGTGGATGGGTACCTGCATTTGTGAGTGTGGGTGTGTGTAAGGGATAGTCATCCTTAAACAAAACAAAATGTAAAATGAAATAAAATGAACACAACAGTTTATAGATGAAAACATCCAATGATTCACTTAAAAATGGCATATGATAATGAAGAAATCAAGTCCTTACAAATGGACCTATATGCCCCGGGTAAGGCATAAAGTGAAAATAGTGTACGAATTGTTTAATTATTACAGACCAAAATAGGAAATTGTTCAAAGATAAATTACTGGTTGATGAAAGTGATGGGAACGAAGTCTTTCGCTTCTCAGTTGCTTAATCCTCCTTCAACAGTTGGAAAGATCCAATCTTCAAAGTTGTCTTCTTCATCATCATATTCTAAGGCATTAATTCCATGGTGAGTGATTTTTAAGGGTGGTCCTCCAGCCCGGGAGCGACGCACAGCTTTCTGGCCAGCAGCAGTAAAACCTAGTCTGAACTTGTCCGTCTTGTGAGGAAAATCAGGCAGTTTCCCCCACACAGTACTCCTTCCTTCTTTGATTACAGCCTCCGCATCTTTGAGGGATGCCATCCTAGACACAGGCTTGGAAACGATAGGCACATCAGTCATTGTCTTTGCAACTGCGACTTCAGGAGAAACCTCTTCAAAATGTTGGAAAGACGTTTCTATGAACTCGCCATCCAACTCCACATAGCGGAAGGAGTTAAGATGACTTATCATATACTCTTCCTCCCCATGAACCGTTATAATCTTACCCTGAACTGGATACTTTAGCATTTGGTGTAAAGAGGAAGTGACTGCCCCAGCGTTGTGGATCCATGGCCTTCCCAACAAGCATGAATATGAAGGACGAATGTCCATCACATAGAAAGTAGAGTTGAAAATTTCTGTGCCCACCTTGATTGGAATGTCCACTTCTCCATGAACCATCCTCTTAGAACCGTCGAAGGCTCTAACAACGATGTTACTAGGTTTTAGGGTCAAACCTTCACAGTCCAATCTGTCCAACGCCTTTTTCGGTAGAACATTTAAAGATGAATCGGTGTCAACCAGAACATGGGAAAGTGTGGTCCCTCTGTATTCTACCGAGACATGCAGCGCGTCGTTATGCTTCCTTCCCTTAGGGGTCAAATCAACATCAGAAAAACCAAGACCATTATCAGTTGTAAGGCTAGCCACACACTCTTGAAACTGGTCAGCAGAAGTTTCTTGAGGCACGTGTGCCGTCTTGAGAAATTTGATTAAGGCCTTAGCATGAGCCTCAAGGCAGAGTAGGAGAGCCAACATGGAGATTTTGGAAGGGGTCTGCCCTAGCTGCTCCACGACATGGTAGTCGCTCTTCTTGATTATCTTTAAGATTTCTTCCATCTCTTTCTGGGTGGTCTCAGGGATTACCACAGTCTGAGCCTTCATCTTGACAGGCGCTTCTAGTATCCCCTTACCTTTACTGGTAGCAACATCAGAGGGTCTAACTTTAAGAGCATCAAGTTCTTCAATTACCGGGCTTTGCACAGATGGCTTGACAGGCACATAAACTCTCGAGGGTCCGAAGACTGCTCGTGGAGGAGCAATCTCCGGAGAGAAGATCCTTCCACTGCGAGTTATCTTGCTTGTTCCCGCAATATTCCCTATATCAGGGGTTTCATCGTCAGAATTCTCCTGGACTGATTCAATCTGTTTGACACCATGGTAGAAGATTTCTCCTCCGTAATTCCATGGTATCGTTTTGTTAGATTTATACGGGATAGGCCCCGGCATGGTGATCTTCAACGACACAAACTTAGGATTAGGCGTAATCTTGACAAGCCTTTTGCAGGTCTTGGGAAGATTGTCGGAGATGGTTATTATGGCAATGTCATTGATAGGAGTAATAAAGGTAGCAGGAGTAACAAGAGTGATAGTAGCAACAAGAGTCTTTTGAAAGAGAATCTCTTGGGTATCCATCAGGCGTTGGATGCCTGATTTCAACAGTGGGCAGTCAGCTTGCAAGTTTGAACAAAAGTAACAATCTTTTCCACAGCCTGGGAATATCCCTGCTTTCATCAAATTCACTTTAATTATTGGTAACGGAGTCAAAAGGTCATCAACAGTGGTAACATGAAGATCTTCCATAGCAGCATGGACATTATGACCGTGCTTGGGCATTGGGGCATAAATCACATTCGACTTTTCGGGCGCATCGAATTCTACCTCCTTGGCGTCTATCAGGTATTGGATCTTGTTTTTAAGAGCCCAACAGTTGTTGGTATCATGCCCTACATTGTCCGAGTGGTATGCACATTTTGCATTGGGGGTGATAATAAGGAGAAGAGGTATTAGGGGTTTTCGGCGCTTCTTTCAAGTTGGTGAGGTTCAGCTTTAACAGATGAGGAAGGACTTGAGCCGGTGTCATGTTGATTCAGGTGAATTGCTGTTGTGGCCTTTCTACCCTTTGCTGATTATATCTTGGTTGATTGCTGCGAGGTTGATCGGTTGAGGAGTTTTGAATCATCACAGCCCCCACCATTGGTCGGTGCTCTGTTCTTCCTTGATTTTTCTGGGAATAAACAGCAGAAGCTTCTTTCTTAGTTGGGAAGGTTTTCTTAACAACAGTGGAAGCGGAGGCATCCTTTTGAATTTTACCGCTTTTAATGCCAGCCTCGACCCTTTCACCGGTCAGAATTAATTTGGTGAATCCTGCAGATGAACTCCCGATTAAATGATTGAAGAATGGACCCGACAACGTCCCTAAAAACATGTCAACCAGATCTCTATCCGACAAAGGTGGCTGCACCCTTCCAGCCAAATCTCGTCACTTCAGGGCATACTCCTTAAATCCCTCATTAGAAGCCATACCCATACTCTGTAGTTGAGTACGAGTAGGCGCTAAATCAACATTGTATTGGTATTGTCAGTAGAAAGAAGCAGCTAAATCTTCCCAGTTATGAACCTCAGCCCTCTCAAGTTGATAGAACCAGTCCAATTGTGTTCCTGACAAACTGTCTTGAAAAAAGTGGACCCAAAGATCTTTATCAGAAGAGTGGGGTTGGATCTTTCTGACGTAGGATCTCAGATGCATCTTCGGACAGGACAAACCGTCATACTTAGCAAATGTAGGTACTTTGAACTTGGGAGGAATGACGATCCCAGCGACCAACCCTAGTTCTTCGAAATCTAACCCGGGAACCCTTTGCAACTCCATGGCTGCCAACCGATCCTCAAGATTTTTATACTTATCATCCGCCGGGGGATATTGCTGTTCGGAGTAATCTTCATCCTCTTCCTCTTCTTCCTCTTAAACTTCAGATTCAGAAGGCATCACAACTCCTTTTCCTTTACCAACCCCTTCATCAGACGTCGAAGGGAACTCGAGAACCTTTCTAGCCTGGTTTTCAAACCTTCTTCCCATAGTGGCCATACCAGTCCTTTTCTTCTTTTTCTCTTTATCTTTCTCCAACAGTGCTTTAAGGTCCTCCTGACCCTTTGCTAAGGTCACGAGGAGTTGCTGGAATTGCGAATTATGTGCTTGCAGATCCTTAACCGTCTGCTCCAAATCCATCTTGCTGAAATAAACAGCAGAAAGATAAGGAAACCTGGTGTGAAGACCTGTTTATGCATATGATGAATGATATGTTATTCATGTAATGCATTCAAGGATTCAGAAATTCAAATTTGTTGCAAACAAAAAGAACACACGTCATATTAAGAAGAAATTTGTTAGTACACAAATGCCCCATGGGAAAAATATTACAAAATTCTTAATGTAAAAAGACATTGCGCATCCTCTTTGGCGCAATGTAAGTGTTGAGAGTTTCCTCTTCATGAAGTCTGCGGGTAAGCTCCAAAACCCTCTTCTCACTTGCATAGAAGTTGGCTTCAAAAGTATTTCGTTCCTCTTTGAGTTGTATCCAACTCTTTTGCAATTCTTCCAATGATGTTGGCATGTCTGGATGTAGGAGGGTGTTTGGAACCTCTCCTTCCATAACAGGCTCTTTGATCATGGGCTAAATGTGAGGATATGGCATCATAAGATTCTGGGCGCGGATTTGTACCCACTTGAGGTAAGGCTCAAGGGGGATGGAATTCTTGTGCCCCAATATCTTACTATCCACTTTGTTGGGCATCCTCCAAGCTCAGATAAACGTTTGTCGAAGTCCTTGAGCGTCGTTGTCGAAGTCAAAAACTAGGTCAGGAATCAGCATATCGTGAGGGCCATCCATTCGAGCATATCCAAATTGTCTTAGAGCTAAACAAGGGTTGTAGGTAATGCCTCCCCTAATGCCAAGTAGTGGGACATTAGGGAATTCTCCACAACGATCAATGATGATGATATTTTCTCTGGACCGAGAACACTAATGAACATCAGAATGTGTGAGGGTCATCAACCGTTGTGACCACCTTAAACCCTGTTCATTCTTCAGAACTGATTGTGGAAGGTGAGAAATAAACCACCTTGCTAGAAGAGGAGTACAACACATGAGAACACCTCTTTTCCTCATTGTTCGTGTGTAAAATGAGTGTAAGATGTCCCCAAGCAATGTAGGCACATGTTTTCGAGATATGAAAATCTTGACAGCGTTCACATCTATAAGCTGATCAGGGTTTGGGAACAAGACCAACCCATAGATGAGGAGTGCCACAATCTCTTCAAAATCTTGTAGATCTAGAGAATTCCAGCAGTCTTGTGCCTTCTCAAACAGAAACTTTGCCAAGAAACCCTTGACACCACTTATGGTTTCCCAATGTCCTTTAATATCAGATGGTTGCAAGTGTAATGCTTGAGCAACATCTTCAGGCTTTGGTTCTTTTTCCATACCGTTGTAGGGTAGTTGACGAAGAATAGGAATCCTCAGGAGTTGAGAAAATTCCTCCAAAGTAGGTACTAGTTGGTAATCAGGGAATGTGAAACAGTGGTGTAGGGGTCAAAGACCTGGAAGATAACTTTCACCATGTCTTCTTCAATGTTGGAGTTGACCAAGTTGAGAAGTCTACCATGTCTTTCACTGAAAGGAGAATTCTCTAGAATCTTGGAAGTAATCTCCTTGAGTTGAGGAGGGATTCTCACAAGGTTTACTTGAATTGTTTTCCTGCGAAGAGATTCCATGACCTACAAAACAAGAACAAAGATGAAGATCCAAACCCTTGAAATGGTTAGTGGATGCATATGATGCTTTATGATGTTCATGATGTATGCACAAACATATGTACAAGCAAAATCACACAAGATCCTAGTTTCAGGCTTGCATGAGGTTTCATAGGTAAATACCCTCTTGATGTTAGTTGGCTCAACCTGTCCTATAAATAGTAACCGGGTTCTAAGGAACTCAATATCACTGGATTATTTTCTACGTTCATTATTTTGGTTTAGCCACTTAACTGGCGACCAAAATATTCCAAGAAAACAACCCTCAATGAGTGTAGTATCGAGTATCTACCAACTTCGGACTGCACCAAAGCCGGTCATCTCACTACCCCTAATAAGGCCAAGATGGTTAAGTAAGGTTCTAAGAGTTCATTAGTGCTTCATGACATCACTCAGCGGCCCCGTATTCTCTTTGATTAACTCAAAGGCTATCGGTACTCACAAATATGTTGCACTAATATAGCTATTGCTTCAACCATGTCGGTATACCCCGCACAGTTTCCACAACGTATTGCTATTTACCTATGAATGTTTCCCAAAAATCCGGGTAGAGGATTTCAAGCCCAAACAAGAGAACCAAATGTAAAGCAATCAAAGCAATCAAGATAAGCATGCAAAGGTGATCTAAACCCTAAGGTTACTCCACTTTTAAAGTTTTCCCCAGCAGAGTCGTCAGTTCTGTGATACGGTGGGAGAACTGACTTGAGGTTTTGCGTTTGTGTTCGCAGATGTTTCGGTTTAGCAAGAGTCTCCACTGACTTTTTATTTTATCCTAAGGAAAGGTCAAAAAGCACAGGAAAGACATTTGAGATGTTTTCTTGGGTTCGGGGAGTAGATTATGAAAAGGGAAGGTGCAAGCACCCTTTTCATCCATGGTTATCCATGGGTTCTTAGTTACTTGTTTAGATCACTTGCTTTGCTTTTCCAATTGTTTGAAATGGTGCTTTGTGTGTGGTTTTAAAAGATGTTTTGAAAAGAGTCCATCGTTGCGGCAACCTTTGTAATGATTCTTGTTTGAATGTATACAAAGGTGTTTTTGTCTTTTGAAAAAGGTTTCAATGTTTGAAAGTTTGATTTGGGAAATGTTTTGAAATTGTGTTGTGAAGTGTCTTTGAAAATAACAAGGATGTTTTTGCAAGCTTTTTGATCAAGTAACTAAGAGCTATCTACCCTATTTTACTCAAAGATCTTTCTTATGTTTTTAACCCTTTTGATAATGTTGTTTCACCATTGTATTTGGTGAACAACCTTGTGTTAGGATGTTAAACGGGACAAGCGCGGGACATCGTCTAGACCATGATAGCAATTGTGTCAAGTATCTTTGGCAATTTTCTTGAGGGACTTGATCATTTTTGTTTAGGCAACTCAGATAGCGTCATCGAGGGACTATGATCTTTTGTTTTTTTTTTGTTTTGCCAAAGTACCCAACATGCATACCATGGCCCATTTTTGAAGGCAACAAGTGGATTGTAACCCCAGGGGTGCAAGTGTGCATTGTGTTTGATTTTCATGCATTTTTGTCTTTGATTAGGTCAAACTATTTGTTAATTTGGATTTTTGCATACAAACCCTAATTCTCTATTCATGACATAATTGAAAGCGTAAAGTGCGAGAATTTAAAGTTCTAAGCTATTACAACATGATTATGGGGATGGGGGTACAATTTTGAATGGGGGGTATTTGACAAGAAACATAAACCCTAGTTTACTATTACATCCAAATTGAATTTCCAAAACATAAATATTAAATGGACAATATTTAAATAAACAAAATAAATAAATATTAAATAATATGTATTATGCAAAAAAAAAGTTTTTCTTTACCTATGTATGTAAAAGTATTTTTAATGTAAAAAAGTATAAAGAAATAAATAAAAGATTTATTTAATTGTTTAAGGGATGAAACCCTAATTTCTTTAAGAAAATAATATATTATATTATTTATATACAAAAAATATATTAATATGTATAAAAATGAAATATACTTAAAAAAGGGTATTTTTTAGTATAAATAATAATAAAAATAAAAATGTAATATTTTTGTATTTTTATTCTAAGTATTTAATAAAATAAAAGTATATATGTATATATGTATATATATATATGTATATATATATATGTATATATATATATATATATATATATATATATATATATATATATATATATATATATATATATATATATATATATATATATATATATATATATATATATAAATATATTAAATAGGTATAATATAAAATAAAATATGTACAAAAATAAATTATATTTTAAATAATATTTTCAGTGTGAATAAAAATAAGAAATAAAAATAAAAGTATAATTTACATATTATTTTCAAGTTTTCAAATAAATTATAAAAGTATTCAAAATGTTTTTATGTTAGAAAAATCAAAATAAAATACCAAATAAATGTAAAAAATTATAAAAATATTTTTTGAGCATTTATTATATTTGGAAATAAATAAAAAAAGTCGGAAAAGAAAACAAAAATGCGAAAATATAATTATTCAAGAAATTGGGCCAGGGGGTGCAAAAATGAGAAAGAGGGTGTTAGAAGCAAGCCAGGTCAGACCCAGCCCAAGCCAACTTCATCTTCTTCCTCCAGACTGAAACACGCGCGCTTGCCCTGTTCAAATGCTACATCCTGTATACGTGATCTTTTGCCAAAACTCACAACATCAAACTTGTAGAGAATTTCAAGACGATTCCAACCATATAAATAACTAATCCTAACTCTCAAAGACCAGAGAGAATTTCTCTGGCCCTAAAATCTGACCTAGTTTTTTCAGCATATTCATGGATGAAATTCTCCTAGCACACTTAATATAAATGAAAGCTGAGCATATGTATGGCTTCCTAGCAATGAACACTATATTTTTTATTCACAAACCTAAGGCTAAATGTTCCTAAATAGAGAGATAGAAAGTGAAGAAAAACTTGTTTCAGTTGGATTCGTGTAGGGCAATGCAATGCTTCTCAACAAGTTTTGAGGTGTTTGGTAGCTTGCCTGAACTTCACTTGATCTTTTACAATAGCTAGCTTGCCTTGAATGTCCCTGAATCAGCCTATAGAACTCAACCTGCACAAGCTTGAAATGAAAATGGTGAACACTGTAAATGGAGTTACAGTTGGTAAGGGAGGTTTGTGATAGCTTGAGTGATTTGAATGGAAGGTGTTTGAAGCAAAAAGGGGCAAAATGCACGAGCAAAATGAGCTATGGCACTCAAGTTGCAGCACCTGCCCTGTTTTGCCAAAGAAGAGTGATTTCTTGCTATGGGAGGTTTTGAGGCTCAAGCACCCGTGTTTCTTGCTCAAAGGGTTGTATGAAAGTTGTTCAAAGTGTTTGTGTAAGTTGTTCTTTGCTGGTTTTCAAGTTGTCAAGTGTTTGGACAATTTCTTGTTTTTGAAGTGTGATACGGTGGGAGAACTGACTTGAGGTTTTGCGCTTGTGTTCGCAAATGTTTCGGTTTAGCAAGAGTCGCCACCGACTTTTTATTTTATCCTAAGTAAAGGTCAAAAAGCACAGGAAAGACCTTTGAGATGTTTTCTTGGGTTCGGGGGGTAGATTATGAAAAGGGAAGGTGCAAGCACCCTTTTCATCCATGGTTTTCCATGGGCTCTTAGTTACTTATTTCAGATCACTTGCTTTTGCTTTTCAATTGTTTTGAAATGGTGCTTTGTGTGTGTGGTTTTGAAAATGCTTTGAAAAAGAGGCCTTGTCTAGGTAACCTTTGTAATGATTCTTGTTTGAATATATACAAAGGTGTGTGTCTTTTTGAAAAGATATTTCAATGTTTTGAAAGTTTGTTTTGAAATTGTGTTGTGAGGTGTGTTTGAAAGTAGCAAGGATGTTTTGCAAACTTTTGATCAAGTAACTAAGAGTTGTCTACCCTATTTTACTCAAAGATCTTTCTTATGTTTTTAACCCTTTTGACAGTGTTATTTCACCATTGTATTTGGTGAACAACCTTGTGTTAGGATGTTAAACGGGACAGGCGTGGGTCATCGTATACAATCATTGAAAGCAACTTGTGAGATGCTCTAGCAATTTTTTAAGGGACGAGATCGTTTTATCGAAGGCAACATCGAGGGTCATCGAGGGACTACAATCTTTGTTTATCGAAGGGGCATTGGCTAGAGTGTCTCATATTCGAGGGACATGATTTCATTTTCCGAAGCAACAAGCGAGGTTACCCTAGAGGTGCAAGTGTGAATTATGTTTGTCGATTTTCATGCTTTTTGTCTTGTATTTAGGTCATCTAGCGATTGATTTTGAATCTTGCCATACACGTCTAATTACTATACAGTATATTGAAAGCAATAAATTGGGGGAATTTAAAATCTAAGTTATTACAAAAAAGTATTCGGGGATGGGGGTACAATTATTTACAAATGAGGATGAGTATCATAAGAATAATAATGTCCAAATATGTGTTACAACCAAATCGAATCGTCGCAATTCAAATATAGAGCTATGACAAAACATAAAAATAAAGAGAATAAAAAATATTATGAGATGCATGTATTTATTTACAAATAAATATCTATTCTAAAAGAAAGATTAAAAATTATATTATTATTTGTTTTTTATGAATTATGTAAATAAAAAGTTTTAAAAGAAAAAAGTTAAATGAACAAGGTTTATTCTTATATTTTATTAATCAACAAAAAGGGTTAAAGAAAACCAAAATTAACTAAATCAAACTAAATATTCTCTTTTTTTTGTATTTTCATTTAAACAAGATTAATAAGAAAAAATAACTTTAACTAAAAAGAAAGTAAAACAAAACTAATTTAGTATTTTTATTAATTAAAAGAAAGAAAGCAAATTAAAAAAAGTATTAGTTTGAAGAGATTAAAAAAGGAAGAGAAAATGGGCTTAGGAGTTTGTGGTTGGCCCAAATGAAACAAAAGAAGAAGAACAAGTCAGAAAGAAAGAGGGGGGTGCGAGCAAGAAAAATGCTGGGCCTTGCATTTGTTTGGGGCGAGTCAGGCCCAATACCAGACTTTGTAACATTTTTAGGGGTTTGGTCAGTTTTAGGGTTTGTACGTTAGGGTTACAGCGGCGCCGCTCTTGCTCTTCTTCTCCGTTTCATCTTTCTCTGGCCATGAGCACTGATCTTACCTCCATGCCTTAGGTCGCCGGAGCGCCGCCCCCTCTCACTCTCTCCCTTCTCACAGTGGCCCATGTTTTTTTGTTTGAACGATACGAATTGTTATCTTTTTCTTTCATGTTTTTTACAGTTTTGTTCATTTGTTTGATTCTTGCTTGCATGTTTTAATCCATGGATTTTATGCTTGAGATGCAGTAAAGGGGTTGAGAAAAACTTACCTTGGGGAAGATGGAGAGGAAAATGGAGGGAGAGATATTAGAGGGTGAGCCGGTGGCGCTTCTGGTGGCCGGAGCAGAGGAAGAACGAGATGAACACGCTTCTGGTATTTTTGTCTTTGTCCATGGCTTTTGAAACTTTGATGGTTGTTTGATGATGATGATTATTCTGAAAACTGTTTTGTTTTGATTTTTGTTGATGATGAACACGCTTCTGAAACCCTATTTGCTTCTGAATCTCTTCCTTTCTCTTTGCTGAATATTGATGATGAGAATAGCTCTGAGATTTATTGATTTCTGATGTTCTTTCGTTGATGATGATGATGCTCTGAGACTTGAACTTTTATTGTTGTTGATGATGAACTTGATTCTGAAAACTGTGTTATTGTTGATATTTGTTGGATAATGATTCTGAAACTGTTTGCTTTACTTCTGAATGTTCTTCCTCTTCTCTGGGTATGTTAATGATGATGATAAATTTATGAAACCCTCGTTGTTAGCTTATGAAATTCTCTTCCTCTTCTCTTGGCTATTGATGTTTATGATGATGAGCACCACTCTAAAACTTTATTGGTTTGTACTGAGTTTGTTGCTTTTTCTGTTAATGATGATGAATAAAATCTGAAACTTTGCTGGTTTGTTTGACAAGCTTGTTTTTTATGTTAGCTTGTGAAACTGTTATGGTGTTGGGCAGTTTTGGTACAGGTTTGAGTAAGCTTGAGTTTGTTGGCTTGCTGAGTTTATAGTTTGGTCAGTTTGTTTTGGCTATGCAAGTCTGTTTTGGTTTAGCCTGTTTGCAGGTTTGCAAGCTTGCAAGTTATGCAGGCTTTGGCCACAGGTTGCTTGTGATTTTGGTTACAGGCTGTGTGTTTTGTTGATTGGCTTGACAAGTTTTGGTTGTCTGATAGTAGCTTGTGCAGGTTTATGGTTTTAATAGTTTTGCTAAATAGGTTTGCAGTTTGTTATTGTTATGCAGGTTGGCTGTTTGGTTTGTTTGCAAGTTTGGCAAGCTTGGCTTGGCAGGCTTGCAGGTTTGATGATTTTGTTTTGCAGTTTTGAAACTGCAGGTTTGTGGTTTGTTTTTTGGTTTCTGCTAGACTGTGTTGCAGGTTGGGGAGTTTGTAACTTTGAAGGGCTTTGTGGTTTTTCTTTTCACAAAGTTTTTTTCTTCTCCTCTGTTTATGCAGTGAGATAGTTTGTATATCCTTTTTTCTTTTTGTCTTGTGTTAGCCTGCCTTAGCCAAACTGTAAACTTTTTCACCAAAGGTTCTCTCTCTCTCTCTCTCTCTCTCTCTCTCTCTCTCTCTCTCTCTCTCTCTCTCTCTCTCTCTCTCTCTCTCTCTCTCTCTCTCTCTCTCTCTCTCTCTCTCTCTCTCCTCTCTCTCTCTCTCTCTCTCCAATAAGCACTTTTGCTTATTATATTATATTTTCTGAAAAGTTTGTCTAGGCTGGAAAATGATGATGGCTATTACAAGCCTCTTGCTTATCAACAGGTTTTCCTCTGCATTGTATTACCTGCTGCATTTTCTGTACTGTGTACTTTTGCCTTGACAGTTTGCATACTTTCTGCATTGTGTACTTTTGCTAGTTGGCTTACTTGACAATTTTGCATTCAGTTTGGGTTTGCCATGCTTAGTTAGCTTGCAATGCTTGGTTACTGCAGTTTGATATTCAGTTTGTAGTACAGTTTGCTTTTTATCTTACTTTGTACCTTACCATGTTTTAGCATTTGAACCAATTGTATGCTTGCATTTTTTATCTTTTACTTTTCTCTTTGTGAACCAAGAAGAGCGATCTTCTTGTGATTTGCAAAGAGAAAAATAAAAACATGATGAACAAATAGCATTCTGATTCCGGCCAGCAAACTTTAATGATGACCTTCTTTTCTTTCTTTTCATTTGAAAATTCTTGTACTAATTTTCTTTTCCTCTGTCTTTTGCAGGTGAGTACCAATTGGATGATAGAGGAAGCAGTAGAAGCCAAAGATCTTGAGCATGGGAGCACTTGAAGCTTAGAAGATTAGGCTTAGATTTATTTTTTCATTTATTGTAAACAAATATTATCTTAAATACTATAAGTTGTAAACTTACATTATTCAAATAAATTTTGTAACAAAATTTGAAATGAATAAAAGTCTTTATCCAAAAGAATATTTCTACTGTCAAATATCTTTCAATTTTTACCTTTTCCTCTTCACTTTTATATTTAAGATTCCTGATTAAAAATAAACTGAAACGACATTCTAGCATTTTCAATACAGATAACTTAAAATCCAAGTAATCTGTAAAAACTCTGCAATCTCATAACTTGCGACAACATTCCAATCAACACACGCGTTGTGTATTCCAATAAGCAAGCAAGAATTCCATTAACAAACAAACGTTTTGTTCCATTAACAAACAGATGCCTTAATATTCCAAATAAGAGTCTCATTTCTTATTCCAGATAACCAGGCCTTGAGGAACAACCAGTAAACTTGAACAAGTGTGAAAACAATGTAACAGTAAACTGAATTTTTGTGGATTCAATTTCTTCTGAGAGATGTGAGAGAAAAAAACCATAATTCTTGATTTGTTGCCAAAGAAAGGTCTGCTTGATCAATTCCTGAGCCAATCTCAAAAATCATAGAAAACCCTAGGGTTGTGATTTCTTGTGAAAAAGGGAGGGCACATTTTGGGGTACAACATGAAGTAAAGATGTGGAAGTTGTCAATACAGGCCTTTACAAGCCATCAAATATGCTGCATACTTTGCTCTTGGCCCCATCAATTTGTGGATTTGATTTGGCTTATGAGATCTTGGCCCTATGCTCTAAGATCATGGTTTGACATAAAGCATACTTTTGCAAAAATGGGAATTTGCCTTTTTCTACTTAAGGCCTAATCTTGTGTACAATATCCAAATGTCCAAAACAAAAGCTTAGACTGATGGATTTGCATTAAATTAAGGAGTGTGAAATGGTTTAGAGGCATGCAAACTGGTACAAAGCATGCTGGTTTGAAAATGCCACTTGAGTGAACATGAATTTGCCATGGATACAAAGTGAGTTTTTGCCAACTTCAAGCATTCGAATCTCCCTAACCACAAATGTGTTTGAGGAGTTCTTGGACAATTTGGAAAGCTTGAAACATTCTCTATAATCCATCTTTGAAATGCAACTTGAGACTCCAAGTGGAACTATGTGAAAAATGGCCAAGAAGATAGGTCAAAATCCTGCCTAAACTAGGGCAAAATTTCTCTAAGTTAAAAGTTTTAGGGACCCATGTTCCGAAAATCATAACTTGAGATCCAAGCTTATTTTGAGAAAAATTTGTGAATCAAAGTTGTAGACTTTGTGGAGGAATACAACTTTCATGTTGTAAGTTTTGTTTGAATCCATTTGCATCATGGTGAAAATATGGGACAAAGTTAGGAAAAATTAAGAAAATTTCATAACTTAGAAAAATTCTAAGTTATGCAATTTTTCAATTTCAAACCCTAATTTGTAATTTTGGGTTTCTTGATGAACAAGTTTCATAATTTGACACATCTTGATGAAAAATGACCCTTGGCACTTGATTTTGACCAAAAAGTCAAAGTTTGACTTTTCAGTGTACAGTCAAATTTTGATCAGTTGACTGAAAAATTCATTTGTCAATCCCATGCATTTGAGATCTTTTGAACTTGTTGAATAGGTCAAGATGATGACATTGAGTAATTGAGTCCATGGTTGAGCCTAATTTGCCATTGGTTAGGTCAAAAAGTCAAAAATTGCCTTTGCACAGTCAAAACCCTAAAATGACCATTTTGCCCTTTTGGCGATCTGATCAAATTTCTTGTGGAGTTGTGGTCCAAACTTGATCAAATGATTCATATGAGTTAATAATGTTGATGTGGGTCAAAATTCACGAGGTTTGACTGTAAATTGGCCACAGTTGACTTTTCCCCCAATATAGTTGATTTCTAGGTCAACTGTCCAATTGACTGGGCAAAAATTTGATTCAGGGCTTGAAACTTGGTATGGACAAACTTATGAGTCCAACATGAAGTATGAAAGTCACTTTGAGCATTGTAAGTCAAAAAATCCCTGTGCAAACCCAAAACCTAATTTAGGTCAACAGTGCAAGGAGATGTCTTGAGAAGAGCAAACCCTAGCTTGATCTTGGGTTCCAAGAGCCTTGTGATGAGAAATGTTGATAAAATGAGAGGGAAAATTTTGGGGTACAACAATAACGAATATCATTTATGAAAATGAAATCTTCACCATCCTATTCGAATATCATTTATGGAAGCGAAATCTTCATTATCCTCTTTGAATATCATTTCTGGTATGTTACCATTATCTCGCTCTGACACTTATGAATGTTTAGGGTTTCTATCATGAATCAATGGCTTATGAATGTTCATTCTTTAGGTTTTTGGTGTTGGATATGAATATGCTTTAGATTTTGTGTTTGAAGTATTAAAGTGTCATTCATATTTCATTTATTTTCATTTTGTTGCAACTGTGTTTTGGTTTTATTAAGATTTTATAGCTTAACCATAATATGTAGTGTGTAGAATATAACCATAGAATATAGTGTGTAGCATATCACTTTAGATTAGTGTGTATGAGAAAGGAATTCTTTAATTACTTGAAACTAAGAGTTAAATTTGAACTATGTGAAGCATATAACCTTAGATGAATAATTTTTTTATTGATCATATCTAAATCCTCTAGCTGAGATAAAGTTAGACCATTTTCAATCTAATTCATCATCATCATCCTCATAAGAATCGATGATGACTAGCCTTTTCATTCTTCTTCTTCTTGATCTCCTCTTTCTAGAAGCTCTCTTGGGCCTCAAATATTCGATATCAGGGCCTCTTGCAACGACTTGGACCTCTTTTGTTCTCTCAGCAGCTTTTTGGACCTCTACAACAACAGAAGTACTCATTTTGATTCTTCCTCTTATCTAGTTTTTTTGGATGAAGTTCTTTTTGTGTTTTGGTTCAAAGAGGAATTCCACTTTTATATTGCTTGATGATTCTTCCTCTTCCTCTCTCTGATCTTGAAATTCTAAAATCTAAAAGATTTCTGGCATGTCAATTTTGCTCATTATTGCTTCTTTAATTCTCCATGTTTTCTTATCTTGGAAGTTGGAAATATCTTTGTCTTTTCAAATTTCTTTTTCTCGAGCTGTTGAATGATGTGAATTGTGTCATTGATGTAATCCAAATTTTGATATTAAATTCACAATTGGGTGTATTGTTGTTTCTGGTACAATACGATTGAGAATTATTCAAAAATAGTATTTCACAACGGTTGTTTCCTACAACTATAGTTATAAGTAGTGCGCTATCTAATTTATAACAATGGTCACACAATCATTATGGTAACTGTTGTACCCCAAAATTTACCCTCTTTATTCCGACCTTTTTGGATTACATTTCATTATTACATACACGCATATCATTGGTTTTATGGTTATGGGACTAAGGTATATTTAGCAAGCTTCGTCAGGTTACAAGTGATGCTTATTTCGCCAATGGATGTTCTCAGAGTATTTTCCGTGTTGAAGATCGGTTTACCGTTTCGCAACGATTTGGGGTTCAAAGATTCACAAGTCCGACCCGGTGCGTCATATTCAGGTGTTCTTTCGCCAAGATATCTCTGATAACATTTTCAAATTCAGGTTCGGCTCGAGAGCTAATTCTTTAAAGAAGGTATCCGAATGTGCGATTGTTTCTCGAAGAAATATGGTGAAAAGTATGTTGAAAGTGCAGTTTTTACAAACTAAAAAATTCATAACTTGAAGATCGTGGCTCTTTTTGAACCTGTTCTGGTGGCCAAAATTCTGTATTGACGTCATCTACATTTTCATCTCTCACTGCTGGAAGCCAATTTCGATCAGAAGATCTTCAAAAATGTGGATTTATCAAGTATTTTCGTACAAAAAATTTGTGACAGTAGTTTATTTGCATCATGTTCAAAAAATCAAAACTTGGTCGATTTTCATCGTATCGAGCTGGTTCCAGCGCCAAAATTTCACAAATTAAGTAGGCTACGCTTTCACAGGAGGTATCGAGTTCGAAAGTGTTGTACCCAAAAATTTGCCCTCCCATATTCTTCAAGATTTAGTAAGATCAAGCTTCAAATCTTCTCAAGGGATTGCACAGTCAACCATCCTCCTAAGCCAGTCAAAATTAGGGTTTTGGTTCTTGCAAGGAAGTTGAGGTTTTCAAGGGCTCAATCAAGTCCCACATGCTCATATACATTGTCAAGCACCTACATGTCAAGTTTCAAGGCTCACAAGGTCAAGTTGCACAGTCAAAAGTCTCATTTGCTCAACAGTCAACTGTAGGGGCAAAATGGTCATTTGGCAGTCAAAAGTCAAAATTTTTGGTCAACATCTTATTTTGAAGCCAAAATCATCATTTGATCAATTCTTGATCATGATTTCACAAGAATGGCTCAAAAATCATCAAGGTGTCAAAAGTTTCTATTTTTGGACAGTTGAAAAGTCAACTGTAACTTGACCAAGGCATAACTTTTTCATGGTTCATCAGAAAAATCCCATCCAATGCTCATCTTGAAGGGGAAGACATTTCCTACAATTCATCTTCACATTCCAAGTCCAAGAAATGCTCTCACAAAAAGTTATCAATTTCAACATTATAGGTCATTTTCAAAAGTCAACAAAAAGGCACTTTAAGTCAAAGACCATAACTTGATATTGGTAAATCAAAATGACATGGGACCAAAGACATTGGTTAGAGGACTTCAAGACCTTTCCAAAATGTCCAAGAACATGTTCATAGCTTTAAAATTGAGCAAGATATGCATTGGAGAAGTTGGGAAATTTTTGTGAAATGGCCAAAGTCAATTATCCTTGAAACTTCATTTTTGACAAAAGGGGCCCACTTTTTCCACTTGTTTCAGCTTGGCCATGCTTCCCACGTGTCCCACAATTTATTTCAAGATTTAAAATTAATTTTTCCATTTTTATTTAATTTTATTTGATTTAATTCATTTTAAATCTTTTAAAATCAAATAAAAATCAAAGAAATTAATGGAGGGATATATTTTGTGATGATTAGCTTTGATACACCTTAAAACACATTCCAAATTCGTGCAAGGGCCTATTCCAAACAAGAATTCAAATTTGACACAAAAATGGAAAGTTGTTTCAATGGAGTTCATGGCATAATCTTAAACATGAATGCAAAGGCTTAATGACCATTATTTGGATTGATACACATTTCATTACTATATATACAAGCCTTCCCAACCTCATTCAAAAAAGAGTGTGTGCAGAAACGGCCAAGAGCAAAACCAAAAATTATTCAAAAAGTGAGAGTTCTAAAATATAGTTGCGAGCATCTTCAGATCAAAACAAGCACGTGGTTCTATTCCTTGCCACACCCTGAAGCTAAAGCAACCTTTGCCAAGTCCTGAGGCTCATACCGCGCTGTAAGTTATTTCCAGGTCCCCTATAATTTCCATATCATTTTTTTTATTGCTTTCATGTGCAGATTCTCAAAGGAGGAACACCATAAACCTCATATCCCAGTGCTCCAAGTGTTCACCAGCACAGATCCAAAGGTCCAAAAGGCTAGCACACCATGCTCTGGAGTCAAGCGTGCTGCAGGCAATCATGAAAGTCAAACGTGGCTTAGATTTCAGTGGGCCTAAATTGCTTCAATACACCCTCCATTTCAGCACACCCCCCCCCCTTGGTTTTTACTTCTTTTTTTATTTTGTTTTGTCATTTTTTTCTTATTTTTAATTGCTAAGCTTTTAATTATTTTTATTATTAACAATTAACTTAATTAACACATTTTCATAAAAAACCAAAAAATAGAATTAACATTATTATTATTATTATTATTATTTTATTTTGTAAATAAATATTAACCAAAATAGTTTAATTAGGCAATTTTAATTCCTTTTCTTAAATAATTAAAATAAATCTAGAATTAGGTAAAAGTTAACTTTTAATTTTATTCCATTTCTTTTATTTCATAAAAACATAAAAACATAAAAAACAAAAAATATTTCTTTTTAATTAAATTAATTAATTAGTCATTAATTAGCTTTAATTTCATTTTAATTACAAAAAAAACCAAAAAATCAATTTCTTTTCTTAAAAGGGTCAACACCCTTAGACATTCCCGATTAATTTATTCGCGCGCATTTACTCTATTTGATTATTATGTAATTGCCTCCAAGAATGTAATAGTTAAATAGGTTTATCGCTTTATTTAATTTCCGTACTCATTTACTAAAAAACGGGTCTTTGTAATTTTTGGCGATGTATAGACCCGCGCCTTGTAATAGCGTAGGATTTACGTTTCCGCAATTTACTTTCCGTACCCCTTAACTGTTAACTTGCATGAAAGAATGTATGTAAATAAAAACAACTCGTAGCTCACTAATTAACCAGACAAACATTAACCGAATACAACACACAAATACACACACCACTTCTAGGGTACGCCTCACTTGTTGCCTTCGAAACGTGGTCGTCAAGTATAGGATGTCTTAGCGGTCCTTATGTTCATGATCCAGTTGCCTCAAAACAGTTGCCTCGGAACAGTTGCCTCGAAACAGTTGCCTCGGAACAGTTGCCTCGAAACGGTTGCCTCGGATTAAAAAAAGATCAAGGACATAAGGGTAGCCTCTAAGGTGTCTTACTGTTGCTTCGGTGACCACACTGTCCCTACAATCGAATTGACCCGAACAACTCCAACGATGGTGCTACCTACCTCTCAATGGTGGGATAACACTATCTAAAGGACACTTACACAGCTTAATTCCTTAGGGTAGGTAGATGACTCATGGGTACTTGCTCTTTTAAAAAACAAACAAAATACTTTTCACACCTTACACTTTCAAAAAGTTTTCAAACAATACTTCATACACTCTTGAGGGCTGATACAAGAGTTACCTAGAAGTTTTCAAACGAACTTTTTCAAAACCCACACACACTTGAAAAGCAAACAAATCTTTTGAAAACATAAGAGCAAGTACCTAAGAGCCCGTGGATAACCACGGATAGAAAGGGTGCTAACACCTTCCCTTTCTATAAATCTACCTCCCGAACCGAGAAACATTCTCATAAGGAATTTTGCTGTGCTTTTGTCCTTTCCATGTTGGAGAACATAAAAGACGGTGGCGACTCTTGCTTACCGCGACATTTCGCGAACCAGCTTAAAAAACAGTCAGTTCTATTTCCACCGATCACAGAAAGGTATCCAAAAGGCCTTCTTTTTTTGCCCAGAGCATGCGTGATGCGCCGAAAATCCTGAATGATGAATATTATTTCATCTGGGTCAAAACTTCGAAGATTCATAACTCAGTTAATTTTTATCGAATCAGACCCATCTTTTTACACAAGGTCACTGACTTAGAGATCTACATCTTTTCTTCCAAAGTCGAGACCGGGTTCTGCTCTGATAAATACCAATTTTTTATTGAAGAACGTGTCAGAGTTGACATTGGAGCCTAAAATAAGTTTGTATGAGACAAAAATTCAAAACTTTATAACCAATTCACCGTTTATCCGATTGAGCCTATTTTCGGACAGGAGTTTGTTCTCTATGTCGGCTACATTTTGTTTTCACATTTCAACTTCAAAAATTGCATTTAATTCCCTGCAATTTAGCCTGGAATGTGTCAGACTCAAGTGAATAAAAATCTGCACTATTGCTTGTGGTTATTGGAGGCCCAATTGTATATTCAAAGCCCATATATTTGCTCTAATTTCCATTATATAATCTCATTCTTTTCACACAAACATGACACACAAAAAACCTTTGTCACAACCCTGTCAAAATATCAAATTCTTTCAAGAACCCTAGAAATCTTGAAATCCTTGTTACAAATCCCCATCTCACTACAAACAAGTCATTCTTGTTAGAAACGTCCATCTCACTACAAACAAGTCATCTCATTCTCTAGTAAGAGTAAGGCTGATTTGATCTCCATGATCAAAAGGGTGTAGAAGCATTCATACATGCCATATCGATTTTAACATTACAAAATTTCATATATTTGCTTTCTTTGTATTTCATGATATAGTAATTTATTTAATGTGTTCATGAGATTCAACGCTGCAGATTTAGACCATCTAATAGTCTCATGCAGGGTTATTATAAAATGCTGAGGCCGAATCATAACAACAATCAATGCATGACTCATTGCAAGGCAGACATCCTGAGGAGGCTAAGGGCGTGGGTTCAATATCCACCCATATTGGTTTTGGTTTTCTTCCATTCTATTTATCCTTTTACCTATTTTCCTTCTTTCTGTTTAAAACCTTTTTCATAAAACCTGACACTTTTCACAAAACTTTGATTTTTCATAATAAACTCGAATAATTAATTTATGTTTTTTAATTTAATTTTAGGTTTTAAATTAATTTTTGGTTCAACACCCACCCCTGACATTTGTATTATTTTTATTTTTTAATCCTATTTTCCATTGATGTTTCTTCCCCTATCTATTTTTTGGCAAACTTAATTCTTTTTTGTTAATCATTAAACATAAACTTTTTTTAAAACCTTTTTTTAACTAAAACTTATTAGGTTTTAGGTTTTTTTAATTAATCTTTTTTCAAAATTAACCTTTTTTTAATTAAAATTAATTAGGTTTTAGGTTTTTTTTAATTAACATTTTTTTCTTCAAAATTAACCTTTTTTTTATTATTAATTAAAATTAATTAGGATTTAGGTATTTTAATTAATTTTTTTCAAAATTAACATTTTTTATTAATTAAAATTAATTAATTTTTTTAGGTTCATTTAATTAATTATCATAAATCATTTTTTTCATAAAAAATCACCAAAATATTTTCTTTGCTATTTTTATCTTATTTCTATTTTCCTAGATAAAGTGTATATGGCGCGTTCAACTGTAATAGCGTAGCTTTATTTTTCCCGCTTTTTATTTATCATTATCATGTAATTGCTTTCAGGATATAATAGTTTTAGGATTTCTTTTCCGCACTCTTCACCATTATGTAACTGCCCCAAAGCTCTGTAATAGTCTAGGTTTACATTTCTGCCTTTACCTTCAGCTACTATATTTTATACAATGCTTAGATTAATAGGATTGTATGGAAAGATAAAAATGAACGATAGAAAACCCTAATTTCAAGATAAATAACCAAACTGAATCATTTGCACACTCGCACCTGTAGGATAACCTCACTTGTTGCCTTCAGAAAAATAATGGTAATGTCCCTCGAACGTAGGGATACCCTTAGCAAAGACCCTCAGTTAAAGTCATCATAAAGAAAATAGTCCCTCAATATCCCTCGAGTTGCCTACGAGAAATGATCTTGTCCCTCGATGTTGCCTACAAATATATGATGACAGTCCCTTCGAACTGCTAAGGTATCCCTATATGTTGCCTTCTATGACCATAACGATAACCCGCGCATGTCCCTCATACATCCAACGATAGGGCTACCTACTCACTAATAGTAGGATAATGCTGTCTAAAGGTTAGGAGGAAAAGAACGATATTTTCGAGTATAAGTATATAAGTTCTTAGATGCTTGCTCAAAACAACTTTTTGCACCTACACAAAAATATTTCAAAACACTTTCAAAAACATTCGCCTTGTCAACACTCTTGAGAACTGATACAAGAGTTATCACTAAGAAAATTACCGCACTAAGGCATTTTCAAAACAATTTTCAAAACACACAAAGAACAAGCAATTTACAAAAATGAGCAAGTACCTAAGAGCCCGTGGAAAATCACTGATGGAAAGGCCGCTAACACCTTCCTTTCCATAATCTACCCCCTTACTCAGAAAACTCTCGAAAGGTCTTTCCTATTCTTTTCACCCTTTCCTTTATTCTATAAAAGAAAAGTCGGTGGCAACTCTTAATTACTGCAACATTTGCGAATACAAATGCAAAACCAATATTAACAGTCGGTTCTGCCACCGTATCACAGAACTGGTGACTCTGCTGGGGAGAAGATTATAAAGTGGGGTTACCTTAGAGTTTTAGTTCATCATTTTTAGAATGTTGTATTGTGTGTTTGCTTGCTTTATCTTTGACGGTTTGTTGAGGTATTCTTGTAAAGGTCCTACACCCGGATCTGAGGCACCTTTTAGGTAAGTAGCAATAAATCATGGAGGCTATACGGCGTAGACCGATATAGACGAAGTGGTGGCTACGTTAGCGCGATAATCTGGATTATACTAATGTTCCTTGAGTAAGTCAAGGATAACATTAGGCTTCCTCATAGTGTCACTAAGTGTTAACTGACCTTACCTTTAATTGACTTATCCTAGCCATTAGGAAGTAGTGAGATAATCGGCTTTAGTTCTGACCGAAGATTGGTTGATACTCTATGCTACGCTCATTGAGACTAGACTTTCGAGATTTTTTGGCCGCAATACTTTTGTGTGTGAGCTGAAACAATTCCTGATGGGAAGGTGTGATACGGTGGGAGAACTGACTTGAGGGTTTTGTATTTTATCGCAAATGCTGCGGTTAGCAAGAGTCGCCATCGACTTTTATTTTATCCAAAAGGAAAGGTGAAAAAGCACAGGAAAGACCTTTGAGATTGTTTCTTGAGTTCGGGGGGGGGGGGGGGGGGTAGATTATGAAAAGGGAAGGTGTTAGCACCCTTTTCATCCATGGTTTTCCATGGGCTCTTAGTTACTTGCTAGATCACTTACTTTTTGTTTTGAAATTATGCTTTGTGTGGTTTTGAAAGTATTTTGTAAAAGAGGCCATTGTTTAGGCAATCTTTGTAATGATTCTCGTTCGTAAGAATGTATACAAAGATGTTTGTCTTTTTGAAAATGTTTTCATTGTTTGTAAGATGTTTTGAAATATGTGTGTTTGTTTTGGAAAATAAGAAGGATAGTTGTTTTGAAAGGGAGCAAGTAACTAGAAGTAATCTACCTACTCAAATGTATTTCTTGTTCATTTTCTTTTCCCTTGATATTGTTGTCTTACCATTGATTTGGTAAGTGTTTTACCCTAAAATTTTCCCTCTCATTTTATCAACATTTCTCATCACAAGGCTCTTGGAGCTCAAGATCAAGCTAGGGTTAGCTCTGCTCAAGGCACCTCCTTGCACTGTTGACCTAAATTAGGGTTTGAGTTTGCACAAGGATTTTTGGACCTTCAATGCTCAAAGTGACTTTCATGCTTCATGTTGGACTCATAAGTTTGTCCATACCAAGTTTCAAGCCTTGAATCAAATTTTTTCCCAGTCAATTGGACAGTTGACCTAGAAATCAGCTGTATTGGGGAAAAAGTCAACTGTGGCCAATTTACAGTCAAATCTCATGAATTTTTTACCCACATAAACATTATGAACTCATATGAACAATTTGATCAAGTTTGGACCATAATTCCACAAGAAATTTGATCAGATCACCAAAAGGGCAAAATGGTCATTTTTAGGGTTTTGACTGAACAAAGGCAATTTTTGACTGTTTGACCTAGCCAATGGCAAATTAAGCTCAACCATGGACTCAAGGACTCAATGACATTATCTTGACCTATTCAACAAGTTCAAAAGATCTCAAATGCATTGGATTGACAAATAATTTTTTTCAGTCAATTGATCAAAATTTGACTGTACACTGAAAAGTCAAACTTTGACTTTTTGGTCAAAATCAATTGCCAAGGGTCATTTTTCATCAAGATATGTCAAATTATGAAACTTTTTCCTCAAGAAACCCAAAATTGAAAATTAGGGTTTGAAATTGAAAAATTTCATAACTTAGAAAATTTATAAGTTATAAAATTTTCTTAATTTTTCCTAACTTTGCCCCACATTTTCACCATGATACAAGTGGATTCAAACAAAACTTACAACATGAAAGTTGTAGTACTACATAAAGTATACAACTTTTATTCACAAAGTTCTCTCAAAAGAAGCTTGGATCTCAAGTTATGATATTTGGAACAAGGGTCCCTAAAACTTTTAACTTAGAGAAATTTTGCCCTAGTTTAGGCAGGATTTTGACCCATCTTCTTGGCCATTTTTCACATAGTTCCACTTGGAGTCTCAAGTTTCATTTCAAAGATGGATTATATTAATTGTTTCAAGCTTTCCAAATTGTCCAAGAACTCCTCAAACACCTTTGTGGTTAGGGAGAATAGAATGCTTGAAGTTGGCAAAAACTCACTTTGTATCCATGGCCAATACATGTTCACACAAGTTGCAAATCTGTCCAAACTTGCTTTGTACTTGATTACAGGTCTCTAAACCCTTCAACACTCAAAAATTGAATGCAAATTCATTGGTTTAAGGTGTTATTCTGATCATTAGAGGTTTGCACAATGAATAAATCCATTTATGGCATAAATGTAGCACTTCCATTTACATAAAGCATGCTTTATGTCAAATTGCATTTCTTGAGCCATACACCAAGCTCTTTTCTGCAAACAAGGCTCCCTAATGTCAGGAAAAGTTCAACCACTTTGAGTAGCTAGAGTACAAGCCAGTACAGCCATTGCATTGTCAACTCTCATTTCTTACTTCAAAACCAAAAAATTTGTAAAATATAAGACAACTTGCATATATGATATATTCAAATCTTGCCAACATTCAAAACAAGTTTTGCACATCCCTTGGAGCCAGAAACACGAGCCATTCATCCCTCAAACATTCTTGAGCACCAAAACACCAAAAACTTGCAAAAACAGGGCACCCCCTGCAGTTTCACTTCCATCATACAAATCCCTCGTGCGTTTTGCCCCAAACTAGTTCCAATACCTTCCATTCAACTCACTCAAGCTATCCCAAACCTCCATTGCCAACTGTAACTCCATTTACAGTGTTCACCATTTTCATTTCAAGCTTGTGCAGGTTGAGTTCTAGGAGCTGATTCAGGGACATTCAAGGCAAGCTAGCTATTGGAAAAGATCAAGTGAAGTTCAGGCGAGCTACCAGACACCTCAAAGCTTGTTGAGAAGCTCTGCATTGTCCAACTCGAATCCAACTGAAACAGGTTTTTCATCACTTTCTATCTCTCTATTTAGGAACATTTAGCCTTAGGTTTGTGAATGAAAAATGTAGTATTCAATGCCATGAAGTTGTACATATGCTCAGTTTTCATTTATATTAAGTGTGCTAGGAGAATTTCATCCATGAAAATGCTGAAAAACTAGGTCAAATTTTAGGGCCAGAGAAATTCTCTCTGGTCTTTGAGAGTTAGATTTAATGCTTTATATGGTTAGAATCGTATTGAAATTCTCTATAAGTTTCATGTTTTGAGTTTTGGCAAAAGATCACGTATACAGGATGTAGCATTTGAACAGGGCAAGCGCGCGTTTTTTTGTCTGGAGGAAGAAGATGATGTGGAAATGGGCTGGGCTGGCTTGTTTCTACTTCTAACACCCCCCATTTCCAGTTTCACACCCCCTGGCCCAATTTCTTGTATTTTCATATTTTTTGCATTTCTATTTTCATTTCTGATTTTCTTTATTTATTTCCAATTATAAAAAATGCATAAAAAATATTTTCATAATTTTTTACATTTATTTGGTATTTATTTTAATTTTTTCCAATATAGAAAACACTTTTAATACTTTTATATTAATTGTTTAAACTTGAAAATAATGTAAATGATACTTTTTTTTTTCACACTGAAAATATTTTCTTGAATATATTTTGTTTTTGTAAATATTTTATTTTATTTTATACATACATAATATATTTAATATATATATATATATATATATATATATATATATATATATATATATATATATATATATATATATATATATATATATATATATATATATATATATATATATATATATATATATATATATATATATATATATATATATATATATATATATATATATATATATATACTTTTATTTTATTAAAAACATAGAATAAAAATACAAAAATATTACATTTTTATTTTTATTGTTATTTATACTAAAAAACACTTTTTTTTCAATATATTTTATTTTTGTACATATTAATATATTTTTTGTATATAAATAATATAAGATATTATTTTCTTAAAGAAATTAGGGTTTACCCCTTTAATAAATAAAATTAATCTTTTTTATTTATTTATTTATATTTCTTTACATTGAAATATTTTTACATACATAAAAACTTCTTTTTGCATAATACATTTTATTTAATATTTGTTTATTTTGTTATTTAAATATTGTACATTTAAATATTTATGCATTATAATTCAATTTGGATGTAATAGTAACTAGGGTTTATATTTCTTGTCAAATACCCCTCTATTCAAAATTGTACCCCCATCCCCATAATCATGTTGTAATAGCTTAGAATTTAAATTTTCGCACTTAAACGCTTGAAATTATGCCATGATTAGGGAATTATGGTTTGTATGCAAAATCAAATTAACAAATAGTTTGACCTAATCAAAGACAAAAATGTATAAAAAACAAACATAATGCACACTTGCACCCCTAGGGTTACAATCCACTTGTTGCCTTTAAAAATGGGCCATGGTATGCATGTTAAATACTTTGGCAAAACAAAAACAAAACAAAAGATCATAGTCCCTCGATGACGCTATCTTGGTTGCCTAAACAAAAATGATCAAGTCCCTTAAGAAAATTGCCAAAAATACTTAGCACAATTGCTATAACGGTCTATACGATGGCCCGCGCCTGTCCCGTTTAACATCCTAACACAAGGTTGTTCACCAAATGCAATGGTGAAACAACACTGTTAAAAGGGTTAAAAACATAAGAAAGATCTTTGAGTAAAATAGGGTAGATAACTCTTAGTTACTTGATCAAAAGCTTGCAAAAACATCCTTGCTATTTTCAAACACACTTCACAACACAAATTTCAAAACATTTCAAAACAAGACTTTCAAACATTGAAACCTTTTCCAAAGACAAAAACACCTTGTATACATTCAAAAAGAATCATTACAAAGGTTGCCACAATAATGGCCTCTTTTCAAAACATCTTTCAAAACCACACATAAAGCACCATTTCAAACAATTGAAGAGCACCATTTCAAACAATTGAAAAGTAAAGCAAGTGATCTAAACAAGTAACTAAGAGCCCATGGATAACCATGGATGAAAAGGGTGCTTGCACCTTCCCTTTTCATAATCTACTCCCCGAACCTAAGAAAACATCTCAAAGGTCTTTCCTGTGCTTTTTGACCTTTCCTTAGGATAAAATAAAAAGTCGGTGGCGACTCTTGCTAAACTGAAACATTTGCAAACACAAACGCAAAACCTCAAGCCAGTTCTCCCACCGTATCACAGTAAGCAACCCTATATTTGGATGTAAACGGGACGGGCGTGGGTCATCGTATAACCATGATTAGCAATGTTGCAAAGTATCTTAGCATTTTTGAGGGACCAAGATCATTTTGTAAGGCAACTTTGAATAGCGTCATCGAGGGACTATGATCTTATACTTGTTTGTTTTGCCAAGATACTTCGCATGCGTAATATGGCCATTTTTGTGTTAGGCAACCAAGTGGAGTAACCCTGAGGGTGCTTGTGTGCAAGTGTGTTATTGTCATGCTTGATTTTTGTCTTGGATTATAGTTTTCTATTTGATTTGTTTTGATCTTGCCATTCAAACCCTAATTACTAGCATGGTATACAAAAGCGGTAAATTGCGTAATTTAAAGATTACTACACTATTACAACATTTTATGGGAGAGGGGGTATACAAATTATGAATGAGAATTTTCAATAATATAAATCTAATTAAGCTATTACAACCAAATCGAATGTGTACAAATATTTGAATAAATAATATACAATATAAATATGCAATGGTATGTATGCAAGAAAAATATTTTTGTTTTGTTTTTTCATATAAAGAAGAGTTTTGAATTAAACCTAATAATATTTAAAAAAGGAAATTATTTCTTGAAAAGTGGTTAACCCTAATTTCTAATTTAAAAGAAAATAAAGTTCTTTAAGTATTATTTTTGTGTATTTTTGTCTTAAAATAATAAATAATATTTATGAAAATATTTAGTCTTTTTATATGTCAAAATAAATATTTACAAGTATGAAGAAAAAGGGATAAAAATATATCTAAGTCTATTTTATTTTACAAGTTTATTTAAGAAAAATAGTTAGTATATAATTTAATAAAAAATATTTTTTATGTGAAAAATAAAATAAAATAAACAAAATTCAATATTTATCATGTTTTATATTTTTTATGATTTTTTATGCTAAAGAAAAAAATATTTAATGAAATAAACAAAAATAAAATAAATAAATGAAAATAAATTGGGCCAGGGGTGGCCTGAGTAATCAGGAGGTAATATTAGAAAAAACATAAGCCCAAATGAACAAAAGCCCAGCGCTGCAAAAATGAGAAAAATGGCAAAAAATGAGAAAATATGCAAAAGGCAGACACCAAGGCTCAAACCCATGACCTTGGCATTCTCAGCGCGCTGCCTTGCCACTAGGGTGGCTGTACATCCGTTAATTCATATGAAATAAAAAACACATAACACAACGCCTCCTTGCCCTGTACTTCATCTTCTTCCTCAAGCTAGCCAGACCAATTATATCTCTCTCATTTCTCCATGAAAATGGAAACTTCAAACATGAAAATGGTAGTACTTTTTCCCACGATTTCAACCATGTAACTCATGTAAACTATCAGTCAAAGATCAAAGCTAATTTCAATGGCCCTAATTTTAAACCTAATTTTTACAGAAATTTGAAATCTAAAATTCTCTATACACAATGAACATAAATGAAATTTATGCACATGGTTGGCTTTAGCACAATAATATCTACATTTTTCCTTCACAAATCGAGACCAATGGATGACTGTATGAAGATAGAAGTTAGAGTTCTTACCTCCTTCAGCTGAGATCGTGAATGGAGTTTGAGTGAGTTTTATGAAGGCCTGAAGATCCCTTTAGCTTGCCTGGACCTCCCTGAGTATGTTCCAATCTTTACCTTGTCTTGAAAGTGCTTGAACCTCCCTATCCAAGTCAACCTACAAGCTTGGAAAACAAAAATGGAAGATGGAGAAGGAGGAGTTACAGTGAAGGGATGATGGTCTGGAACACTTATATATGATGTAGGTTAAGTGTTTAGGTGATTAGAACTTGAAACACACGAGTGGATTTTTGGATTGCTATGCTTGGTACAAAACTGCAAGTTTTTGGCAGGTTTTTGATGATAGAGATTTTGAGAGAGTTTCTGGCCCTTAGCAATCGTGTGTTAGGTTGCAATGTGTTTGTGTATAAGTATAGAGAAGGTTTCAAGTCAGCTCCACAACAAATTTCTCAATTGTAAGCTTTTTACTCTATTGCTTGCTTTTTAAGAAAGGTGAGGAGACAACTCTCTACATGCTTGTACAGGCCTTCTTGGAGTTGGTACAAGTCCTAGACGATTTTCTTTTTGGTTTATAGCACTTGTGTGTGCATAGAAACAAATGCAAGGCTCAAGGAGTGAAAAGTTGCAAAAGTTATGCTTTACTAAAATGGCAATGGCAACTTTGTGCCATTTATGGAATTAAAGCTTGGACAAAGACTCTTATGCTTGTATTAAGGCTTTATCAACTGTGTAAGCATTAAATTATGAAGTGAGAAACAAGTTTGAGGCCTATAGAGCAAAGATCATGCAGCCTAGGTTCAGATTTGAATTTTGTTCTTCATGAAATGGCTTGAAATCAAAGTGAGAAATTGCCAACTTTATCTCTTCGATTCTCCCTACTCAAGAATGACCTAAAGGATTTCTTGGACATTTTGGAAAGATTGCAATGTGATCTATAACCAATATTTGAAATGCTTTTCAAGATTCCTCTTGTAACTAGGTGAAAAGTTGCCATGAAGTTAGGTCAAAAACCTGCCTAAATTAGGGCAAAATTTCACTAAGTTATTTTAGTTAATGGGCATGTATTCACAAAATTATATCTTGAGATCCAAGTATATTTGGGGAAAAATGTGTGATGCAAAGATGTAGATTTCATGTAGATCTACAACTTTCATGTTGGGAACTTTCTTTGAATCATCTTGCATCATGGTGGAAATTTGGCTTAAAGTTGAGAAAAAATAAGAAATTTTCTATACTTCGAAAAAAATTTAAGTTAAGAAAATTTTAAATTTCAAAACAAAATTTTCAATCTTTGATTTCTTGATGAACAAGTTTCACATTTTGACATGTTTTGATGAATTGTGATCCTTGGCACTTGATTTTAACCAAAAAGTCAAAGTTTGACTTTTCAATATACAATTGAGTTTTGATCAGTTGACTGCAAATTTTATCTGTCAATCCAATGAAATTGCAATGTTTTGAACCATGTCAATAGGTCAAGATGATACAATTGAACCCTTGAGTAATATTAGGGGTCTATATTGATACTTGAAAGTCATATGAAGCATTGATAAAATGGGCAAAGAATCATTCACAAAGATCAGTCCATGACTCAATGCTCCCATCAAGTAGTCCATTGAACCATAGTCTATCCAGTTCAACTAGGGTCAAGGAAAACAACTTACATTTTGATGCTTCATCAAGATTGAACAAGTTCAGTCGATCATCAACGAGTTGCATATGCTCGTATGGATTTCTCTTTTCATCATACTCCCCTAGCTTGGGTGACTTCTCCATGGATTTTGGTATTTTGCTTTCCAAAATACTATTGTGCAATGGATGCTTCGTCTTAACCTTCAATGACTATTTTTTTGCTCTATCATGGGGGAAAAGTATGGGTGCCTCAATCTCCATTAAGGCTATGAGGATTACTTTAATGTTTCATGCTAATATGTCAATTTCTTGATTTAAGAGCTTCTTCTTTCTTCATTGTGGTCAACTCAGAGATGGAAGTATGAGTTCTCTTTGACACGGCCTCCTAAATAGCGTTTCCTCATGGAGGAGCACCATGGAGGATTTCTTCGAGTCATAATAACCCTTCCTCTATTGCTTGCGAATTCTTATACCAGATTATGTTGTATATGGTGTTTAGTAGGTCGTTAGATACTTGCACTCCAATGTTTGTTCATAGCAATTAGAAAAAAAAACAAGACTTCAGGTTGTGCAATAAGAGGTGGAATCAGAGGTCCAATCAAAGGAAATTGGATAAATCCAACCACCTGAGGAGTCTGAACTAGATATGGATGCAACATAATCTACAATTTTGGATTCACAATGTTTCACTGAGGATGTGGAGGTAAAGGTCGTTTCTTGATTGCTGCTTGAGCTACAACAACGAGGATCACTTCTCTAGCAGTAGTGAAACAAGTAGCGTTGGATCCAACCATCACTTAGAATCGTAGGAACAAGAGATCTGGATATTTGAGAAATCGAAGTTGAAATCATGCTTGATTGGACCAAACGCGATGAATCTCCGTATTTGATTATAAATGCTCTTGATTTGTTAATTTGAGAAGGTTACAAACAAATGAATTGGAGAGCATACATGAAATTATGGAAAACACAAGAATAAAACGTCAATTCCCACATGTTGTGCCACTATTATGTTCTGGAACCAAAAATTGAGTGAGGATCAGAAGTGATAGCAGATCTAAACTTCCGGCGCAGTGGAATAGGGGATGACCTGCAAGGTTAGGACTCCAACGCTCAAGTCACTATTTTAGGAAGAAGAGCGAGTTGAAATTGAGTTTGAAACTTATTATATGAATTTGGCGTACTCTCTATAGATAGTGGAGATGGAATAAAAAATTCGATTTTTGTGAGGAGTGAATTATAGAGAAGTGTTAAATAGGAAGCAATTCTGATCCTTTATGATCACCAAGATGAGAGTCCTTGTGTGTTAGAACATAGTTTGATTCTACAACCCTTGGTTAGAGTTTTGATGATAACAAATACAAAGAATAAATAAATACAAAGAATAAATATGCTCCTTAAAAATATGTTCTATGTATTCAGAAGTTCTTATCAGATCAGCATCAGAAGATAAGCTATAAAGTATTACATGCTGAAGCAATCAGATTATACGCTGAAGAGTGGTGACCAGAACCTGCACTTTATTATATAAACTCTGATTCTGAACAAAGACATATCAAACCAAGTCATCAATATTCTGAAGCGTCATCAGCAGAAAGGAGAAAAGACTCTGAAACGTTACTGAACATTCAAGACAGAATTAATGCCAACGGCTTTCTTCAGACAAGATCCTCTCCAAAAGGAAAGTGTGTTAATAACATTAAACTTGCTTTATGGACAACGTCATTACATTGCCTATATAAACAAGTCAGCTTGCAAAATGAAGCACGTACGTACGTACACACAACAGTTTGCTAAGATCACCAACCACGCATATTCAAGCTCAAGCAAATTCAATCCTTATTCTAAGCTAAACCTGTGTAATTTATCACAGTTGTGATAAACTGTTTTTATTAGAAAAACAACAACACATTTTATTCAATCATATTGTAAAATAATTCCTTGAGATTAACCGGACTGTGGTTGTACTCAAGAAGACTTTAACAGTTGTTAAAGTAGTTGTTATAATCTTTTGAGATTAGTGGATTAAGACCTTGTTGGAGAGAGGCGAAATCACCTTGACGGGTGGACTGGAGTAGTTTGAGATCAAACGAACCAGGATAAAAATACTGTGTCATTAAGCTGTTTCAGATCCAAGTTTTTCAATTCAACCCCCCCTTCTTATGTTTTTCACATCTTCAATTGGTATCAGAGCGCCTGATTCTGAGCTTAAACACTTAACCGTGTCAGTACAAGATCCAAGCATCAGAAAAACACTATGGTGGGACCAAGCCAAAACATCAGCAATGACAACAATGAAGAAAGGGACAAATTCAGTGGTAAACCTCCAGTCTTTGATGGAGAAAACTTTGACTACTGGAAAGACAGAATTGAGAGTTTCTTTCTGGCTCATGATGCTGATCTGTGGGACATGGTGACTGATGGATACACACATCCTGTGGATGGACGTGGTCAGAAGATAGACAGGAAAATGATGTCTGATCAGTAAAAGCGTGAATTCAGAAACCACCACAAGTCCAGAACAATTCTCCTTAGCGCCATCTCATATTCAGAATATGAGAAAATATCAAACAGAGAAACTGCTAAGAATATGTTTGACTCTCTGAGAATGACGCATGAAGGAAAAATTCAAGTCAAAGAAACCAAATCCCTTGAGCTCATTTAGAAGTATGAGGCATTCAAGATGGAAGACAGTGAATCAATAAAAACTATGTTTTCAAGATTTCAAATTCTTGTTGCTGGACTAAAAGTTCTTGACAAAGGGTATTCTACTAATGATCACGTTAAGAAGATCATCAAAAGCTTGCCAAAACAATGGAGGCCAATGGTCATAACACTTAAGCTAGCCAAAGATCTCAATAAAATCTCTCTGGAAGAACTTATTAGCTCCCTCAGGAGTCACGAGATAGAGCTAGAAGAAGATAAACCTCAAAAGCAAGGTAAGCCATTAGCTTTAAAATCTAACAGAAAATCTAACTCCAAAGTTTTGCAGGCTGTGGAAGAAACCTCTGATGGATCCTCATCAGAGGAAGATGAACTGTGTCTCCTCTCCAGAAGGGTGAATCAACTGTGGAAGCAGAGACAAAGGAAGTTCAGAAATCCCAGAAGATTAGAAAATCAGAATGAATCCTCATCCAGATACAGAAGGTCAGAATCCTCCTCTGGACACAGAAGATCTGAAGGTTCTTCAGGATACAGAAAGGCAAACAACAAAGATATCATCTGCTATGAATGTAACGAGAAAGGGCACTACAAAAGTGACTGCCCAAAACTTCAGAAGGAGAAGCCCAAAAAGAAGTTTATCAAGGAAAAGAAGAAAAGCCTCATGGCTACATGGGATGATTCTGACACATCTGAAGCTGACTCAGAATCAGATGATGAAAGAGAAAATATAGCTCTCATGGCAAATGTATCAGAAGAAAGTGAAGCTTCTGGTTCAGACTCAGAATCAGACACTGAAGAGGTATTCCCTGACTTTACCATAAACTTTACTAAGGTTGAACTTGCTGAAAGCCTAAATGAAATTTTGGAAAGGTATCAGCAGATCAGAGTCAAATTTAGAAACCTGAAAAGGAATCTTGCTTCTGACTCTGATAAGACTGAGAGTCTCAGATTGGAAAATTCTGAGTTAAAAGAAAAAATTTCAAAATTAGAAAACCAGTTGCAAACCTCTCAGAAGGAAACAATCTCTGAAACTCCCAGCAATGCTGATGAGATCATAAAAGAGTATGATCACAGCTTTCAGAAGTTTCTAGCTAAAATCATAGACAGAAGCAAGATGGCTTCAATGATCTATGGAGTTAGCAGAAATGGCAGAAAAGGGATAGGATATTGTGATACGGTGGGAAGAACTGACTGTTTTTTGAAATGCTGGTTTGCGTTTTGCGTTTGTTTTTGCAAAATGTCGCGGTAAGCAAGAGTCGCCACCGAATTTTATTTTATCCAACAAGGAAAGGAAAAAAGCACAGAAAAATTCCTTTGTCGAGATATTTCTCGGGTTCGAGGGGTAGATTATAGAAAGGGAAGGTGTTAGCACCCTTTCTATCCGTGGTTATCCACGGGCTCTTAGGTACTTGCTCATAAAAATTGCTTTCTTTGTGCTTGTGGGTTTGAAAAAAGTTTTTGTTTTGAAACTTCGATTTAACTCTTGCTTCTGACCTCAAGAGCGTATGAAGTGTTTTTGAAAACTTTGTTCGAAAAGGAGTGTAAGTGTAAAAAAGATTTTGTTTTTTGAAAGAGCAAGTATCTAAGAACCATCTACCTACTCGAAAAAAGAATCGTTCTATGCTAATTTCCTTTAGACAATGCTATCCCACTATTGATGAGTAGGTAGCACCGTCGTTGGAGTTTGAGGGTCAATTCGAATGAGGGACTTACGGTCACTAAAGTAACGTTAGGACGCCTTAGCGGTAACCCTGATGTCTTAGATCATTTGTTTGAGGCAACAATATCCGAGGCAACTGTTTCGAGGCAACTATGATCTTTAGACAAGAGGACGGCCTCTAAAGTGACCTATACTCAATGACCGTGTACGAAGGCAACCAAGTGGGGTGTACCCTAAGAGTGCGCATGTGCGAGTGTGTTGTTTTCAGTTATTTTTATCTTTGTCCATGTTAAAGGTGATCTAAGTTGATTTTAAGATTTAAACATTCAATGTTGTCATGCAAACCCTATTATCAAACATCTAATAGTTATAATTTGCGGAAATAAATGCAGAATTTAAATTACAAGGCGTCGGGTATTTACATCGCCAAAGACAAAGCCTTTGAAAAATAAAGTAAAGCGATGAAAATAACTAAATTTCCTATTTAACTATTACAATCCGTAAGCAGATACATTATTGGATGAAAATAAATAAAGCGCGCGGGAAATTAAATCGAGTGCGAAATTTAGGGTTTTGACCCTTTGAAAGAAAATTGTTTTTTTTTGTTGTTTTTATTTTAAGAAAAGAAATTAAACCTAAATTAATTACTTAATTAAATTAATAAATTAATTAAATGAAAAAAAATTAATTATGACATTTTTTTTTGTTATTTTAAGAAGGAAAAATGAAATTAATTAAATTAATGGTTAGTACCTAATTAAATCTAATTAATTATTTATTTACAAAATAGGTATAAATTATTCTAGGATTAAGAACCTAAGTTAATTAATTAGTGTTTATTAATAAAAATAAAAGTTTAAAGTTTAATTAAATATAAAAATATTTTTGTGATTTTCATTAAAAAAGAAAATTTTGATTGGTTAGACATTAAACAAAAATAATAATAAAACAATTAATAAAACAAAATAAATAAATAGAAGAGAGGAGGGGTTTGGGCCTGAATTTGGGAGTATGAGTAGCAATCTGAAGGCCCAAAAACGTTGGCCTTTGTGGACTTTGCAGATCTAGTGCGCATGCATTGACTAACGCCTTGGTAGTCCTTCAATCCATAGCCATCAGATCTGGCCATTGGCCATCTGTCTCTTGGATGTATGAAGGTGCATGGTGAGCTACAGGCCAACACGCGCATTAGAACGCCTGAAAGACAAAATTAATAAGAAATTGGGGGACCTGGGATTCGAACCCAGGTCCTGAAGGATGATACACACTTGCCTTGCCACTACACCATCTTGTTTTGTTTGTTAATATAATGAAAAGAGTATATTATATAATAAAACAAGTCAATGGCCAGAAAAAACAAAAAAAACACGCGCGCGGTATTTGAAAGAGCCAATGGGCAGGGGACACCTCATCGTCCCTGTCCTAAAACTTGTAAAAGATTACATGTGGATTTGAATCCGCAGCTAAAAACGCAAGTCTGTCCTAAAATCTTCTCTAGGCCATATAAATCCATTCCAGGAACATGGTTGGGTTCGTTATGGCCTCCTGATCAAAGTTATGCCCTTCTTGTGGATCAATTATCCCTGAAATAAAAAACCCCAAAAACGCTTCCAAGAACCCTAGATATGGCGTTTTGCATTACAGGTTAGATAAACGAAATTAAATGATGCCAAAAGTTTACAAATAATGTGAGGATTACAAATATGCAGTTATTTCATTCAATGGATGCAAGAATGATGAGTTTCGTTTTCAAGAAGAGAGCTGGGTTTCGTGACACTTACAGTGCATTTGGACGTCTGAAAAAACTTGCTTTGGATTGGTTTAGCTTGAGTGAATGCCCAGGAAGCGATTGGGACAGGTCTTGGCCTCTGAAAATGCCTCCAACTATTATTTTGATCTCAAGCTTTTTTGTGAATTTTTCAAATCTTGTTCTGCCTCTCTCTGCACTTGCCAACCCTTGTTTCGTATCCTCTGGCTTGCTTATGTAACATGCTTTGCATTAGGGTAGAAATCATGGACTGAATCCCTCCAAATCAATGCACATGAATATGATTTGATTCCCATTTACAAACTTGCCAAATTTGATTTGATTCAATATTTGTGCACATGATTTTCCTTGGTACGAGTTTGGAGATATGCTAGCTGTCCATTGAAGCCTACAATCAATAAAAAATCTTTCGTTATCAATTTTTTTTGATTTTATATGATTTAATTTGATTTAAAATGAATAAATTCAAATAAAAATCAAATTAAATAATAAAAAGGATATATGGACACATGGCTGAAGCTAGGGCACGTGGACAATGATGCAAACTCAAATCAAGTGGAAAAGAATGCACCCATTTGACAAAATTTGAAGTTTTGGGGATAGTTGACTTTTGGCAATTTTACAAAAAAGTCCAACTTAAACAATGTATAACTTCTTCAATTTTGAACTTTTGGAGGTGTTCTTGGACTTTTTAGAACTCTTGAGATGTCCTATAACCAACCCTTTTGGTCTCATCTAATTTTGATATTCCATGCTCAAGTTATAAGCTTTGGCAAAAAAAAGGTGTTTTTGTTGACTTTCAAAAATGACCTATAATGTCCAAATTTATAACTTCTTGTGAGTGCATTTTTTGATCTTGGGGTATGAAGATGGATTGTAGGAAATTTCATCCTATTCAAAATGATCTTTGGATGGGTCATTTCTCATAAAGTATGAGAAAGTTATGCTTGTCAAAGTTGAGTTGACTTTTCCTACAAAACCCTAATTTAGCAACTTTTGAGTCTTGATGAATTTTGAGCAATCCTTGATGAATCATGATCAACCCTTGATCAAATGATGAAATATCATTCAAAATGAGAATTTTGACAAAAAATATTGAAGTTTGACTGTATTTGGGTCACAGTTGACTTTTGCCCTAGCATAGTCGATTTTTGGGCCTTTTGAGCAATTGACTGAGCAAACTTCCTCTGCAAGGCTTGAAACTTGACATGGATGACCTTGAGAACATATTAGGACATTGGGGAGCACTTTAGGTCATTTGTATTCAAAGATCTTGATGCAACACAAAACCCTAATTTGGGGTAGACTGCCTTATGAGAGAGCTTATCTGACCAATTCTTGAGCAACCTTGAGCAATCTTGGAGATTTTCTTGCAATGTCATGAGAAATATGGGAGGGAAAATTTTGGGGTACCACAGATATCAAGGTAAGGTACCTACACCAAAAAATGACATGGACTTAGTTATAAAACGCACACCACTTAATTCACATTTTATGTATGGGCACACACATGACATAAAATACACGAGTAGTGATTATTCTGTCAAACCAAAATTCAATCAGAATTTTGGTAAAATTAACAAATCATGACCCAAGAAAATATGGGTACCTAAGGATAAAATCATACATGTGGCAGATATCTTTAGCAGCAAAGCAAAGACACCAATCATGGTACCTGGACTCTGGCTGCTCACGACACATGACGGGAAGAAGGCATATGTTCTAAAGCCTGAAACTTAAGCCTGGAGGCCACGTGGGCTTTGGAGGCAATCAGAGAGGAAATATCATTGGCTCTGAAACAGTAGGTAATGGAAATCTTCCCTCTATAAGTAATGTTTTATTAGTTGATGGATTAATGCATAACCTGTTATCCATAAGTCAATTAAGTGATAATGGTTATGATATAATCTTCAATCAAAATTCATGCAAAGCTGTTAGTCAGAAAGATGGGACTATCCTATTTAATGGAAAGAGGAAAAACAACATTTATAAAATAAAAATTTCTGAACTAAAGAGTCAGAATGTACAATGTCTATTGTCTGTTAACAACGAGCAATGGATCTGGCACAGAATATTGGGACATGTTAGTATGAGAAGAATATCTCAGATTAACAAACTCAATCTGGTCAGAGGACTTCCTAACTTGAAGTTCAATTCAGATGCTCAGTGTGAAGCATGTCAGAAAGGCAAGTTTGCAAAACCTGCTTTCAAATCCAAAAATGTTGTTTCCACCTCTAAGCCATTAGAACTTCTGCATATTGACTTATTTGGACCAGTAAAAACCGCTTCAGTCAGTGGCAAGAAGTATGGCTTAGTAATCATAGATGACTATAGCATATGGACATGGGTAAAGTTCTTAAGACACAAGGACGAGTCACATTCTGTATTTGTTACCTTCTGCAACCAAGTTCAGAATGAAAAGGATCTTAGAATTGTCAAAGTCAGAAGTGATCATGGTGGAGAATTTGAAAATAAAGATTTTGAATTATTCTTTAATGAAAAAGGCATTCTGCATGATTTCTCTTGTCCTAGAACTCCCCATCAAAATGGAGTTGTAGAACGAAAGAACAGAACATTACAAGAAATGGCCGGAACCATGATCAACGAGACTAACGTTGCTAAGATCTTCTGGGCAGAGGCAATAAACACAGCGTGTTACATTTAGAATAGAATCTCCATAAGACCTATTCTGGAAAAGACTCCATATGAATTGTGGAAGAACAAAAAGCTCAACATTTCTTATTTTCACCCATTTGGATGCACTTGTTTTATTATGAATACAAAAAATTATTTGAACAAGTTTGACTCTAAAGCACAAAAGTGTATTATGTTAGGATACTCTGAACGCTCAAGAGGGTACAAAGTATACAATACAGAAACACATATTGTTGAAGAGTCAATCACTGTTAGGTTTGATGGTAAGCTTGACTCTCAAAAGTCAAAGCAGAATGAATTCCTTGCAGGTATGGAAGTTGAACTCACATGTACTGAAGACAACTCATCAGAGGCTCTCAACAGAGACACTCCCTCAACAACAGAAAGAGTCACTACAAGCAATCCAGCACCTATTGTTGATCAACTCCAGAAAAGGCTATCAAGAAGCAGCATTGATCACCCAGAAGATACAATATTAGGAAAGAAGGAAGATCCAATCAGAACAAGATCAACATTCAGAAACTCTGAAGAATCCCTCATGGGGTTGGTTTCTCTGATTGAACCAACAACAATCGATGAAGCACTTCTGGACAATGACTAGATTCTGGCAATGCAAGAGGAACTAAATCAATTCATCAGAAATGACGTATGGGATCTGGTTCCCAAACCAAAGGGGTTCAACGTCATTAGTACAAAATGGGTGTTCAGAAACAAACTGAACGAACAAGGTGAAGTCATCAGAAACAAAGAACGACTGGTAGCACAAGGTTATAGTCAGCAAGAGGGGATAAACTATACAGAAACCTTTGCTCTAGTCGCCAGGTTAGAATCTATCAGACTTTTAATATCATTTGCTGTTAATAAAGACATCACTCTGTATCAGATGGATGTCAAAAGTGAACTCTTAAATGGCTATATAGATGAAGAGGTATATGTGCACCAACCCCCTAGTTTTGAGAGTTCTAAAAGTCCAGAATATGTTTTCAAACTAAAGAAGTCACTATATGGTCTGAAACAAGCTCCCATAGCTTGGTATGAAAGACTAAGTAACTTCCTGTTAGAAAAGGAATTCACCAGAGGGAAAGTGGACACAACCTTGTTCTGTAAGACAGTTAATAATGACATGTTAGTTTGTCAGATTTATGTTGATGACATCATATTTGGTTCTACTAAACCCTATCTGGGAAGAGAGTTTGCTAAATGTATGCAGGCAGAGTTTGAGATGAGCCTAATGGGAGAACTAAAATTCTTTCTGGGCATTCAGATAAATCAAACTCCAGATGAAACTTACATTCATTAGAGCAAATATGTCAGAGAACTTCTGAAGAAATTTGATCTCTCAGAATGTAAGCCCTCAAGGATTCCAATGCATCCCACGTGCATTCTGGAAAAGGAAGAGGTAAGTAAAAAGGTAGAACAGAAGGTCTACAGAGGTATGATTGGTTCTCTTCTCTATCTAACGGCTTCAAGGCCTGACATTCTATTCAGTGTTTGCATTTGTGCTAGATTCCAATCAGATCCTAGAGAATCTCACTTAACAACAGTTAAGCGAATTTTCAAGTATCTGAAAGGTACTGCTAATCTGGGTTTGTTTTATAGAAAATCAAGTGATTACAACTTAGTAGGATACTGTGATGCTGACTTTACTGGAGACAGAGTAGAACGTAAAAGCACTTCTGGAAGCTGCCAATTTCTGGGAGAAAATCTGATCTCATGGTCCAGCAAAAGACAATCTACAATAGCACTATCAACAACAGAAGTTGAATACATAGCAATAGCTGGATGTAGTACACAAATGCTCTGGATGAAAAGTCAACTTAAGGACTTCAACATATTTGAGAGTAACATCCCTATCCTCTGATAATACTTCTGCTATTTGTCTCATTAAAATCCTATTTTACATTCTAGGGCTAAGCATATAGAAATAAAACATCACTTTATTAGGGACTATATTCAGAAGGGGATTTTTAATTTAAAATTCATTGACACAGACCATCAATGGGCTGATGTCTTCACAAAACATCTTTCTGAAGATAGGTTTAACCTCATTCTGAAACATCTCAGCATGAAGCCTTGCCCAGAATAAATGGTTTTATTTACATATCTTAACCTTCATAATTTTAGTTATTTTTCTGTGAACTACTGATCAACCTGCCTTCAGAATTTTAGAAGTACAGATTGTATCAAAATCTATCCATGAAGATCTGAGCGTTTCATTTCAAGGATAGAAGTGTGTTGTTCACGTAAGCAAACAATTGTCATCCATTCATCAGCTACCTTCTGAGGCTGAACACGCGTTCACTTTTCTGAAAGATCAAAAGCGTTGATTGGGTGCATTGAGACACACGTCATGGGTAACCGTTCCAATATCTTTCTAAATCCCCTAAAATCAGCTGTCATTAATGCTTATAATCATTACTAATTGTTTCTCTCTCTTACAGTTTATGCTTTCAAAAATTTATTTAAACTCAAGTTTCACTCTTTACACTCTTTCACTTTTACTCTCTCAATACCTCTAATTATTTTCAGTTCGTAATTTCAAAAACCCTTTCATCTTTCTAAAATTTCTTGTGTGAACATGGCTTCTTCAAGCGTCCAAAACACCAGTACTCAGGGAACTGTCTCTATGGAACAATACAAAGAACCATACAGAACTCTACTCACGCCCATTGACAACCTAGAAGTTCTTTCAGAACTGATTGTTGATTTTGAAAGTCTTCAAGAAAATGACTTCAATCACTCTGAAGAGGTCAATGCTCAAGGTTGGAACATATATTTTGACCGTCTTCTAGGGCCAACATTTCCAATTCTTGTAAAAGAATTCTGGATTCATGCTTCCTCCTCAAACTATCAAGTTACCTCATATGTCATGGGGAAGAAGATTGTCATTACTGAAGACCTAATTCCAAGACTGATAGGTTACAATAGTGGAGGTGTCAGGTGTATAGACATGGCTGAAAGATGTTCTAATGTTGCTTCAATTGCAAGGGAAATATTCACTCTGGGTCTACCCTCCAGCAAGATTAGGGATCTGAAGGATCATCACAGAATCTGGGCTAAGATAATTCTAGGATGCATCAACCACAGGAAGCCAACCAGCTCTCCTGACTATATAAACATTGATCAGCAGTTTCTGATCTACTTTATCTCCAAGAAGACCAAGGTAAATCTCCCTCACTTGCTATTTAATCATTTAGGACCAGTGTAAAGGAGACAAGAGAAGATGAGCGTACCAAAAGGGACTGGATTGTAAGTCTAAGAGTGCCTAAGAGGGGGGGGGGTGAATTAGGTATATAAAAATTTATTCAGTTTTATGAGAATACTTGTAGTAATTTTTGGTTAAGTGTTTGAAGGTTTTGATTATATCTTTATCTTTTCCTGATTATGGTGATGAAAGCGATAAATGCGGAAAAGTAAAGAAAACGATGATATATCCTGGTTCCCCTCACAATCCGAGAGTACTCCAGTCCCCTTTCCAACACGAAAGAGATTTCACTATAGTTAGAATGATTGTACAGCCTATGCTTACTATCTAACCTATAGGGTGATCAAAGGTTCTTAACACCTTTAAGACCAAACAAACATTAATGTGAATGAAGAACAATCCTCTTCAAATCACAACACTTACTTCCAACAATCCTGGATAGTAAGGGAATAATTTCTTTAAGTAATACAATGATTAATTTGAAATAGATGGAGAGCTTTATCAATCTTCAATTGATCTTCTTCTTCAAGATATAAACAATTCTCAAACGATGTATATAAATGTTCACAATGTATGTATGAAACTTGTAATGATTTAATGAAAGTGTATATGGCAAGTTTCACAAAATTTATGAACACATGAAAGTTTGAATTCAAATGTGAATGATGAAAAATTGTTTATTGAAGAAGTATATTTTGTTAATTTGAAAATTGAAGCATTGTTTTTGAAATAAGAAAATCTGCAGCATTTTATAAAGTCACAAGAACCTCTTCATTCATACCAATTCATATGAAAAGTTGCAATGCATTCATGAAAGAGTACCACTTGAAAAATGTTCAAAATCCAAAAGAAAAGCTGCACTGGTTTGCTAGGAACTGGTTCCGACACTGACAGAACCCGGTTCTTAGTGAACGTTATAAGTCAGAATTCAAAAATATCATGCAGGAACCGGTTCCCCTATTGGTACAACCCGGTTCATGGTACAAATTCCAGGGACATGATTTTGAACAAGTTTTGGAACCCGGTTCTCTGTTAGGGAGGAACCGGTTCCTGAAAGGTTGTTTTCAAAAATTCTTTTTGAAAAAGATCTCAAATAAAGTTTTTCTTAAATGTAAACATGTGAGATATGTATATGTTGATGAATGCATATTTGTGAACATCTATATTCAAGATTAAGAATTATTTATACCATTTTGACATTTGTTGATTCTTCAATAATTCTTCTTCTAATCTTCAAGAATTTTATATGATGTTGATAAGCTTTTTGCACATCCTTTGAATGTTGATGTCCATGTTGTCTTCATCAAAACAAATGCTTTAAATATGACTTGAGAAGCTTGCAATTACATTCTCCCCCTTTTTGATGATGACAACCAAGTATTGTAAACAATTCTTGAAATGTTTATGTTGTTTTGTGTAGAAAACATGTTGAGCAAATGCAAGGCTCCCCCTAAATTGTATGCTCCCCCTAAGTCCATGATTCTTTGAATTTTGGAGTGAGTTTGATAGTTATTTTGGCCTGCTATTTCTTTGAAATAAAACAACACATATGCATATTCTTCTCCCCCTTTGTTAACATAAAAAAGGATGGGGAAAAAGAGTGAAATAAATCCGTTTAAAATTTAAGACGATATATACACACATTTTATCAAATAAAAACATATAAAAGAAGGAGTAGAAGCAGAGTGTACTAAAAACATAAAAAAATTGTTGAAGAAAAATTAAGACTTGCACCTTATGAGAAACATTTAGATATTACCTTCATCCAAAATACCAAGTTCTCTTCGGATTTTGAAGAATGGTTCTCGAGCAAGCGGTTTTGTGAAGATATCTGCGAGTTGGTTATGAGTATCCACAAAAGTGACTTCGACATCTCCTTTAAGTACATGATCACGGAGAAAATGATGTCGAATATCTATATGTTTGGCATGACCGGATTCTTTGTAATATTGATAGCACTTGTATTGTTGCATCGAAGAGGAATGCATCCGAGATCAAGTCCGTAATCACGGAGTTGTTGCTTGAGCCAAAGAATTTGTGCACAACAATTACCCGCTGCAATGTATTCTGCTTCGGCCGTGCTAAGAGAAACACATGCTTGCTTTTTACAAGCCCATGATACTAATGCATTTCCAATAATGTGACAAGTGCCACTTGTGCTTTTACGATCAGTTTTACAACCGAGATTGTCTTTGTCATTGTTAAGAACAAAACACTTGCATCCAAAAATGTGGAAGTGAGCAATATTTGGCTTTCTTCCTTTGAAGAGTTCATATGGAGTCTTCTTTATTTTAGGTCTAATGATAACTCGATTTCCAACATAACATGCCGTACTAACCGCATCCTCCCAAAAATATTTAGGAAGATTTGCATCACCAAGCATTGTTCTTGCAAGTTCCACTAGAAACCTATTCTTTCTTTCAACTACTCCATTTTGTTGTGGAGTTCTAGGTGCTGAAAAATTATGAGAGATACCATGTTCTTCACAAAATTCTTCAAATTATGCATTTTGGAATTCTCCACCATGATCACTTCTTATGGATACAATCTTTAGTGATTTTTAATTTTAGATTTGCTTAGCATACTTCTTAAAAGCTTTAAAAGCATCACTTTTCTGCACAAGAAACAAAGTCTAAGAATATCTAGAAAAATCATCAATAATAACTAAAGCGTATACATTACCTCCGAAGCTTTTTGTTCTTGATGGACCAAAGAGATCCATGTGTAACAATTGTAGTGGCCTTGTAGTAGACACCACATTCTTAGATTTGAAAGTTGTTTTGGTCTGTTTGCCCTTTTGGCAAGCGCTACATAATTTGTCTTTGATGAACTTCATCTTTGGTAGACCAATAACTAAGTCATGCTTAACCAATTTGTTCAAGGGCTCCATGTGAATGTGAGCAATCCTCTTGTGCCATAACCAAGCGTCATTGTTGTTTACCATAAGACATTGTACCTTCATAGACAAATCATCTAAAGTAATCATAAAAATATTGTTAGTTCTTATACCTTTGAGTTTTACCTCATTGGTTGCCTCATCCATAATAAGGCATTCTTCTTTGTTGAATTTGATCTTGAACCCTCTATTGCAAAGTTGACTTATGCTAAGAAGATTGTGCTTTAATCCTTCAACATAGAGAACATCCTCAATTTGAATGGATGGAGGTGTGCCAACTATTCCAACGCCAAGAATCTTTCCTTTGGTGTTGTCTCCATAGGTGACATACCCTTTGGCTTTATGTACTAGATATGAAAATTTGTGTACATCTCCTGTCATATGCTTTGAACATCCACTATCAAGATACCAAACATTTGATGTGGATTTCAAGCATACTTACAAAAACAAATTATTCTTTGTTAGGTACCCAAGTTGCCTTGGGTCCTTCATAGTTAGTTCCCTTTTTCACCCACACATAATGCCCACTTGCTATACTAAAGTTTCTAACATAGCAAGCATTAGGTGTATGGCCTTTAATACCACAATAAAAACAAGTAGGTTCAAAGTTACTTCTATATCTAGAAGGATAAGATTTCTTCTTAGGAAATGTTTTCTTTTTCGATACATTAGCCTTTTTCTTTTGATGATTATGAACAACTTGCTTCTTTTCTAATTTCTTGGGATTGGAACTATTACTAGCCTTTACAAAAACAGTGGGATTGTTACTTGGTCTCTTAGAATTCACATAACCAAGACCTCTTTTATCATTTGGATAACGTTGTTGGCTTAGTAATCCTTCCAATCCTATTTGTCCTTTTTCATATCGTTCAATGACTCTTTTCAATTGAACAATTTGAAAGACATTTGATTCATACTTGGAGCATGCAAAGTTTTCTTTTTCCTTAATAAAATTTTGTTTTTGAAGATCAAAATCTTTAGTCATGGTGTCAATTTTTTCTAGACAAATTAGAAGTTCTTTTTCTTGATTTGACACCTTTTTGTATAAACTTTTGCATTCTTTCAAGAGTTCATCAATAGCACCTTGAACATCATCATCAAAAAGATTAAATTCATTACTAACCTCTTCTTCATCGTCGGAGTGATGTGAAGCCATCAATGCTAGATTTGCACATTCGTCGCTTTCCGAATCAGATGAAGAACTTATCTCATTATCTTCCCATGCAACATAAGCCTTTTTGTTCTTGAACTCCTTTTTGCCTTTGAATCCATTTTTCTTGGAGAGTTTTGGACAATCCGGCTTTATGTGACCTTGCTTTCCACATTCATAGCATGTGACATCTTGTGTTGATGTGGAGGCTTCTTTGTCTTTATGCTTATAGAATTTCTTTCTTTTGACAAAGTTAGCATTATGAAGATTATTTTTATGACCAAAATATTTTCCTAACCTTTTTACAAGAAGCAAGAGATTTTCATCTTCCTCCGATGTATCTTTATCTTGACTTTCTTTTGAATCAACTTTCAAAGCAATGCCTTTGGATTTCTTCTCATGATTCTCATGTTTTTCAAGTCTTCCAAGTTCCGTCTCATATTCTTGAAGCTTTCCGAAAAGTGTTGCGGAAGTCATAGTTGCCAGGATTTTCTTTTCGGATATTGCCGTCACTTTTGGTTGCCATTCCCTTGTAAAAGACCTAAGCACTTTAAGATTTAGTTCATCATTTGTTAAAGTCTTACCAAGTGCCTTCAAATGGTTTGTCAAGTGAACGAATCTCTTTTACAAGTCAAGGATGGATTCTCCGGGCAGAATTCTGAATAATTCATATTCTTGACTCAAAGTGTTCAATCTGGACCTTTTTACTTCGGAGGTTCCTTCATGAGTTTCTACAAGAGTATCCCAAATTTCCTTTGTCGTTGTACATGCCGATACTCGGAAAAATTCATCCATACTAAGAGCACTTTGGAGAATATTGATTGCCTTTTTGTCAAAGAGAACTTTTTTCTTGTCATCGTCATCCCATGATGCTTTAGGCTTTGATGACCCAACACCATTGACAACACACACCGGAGTAAATGGACCATTCTCAACAGCATTCCATATTTCTTCTCCTTGCGCTTCAAGATGAGCCTTCATGCGAATTTTCCAAAAGTCAAAGTATTCACCACAAAACAATGGAGGCTTGTTGTTACTACCACCATCTTTGAAAACCGAATTTTGATTTGGATTTGCGGAAGCCATTCTGGATCTTTAGGAACAAGTTACCTATAACTTGCTCTGATGCCAATTGTAAGTCTAAGAGTGCCTAAGAGGGGGGGGGGGGGGGGTGAATTAGGTATATAAACATTTATTCGGTTTTATGAGAATACTTGTAGTAATTTTTGGTTAAGTGTTTGAAGGTTTTGATTATATCTTTATCTTTTCCTGATTATGGTGATGAAAGCGATAAATGCGGAAAAGTAAAGAACACGATGATATATCCTAGTTCCCCTCACAATCCGAGAGTACTCTAGTCCCCTTTCCAACACGAAAGAGATTTCACTATAGTTAGAATGATTGTACAGCCTATGCTTACTATCTAACCTATAGGGTGATCAAAGGTTCTTAACACCTTTAAGACCAAACAAACACTAATGTGAATGAAGAACAATCCTCTTCAAATCACAACACTTACTTCCAACAATCCTGGATAGTAAGGGAATAATTTCTTTAAGTAATACAATGATTAATTTGAAATAGATGGAGAGCTTTATCAATCTTCAATTGATCTTCTTCTTCAAGATATAAATAATTCTCAAACAATGTATATAAATGTTCACAATGTATGTATGAAACTTGTAATGATTTAATGAAAGTGTATATGGCAAGTTTCACAAAATTTATGAACACATGAAAGTTTGAATTCAAATGTGAATGATGAAAAATTGTTTATTGAAGAAGTATATTTTGTTAATTTGAAAATTGAAGCATTGTTTTTGAAATAAGAAAATCTGCAGCATTTTATAAAGTCACGAGAACCTCTTCATTCATACCAATTCATATGAAAAGTTGCAATGCATTCATGAAAGAGTACCACTTTAAAAATGTTCAAAAACCAAAAGAAAAGCTGCACTGGTTCGCTAGGAACCGGTTCCGACACTGACAGAACCCGGTTCTTAGTGAACGTTATAAGTCAGAATTCAAAAATATCATGCAGGAACCGGTTCCCCTATTGGTACAACCCGGTTCCTGGTACAAATTCCAGGGACATGATTTTGAACAAGTTTTGGAACCCGGTTCCCTGTTAGGGAGGAACCGGTTCCTGAAAGGTTGTTTTCAAAAATTCTTTTTGAAAAAGATCTCAAATAAAGTTTTTCTTAAATGTAAACATGTGAGATATGTATATGTTGATGAATGCATATTTGTGAACATCTATATTCAAGATTAAGAATTATTTATACCATTTTGACATTTGTTGATTCTTCAATAATTCTTCTTCTAATCTTCAAGACTTTTATATGATGTTGATAAGCTTTTTGCACATCCTTTGAATGTTGATGTCCATGTTGTCTTCATCAAAACAAATGCTTTAAATATGACTTGAGAAGCTTGCAATTACAGATACCCCTAGGAAGACTCATATCAGATATTCTGACTGAGAATAGGCTGATAGAGCATCTGACTGAAGCACAGGAAATTATCTCAGTAGAAGCAACTGCTGGAAAGCCTCTGAATGCAAAGAATCTGAAAAAGATGAAAATTATTGAGAACATCAAGAAGGAACCCACCGTTACTTCCTTTGCAACCATCACTTCCAGAATAATTCCTCTGGATGATTTTCCTATGTTCTCTGAGATTGACTCCAAGCCTGAGATAATTGTCAGATATATGGATGCGTGTAAGGCAGATGGCACTGCACCAGGATTAAATATCCATGACTTGCATCAGGCAGCTCCAGAAGTTGTTTTGAAGAAGACCAAGAAAATAAAGGCAGCAGCAGAAGGATCATCCCAAAGGACTCCAAAAGATGCTAAAAAGAAAGGTAATCCTTCTTCTGTTACTGTTTTAGAATCAATAACTATATCAACATCTGAACCCATAACCACCCTGTTGTACCCCAAAATTTGCCCTCCCATTTCCTCAACATTTTCTCATCACAAGACCCTTGGAGCTCAAGATCCAGTTAGGGTTTCCTCTGCTCAAGACTTCTCTTTGCACTGTTGACCTAAATTAGGGTTTGTGTTTGCACAAAGATATTTTAACCTGAAATGCCTAAGATGACTTTCATGCTTCATGTTGGACTCCCAAGTTTATCCATACCAAGTTTTAAGCCTTGATTCCAAATTTTGCCCAGTCAATTGGACAGTTGACCTAGAAATCAGTTGTATTGGGAAAAAGTCAATTGTGGCCAATTGACAGTCAAATCTCATGAAAATTGACCCACATCAACATTATGAACTCATATGGACCATTTGATCAAGTTTGGATCATAATTCCACAAGAAATTTGATCAGATCACCAAAAGGGCAAAATGGTCATTTCTAGGGTTTTGACTGCACAAAGGCAATTTTTGACTGTTTGACCTAGCCAATGGCAAACCAAGCTCACATATGGACTCAAGGACCCCATGGAATTGTCTTGACATACTCAACAAGTTCAAAAGATCCCAAATACACAAGATTGACAGTTGAATTTTCCAGTCAATTGATCAATTTTTGACTGTATACTGAAAAGTCAAACTTTGACTTTTTGGTCAAAATCAAGTGTCAAGATTCATTTTTCATCAAAACATGCCAAATCATGAAACTTGTTCATCAAGAAATCAAGAATTGCAAATTAGGGTTTGAAATGAAGATTTTTCATAACTTAGAATTTTTCTAAGTTATGAAAAACCCTAATTTTTTCCTAACTTTGTCCCACTTTCTCACCAAGATTCATTTGGATTCAAGGAAAAGTCAAAACATTAAAGTTGTAGTCCATTGCAAAATCTACAACTTTGATTCACAAAGTTTTCCCAAAAGAAGCTTATAGCTCAAGTTACAATTTTCGGAACAAGGGTACCAAACCATTCTTAACTTAGAGAAATTTTGAACCATTTTAGGCAGGATTTTTGCCTAACTTCAAGACCATTTTTCACATACTTCCACTTGGAATTTCAATTTTCATTTCAAATATGGATTGTAGTACACATTCCAAGATTTCCAAAATGTCCAGGAAGTCATCAAACAACCTCATGGTTAGGGAGAATCGAATTTGGCAAGTTGGGAAAAACTCACTTTGTTTATGGCCAATTTACATGTTCATACACTTGTGCCATTTTGAACTCAGCTTGCATTCCTTGATTATAGGTCCTATATCCCATTTGCACTCAATAATTTAATGCTAACTCATTGTGCCAAGGCCTTGTTTTATGTGTTTAAGCATTACATGGAAGTTTAACCCTTAAATAGAAAAAGCTAATTATCCATTTTAGAAAAGTATGGCTTTATGTCAAAGTTGCAAATCAAGAAGTACAAGGCCATATCTTTGGGCACAAGTTCAGAAGCAAAACACACTGATCAAGGGGGAAGGTTGCAGCATAGATTGGGGGCCTGCATCAGTCTAGAACACCACTTGACACTTTGTTGCTTAAAGTTGAAGAAACATTGCATAACAACTCCCAACTCTCATCTCAGCCAAGACAAGCTTAAGCAAAGATTGTGAACACATTCTAATCAATCACCCTGACCTGAAACACGAGCTAACCATCTCCATTGCCTTCTCAAACACAGAAACCCCATAGAACTGCCAAAACAGGGCACCTGCTGCAGATTGAGTTCCATAACTCAATCCATTCGTGCATTCTTGCTGAAACCACTTCAAACACATCCCACATCATCCCTTGAAACTGTTCCAAGCCCTAAACACGACCTGTAACATCCCTAGCTAACATCACCATTTTCATTTTTCTGTTTTGCAGTTGAAGTACCATAGCACGATTCTCTTGGTTTTCAAGCAAACTAAAGGTTGGAATAGCATCCCGAGACATCAAGGAAGCTATACAAATCATTACCTTGCCTTGTAAGCATCTCCATTGTTGCACACGTTTCCAACTGAACAGGTAAGTTCATGAACTTGTATCTCTCTATCCAGGCATTGTTAGGTTTAGATTTGTGAAGAAATTATGTCACATTCATAGCCCTGAACATGCCCATATAATTAGTTTTCATTTATGTTATGTGTGCTATGAGAATTTGATGTCTGAACATGGAACAAAAACTAGGTCAGGAATTGGAGGAGAAGAAATTCTCTCTCATTTCTGAGAGTTAGATTGATTTCTTTATATGTCTAGAATCGTGGCTTCAAGCTCTACAGGTTTCATGTTGCAAGATTTGGGAAAAGATCAAGGAATCTGGAGATAGAAAACGCGTGTTGTTGTTGTTCATACAGGTCCTGAGGTTGAAGACAAAGTCTTCATGGGCTGGGCCTGTTTCATTTTCCTATTTGCACCTTGTTTCTACTTTTGAACCCCCTTGGCCCATTTTGAGTTTCATTTGCTATTTTTAATTTTTTCCTTTTGATTCTGATTTGTTATTTTTCATTAAAGCATAAAAATATTAAAAAACATTTTTCCACATTTTTTTGCATTTTATTTGATATTTATTTGCTTTAGTTAGTTATATATATATAAATAAATACATAATGCTTTTTGTTTAGAATATTAGGAATAATACCAAATACATTTATTTTCTAATTTTTATTTTATTTTATCTTCTGAAAATATTTTATATAAAATATACTTTTTTATAAATATTAAATATTATTATTTTGTACATATTCAATATATTTAGTAAATAATACAAATACATACATATATATTAGTATATTTAGGTTAAAAAATACAAAATATATACATTTTTATTTTTATTAATATTTAACATTAAAAATACCTTTTTGACAAATATACTTCTCTTTTATTTATTTTTTGTACATAACTAATAAATATTGTATATATTAAATAATTAATACATTTTATTTAATAAATTAGGGTTTTTGCCCCTAACATGAAAAATACCCAAAATTAATACTTTTTATTTTTGTTTTCTTGGCACATAAAAAACACTTTTTACATACACATAAAAAATCATTTTTTGCATCTTGCCTATTTATCTTATTTTATTTAATTATTGCACATTAAATAATTTGTATAATTCCATTTGGATTGTAATAGTTTAGGATTTAATTCTTGTCAAAATACCCCCCATTTGAACATTTGTACCCCCCCTTCCCATATATTGTGTTGTAATAACTTAGGAACTTTATTTTTCGCACTTTAAAGCTTTCTAATTATGCCATGTTAGAATTAGGGTTTGTATGCAAGTCAATCAACCAAAATAGTTTGACCCCTAATTTCAAGATAAACAAGCATGAAAATGGACAACACTAATCACACTTGCACCCCTAGGGTATTCCACTTGTTGCCTTCAATAATGGGCCATATTGCATGTTAGGTCTCTTTGGGCAAAACAAACACAATTCAAATGATCATAGTCCCTCGATGACGCTTTCAAAAGTTGCCTAAAAAATGATCAAGTCCCTTAAAGGAAAAATTGCCCAAAGATACTTGGCACCATTGCAATCATGGTCTAAACGATGACCCGCGCCCGTCCCTTTCACATCCTAACACAAGATTGTCCACCAAATGCAATGGTGGAACAAAATTGTTAAAAGGGTTAAAAACATAGGAGAAATCTTTGAGAAATTTAGGAGTAGACAAACTCTTAGTTACTTGAATCAAACTTGCAAAACAAAACACTTGCCTATTTTTTTCAAACAACCATCAATACACTTTCAAAACAACTTTCAAAAACATTGAAAACCTTTTTCAAAAGACATACACCTTTGTATACATCCCAACATGGATCATTACAAAGGTTGCCACCACATTGGCCTCTTTTCAAAACATTTTCAAACCCACACACACAAAGCACCATTTCAAATAATTGAAAATTAAGGCAAGTTGATCTAAGCAAGTAACTAAGAGCCCATGGATAACCATGGATAGAAAGGGTGCTAATACCTTCCCTTTCTATAATCTACTCCCCGAACCCAAGAAAACATCTCAAAGGTTTTTGCTGTGCTTTTTATCCTTTCCTTAGGATAAAATAAAAAGTCGGTGGCGACTCTTGCTCAACCGAAACATTTGCGAAAACAAACGCAAAACCCTAGTCAGTTCTCCCACCGTATCACAGAACTGGCGACTCTGCCGGGGATAATTTAAAAGTGGAGTAACCTTAGGGCTTAGATCACCCTCTTGCATGACTAATTGTTTGTTTGATTGCTTTATATCTTGGCTCTCTTGTTTGGGTTTGCAATCCTACACCCGGATTTTGGGAAACATTCATAGATAGCAATACGTTGTGGAAACTGTGCGGGGTATACCGACACGGTCGAAGCAATAGCTATATTAGTGCGACATATTTGTGAGTACCGGTAACCCTTGAGTTCAATCAAGGAGAGTACGGGGCCGCTGAGTAATGTCATTAAGCACTAATGACCTAGAACCTTACTTGACCATCTTGGCCTTTTATTAGGGGTAGTGATATGACCGGCTTTGGTGCAGTCCGAAGTTGGTAGATACTCGATACTACACTCATTGAGGTTTGTTTTCTTGGAATATTTTGGTCGCTAGTTAAGTGGCTAAACCAAAACAATGAACAATGAAAACAATCCAGTGATATTGAGCTCCTTAGAACCCGATTACTATTTATAGGACAGGTTTTTAAGCCAACTACACTCAAGAGGGTACTTACCTATGAAACCCCATGCAAGCCTGAAACTAGGGTTTGGTGTGATTTGCTTGTACATATGTTTGTGCATACATCATAAACATCATAAAACATCATATGCATTCGCTAACCATTTCAAGGGTTTAGATCTTCATCTTTGTTCTTGTTTTGTAGGTCATGGAAATTCCTCGCAGAAAAACCATCCAAATCAACCTTGTGAGAATCTCTCCTCAACTCAAGGAGCTCACATCAAGGATTCCGGAAAGCTCATCCTTCAGTGAAAGACATGGTAGACTTCTCAGCTTAGTCAACACCAACATTGAAGAGGACATGATGAAAGTGCTATTCCAGTTCTTTGACCCTCTTCATCACTGTTTCACTTTCCCCGACTACCAGTTGGTGCCCACTTTGGAGGAGTTTTCTCAACTCCTGAGAATTCCTATCCTTAATCAACTACCTTTCAACGGTACGGAAAAGGAACCAAAGCCGGAAGACGTTGCTCGAGCATTACATCTACAGCCTTCTGACATCAAGGGGAATTGGGAAACTAGAAGCGGCGTCAAAGGATTCTTAGCAAAATTCTTGTTTGAGAAGGCACAAGAATGTTGGAATTCATTGGACCTACAAGCCTTGGAAGAAATTGTGGCACTCCTTATCTATGGGTTGGTCTTTTTCCCAAATCCTGACCAGCTGGTAGATGTCAACGCCGTCAAAATCTTCTTATCCAGAAATCCAATACCAACATTGCTTGGGGACATTCTTCACTCATTTTACACACGAACAATGAGAAAGAGGAGTGTTCTCATGTGTTGTACTCCTCTCCTTGCAAGGTGGTTTATTTCGCACCTTCCACAATCTGTCTTGAAGAATGACCAAGGCTCAAGGTGGTCCCAACGGTTGATGACTCTTACTCACTCTGATGTACATTGGTGTTCTCGGTCCAGAGAAAATGTCATCATCATCGATCGTTGTGGAGAGTTTCCTAATGTTCCTTTACTTGGAATCAGAGGAGGTATCACCTACAACCCTTGCCTAGCTTTGAGGCAATTTGGATATGCACGGAGGGATGGCCCTCACGACATGTTGATTCCTGACCTAGTTTTTGACTTCGACAATGATGCGCAAGGACTTCGCCAAAGATTCATCAGAGCTTGGAGGATGCCTAACAAGGTTGACAGCAAGACACTGGGACACAAAAACTCCATCCCTCTTGAGCCTTATCTCAAGTGGGTACGAGCCCGAGCCCAGAGTCTAATGATGTCTTATCCTCATGTTCTCCCTGTGATTAAAGAGCCCGTCAAGGAAGGAGAGGTTCCCTACACCATCCTACATCCTGACATGCCTACATCGTGGGAAGAGATGCAGAAGAGTTGGATCCAACTCAAGGAGGAACGAAACACTTTTGAAACCAGCTTCTACGCCAGCGAGAAGAAGGTTCTAGATCTCACCCACCGACTCCATGAGCAAGAGGCTCTCAACACCTACATTGCGCCAAAGAGGATGCGCAACGTCTTTTTACCTTGAGAAGTTGTTTTTGTAATATTTGGCCCATGGGGCATTTATGTACTAACAAATCTTTTCTTATTAATATGACGTGCGTTCTTTTTGTCTGCAACAATTGTGAATTTCTAAAATCCTTGAATGCATTGCATAGATAGCATCTCATGCATCATGTGCATAACATGTACCCTTTTTTCTACAGGTTGCTTAATCTCCTTCGCTGTTTATTTTGAACAGTCATCATGAATCCAGAATCATCCAGTGAGCAAGCAATTAAGGCCCTCCAGGCCCAGAATGCCCAGTTTCAAGAGATGGTCATGAGCTTGGCCCAAGGTCAACAAGAGTTGAAGGCTCTGCTCCTAAAGAAGAAGAAGAAGAAGAGGATTGCGTTGTTCAACACTGGACGCAGGTTTGGGAACACACTCCATAACGAGGCTGATCCAACTACTTCCTCTGCAGAGAAAGACAGTCCCCAAGGGGGAGGGGCTCCTAGTCCTGCAGTCTCTGACAACGAGACGGATTACAATGACGAACAATACCATCCCGCTGCTGACAGATACAAGCAATTAGAGGACCGCTTGAGTGCCATGGAGATTCAAAATGTGCCGGGGCTGGATTTCGGAGATTTAGGGTTATTACAACCAGAATCAGAAGGTCTCACTCTGACTTCTACTCCAGAAGAGATGATCTCAGTAGAGGAAATGGTTCAAAGTGATCAAGTTGCAAAATGCTCTGAGAAGCGTCCAGTTACTGAAGATTCTCCAGCTTCTTCTTATGACAGCCAAACTCTGGAAGAATTAAAGAGAGCAAATGCTGTTATCCAGGAAAGGTTGGATAAACAGGAGGATGCGAACAAAGAAATCAAGAGTATTTTGAGCAAACAAGAGGAAACCAACACCCAGATCAAAGGCTTGCTGGAAGCTCTGTTCACATGCCTTCCTCCTCTCTCTCTCTCTCTCTTAGATTTTCTTCTGTTTTAAATCTGTTTATCTGTAACGTTTGTTTTCCATTGCTTCTGTTCTGAACTATTTATCATTGCTTCTTATTTTTAATATAAATCAACTTTCTTTTTTGCTCTGATTATATTTCCTTTTTGATAACTGACAAAAAGGGGGAGAAAGTAAGATATTTTCAATAACGGTTTACTGAGACAGAAGTCTCAAACATTCTGAACTACTTAACCTTTATCTTCTGAAAAGCTTAAACATGTACAAAACTCTGATAAAAGACGCAATTAAACTCTGATGCTCAAAGACTCAAGGAACTTTAGGGAAGTAATCAACTCAGGGGGAGTTTTTCTTCTTAATTCTAAACTTTTTATTCTTTATTTCTTAATTGAAAAATCTGGTTTTTGTCATCATCAAAAAGGGGGAGATTGTTAGAACATAGTTTGATTCTACAACCCTTGGTTAGAGTTTTGATGATAACAAATACAAAGAATAAATAAATACAAAGAACAAATATGCTCCTTAAAAATATGTTCTATGTATGCAGAAGTTCTGATCATATCAGCATCAGAAGATAAGCTATAAAGTATTACATGCTGAAGCAATCAGATTATACGCTGAATAGTGGTGACCAGAACATGCACTTTATTATATAAACTCTGATTCTGAACAAAGACATATCAAACCAAGTCATCAATATTCTGAAGCGTCATCAGCAGAAAGGAGAAAAGACTCTAAAGCGTTACTGAACATTCAAGACAGAATTAATGCCAACGACTTTCTTCAGACAAGATCCTCTCCAAAAGGAAAGTGTGTTAATAACATTAAACTTGCTTTATGGACAATGTCATTACATTTCCTATATAAACAAGTCATCTTGCAGAATGAAGCACGTACGTACGCACACACAACAATTTGCTAAGATCACCAACCACACATATTCAAGCTCAAGCAAATTCAATCCTTATTCTAAGCTAAACCTGTGTAATTTATCACAGTTGTGATAAACTGTTTTATTAGAAAAACAACAACACATTTTGTTCAATCATATTGTAAAAGAATTCCTTGAGATTAACCGGATTGTGGTTGTACTCAAGAAGACTTTAACAGTTGTTAAAGTAGCTGTTGTAATCTTTTGAGATTAGTGGATTAAGACCTCGTTGGAGAGAGGCGAAATCACCTTGACGGGTGGACTGGAGTTGTTTGAGATCAAACGAACCAGGATAAAAATACTGTGTCATTAAGCTGTTTTAGATCCAAGTTTTTCAATTCAATCTCCCCCTTCTTGTGTTTTTCACATCTTCATTGTGTACTGATAAGATTATAGAAGGATTGCAATTCCTTTAGAGTGGTCAACCAGGGCCGCTATGGTCGGCCAAGAACAAAAATATAATTTATAATTATTTTAAAAAAGTTTTGAGATAAAATCCGATGTTCATACGAAAGTTGGTAATAATATATATTTTTTAGCCTTATATAGCTAATTGGTCCTTCATGTTTTTGTTTTTCAACCTTGTTTCTTTTTTTATAAATAATTCTTGAATGTTAAACTTTTTTTTAGTTTTAGTCCTTAAAGTTAAAATCCGCGGAAAACCTGCAAATTTCCTGTGAATTTTAACTTTAAGAACTAAAACCAAATAAAATTCAACATTTAAGAACTTTATAAAAAAAGATACAAAGACGAAAAACAAATATGAGTTAACTTAAGGAACACTTTGATTATTTAAGCTTTTTAAATAATTTTTTATGTAAATAAACATTCTTATATGAAAATAAAATATAAATTTCGGCACTTTAAAACATGTTAATACTGATGTCTCCAACATCAGAATACAATATCAAGACAAATATTACAATATATTTTAACTGACAAAACAAATATATCAAACTGTAAATTATGTAGAAATAAATTGCAGAATGATAAAGAACACAGTCAATTATTCCCAGTTCAGTGTAGCATCACCTACTCTGGGGGCATCTAAGTCAGGAAGGAAATTCACTATGATAGTATTAGTTCAAATATAAACAACTCTAGTTTACAACTTATCTCTTAATTACTACCTTGTGCGACTTCTACCTAGAAACCTTTTAGATATGAGATCCCCCTCTCACTTCTCACAATCACCCCAGTGATAAAACCAGTCATAAACTAATGACAAGAACCAAAACAGAAGATTACACTTTCAATAAATAATACTCAACTCTTTGATTAAAAGTTCATGAGTGAGAATAATAACTTGATACACAATCAACTCTTTGCTTAAAAGCTCATGAGTGATTAACAATCAGTCTGCCTCAATGTATCAAAAGATACATGGGTGACACATAAAACAAACACACTAAAGATACTCTCAAAACCTAAGACTATAAACTTCCCCTTATTTTTACAAAATTGTGAAAGCCAAATTACATTAGATTTATGTTTTTTTTATATACTCCTCAGTAGTCCATGGGCTTCAAAATCTTCACCTAGATATTTCTTGATTCACAAGCTGAGAGTTGCACCAATTATGCAGAAAAATCTTCTTAAATCTTGGAACAAAACATTAAGTTTCCTAAATTGTCTCAACATCCAATTTTAGAAACTTATTTACAGTTGGAGATCAAATCAATTGTTCCAGATTAAATCATCTTGACCTGCTCAAATAAGTTAAATATATCCAAAAAGATTCTCACACAATCAAATCAAATTTGTCAAGAATAATAACATCACTTTATTGATGTTCTGGTACAACATGTCATAACATCTGTCAAAACATCTGTCAAAACATCTGTCTTTAATGTAACCTGACCAACATGTTAGAACATCTTTCACAACATCTTGTTGTGAATCATATTTTGGCAAAATTGCTGTCAATCCTACAACCATGGATCCAACAAAAATTATAGAAATATAGAAGTTATTATTCCTCTTGAGAGAAGCCTTTGTCTCCTATTGTAGTTCTCCCCGAATTGAGAAATTAACATTTGCAGTTGCGTGTAGAGGATATATAGTAAGACAACATAATGGACAATGTGATGATGATGAATTGTAGTTGAAAGGAAAAAAAATTATGATGTCGTGACAAAATTTAATAGTTTGTGTGATGATAGAAGAAACAAAAATTTCTTTTTTGTGAATGTTTGAAGTTTTGACGATGATAAAATACAATTTAAAAAAAAAGGAAGAAGTAAGAAATTGACTAATTTCATGCTTTTTTTGGAAGTGACAATTTCACAAAATCGACTTTAATTCTTTAATTCAAATAATTTAAGATAATTTCTTTTTTTTACTTTATATCGATTTTAACCTATAAGTAGTTTTGCAAAGTTGATAGTTTCTTACACCAACCAGTTGAACGACATATTCAATCTGATTTTTAGACCCACCAACCAGTTGAACGACATATTCAATCTGATTTTTAGACCCAAATTCAAACTTGATTCAATAGTAATTTTATGGGTCATACTAATAAGTGCTCTAAAAATATTGGTTAAAAATTCTAAATAAAAAATATTAAATGTTCAATGCATTTAATACATATAATATTTTTTGAAAATGTTAATTATTGATGTTTTCAATAAATTAAATATATATATTTTTTAATTTTATCTTTTTAATCTCATAAAAAATATTCAACTTAATTTTTTAATCTATTAACCAATATCTCGAGGACACTTGTTAACGTTTCTCATAATTTATTTATAAACTTTTGTTTTTATTGTTTTAAAAGATATAAATGTAATTTTTGTTTTAAATAGTTTGTATCTAAAATCAGATTCATCAATTTGTATTACACCCCATAGTCATAATATAAGGGAGGGGTGAAAATGAAAATGAAAATAAAAAGAAAAGATAAAAGGGTAAAAATGAAAAGATGAAAATAGAGGACAAGTCAATCTGACAGCCAATCGATCCGAAAATACTGTGTCCAAAAAAGAGTAACGCGTTGTCCCAAATCTCCTCATTAAAAATTTAATCTAATAAACACAATATAAAATTGAACCCTACTCCTTTTCTCCATCAATATTTTATTTATTCTCTTAATTCTCATTCCGATTCCATTCTTCAGCAGAACAAGAAGCAAGCAAAGGAATCAATCAAACCACTATGGAGAGAGACGGTGAAGGCTTTTGCTGGAACGGCATGGCCAGCTGGATAGGTATGAATCTCGCAACAGCTTTTTTCTCATCTCTGGAGCGGTGCTCTTGCATCAATCTTTCAACCACCGATGATCCTGACGATGCTCTTCTCGTTCTCCCTTCCGATTCGCACCGATTCACCGATGGATCTTCACATCCGACCTCTCCTCCTCCTCCGCCTTCCAATGTTACTAACGCCGACGCCGACGCCGACGCCGTTTGAATCCGATCAGAATTACGGTAGTTCGTAATAATGATAATAATCTCTCCCTTCCTTTTCTCTCTCTTAGGTTTTGTTTACTCAATAAACAAATGGATTGTAATTTCTTGATAATATACATGATTTTACTTTTTCCCTTGTTTCAATTTCATTTATGGTTATAGCTAATTAGATTTTAAAATCCAAATGACTTACCTTTAGATTAACACTTTAATTGGTTTTTAATGTTAATTATTGATCATTTTGTCACTGCATGTGGATCACTAATTCTTGCTGATTAGTAGTACGTTTGAGTTGAATGGTCTATGCGGCGGATTTGAATGCGTTGGTTCAACATTAATCCTTGAATAAATACATCAAAGTTTTGTTATAAAAAAAAATACATCAACATGGTAATTAGATCATGTGGTCTTTAGGAGGATGCATTTGATTTTTTTTACTCAAGTAGGATGCATTTGATATTTGGGAAAAGAAGGAAAATTATTTTAAACTCAATCGTTAGATTTATAATTTGTTACAAATGAACACAATAAAGTTCATTTGAGTCATGTTTTTGTTTTATGAAAGATGAGAAAAAAATGTTGAAAAATTAAATTTAAATTGCCTTTCTTCAAATATAGCTTTAAATAAAATAATTCAATAAAAAGATGTTAAACTTTTCAAGAGATGAAATATAATTTATTCTTTTACAATTAAGCTTGTCTCGTCCTCCTCTACTTATATCATAATTTTGAAAATGAGATTTAAACTCAGCTAAAATACACACTCCCTTCTCACAATTTTTTTTTAATTCAAAGAGCTTTTTGAATTTAGGAAAGCTCTTTTATTTTATTTAGCTTAAGTCTTATTTAAATTTTTTTTTAATAATCAGGTTTTGAAAAAAATTTATATAAATAATCATGTTTTGGAGAAAATTACGTAAATAACCATGTTTCAGAAAACCCCACAAAGGAGGAGTCAACTCAGTTGACGCATGCACCTAAAAATAAAGGGGAGGCGCCATCTCACTTGGCGCATAGGTGCTAAAAGTTTGCCCTAAGCCATGTGAGATGGCGGCTAAGGAAAATGGAGGTGTAATTGTTTCGTTTTTTATTTTAAATGCGAGATATTAGGTAAACGATATAGCTTCATGAAAATTTGACTTTTCATTTACAAAAAACGATTACATAATAAAAAACATATAAAATAATTAGTTGTCCCCCGGAACTCTATAACGACATGTGGTTGCGCGTCCTCGCCTGTCTCGTGGTGGGTTTCGTCGCATTTTCTATTGTGGCAGGGTCGATAGCTCAGCGAAGTCAATGCGTTCAGGATCCATGAAATCAGTCAGATCACCATATCTGGAAGATCCTCTTTGGTACAGTCGGTTACCCATGCCCTCAAAGTTTGGTCGTCTTAGTGGTGGGTGTGGTTCGTCTTAGTGGTGGGTGTGGTTCCATGGTTGGTCTATAGCACTGGTCGTCTGAGTAAGGGGGGTAGAAAGGAAATGAATCTTGGGGGTGTTTAGTATTGCGACTGTTGGGTGCTATGGTGATGTGGTGGTTGATGATAAGTTAGGTCGGTTGGATCATATTCTTCAGAAAATCCCAGATCAGGGCTAAGGTTAGATGTTGAGGGGCCCACGATGGGATATGGAGAAGACTGGAATTATGTGTGAGACATGCAGGTGTATTGGTATTGTGATTGAGATTGTGGTTGGGTGTGGGGCATATAGGGGTATTGGTATTGAGGTGGTGATTGTGGTTGGCTATGGGGCATATGGGTGTATTCATATTGTGGTGGTGATTGTGGTTGGGTGGTTGTGGATCTGTATCGTCAGGATGGTTGGTGGGAGGTTGATGTGTGTTGGGTTTTTGTTAGGGATTTGAGGGTTGTGCCCATTGTGTTCGTGGGTCAACCAAATACCTCGGATGAGACACGTGCATTTCTGGATTACTAACCGATCTGTACCAAGCTAAATATTGATCTGTGTGTCGCATATTAATCTGGTTGATGAAAACAGGGAATTGCAAGACATGTTGGTGACGCATATGCCACATCTTACACTATTCTAGAGCAAAATCTTTCTAATTAGTAAGACCCCATTGGGCGTCGACCCTTTTGAGATTCCATGAGGACAAACAAGTTGGATCGCAGGGTATCTCTTGATGCATTCTGAACCGTATCTTGACACGACCACTGTGGTGCATCTCTACAATGTTGAATCGCACGATTGCAGTCTTTGCGGTCCAAACTGCTGCATCCTCAGGGTTTGGTTCATGGTCCAAACCCAAATATGGTCTCCAGATAAACTGTGGATAAAATTAAGTCAGCATTATGCAAACGTAATAAATAAATAATTTAAAACTAGAAAAGTTCAAAGGTACGACGTACATTATCCGGGCCAAGGTGATTCAATAGATTACGATATAGAGTAACATTGAATCTGAGATTCTTGCCGTAATTCATACCCATCACGTAGTACCTAAAGGAATTGTAAAATATATTATTTTTAACATATATTTGGTGAACGAATGAATAATAAATGATTTAAGTTCTTGACTTACTTTGTTGCGTATGGGAACATGAATGTGTTGTTGTTGACGGAGTTTAGGGACTCTATTCTCCACCAACCCCAGGCTTAGAGTAAGAAAGTGCATTCATAAAATGTACATTTTTCCTTGGTTGCATTTTTGTACAAGGAACTGTATAGATAGGCTAAAACAGCAGAACCCCAACTATACTTTCTAGTTTTTCAAAGTTCATAAGTAAATTTAAATACATAAAATTTGCACTATTCCTCGTACTTTTGGGAAATAAAAAGGTTCTAAACAGTATCATTATATAATTATGAGCTTTTATTACTCTTGCTAGCTCGGAGGAATTTTCGTTCAACTCTAGAGTCGCATACTGTTTTTTAGTTCAGTAAGTAATATACATTGGCCTCTAGCACCACCACCTTCAACCATATCCTTTCCCAACAATTCCTCGCATAGAGAATTAGGCTGTTGAACCGACCCGTTAACCGCCTTACCATCAACAAGGAGACTCAATAACATATACACGTCCTCTAGTGTGATGGTACATTCACCTATTGGTAGATGAAATGTGTGTGTCTCGGGTCTCCACCTTTCCAACATTACAATCATAAACTTTGAATCAATCATGCAATTGGAGATTTTTATAACATTTCTAAAACCCACATATTCGAGATAGGGCACGATCAACGGGTCAGGAGCAATGTAGTTGTGTGAGCGAATTCTGAATCTTTTAGTATCCTAAATTCAAAATGTAAAAAGTGTAAGAGTCCATAAGATGTATAAATCTTTAATAATATTATAAAAAATATATTAGTATACAAGAATATTTGAGAATTTATAAAAACTTACAAACGCCGCAGTATTGTCCCTTGTGCCTCTGTGAGAATCGCCCATTGTGAAAAGAGCCATAGTTGAAATTGTATAAGATAATGAAAGAGTTTGTATCAGAGAGTGAGATGATTGTTGATGCAAAACAAGTATGTGAGGCTCTATATTTATAGGCAAAATTGTATCACATAGTTAATAAATGAGGTGGTTGGTGGTTGCATGCATGCATGATACATGTCACTCATGCACCAAGTCAAATGACGCCTACATGTAATTTAGAGAGCATGCGCCATTCAACTTGGCGTGGGACATGCCTAGTTGTTGCAGTGTAGGTGCAGGCTAGGTGGCAGTCATTGGGAAGATTTTTCTACATGCATGTAATACGATTAGACATGTAGGGAGGCTCCATTTAACTTGGAGAATTAGTACAAAATTGAAAGGTGTCGCCATCCCAATTGGAAAAATAAAGGTGGCATAGGTTGCAGTGTAGGTGCAGGTTAGGTGGCAGTCTTGGGGAAGGGTTTTCTGCATGCATGTAATACGATTGGACATGTAGGGAGGTGTCATTTGACTTGGCGAATGAGTATAAAATTGAAAAGTGTCTCCATCCCAATTGGTGAAGTAGAGGTGGCATAAGTTACAATGTAGGTGTAGGCTAGGTGGTAGTCTTGGGGAAGGGTTTTCTGCATGCATGTAATATGATTGGACATGTAGGGAGGAGAATTAGTGCTTATTGTTGTCTTGTTCAAATTTAGTGCAACCTATTTAATCCTACATTTATCAAAACACTTCTACACTTAATCCCTCAAACACTAGAACATTCAGAAATTCAAACAATCAGGCACTCAAACACTCAAACACTTAAACATTCAAACACTCAAACCTTCATACCTTCAAACATTTAAACACAACAGCCTCTACACCATAATATGTTATCAATGCACATTTCAACGGTGAGACACAAATTTGTCCCACCTTAGGGTTTTTATTTAGAGACACTGAGAACATCTTATTTTCTTTAAACAAGAAAGTCAATTTCTTGTATTTCAAAAAACGATTGGAGGTCAAACTTGGACAAGGTCTCATGACATAAATCTTCTATCAAAATCCAGTTTTTTGGTGAGAACCAAATAGTATATTATATGGTTGGGGTTCAAGATGATGAGTACCTTCAAAATATGTTTTCCAGTCATAATTATTCTGGGTACGACTCTATTGAGTTGTACATTATGTTGCGGGAGCCTCAGTTGTCACGACTAATTCAGTCACAAGTGGTTGATCCTCTTGAAGAAGAACAAGCCGAAGTAGATGTCGTTGATTAAGAAGAGGAAGATGACGAGTTAGAGTTTGACGACATGGTCAAAGATGATTCTGAAGACGATGGGATACCTAGTATACCTCCGAATGAGATCTACACACCACCTCCACACATGACAAACTTCAACATGGGCGGAGATGAACCCTTATCTAATGTTTTTTTCAATCTGTATATGCAGTCAGATGAAAACTTAAAAGAGAAAGATAAATTTCGTAATAGAGAAGATTGTATCCGAGCCATAAAAAAGTTTCACATGCTAGACTCGGTCGATTTTAAGGTAGATCGTGTAAATCCATAAATGTACAAGCTCAGGTGTATCCACCAAGATTGTATGTTCAAGCTCACTAAATCATACAAATTAAGAGGTGATTGTTGGGTGATAGGTTCTATGTCCACCCACACGTGCGTCAATTCTACTCAATCACAAGATCATCAGAAACTAAGTTATGATCTCATATGTCAAGAAATCCTACCTCTTGTCAGCAATGATCCGTCATTGAAGGTGAAAACCATAATCTCTCACACCACTACGGTATATAACTATACTCCGTCATACCGAAAGGCGTGGTTAGCAAAGACAAAGGCGATTGAAAAGGTATATGAAAACTGGGAGGAGTCATACAAAGGACTTCCCCGCTACCTGCATGCACTTCATACGTATTCTTCGGGTACTGTTTATATTATGAAAACATTACCGGTGTACGCCCTATATGGTACTTATGTCACCAGAAATGGAATATTCATTCCAGTGTTCTGGGCTTTTCAACCTTGCATCACAGGGTTTACATCGTGCAAACCTATTATTCAAATTGATGGGACTTGGTTTTATGGGAAATACAAAGGCACGCTACTGATGGCAGTTGCACAAGACGACAACAATAAAATTTTCCCAATTGCCTTTGCTCTTGCCGAGGGAGAGACTGGTGGTGCTTGGAGTTTCTTTCTCAAGAATCTTCGAACACAAGTGGCTCCTTAACCAGATCTCTATTTGATTTCCGATAGACATGCATCTATTGAGAGTGCATACAATAATCCTGCAAACGGTTGGCATGACCCTCCTTCTACGCATGTCTATTGCATTAGACATATCGTACAAAATTTCACGAGGGAGATCAAAGATAAGGATCTTAGGAAAGTAGTTATGAACGCGGGGTATGCATTAACACAACCTACGTTTAAACACTATCACAACGAGATCAGATTATCAAATCCGGAAGAAGGTAAGTGGATCGATAATATTCTGGTGGAGAAATGGACAAGGTCATATGAAAATGGACAATGATGGAGCCACATGACAACAAATCTTATTGAATCCATGAACGGTGTATCCAAAGGAATACAAAACCTCCCAGTAACTATTTGGTTAAATTAACATATTTTAGGATGGCTTCATTATTTGCCAAAAGAGGTGAAATGTGGAATGTTGTCTTACAATCAGGACAACTATGAAGTGAAAGCTGCATGAAGTATATTAAGGCAGAAAGTTCCAAAGCCAACACCCATCTGGTTATAAGGTTTGACCGACACAACCATAACTTCATTATCAAAGAGACAATCGACCACAACAAGGGGCTGCCAAGACAAGAGTATAGGGTAATACTACCATCTCCTTGGTGCAATTGTGGCAAATTTCAAGCCTTTTGTATGCCTTGCTCTCATGTTATTGCGGCATGTGCATATACTCATCAAGACACATTACAACTTCTATCTCCCATTTACAAGTCTGAAACCTTGCTTAACGTGTACAACAACGACTTTCCATTGGTAGCGAAACCTGATTATTGGCCTGCATACGACAGGGAAATAATATGGCACAATGATCAAATACGAAGGAATAAAAAGGTCGTCCCAAAAGCAAGCTTATCACAACTGAAATGGACTCCCTTGACAAGCTAGAAAGAAAGTGTGGTTTATGTCGTCAGGTCAGACACAATCAAAAAAATTGTCCCGCTCGGGATACAAGCTCAACAACATAAAAATTGTATGCAAACCATCTTTACTTTTTAAAGTTCTAAACATTATTTTTTTCATCAAGAGCATTTGTTACAATAAACCATATGCAAACAATAAATAAAAACACAATAAAACGTCTAAGAAATTACAACCGTCAAAACAATTTCATCTGAGCCATGCTTCATCACCATTACGTCTCCGTCTGTTTTGACTTCCTCCAACCAAAAATTAGGTCTTCCAGTTGCAAGTGAGATGGTTGTTCTTCTTATCTGGATCCTTCTAATTTGTTCCCCATCCTCAATGTCTCCCTCTAGCCATCACATCAACTCTCTCTTCAGACACTCCATGGAGTGAATGTGCCAAAATTTCATTTTTATCGGAGGTTTGATGGCCAAGAAAATAACGTATCCATCTCTGGTGAAAATCATGGGAGATGTCATGACGCAAATAAAAGAGAAAAAATAAGAAGACAATGCGAGAAAGTGTGAAGAATGACGGATAATCGGGTCATTTATTTATAGAAAACATCATTTTCCCTAGGCGCCAAGTGAGATGGCGCCTCCTCTCACTTTTAAAGTGCATGCGCCATCTCACTTGGATAAAAGTGAGAGCATGCGCCAAGTGAGATGACACCTAGGGCATAATGATAGGTGCATGCGCCAACTGGGTTGGCTCCTTCTTTGTGGGGTTTTCTGAAACATGGTTATTTGCGTAATTTTCTCTGAAACATGGTTATTTGTGTATTTTTTTTTCAAAACCTGGTTATTGCAAAAAAAAATCCTTATTTAAATGGATTTTTTTTAAGAATGTTTTTTGATTTTGTAATCGGATTAGAGTATTTCCAATATTTTTATTAATATATCTTACTTAAAAAAATAGTATGTTAAAAAAATAATAGAAATGTACAAAAGTGAGAGGGAGATAAGCCTAAATAAGTTAGTAACACCGAAAATAATGTAGATTTAGAATATGTTTTTTTGACGGATTAAAATTGCAATTTTGAAATGTTATTCATAAGAATGTTAATGTAAGAAATATTAATTTCATAAATTTCTCTAATAAGTTATTAAGATTCTTAAGAATATTTTTGAATTTTATTTTTATTTACAATTTTGAAAATTTAAAAATATAAAAGAAAAGGTGTTAAAATAATACATAAATAAATAATTATGTTAAATTGTAATTCTCGTGTGTTAAAACTAAGGGTTAGAGGTTGTCGAAGCAGGTTGTTTGATGAAAATCATTGTCCAGTCGAAGAGCTTGTGTATCGAAGCAGGCTGCACACAAATTTGATTTAATTTTAGATTTAGATTTGATCTAAAATAGATAGATTTGATTTAGTTCAAAAATATGTTTTTTTTAGGCTTTTATAGTTTTGGGATTTGGCTCACGGAGCAAGCTAACCTAAATCTATAAATAGAGGGAGTAACCCCTATTTTTGTAATCAAGGCAATCAAGTTGTATTCACAGAATATGCAGTTGCAAGTGAATAATAAAGTTTTCCACAGTTTGTGGGCAGAGAGAAACTCTGTAGAAAATCATTATCTCACTTTCTTTCATTCATATTTTTCATTGTCATTGTATGGTGATATCAATCTTGTTCATCAAGATTGATAGAAATTTATTATAGGTTTTGGTAGATTTCCAACATCTGGTACCAAGAGCTCCGATTGAGTGATTCAAGGGAAGAACAATCAAGAACGATCGAGGAAGAACAAGAAGAAATTCATGCTGGCGATGAATTACGCTAACAGGAATTTTCCAGCAAGTCTCCGAATTCTTAAAGGTGATAACTATGAGAATTGGTTCCAACAGATGAAGATTATATTTTGTTTTCAAGGTCTTTGGGATCTTGTGAAACATAGATTAGAACCACTTGATAAAGACACTTCAGAGGAAGAAGAATCTGCATATAGAGATCGAAGATGAATAATTATAAAGCTCTATTTATAATTCACCAATGTGTCAGCCCATACAATTTCGAAAAGGTTAGTGATGTTGAATCTGCAAAAGAAGTCTGGGAGATTCTGAAGAAATTGTTTGGAGGCACTGAGAAGGTGAAAGAGGTAAGGTTACAAACTTACAAAAGAACGTATGAATTGCTTCAGATGGAAGATAGCAAAAGGATATTTAATTTTTTCACTAGGGTTATGAAACTAGTGAATCAAATCAAGACTTGTGAAGAGACGTTAACAACAAGGGCAATTGTTTCAAAGATCTTGAGATCTTTGGCTCCGAAGTTCGATCATTTGGTAGTTGCCATAGAAGAATCGAAGGACATGTCATCTTTTTCGAAGGAAGAGCTTCAAGGGACGCTTGAATCTCATGAACAAAGAATGGTTAAAAGATTTGCAGGTAAGTCAAAGAGTGATGTGGCTCTGCAAGCTCATTCACCAAGAGACAAGAAATATAAAGGAAAATGGTTAGAAAATAAAGGTAAAGGTGGCTACAACAATTCGACTAGTAGAGGAAATCAGCACGAAGAAAACGTGTCGAATTAGAAAGGACCATACTAAGGCAACCAAATAGGTGGTGTTACGAATAGAGGAAGAGGTGGTGGTAAAAAACCTGACAAGAGTCACATTCAGTGTTTCAATTGTCAGAAGTATATTCACTATTTGAGTGATTGTCCAGAAAAATGAAAGAATCAAGAAAGTAATGAAAAGTTTGCAAAATATGAAGAAGAAGAGATATTGCTATTGGTCACAACAAGAGATGAAGAAAAATTAAAGGATTAGTGGTACTTGGATTCAGGATGCTCTTTACATATGTCTGGAAGGAAAGATTGGTATGTCAACATAAAGCCCTCAATGAAGAACATGGTGAAATTTGCGAATGACAATGCCATAACAACTGAAAATATTGGGGATGTTTTGATTATGAGGAAAGATGGCAAAATGTCAGTAATTTCCAATGTGTTGTACATACTAGGCATGAAGAGCAACTTGCTCAGCATAGGGCAGTTGGTCGAAAATAATTACAAAGTGTCTGTCAAAGACAAGATGATGAGAGTCGTCGACGCAAATGGAAGGTTGATCTTGAAAGCTCCTATGTCTCAGAATAGAACTTTCAAGTTCGAAATTAATGTGATGGAACACAAGTTCCTTTTGACTGCAACTAGCAGAGATGAATAGATATGGCACTATCGACTTGACCATATCAACTTCAGAGACATCAGAGATTTGAAGAGAAGAAAATGGTTTCAGGATTTCTAGAAATTGACATTCCAAATGAAGTGTGCAGGCGAAGCAGCACAAGAATAGCTTTAATAAGGATGCATGAAGCAGGTCGAAGGCTATTCTCGAAGTCATATACTCTGATGTATGTGGACCAACTCGGGTGGATTCGATGGGAGGTAACAAATACTTTGTTACATTCATAGATGATTTCAGTCAAAAACTGTGGACTTACCTGATCAAGAAGAAAAGTGAAGTGATCGAGGTATTTACCAAGTTTAAATCTATGGTCGAAAGACAAAGTGGTAGAAAGCTCAAAGTTTTGAGAACTGGTGGTGGTGGATAGTATGTGTCAAAAGACTTCGACAAATCATGTGAAAAAGAAGGGATTGTGTATGAGGTGGTGCCACCATACACTCCACAACAGAATGGAACTGCAGAAAGGAAGAATTGAACCATCATGAATATGGTGAGAAGTATGTTGAAATGCAAGAATTTACCTAAATAGTTTTGGGGTGAAGCTGTGTCGACAATAACATACATTTTGAACAGATGTTCGACGAATAAGCTAGAAGGAATTATTCCAGAAGAATGTTGGTCTGGTGTGAAGCCTAGCTTGAGTCATAAGAAGGTATTTTGATCTATTGCACATAGACATGTTCCAGATCAGTTGAGAAGAAAACTTGATGACAAGTCGATTCAAATGATCCTAGTAGGATACATTCAACATGAGGTTATAAGTTGTTCGACCCAGTGAACAAGCAGATTGTGATCAGAAGGGACGTGATCATAGATGAGCTTAAGGAATGGGATTTGACTGAAATGTCAAGAAAGATTCAGTGAAAATCTTATTCGAAGAACCAACAGTTGAAGATGAAAGAGAAGTTTGACAAAAGGAACCAATAGTTATAGATCAATCAGGACCAAACAGATCTCAGAGAACAAGACACATGCCTGCAAGGTTGCAAGATCATGTGATTACATCAAATGATGTGGTTGATAACGAAGGTGAGATGGTACATTATGCTTTCTATGTAGATGTCGAATCTGTCAATGCAACTGAATCATTGAGAGATTCGAAGTGGGTGAAAGCAATAAACAAAGAAGTGAAGTCCATCAAAGACAACAACACTTGGTCACTTGTCGAATTGCCTCAAGGAAATAAGGAAATTGATGTCAAGTGGGTATGCAAAGTGAAGATGAATCCCAAAAGGGAAGTAACTTGAAACAAAGCAAGTCTCATGGCAAAAGCATTTCTATAGAAAGAAGGAATAGACCTTGATGAATTTTTTTCACCCATGGCTAGAATCGAAACAATTAGGTTGGTTGTTGGTCTAACACAAATAAACAGTTGACACATGTCAGATGAACATGAAGTGTGCATTCCTAAATGGACCCTTAGAAGAAAAAGTTTATGTTAAATAACCAGTTGGGTTTGTGAAACATGACGAAGAGAGAAAGGTGTACAAGATGCATAAAGTACTGTATGGATTGAAACAAGCTCCAAGAACTTGGAATAAGAAGGTTGATAGTTTCCTAAGGGATAAAGAGTTTGTGAAGTGCATAACCGAACATGGAGTATATGTAAGAAGAAGTAATAGTGAATTGCTTATACTATGTCTCTATGTCGATGAATTGTTAATAACAGATAGCTGCAAGAAGGAGATCAAAGACTTCAAAGGTAATCTCAACAAGAAATTCAAAATGTCTGATCTGGGTGACATTTCATACTTCCTTGGAATAGAATGCTACAAGAGAAGTAGAGGTTTGATGATGCATCAAAGAAGATATGCAGGAGAAATTATCAAGATATTTGAGATGAAAGAATGCAATTCGACTTTGACACCTACAGAACCAAGGTTACAACTGTCGAAAGATGCTGAAGAAGATGATGTCGACCCAACTTAATACAGAAGACTTATTGGGTCATTAAAATACCTTTGTTACACAAATCCTGACCTAGCATACAATGTAGGCATGGTAAGTAGATTTATGTAGAAGCCAAAGGTATCACATCTAGCAACAACGAAGAGGATACTGAGGTATCTCAAAGGAACTCTCGACTATGGTATTTTGTTTCCTGCAGCTGATAAAGAAAAAGAATTCAAGTTAGTAGGGTACACTGATTCGAGTTGGTGTAGTGATGCTGAGGATCGAAAATCTACATCAGGATATGTGTTTATGCTAGGTGATACACTAATTTCTTGGAGTTCGAGAAAGAAACCAGTAGTGGCATTATCATCATGCGAAACATAATACATAACAACTTTTTTTTGTGCATGTCAAGTAACTTGGATGGTGAACTTGGTCGAAGAGACAACAAGTAAAGATCATGGAGAAATTACCATGAAGATCGACAACATGTCAGCTATAAACCCGATGAAGAATTTGATAGCTCACGGTCGAAGCAAGCATGTCGAAATGAGGTTCCACTATCTTCGAGAGCAGGTAGCAGAAGGAAAGATGAACTTGGAACACTGTAGAACTGAGAATCATATTGCAGATATCATGACGAATAAAGTACAAGTCTAAATATTCAGAAGACTAAGAGCCATGATAAATATATATAGTTTAGACACAATGAATTAGGTGGTGTGTTAAATTGTAATTCATGTGTGCCGAAACTATGTGTGTCAAAGAGTTAAAGGTTATCGAAGCAGGTTGCTCGATGGAAGCCATTACCCAGTCGAAGAGCTTGTGTATCGAAGTAGGTTGCACACATATTTGATTTAGTTTTAGTTTTAGTTTTGATCTAAAATAGATAGATTTTGTTTAGTTCCAAAATAGGTATTTTGGGCTTTTAAAGTTTTGGGCTTTGGATTAGGGAGTAAGCTAACCTAAATCTATAAATAGAGGGAGTAACCCATATTTTTTGTAATCAAGACAATCAAGTTGTATTCACAGAATTTGCAGTTGTAAGTGAATAATAAAATTTTCCACAGGGCAAAGAGAAACTCTGCAGAAAATTATTGTCTCATTTCTTTCTTTTATATTTTTCATTGTCATTGTCTGGTGATATCAATCTTATTCATCAAGATTGATAAAAATTCATCATAGGTTTCGTTGGATTTCCAACAAGTTATAGTTGGTTATTTTTTATGTTCATAGGGTGTGTTTGTTTGATGGATTGAAATTATAATCCTGGAAATATCATTCCTACGAGGGTGTGTTTGTTTCAAGGTTACAAAAGATATTCTAAGAAATATGACTATGGGAATGCAATGTTTGATTTAAGATTTACAAAATTATTTCAAGGAATTTTTTATTCCAAAGAATATTATTTTACACACGGGTGTGTTTGTTTCACGGATAGAAAATATATTCTCGGGAATGTGAAGACAATAATCTTATGTTTGTTTCAAGTTTTTTAAAACTATTCTTAGGTAATTTTTATTCTCGGGAATTATTTTACACCTGATTTTTCTCACATTTATTCTCATGTCTAAAGGGTGAGAATCCAATATTTCCCTTAAAATGAAGTTAACTAACTACAACTTTCCACTAATATTCATATTAACATTTGTTTTTTATATAATTTTAAATTAAATAACATGTGTAAATTTTCCAAGAAATTTTATTTTTAGCCAAACACATGGATAAAAATATTATTCCTAAGAATATGAATCCGGGAAATATGATCCCAAATAATGTTATTTCATAACTTAAAACAAACACACATTGTTTTTCTATTCTTATTCCAAGGTATAAAGGGTGGGAATAAAATATTCTTATGAGAATAAGTTCAATCAACTATAAGTTTCCACTATCATTCATATTTACTATTATTTTTTGTTTTTTTATAATTTAAAATTAAACAAATTTTATAATTATTCCTAGGAATCTAAATTCCTACCAAACACATAGGTTGGAACAATATTCTCAAGAATAATAATTCTAGGATACTATTCCAAAGAATATAATTTTAAACCATAAAACAAACACACCCTATTATTACCAATAATTTTATTTCTATCAATGTGTTTAACAAATGAGTAAAGTTCCCAGAAATATTTTTAGCTTTTATTTTAATTAAATTTCAAAAATTTAAAAATAAATATGTTAAAATAATATGAGAGCGATAAATTATGGTTGGTTGACATGGAAATAAAAATAAAGAAATTCAAGAACTAAACATATTCCTGTGAATAAAAAGTACATGTGCATAATTTATCAAACTTTAATTGCTTCCAAGTGAGACACCTTTGGTCTATCCATGAATCTACTCGTAATACCGACACTAAATGCCAAATTTGACTGCGTGTTACACAAGTAATGTGTTGGACCATATTCTGCCCATCATCACTTTTGGACAGCTGCAACCTCGCTTCACCAGGTGAATTGACAATATTACAATGCTCCATATCACACTTTTTCAAAATCTCAAGGGTTTGGGTAGAAATTAGGGATATATATGTGTAAATATTGTACACCCGACAAGTCGAAAACATGAAAAGGTGTCTTGGGCAAAAAAGGGTATCCTAGTGGACTGAAAACCCGAAAGGGCGGTCCAAGAAAAAGTTAGGGATTAAGGAGTATGACTATGACCCGCTGGATCATCTACCTACAACAAGCTTTGTTACCAAACGTCAAAGTTCAAATGGTATAGATCAATTCAGTTAACTTCTTTCGACAATGAGGGATGAGATGCTCGAAGACATATGGGAAATAGAAGAGTTGAAACTTGATGGGACTATTTCCATGTAGCTGTTTTTTGTTGTTTTACTTTGTACTCTTTTCAGTTTTCGACGAATTCCTCTTACCAGGATTTCTGTCTCTTTTTACAAAACTGTCTGTTTATAAGTAAACTTTCAATACAAATATAATTCAAAATTCAAATTTATTTTTACTTTCTCTGTTTTGTTTGCTAAAACGTCTAAAGACTAAACTGAATGAACATATGCATATGAATATGATTACCATTAACAAATATATGCATAAAAAATGAATAAGCATTTACTAAAGACTCTAGGAGTTGGGGGCAAGGTTCAAGTTATCCACAAATTCCCACAGAGCTACCTTCACAAGCTCATCTTCAACAGAGGAACATTCCCCAATAAGCCTAAATATGTAAGTCAGACTAGAAAATGGGGCATCTTCCAGCAGTTCACTTCCATATCTCTAATCGACAGCTTGACAGGACCATCTTCCCCAAGTGGTTCCCCAACAGATAGGAATATCCGATCATTTCCCCCAGTATACGGTGACAACTTCCTTAACACAGCCTTTGAAATACTAATCCCCGATAGAAATTATTTCCTTAACACGGTTTATAGGAATTTCATTCCCCAGTGGAGTTTATTTCTCCAACACCATGGAATCCTCTCCTTTCCTCCAACAGGGTCTAGCCAAAGTTGCTATCCCTAGAGAAACTGCTACAATGACCAAAACTCGGTCAGATAACATCCATTTCTCTTATCCCCAGCCAGGATATGCAAAAATCAATTCCTTCAGCGAACATCGAGCAACCGACTCTCCTTGATTATTTCTATCCTCAAGCAGAATTCGTATATCCCCAACGAAGTATCCTTAAACAGAAGATGAGAATCTCCAATAAAATTATTCCCAACAGAAATTGAAGAATTACTTTCTTCATCTCCAGCGACAGTCAATGATTTATTGTCCCCAGCAAGAACGTCATTATAAAAAGCCACCGATACACTCCAATGACATGTCACATCCATACATCACTTACAATATCATAACATATGCATACCAAACACATGTAACATTCTCATTTATTTTGAGAGCATCATTACACAATGCATACATCATGACATTGCATAAAGCTAACTTTGTCTTTTCAAGTTAAATCTGCAAATAGACGAATATTATCAACAATTTACAGACAAGATGTAGATCAATTCGCAAAACTAGAAGGGGAAACTATCTACAAAACTAGCATTGAATCGAGCGTAGATTCCTTCTAATGCTCTTTTGGACAAAGTCAGGCAAAAACTCATTCCAAATGCATCTGCTAGACAAAGTCGATCGTAGATTCATTCTAGTGCATTATTCAGATGAATTCAGGCGTAGATTTCCTTTTGAAACTCTTTTGGGAAAAAGTCAGGCATAGACTCCTTCCAATACCTCTTCTAGATAAAGTCAGGCGTAGGCATCTTCTAGATGAAATCAAGCATAAATATCCTTCTAATTTTCTTTTGGACAAAGTCGGGCATAGACTCATTCCAAATGCATCTGCTAAGACAAAGTCGGGCATAGACATCTTCTAGTGCATCATTTAGATGAAGTCAGGCGTAGATTTCCTTCTGATACTCTTTTGGAAAAAAAGTCAGGCGTAGACTCCTTCCAATACCTCTTCTAGATAAAGTCGGGCATATACGTCTTCTAGTATATCATTCAGATGAAATCAAGCGTAGGTTCCTTCTGAAACTCTTTTAGACAAAGTCGGGTATAGACTCATTCCAAATACATCTTCTAGACAAAGTCAGACATAGACTCATTCTGGTACATCATTCAGACAAAGTCAGGCGTAGACTCATTATGATATTCCTATCAACAGTTACTCTGGATGGCATCTATAAGCCCATCTTTAACGACATCCCGTCACTCTCCAAATGGCATCTTTAAGCCCATTCTCGATACAATTAACCAACAGTGTTACTTCGTGTACACGCGAGTGCAAATTTCTAGGCACTTAAGTGTTCAATCCTCTTCCACCTTTAGGCCACGAATGGCGAGCATGCCAATCTAACCCTTAAAATTTAAGAAGATTGAATAGGGGAAGTTGTTACACCCCAAAATTTTCCGTTTCATTTTCAAAAGAGGTCTCCTCATCTTCATAGGGTTCTCAATTTCTCAAGATTACTCAAGGAATTGATTAGACAAGTCTTCTCCTAAGCAATTAGCCTACAACTAGGGTTTTGCTTTTCTCAAGGGAAATTGGACTTCCAATGCCTCAAGTTGTTTTCATGACTCCTCATATACTTTAAAGAATTCTCATACCAATTTTCATGCCTAGCATCACAAGTTTGGTCAGCCAATGGCTCAAATGACTAAATATCAACTGTATTGGGTAAAAAGTCAACTATGGTCAACATATAATCAAACCTCAACATTTTGGTTAACATAAACATTTTGAAGTCATATTCATCATTTTATCAAAGGTTAATCACGATTCCTCAAGAAAAGCCCTCAAATTATCAAAAGTCAAAAGTTGCCAAATTAGGGTTTCCTTAGGAAAAGTCAACTGAACTTTGACCAAGCATAACTTTCACATGCTTCATCAGTTTTCCCCCAACAAAATCTTATTTTGAAGGAAATTGACTTCTCTACAACTTTTTCTCTTTAAGCTCAAGTCCAAAAGTGCTTCATTTGAGAGATATGGTCCAAAACATTATAGGTCATTTCAAAAGTCAACAAAAAGACACTTTTTGTCAAATAAACTTACATCAATATAAAGTCTTCAATGCAAAAATTGTCAACATAGAGATTGTAGGGGACATCTTGAGCTTTCCAAAAAGTCAAAGATCACCTTCATATGATAAAAATTGAGAGAGTTATGATTGGTGCAAGTTGGGCAATTTTGAGAAAAATGCATGAAACTTCATTTGAGCAATCTTGAACTTTTGGACTAATGGGCCTAAGTTTTGAGGTTTAAACATTTTTACAACTTGTTAGAGGACCTATAAGTCCATTTATACATTACTTTGATTTTTATTTTATTTATTTTGATTTTATTCAAATTAATTAAAAATAAATCAAATAAAATATGAGTTGATGGACCAAAGGGCGTATGGACTTTACTTGGATATCTTCTAGAAGGCCCAAGACCTCATAAGAGTTTGCCAAAACCGTGAAAACATGTTGGGAACAAGAATCTTCAAGTTTAGAATGTTTTTAAATTTTTTTTGGAAAGAATGAATTATGTTTGATTTAATTGATTCATGTCTATTTTTGTTGGCCTAAAATGTTCTCTATAAATACACCATCCCTCACACACCAACAAGACACACAAATGCTGCCTCAAAAATACCACTAAAAAGTTCTCAAAAAATTCAAGAAAAGTGAGTAATCGGATTTCGAATTCCAAGCACTTTCAGTCCAAACTAAGGCCAAGAATCACTTCCTGAGGATCAAAGGAGTTGATCCAAGTCCACAACCAAGTCCCTCAAGTTCCAGAACACGATATCTCAATTGCACTGGTTGGTAAAACTCTTTGCAATCGAATCTCTAAATTTATGCATTGTCAATAAATTTCGTTTACATAGATCACTTAATATACCTGTTTAGAGCATATTTGATGCATTACTTTTGAGGTTTCATGTAGGAATAGCAAAACACCTTTGTTAGGGCATGAAACTCAGTTTGGTCCGTATCTCACGATACAAGAGTTTTTAGACCAAACCAACTATCCCTCGGGAATCGCAGCCCTTGAATTAGGTGGCGTAGGGTCCCTGTTGACATTCATTTGGCAGGTTTTAACAAGTTAGAATTTTGAATCATCGGGGAAGATGACCGGAGCTAGGGCTCCGGTGCTTCCCCGATTTAGATTTTTATTTTATCATATTTTGTTCGATTGTGGTTTGGATGATAGAATAACAGCGTAGCTCAGATGGTGAAGGTAACGCGCGCGAGACATGAAAGGCCTGGGTTCGATCCCAGCCTTTTAATATTATTTTGTTTAATTTTCCAAATTAGCATACATGTTTTCTTTATAATGATTGGTTTATGTTTCTATGACACATAAACACCAGCAACACAGTGGCAAGGACAACCGCTAGTGAGATCAATGGTGTGGGTTCAAGTCCCACCCCAGGTTTTCTTTTTAACCCTTTTTCCAACTTTTCAAATTTTCTTGTTTTTAATTTTTTTTCTTTTGCTTAATTAATTTAATTAATTTTTTAATTAAAATCAAAAGATCATAAAAAATCAGAAAAAAATCATTAAAAATTAGATTTAGCTTCAAATTAATTAATTTAATTTTTGACCTACAAAAATTATTTTAATTAGATTAGATTTGTTTTTATTTCACAATTAATTCGTAAATTACTTAGAATTAGGACTTTAAGAATATTTTTCAAAAAATAAAACATGAAAAATATTTTTTTTCTACATTTAGAATCTTAGGTTTATTAAAACATTTTTCTAACATCTTTTTTCTTTGCTATTTAAATTCTAGAAAACAAATGTATAGGTCGCACGATTGATATTGTAATAGCTTAGTTAATTTTTTCCGCATTTTTCCTATCATGTAACTGTTCAAGAGATGTAATAGTCTAGGTTTACTTTCCTGCACTTTTACTTTCCGCACCTATACTATGTATGTATATAACTGTATAGTAACTAGGTATGTATGGCAAGATCTTAAACCAAAACATAGAAACCCTAATCAAGATAATATATTTGAATTGAATCATTATGCACATGTACACCTCTAAGGTAGCCCCTCTCTTTGTTGCCTTCGGGAAAAAAACAATGGTCATGTACTTCAAACATAGGGATACCATTAGCAAAAACCCTCGGTTAAAGTCATCATAAAGATCATAGTCCCGAGATGTGTAACACCCCAATTCTACCTGACAATTATAAATGCAAATTAGAGTTATAATCATTCATGCAAACGAATAAGGATGCAACAAATTCATCTTTAAAAACACATTGCATTCATCATGGATATATAACACTTTAAAACTTCAGATGAACTATCAACATAGTAATTTAATCTCTCAATTCAACAATTTAAACATCTAAGTAGCGGATTTTTTAATAAAATCTTTATCCATCGTCATAGCAACTTCAAAACAACACATACTTATTAACAATCAAATTAAAGTTCAACAACTGAAATAATCAATAATTTAAAAGCAACAAGCGTTCATCCCCCCGAGTGTTATGTATCAGAGCAATGACACCGACTCGAACTATTAAAGGTATACAACCTTCACTCTCGATTACCTGCACGTTACCAACATAAGGGCGACATTTAAACAGAAGGGGTGAGATATCTAACAATATAATAAAGTGTATGATAACTAATATATTAAATTAGATCACATAACATCACTGCTTCTCATCTTATAATCAACAATAATCGCAACAGAAATACCAACTATAATACACATTCGTCACATCAATTCACAACTTCTTATGCAATCGTATAAAGCGACTCAATACTATGCAAATGCATGTGGTACCATTGCAGCAGAACTCCCATCTTAAAAATCTGCCAATAAATAGAGACATCAACAAGGCATACACCTTCATCTTAATATTCGCCAATACAGGCCATCTTAACGAGCATAAGCTCCATCTTGAAATACAATGTATGCGACACAATCATGAATGTAATGACAACACCATAATTAACAACATCTCAACATAACATCATCGTTGGCCATAAGCCTACATCTTGATAGCTGCCAATTATTAGAGGCATCTCACATCTTTCAATCAACATTATTCATCAACATCATTTATCATCGTAATTAATCACACATCATTTATACATCATAATTCATCAAACATCATTTATACATCATAATTCATCAAACATCATTTCATCATACAACAATACAACAGCAACTCGTCAACTTCGCAACGTTGGCCATAGGCCTACAACATGATATTGCCTATAATTAATTAGTCATCTAAGGCTTACTTCTAAATTACTAAACCACTGCATATTAATATTCTGTAATACTACATCATTATCATCATTAATCCTACTGTTACAAACCAGACAGTAATCTATAAACATCTCATCCTCATCATTCTTCACAAAATTCAACATAGAGATTAACGCGGAAACTAACTCTAGTCCTAATTTGGAAACTAGGATTATCCTTTCTATTATTCATTTTAATCCTTAATAATGAAGTTCATCACGTTAGCTATTCAACACTTTGAACGACACCTCAAACGGAATCCGAAAACTCAAGTTATAGCATTCTCAAACTCATTCTTCCAAAAACCAGACAACATGGATCGATGCATAATGCCTTGGGTCGAAGCGTACTAAACTGAACACGCCACATGAGTCAACGCATCCTCTCTTATATTGACTCATACTGAGTCTGCCACACTGTATGTATCGACACATTCCCTTACGTATCGACTCATCCTGAGTCTGAAAGCCCTCATGTATCGACGCAGGACTCCTTGGTGTTGACTCATCCTGAGTCTAACAACATTCTTGTATCGATACATAGCATTTTGGATCGACACATACTGCTCTGTCATGAATAATTTCTGCGATTTTCTCTGTGTTTTGACTACGGGTTCCATACTTTAGGCCCTAAAAACATCTCCTAATCACAGATAATCATCAATTATAATTATCCTATAATTCTACATCATATATACAACATTGGGACATCATTATTCATCTTTGAATCATCGATTTCTATCATACAACATCATATATACAATTCATTCATAAACCAAACAATCTTTCACCTCTAACCCCACATACCAATTATCATGAACCCTATTATAGAGTCAAAACCCCACCCTTACCTTGGATTGAAGGTTGCTCTATAACTTTTCCGGTTGATTTCCGTTTTGCCTCTTTCCTCTTTTCTAACAACTTTCACGTTATTTCTCTTCTACCAACCCTTATTCTTCTTACTGTTTCTTTTTTCTCCTTATTGTTTTTAACAATAATAAAATAACCCTATTATTCTCTTTATTCCTTAATGAGCTTAAAACTATTACACCCCCTTATTACTACTTCTATCTTTTAAAACAAGCCCACATCAAATGATATTATCCTTATAATATTATTTCACCATTTAATAAAATAATTAAATCCAACTAATCACAACACAACTTCACAAATATCCCAAAAATAATTTAATTAAATAATTAATTAAATTACGAGCGTTACAACTCTCCCCCACTTAGAATATTTTCGTCCTCGAAAATTTACCTTAATCAAACAACTCAGGATAGGAGTCTCGCATCTTGCTCTCCAACTCCCAAGTCATGCTTTCTTCGGCAGCTCCTTGCCAAACCACTTTAACCAAGGAAATCTCTTTGCCCCCCAGAGTCTTTATTTCACGATCCGCGATCCGTATAGGCATCGTCTCCACAGTAAGATTATCCCATACTTGCACATCGTCTATATGAATCACCTGAGATGGATCTGAAATATACTTCCGAAGTTGTGACACATGAAACACATCATGAAAATTCGAAAGATTAGGCGGTAAAGCCACTCTATAAGCAACATTCCCCACTCTCTCCGAAATCTAACATGGTCCAATAAAACGAGAAGTGAGCTTCTTAAACTTCAATGCTCGCCCAACACCAGTCACATGTGTAACTCTTAAAAACACATGGTCACCCACTTGAAATTATAAATCTTTCCTTCGCTTGTCACGATAACTCTTCTGTCTACTTTTGGAAGCTTTCATCTTTTCTCGAATCAACTTCACCTTCTCAGTAGTCTCACGAACAAGTTCAGGCCCAAGTACTACACTTTCACCAGATTCATGCCAACATAAAGGAGTTCTACATCTTCGACCATACAACGCTTCAAAAGGTGCCATCCCAATATTGGAATGGTAACTGTTATTATAAGTGAACTCTATCAACGGAAGATAAGTATCCCATGAACCTCCTTGCTCAAGAACACATGCCCTCAACAAGTCTTCCAACGATTGAATAGTCCGTTTAGTCTGACCATCTGTCTGAGGATGATACGCTGAACTCAACCTCAACTTAGAATCCAACGCTTCTTGCAAACTCTTCCAAAAATCAGAAGTAAATCTTGGATCTCTATCTGACACAATGCAAAAAGGAACACCATGCAGCTTCACAATCACACTAGTGTAAATCTCAGCCAACTTCGACACTGGAAAACTGATGTTAATAGGAATAAAATGAGCCGACTTCATAAGCCTATCAACAATCACCAAAATTGAATCATGTCCTCTTAAGGTATTAGGTAACCCCGTCACAAAGTCCATTGAAATGCTATCCCATTTCCATTCTGGAACTTCTAACGGTTGCATCAATCCTGCAGGCTTCTGATGTTTAACTTTCAACTTCTAACAAGTCAAACATGCATACACAAATGGAGCCACATCACTCTTCATTCCAGGCCACCAAAACAAACCTTTCAAATCTTGATACATCTTTGTAGCTCCTGGATGAATACTCAACTTACTTCTATGACTCTCTTCAAGTATCACTTTATTCATCTCAGCATCATCAGGAATACAAATCCAGTTACAAAATCTCAACACACCTTGCGCATCTAGCTTAAAATCATTATTCTCAGACTGATCGATCCCAACCATCGAATCTACCAGTTTCACATCCAACTTCTGAGCTTCTCTGATACTGTCTAGAAATTCATTATTAATCTTCAAATACACAACATAACACTCTGCAACGTAACCTCACAAACTAAGCTCATATCTCTAAACTGCTCAATTAATTCCATCTCTTTAACCATCAGTGCCGACATATGTAAAGTCTTTTGGACTCAACGCATCAGCTACCATATTCGCTTTTCCTGGATGATAATTCAAACCGAAATCATAATTTTTTAACAATTCCAACCATCTTCGTTGCCTCATATTCAACTCCTTCTGATCGAATAAATACTTTAAGCTCTTATGGTCACTAAACACTTCAAATCTAGAACAATAAAGATAATGCCTCCAAATCTTCAACACAAAAACAACTGCAACAAGATCTAAATCATGCGTAGGATAATTCTTCTCATGAGTCCTCAACTGCCTTGACGCATAAGCAACTACCATATCATTATGCATAAGCACACCTCCTAAACCATCTTAGAAGCATAACAATATACCACAAAAGGTTCTCCTGGATTAGGCAACGTCAAAATCGGAGCCGACGTCAATCTCTTCTTCAGTTCTGTAAAAATTTATTCACACTGAACATCCCATATAAAAGCCATACCTTTACAAGTCAACTTAGTCAACGGAAGTGCCAACTTAGAAAAACCTTCGATAAACCTTCTATAGTAACCAGCTAATCCCAAAAAGCTTCTAATCTCAGTAGCTGACCTCGGAGTTTCCCATTGCAGCACAACATCAACCTTCGATGGATCTACAACAATGCCACTACCTGAAATTACATGACCAAGAAAACTAACCTCCTTTAACCAGAATTCACACTTGGACAGATTTGCATACAACTTCTTATCTTTCAAATCTTGTAATACTGTTCTTAAGTGTTCTGCATGCTCTTCTTCTAACTTAGAGTAAATTAAAATATCATCTATGAACACCACTACAAACTGATCCAAATAAGTATGACATATACGATTCATGTATTCCATGAATACTCCCAGTGCATTAGTAACACCGAAAGGCATCACCGAATATTTGTAATGTCCATAACGCGTTCTGAAAGTCGTCTTCTGGATATATGCATCCTTTACTTTAATCTGATGGTAACCCAACCTCAAATCAATCTTACTAAACACACGAGCATCCACCAATTGGTCCATCAAGTCATCTATTCTTGGAAGCGGACACTTGTTCTTAATTGTCACTTTATTCAACTGTCTATAATTAACACAAAGCCTCATACTTCCATCTTTCTTCTTTACTAACAACACTGGAGCTCCCCATGGCGATACACTTAGTCTTACAAACTTCTTCTCAAGTAACTCTTCCAATTGCTTCTTTAACTCTGACAGTTCAGATGCAGACATCCTGTATGGTGCCATAGACACAGATCTGGTACCAGGTACAAGATCAATAGAAAATTCAACTTCTCTCATCGACGGTACATCAGGAATTTCATCAGGGAAAACTTCAGGAAATTCACACACCACCTGCAATTCCTCAACTATAGCTTGAGTATCTACAGATAGCAACGCCATCAACGAGAACATCTGTGCTTCCTCTTGCATCAACTTCCTCAACTGTCTAGCAGATAACATACCATCTTCCTCTTCTTCAGGAGTAGAAAACCTCACAGACTTGTCATAACAGTTAATATGAACATGGTTATGCTCTAACCAGTTCATACTCAAAATCACATCCAAACCTCTTAATGGTAAACAAACCAAATCAACCGCAAAGTCTCTGTCGAAGATCGACAAGGGACACTTTAAACACATAAAAGAAGTAGTCACCGACCCCTTGGCTGGAGTATCGACGACCATTTCTCCATTCATAGAAGACAATATAAGACCCAATCTTTCAGCACAATCAGCATCAATAAAGCAATGAGTATCACCGGTGTCAATAATAGTAATTAAAGGAGTACTATTAATGAAATATGTACCTCTAATAAGTCTGTCCTCAACAACTGTCTGATCCTCAACCAAAGCAGACACTTTACCACTTGTCTGCGTCCTCTTTGGTTTCTGACACTGACTACCAATGTGCCCTTCTTCACTACATTTGAAACAAATCAAATCCTTATGCTTGCACTCAAATACAACATGTCCGTTCTTACCACGACGGAAACACCTCTTTACTTCAGTAGTACACACATTACTCTTATGCCCAGGTTTCCCACATTTAAAATAAACCACACTAGCAAGAGCATCTCCCCCACTAGTCCTTTGACCCTGAGCAACTTTCTGTTTACCTTTACCATCTGGGGTATCATAAGGCTTACCACGATTCTGTTGGTGCTTACCCCTCTTCTCACTGATAATCTTGTAATGAGCATTATTATCCTCTTCATAAATCCTGCAACTATCAATCAAATCAGCAAAGACACAGATCTTCTGGTATACAACTTCCTTCTTGATCTCCGGGTGCAACCCATTCTCAAACTTGATACACTTCGAAAACTCAGCATCTGCCTCAGCATAGTGTGGATAAAACTTAGCCAACTCAGCAAACTTGGCAGCATACTCAACAACCGACATATTCCCTTGCTTCAGCTCAAGGAATTCAATTTTCTTCTTACCACGAACATCTTCAGGAAAGTACTTCCTCAAAAATTCCCTACGGAACACAACCCAAGTGACATTTTCATCTGCAGCTTCTAACTTCTGACACCTCTCTAGCCACCAGTCATCAGCCTTGACTGCTAGCATATGAGTACCATAACAAACCTTATGCGCTGGAGTGTAATCCATCACATGGAAGATTCTCTCAATCTCTTTCAACCAATCCAATGCTCCATCAGGATCATACTTTCCCTTGAACGTAGGAGGATTCTCCCTCTAGAACGTCGCCAAACTACGAGATCTAGCATTCCCGTCAGAATTCGGCTGATTCTCCATCGCACGATCCATTGCTTCTAAAGCATTAGCAAGTGCAACATCATTCCTTCCAGCCATCTCAACTTAACACTACAACATAAACAACGGTTAGAACTCAAATTAATAATACTTGATTGTTAGAAAACTACGACTCGACAATAAGGTCAGACCAACCTTTTGCTCTGATACCAACTTTGTAATACCCCAATTCTACCCGACAATTATAAATGCAAATCAGAGTTATCATCGTTCATACAAACGAATCAGGATGCCACAAATTCATCTTTAAAAACACATTGCATTCATCGTGGATACATAACACTTTAAAACTTCGGATGAACTATCAGCATAGTAATTTAATCTCTCAATTCAATAATTTAAACATCTACGCAGCGGAATTTTTAATAACATCTTTATCCATCGTTACAACAACTTCAAAATAACACATACTTATTAACAATCAAATTAAAGTTCAACAACTGAAATAATCAACAATTTAAAAGTAACAAGCGTTCATCCCCCCGAGTCTTACATATTAGAGCAATGACACTGACTCAAACTATTAAAGGTATACAACCTTCACTATCGATTACCTGCATGTTGCCAACATAAGGACAACATTCAAATAGAAGGGGTGATATATCTAACAATATAATAAAGCGTATGATAACTAATATATTAAATTAGATCACATAACATCACCGCTTCTCATCTTATAATCAACAATAATCACAACAAAAATACCAACTATAATACACACTCGTCACATCAATTCACAACTTCTTATGCAATCATATAATGCGACTCAATACTATGAAAATGCATGTGGTACCATTGGAGCAGAACTCCCATCTTAAAAATCTGCCAATAAATAGAGGCATACACCTTCATCTTAATATTCACCAATACAGGCCATCTTAACGAGTATAAGCTCCATCTTGAAATACAATGTATGCGACACAATCATGAATGTAATGACAACACCATAATTAACAACATCTCAACATAACATCATCGTTGGCCATAAGCTTACATCTTGATAGCTGCCAATTATTAGAGGCATCTCACATCTTTCAATCAACATTATTCATCAACATCATTTATCATCGTAATTAATCACACATCATTTATACATCATAATTCATCAAACATCATTTATACATCATAATTCATCAAACATTATTTCATCATACAATAATATAACAGTAACTCGTCAACTTCACAACGTTGGTCATAAGCCTACAACATGATATTGCCTATAATTAATTAGTCATCTAAGGCTTACTTATAAATTACCAAACCTCTGCATATTACTATTCTGTAATACTACATCATTATCATCATTAATCCTACTATTACAAACCAGACAGTAATCTATAAACATCTCATCCTCATCATTCTTCACAAAATTCAACATAGCGATTAACGCGGAAACTAACTCTAGTCCTAATTTGGAAACTAGGATTATCCTTACTATTCTTCATTTTAATCCTTAAGAATGAAGTTCATCGCGTTAGCTATTCAATGCTTCGAACGACACCTCAAACGGAATTCAAAAACTCAAGTTACAACATTCTCAAACTGATTATGCCAAAAACCAGACAACATGGATCGACGCGTACTGAACTGAACACACCACATGACTCGATGCATTCTCTCTTGTATTGACTCATACTGAGTCTTCCACACTGAATGTATCGACACAAGCCCTTACGTATCGACTCATCCTGAGTCTGAAAGCCCTCATGTATCGATGCAAGACTCCTTCGTGTCGACTCATCCTGAGTCTAACAGCATTCTTGTATCGACACATAACGTTTGGGGTCTACACATACTCCTCTGTCATAAATAATTTCTGCGATTTTCTCTGTGTTTTCACTACGGGTTCCATACTTTAGGCCCTAAAAACATCTCCTAATCCTAGATAATCATCAATTATAATTATCCTATAATTCTACATCATATATACAACATTGGGACATCATTATTCATCTTTCAATCATCGATTTCTATCATACAACATCATATATACAATTCAATCATAAACCAAACAATCTTTCACCTCTAACCCCATATATCAATTATCATGAACCCTATTATAGAGTCAGAACCCCACCCTTACCTTGGATTTAAGGTTGCCCTATAACTTTTCCAGTTGATTTCCGTTCTCCCTCTTTCCACTTTTCCAACAGCTTTCACGTTCTTTCTTTCTACCAACCCTTATTCTTATTACTGTTTCTTCTTTCTCCTTATTGTTTCTAACAATAATAAAATAACCCTATTATTTTCTTTATTCTTTAATAGACTTAAAACTATTACACCCCCTTATTACTACTTCTATCCTTTAAAACAAGCCCACATCAAATGATATTATCCTTCTAATATTATTTCACCACTTAATAAAATAATTAAATCCAACTAATCACAACACAACTGTACAAATATCCCAAAAATAACTTAATTAAATAATTAATTAAATTATGGACGTTACAAGATGTCCCTCAAAGTTGCCTACGAGAAATGATCTTACCCCTCAATGTTGCCTACAAATATATGATGATAGTCCATTCGAATTGATAAGGTACCCCTACATGTTACCTTCTATGGCCATAACGCCGACCATACACTTGTCCCTTCACATCCAATGGATGGGGCTACCTACCAACTAATGGTATGGATAGAACTATCCTTAAAAGAGAAGGAAAAGAATAACGAAAGACCTTTCAGTGGGTAAGATACCCTTAATTGCTTGCTCGCAAATTAAAATAATTTTCACACCTCACACTTTCAAAACAACTACTTTCAAATGCTTTATAAACACTCTTGAGGACTTATACAAGGGTTATTATAAAGAAGACTACCTTACATTGGTATTTTCAAAACATTTTCAAAACACGCACAAAGCCAATTAAAGTGAGCTAAGAAATTAAGAGTCCGTAGACAACTATAGATGAAAAGGATGCTAACACCTTCCCTTTTCATAACTTAACCCCAAACTCAAAATCAATAAAGGTCTTTCCCGTTCTTTTTACCCTTTCCTGATTGGATAAAATAAAAGTCGGTGGCGACTCTTGCTATCCACAATATTTGTGATAAAACACAAAACCAAGTCAGTTCTCCCACCATATTCCAATAGCGATGAAGATGACTCCCGGGTCCACTATCCCAAGCTATTATGGAGGCCCTTATTCCCAACGGGATGGCAAAACTTACACCTTTGAACAACTACGATGGAGCTATAGACCCTGATGACCCACTCGACAGCTTCGAGGTAATGCTCCACTTACACAACGTCGGGGGTGCCATCAAGTGTAGGCTTTTCCCCACAAGTGAGGAAAAATGCCATGGACTGGTACAAAAGCCTCGCCCCCGAGTCCATCACCTCATGGAGGAGCCTGAAAATCCATTTTGCCAGAAACTTCACAGCCTCTCAACGGCACCCCAAGACTGAGGCGTCCCTCGAGGAAATCATCCAGGGGAGCAACGAACCTCTAATAACTTACTTCGAGCGATTCAACCGCCTGGTCATCCAAGTCCCCACTACCGACCGCATGGAGAGGTACTTGATCGAAAGAAGCCTTCTATCGAGCAGTAACTTCCGGAAGGTAGTCAGAATCGAGCCTCCCCGATCATTGGATGAAATCCTCCATAAAGCTCGAGCCTACATAACATACAAAGAGAAGGAGGCGGCCAACATTGCTCATGATTCTAGGAACCGCGAAACACCCAGTACCCCAAGGCACAATGATGCATGACCATCTCAACGAACCGGGGATAAGAGAAAAGAAGAAAGACCCCACGACTCCCGCGAGCACAGAGGCCCAGCTGGATGCTTCACCGAGTACACCCTGTTGACCGCTCCCCGTGGGCGTATGCTTGTAGAGTGTGACAATGTTGAATTCAAGGAAGGTGGGGTCTAACGACCCAAACATACATCTCTTAAGCCCGGGATCGACAAGCCCAAATACTGCCAGTACCACCAAAGTCATGACCACGTCACTGAAGACTGCGTCCACCTGAAGGACACCATTGAGACCCTCATCAAGGAAGGGAGACTCGGGAAGTACAAAAGGAACGATGCCCCTCGATATGATAATCATGAGGTAAAAGAGATCGAGGAGGAAACACAACCCTCCGACGAGGCTGGCCCTCTCCAAGTTTCTTTGAACATCTCGTGATCCGACGATTTATACATCCCCGACAACGTCGACGATGAGGAGCCCACGTTTACCCACAGCAGATGGGAAAAAAATCCTCTGCCATGGTCATATCTGGCAGGGGATTTGGCAGATTTTTTGTGAATTCGGAGAAAAGAAAGTTCAGCTAGCTAATAGATGCAGCCCTCGTCCAGACTGTGACCCTTGATAGGTTCTAGGGAAAATCCAAGCCCATCACCTTCTATCTCGAGAAATTTCCCGGTGGAGCTGCTAACTCAAACATCCGTTTGCTCGTGAGAGAAAAGATGGCAAACTTCGACGTGCACCACATTCTGGTCGACGAGGGGAGTTCCATCAATGTCTTGTACACCCAGCTGCTCCAGACTCTCCAGCTCGACAGGTCCTACTTGTCACCGTATGTGGGATTCGATCTGCAAGGCTTCAACGACTAAACCTCCAAGCCATGGGGTTACATCGAGTTGCTCATCACATTCGGGATATAAGTTTCCTCCAGGAAAGTCAAGTTCCACTTCCTAGTGGTTGACTTCCCGTCTCTCTACAATTGCATTTTGGGAAGGCCGACACTGGCCGAGCTGACCGTCATACCCTCCACGATCCATCTAAAGATGAAGTTCTACACAAAGAGGGGTCGCGTCGCCACCATCCATGGAGAGATCGAAGCTGCGAGAAGATGTTCCAATGCAGCCTCCAAAGGACACAGCATGGTCGACACAAAGCCACGAGCTGCCAACGAAGCAACCTCCTCAGCAGCAACGACTTCCTTGGTAGACAAGCCTGCTCAAGCTGAAGAACGAGAGGCTCCACCCAATGTAGGCTCCATTGACCTCAACACCCGATTCACCAAATATGAAGTTGAAGTCCCCAATGGCGAACATGATCCTCTTCGTCCCATCCCCGATGGAGACTTCGAAATCACCCCCCTCGGTGAGGACCTAAACAAAGGCATGAATATTGGAACTAGACTCCCCGATCTGGAGAGGAAGCAACTCGAAGCATGCCCGAGGATGAATGTTGATTTTTTTGTGTTGTACCCAAAAATCTCCCCTCTTATTTTAGCAAAAATTTACTCACAAGATCTCCTTGGTTCAAGACTGCACTAAGGTTTGATCAGCTCAAGACACCTCCTTAAACACTGATGACCAAAATTAGGGTTTGAGTTTGCACAAGGATTTTTGAACTTTCAATGCTCCATATGACTTTCATGGAGCATTATGGACCCCCAAGATCACTCATGTCAAGTTTCAATCTTTGAATCACACTTTTGCTCAGTCAATTGAGCAGTTGACCCAAAAATCAATTGTATTGGGGAAAAAAGTCAACTATGGCCAATTTACAGTCAAACGCCATAATTTTTGATCCACATAAACATTATAAACTCATATTTATCATTTTATCAAGTTTGGACCACAAGTCCTCAAGAAATTTGATCAAATCTCCAAAAGAGAAAAATGGTCAAAATTAGGGTTTTGACTAGGAAAGGGCAATTTCTGATTTTTGACCTAGAAAATGATCAATTGGTTTAAGGCATGATCTCAAGAGTCCAATTGAATAATTTTTCCCTAATTACATGGCTCAAAACTTTGCAAGTCCATTAGATTGACAAATGAATTTTTCAGTCAACTGATCAAAAGTCAACTATATACTGAAAAGTCAAACTTTAACTTTTTTGTCAAATTCAAGTGCAAAAGATCACAATTCATCAAAACATATAAAAATATGAAACTTTTTCATCAAGAAATAAAAAAATTCAAGATTTCATTTTGAAAAGTCAAAATTTCTAAACTTAGAAATTTTTATAAGTGTTGGAAATTTCATGTTTTTTCACAACTTTGAACAAATTTTTCACCATGATGCAAGATGATTCAATAAAAACTCCCAACATGAAAGTTGTGAATCTCCATGAAATCTACAACTTTTCTTCACACAAATTCTTCCAAAAGTGCTTGGATCTCAAGTTATAATTTTAAGAACATGTGGTCATGAAACAAAACACTTAGTGAAATTTTGCCCTGATTTGGTCAGGATTTTGACCCAACTTCATGGCACTTTTTCATATAGTTCCAAGTGTAATATTCAAAATCAATTCAAATATGGGTTGTATAGAACATTATAATATTTCCAAAATGTCCAAGAACTCCTTGAGATCATTCTTGAGTAGGGAGAACCGAAGAGATGAAGTTAGGGTTTTATCACTTGATTTACAAGGCATTTTGTGATGAACCAATTTCAAAATTCAAACTATGCTGCATAAACACTAATTTGAAGGCCTCAAACTTGTTAGGCACTCCATAATTAATGGTTTACATAGCTGTTAGAGGTCTAACATCCAGCATTCAATGCATGGACATACTTTATATCCATTTTTGGAAGAAAGGTTACATTGCCATTTTGATAAAGTGACTTTTTGTACAAAACTTGTTCTTGAACCTTGCACTTGTTCTCTTCTGATCAAACAAGTCCTATAACCCATAAGAAATGGTTTAAACACTTACAATCACCCATCCCATGCTTGTACCTCCTCTTGAAACTTGTTTATCTCTTTTCTTCAAAGTCAAGTAACCTAGCCAAAAGCTAAAAAACTTGTACTTCTGATTGTCCAAAGCTCTCAAACACTTTTGTTTGTACATACACAAACCTTGGACCACAAACACACGAATACTCATGTCCTGAAAAGACCTAGAACTCAGAATCACATTCCATACCTCAATTTTCACACAAACTGACCAAAAACGTGAAACTCATAATCTACTCGTGCGTTTCTTGGCCTTTTGGTTTCTAAAGCTTCTAAACATCATATAGAACTGATCCCAAACCCTATTATAGAACTGTAACACCATTAACACCATCCTCTATTTTCAAAAACAGAGCTCTGCACATTGACTTCTCCAGACCATTTTAGCCATCCATTGCTCAAGCTAATCATTGCATTAGCTTCCTGGGACCTCAAGGAAGCTATACTAATCATCACCATCACTTGAACCAAGCTCAAACTCAAAACACGATTTCCAGTTTTGAGGTAAGTTTTCTTAACTTTGAACTCTTCATACATGCATCATCAATGATTTATTTGTGAACAAAACATGTAGATATCATTGCCCTAAAGCTAACCATGTTCATAGTTTCCATTAATTTTGCTTGAGCTTAGAGAATTTTAAGTTTGAAGTTTCTGAGATTTTTAGAGTTCGGATTAGGGCCATTAAAATTCATGATTATCTTTGATCTATAGTTTTAATGCTTTACATTTTTGAAACCGTGAGGAAATTTGCTACAAGTTTCATGTTTACAGTTTTCATTTTTGAGGAGAAATGAGCAAGTTACTTTAGGTCCAACTGGAGGTTGAAGATGAAGTAATTAGGGCGCGTTTTGTATCATATATTTATTGATTTTCCTATGTTAACGGATGTATAGCCACCCCAATGGTAGAAGCGCACGTCTGTAACCTTTCGGACCTGGGTTCGATCCCCAGTGGTACCGTTTTTCATATTTTTTTGTTTTCTGATTTTCTTTTTTTGCACACGCTGGGCCTCCTTAGGCCTGTTTATTTATTTATTTTTCTTTCTAACCCCCTTGTAGGCTATTTGCACCCTGGCCCAAATTTAATTTAATTTTCTTATTTTTATTTTATTTATTTTCTTGATTATTTTTCTAAATACTAAAAAAATCATAAAAATATGAAAATAGTAGATTTATATTTTAACTTAGTTTATTTATTTTTCTCACACAAAAAAATATTTTATTAATCATACTTTATTTATTTTTACAAATTATCTTGTAAATTTAATTAAAACTAGGTTAGTATTTAATTTTCTTTTACACTATTAAAATATATTATTTTAATATAAAAAAGGCCAAAATATTTTATAATACTATATTATTTTCAAGACAAATACCCAAAAAAAATACTTTTCTTGAAACTTAATTTCTTTTATTTTAATTAATGGATTTATGGTTTTGTTTAAAATCTTTTCTTAATAAATTTAGGGTTAATTATTTATTTTCTTTTAATTAATTAGGTTAAAACAAATCCCTTTTCTCTAAAAAATCCAAACAAATATTCATTTACTTTACATTTCACATTTTTGTACATTTATTCATCTTATACGTTATATTTATTTAAATTTTTATACATTTATACCAATTCAATATGGTTGTAATAGACTAATTAGGTTTAAATTCTTGCAATCCCCATTCATGAATTTGTATACCCCCTCCCACAAATATTGTAATAGCGTAGTAACTTTAAATTCCGCAATTTATCGCTTTATATACAATTGCTAGTAATTAGGGTTTGTATGGAAAGACTAAAACCAATACTTAGAAAACCCTAATTCAAGACAAAATCAAGCATGAAAACAATACATTTGCACACAAGCACCCCTATGGTTATTCCACTTGGTTGCCTTATACAAAATGGCCATATTACGCATGTGAGGTATCTTAGCAAAAACAAGAAAATACAAGATCATAGTCCCTCGATGATGCTATCTAAGTTACCTTTCAAATGATCTTAAGTCTCTCAAAGAAAAATGCTAAGATACCTTGCAACATTGCTAATCATGGTTATACGATGACCCACGCCCGTCCCGTTTACATCCAAAGATAGGGTTGCTTACCAAATCAATGGTAAGACAACAATGTCAAAGGAAAAGAAAATGAACAAGAAAGACTTTTGAGTAGGTAGAATGCTTCTAATTACTTGCTCAATTTCAAACAAACATCCTTGCTATTTTCAAAACAAACACCTACACTTTCAAAACATTTTACAAAACTTGAAAACATTTTCAAAAGATCAACATATTTGTATACATTCTTACGAACAAGAATCATTACAAATATTGCCTAAACAATTTCCTCTTTACAAAATACTTTAAAAAAAAACTACACAAAGCACAATTTCAAACAAAACCAAGTGATCTAGCAAGTAACTAAGAGCCCATGGAAAACCATAGATGAAAAGGGTGCTAATACCTCCCCTTTTTATAATCTACCCCCCGAACTCAAGAAATAATCTCAAAGGTCTTTTCTGTGCTTTTTCCCCTTTCCTTTTTTGGATAAAAGAAAAGTCGGTGGCAACTCTTGCTAACCGCAACATTTGCGATCAAACACAAAACCCTTAAGTCAGTTCTCCCACCACACCACAGAACTGACGACTCTGTTGGGGACTATTCTAAAAGTGTGGTTACCTTAGGGCTAGATCACATTTATTTGCTTTCATTATTTGACTTGTTTGCTTTACATTATGGTTCTTTTTTTGGGTTTGAATCCTCTACCCGGATTTGGGATACCCTATAGGTAAGTAGCAATACGTTGTGGAAACTGTGCGGGGTATACCGACATGGTCTAAGCAATAGCCACGTTAGTGCGACATATTTGTGGGTACCGGTAGCCCTTGAGTTAATCAAGGAGAATACAAGGCTGCTGAGTGATGTCATGAAGCACTAATGAACTTTTAGAACCTTTACTTGACCAACTTGGCCATTAGGACGTAGTGAGATGACCGAATTTGGTGCAGTCCGAAGTTGGTAGATACTCGATACTACACTCATTGAGGTTTGGTTTTTTTGAGATATTTCGGTCGCCATTAAAGATGCTTGTGCTGAGACAATGCTCAAAGAAACAAATCAGTGATATTGAGCTCCTTAGAACCCGATTACTATTACTAGGACAGGTTTGAGCCAACTAAACTTCAAGAGGGTACTTACCTATAATACTCCATGCAAGCCTAAACCTAAGGACTTGTTTGTATATACATACTTGTAAATAACATCATGAACATCATAACATCATACACATTCACTAACTATTTCAAGGATTTTGGGATTTATCTTTGTGCTGTTTTGTAGGACATGGATTCTATTCACAGGAAAACTATTCAAGTCAATCTTGTGAGGATCCCTCCACAACTTAAGGAGCTAGTTTCAAGAATTCCTGAAAACTATCCATTCAACGAGAGACATGGTCGCCTACTCAACTTGGTCACCTCCAACACAGATGAGAACATGATGAAGGTGCTCTTTCAGTTCTTTGATCCCTTACACCATTGCTTCACATTTCCCGACTATCAACTTGTGCCTACTTTGGAAGAATTCTCCCGACTCTTGAGGATTCCAATTCTTAATCAACCACCTTTCAACGGTACGAAAAGAGACCCAAAGCCAGAAGAGATTGCTCAAGCTCTACACTTGCACTCATCTGATGTCACAACCAATTAGGAAACAAGGAGTGGTGTCAAAAGTTTCCTAGCAAAGTTCTTGTTCGAGAAAGCCCAAAACCGTTGGAATTCCTTGGATTTGAAAGTGTTTGAGGAAATTGTGGCTCTCCTCATCTATGGGATGGTTTTGTTTCCAAATCTTGATCAACTCATAAATGTGAACACCGTCAAAATCTTCATATCCCGCAACCCGGTACCTACATTGCTAGCGGACATTCTGCATTCTTTTCACACTCGCACTATGAAGAAAAGAGGTGTCCTTATGTGTTATGATCCTCTCTTGGCAAGATGGTTTATTTTGCATCTTCCCCAATCTGTATTAAAGAACGAGCAAGGTTCAAGGTGGTCACAAAGGTTGATGGCACTCAAACATCCAAACATTCATTGGTGTTCCTGATCCATAGAGAATGTTACTATTGTCGACCGTTGTGGAGAATTTCCTAATGTCCCTTTACTTGGTATAAGGGGAGGTATCACCTACAAACCCTGCTTAGACTTAAGGAAGTTTGGTTACGCCCGAAGGGATGGCCCTCATGAGATGCTCATTCAAGGTTTGGTATTTGACTACGAGAACGATGATCAAGGTCTTCGCCAGAGATTTATCCGAGCTTGGAGGATGTTGAACAAGGTAGATAGCAAGACATTGGGGAATAAGAATTCCATCCCTCTTGAGCCTTACCTCAAATGGGTACGAACTCGTGCTCAAAGTCTTATGATGCCTTACCCCTCCATTCTCCCGGTAATCATTGAGCCTGTCATAGAAGGAGATGTTCCATACACTATCCTACATCCTGACATGCCCACCTCTCTTGAAGACCTACAAAGAGATTGGATACAACTCAAGGGGGAGCGAGATACTTTCGAAGCCTAATTCTACGCAAGTGAGAAAAAGGTTTTAGAACTCACTAAGCAACTTCATGAGGAGCAGACTCTGAATGCCTACATTGCACCAAAGAGGATGCGTACTACCTTTTTATCTTAGAGTTTTTGTATTTGTTTTGCCCAAAGAGGCATTCATGTACTCCAGTTTTAATTTATTAATATAACGTGTGTTTCCTTTTTGTCTAAAACAAACTTGAATCTTTAAAATCCTTGAAATCATTGCATATGTATTTGCCATTCATCATAACATAAGCAGGTTTCTTGCAATAAGTCTCCTCATCTTTCTACTGTTTATTTCAGTAAGATGGATCTCGAGAAAACGGTGAAGGACCTCCAAGCTCAGAATGCACAATTTCAATAGTTGTTCTTAACTCTAGCCAAAGGACAAGAAGAGTTGAAGACCTTACTGGTTGAGGAGAAGAAAAAGAAGATGAAGAAAATAACCGGAGTTCTAAACATGGGAAGAAGATTCCAATGGAAAATAAGAAGGTCCTTAGACTTTGCAACGACATCTGGTGAGAAATACAATCAAGATGGGAAAGGAAAAGAAACAGTTGTCCAGTCAGAGTCAGAAGAAGAAGAGGAAGAAGAAGACTATTCTGAAGAACAATATCCTCCAACCGATGACAAGTATAAGAATCTAGAAGAATGGTCAAGTGAAATGGAAATCCAAAAAGTGCATGGATTGGACTTTGAGGAGTTGGGGTTAGTGTCTGGGATTGTCATTCCTCCAAAATTCAAAGCACCTGTGTTCGCCAAGTATGACGGAGTTTCATGTCCTAAAATGTATCTCCAGTCCTATATAAGGAAAATCCAGCCTCATATCATTGACAAGGACTTATGGGTACACTTCTTCCAAGATAGTATGTTTGGAACTCAACTGGATTGGTTTTATCAGTTAGAAAGAGCCAATGTTCATAACTGGGAAGATCTGGCCGCTTCCTTTTACAAACAATACCACTACAACACCGATATTGCACCCACCCGTACTCAACTTCAGAGTATGGCCATAAATTCAAGTGAAGGCTTTAAAGACTATGCGCAAAAATGGAGGGACTTGGCCGGAATAGTTCAACCTACCCTATCTGAAAGAGAGTTGGTAGACATGTTTTTGGGTACCTTGTCTGGTCCCTTCTTCAATCACCTAATTGGGAGTTCATCGACAGGTTTTACCGAACTGATATTGATCGGAGAAAGGGTAGAAGCCAGGATAAAGAATGGAAAGATTCAAAAAGATGCATCTTCTGATGCTGTAAGGAAAACATTTATTGGATAGAAAGAAGTGGTTGCTGTATACCCTCAGAGAAATCAAGATAGGGCTGAACATCGTCTAATGGTGGGGGCTGTCATGATTCCTAAACCAGAGCCTGCTCAACAAAGAAGTAACCAGCTAAGAATGGAAAGGCCAGTCAGACAGTTCACTTGAATTAATATGACATTATCTCAAGTATTACCATATTTGTTAAGGTCCAACCTAGTGATTTTGAAAGAATCCCCAAAGAACCCTAACACAAGCTCTCCTTACTATCATCCTAATGCCCGCTGTGCATACTATTCTGAGAGTCCCGGCCATGACACTAATAACTGTTGGGCTCTAAAGAACAAAGTACAAGACCTCCTTGAAGCCAAAGAGATTTAATTCCATGCGCCGGAAAAGCCCAATGTCATTTCTTCCCTTATACCCAAACATGGCCATAATACTAACGCCATTGAGGAAGATATGTTTATTACTTCAGTTGATGAACTTATGACCCCACTCCTGACTATCAAAAATAACTTGTTGAATGTCGGTGTATTCCCAGGATGTGATGAAAGCTGTCGTTTCTATTTGTCCTCACCAACCAACTGTCCTTTGTTAAAAGCAGGCGTTCAATGTCTAATAGATAACAAGGAAATTTTATTCGAGAAGGCTTTAATTCTAACTGTTTCTTATAATGATGTTTCCATCGTGACCATTTCCGACAATTCTTCCAGGGTTTCCACCAAAAGATCCGTTAGAATTACATCAGTTCCTAAAGTAGCTCCTTTGATAATTATAATTCCTGGACCAATCCCATATTCGTCAGACAAAATCGTACCATAGAATTATGGAGGGGATGTCTACTACCACGGTATCAAGCAAGATTGGCCAGCTGCCAAAGATTCAAATTCTGAGAAAGTTGACTCCGATGTCAGTAATATTGCAGGGACTAGTAAGATAACCCAAAGCCGAAGGATATTCTCTCCAGAAATTGCTCCCCCAAAAGCAGTTTCTAGACCCGTAATCATTCCTGTTGTTGTTGCTCCCCCAAAGGCTGTTGCCAGTCCTACAATAATCTCTACTAGTACTCCTGCTGACAAAACTATTATAATCCCTGTTATCAACCCTACTGACATTCCTGCTGCCGAGTCAACCGAAACTCGAGGTAAAGATATTCTGATTGAGCCTGTCCGGACGAAGGCACAATCATTGGCTATCCCTGAAACCTCCCGAAAGAGATGGAGGAAATTCTAAAGATCATAAAAAGAAGCGACTACAATGTAGTTGAGAAACTGGGGCAAACTCCATCTAAAATTTCCATGATGGCTTTATTACTATGTTCTGAGGCGCATGCAAAGGCCTTGGTAAAATTCCTGAAAAATGCCCATGTACCTCAAGAAACATCTATCGATCGGTTCCAAGACTGCGTAGCCAGCTTGACTGTAGATAATGGTTTAGGTTTTTCAGATGCTGATTTAACGCCAAGAGGGAGGAAGAATAATAAGGCATTGCATGTCTCAGTTGAATGCAGGGCCACAACCTTGGCTCATGTTTTGGTGGACACTGGCTCGTCTCTGAATGTGTTGCCTAAAAAGGCTCTTGATACGCTTAACTATGAAGGATTGATGTTGAAACCAAGAAACATAGTAGTGAGAGCCTTTGACGACTCAAAAAGGATGGTGCATGGGGAAGTGGACAACCTCATAAAGGTTGGGACCCAAACATTTGACTCAACTTTTTATGTAATGGATATTCACCCTTCATATTCCTGCTTGCTAGGCCGACCGTAGATTCACAATGCTGGCGTTGTTACTTCTACATTGCATCAAATGCTGAAATACCCAATTTAAGGGAAAATCATCACTGTTCATGGAGAATAAGAGTATATGGCCAGCCATCTAAATTCCTTCAGATATGTGGAACTAGATGGTGAATTTATTGAAACTCCATTCCAGCACTTTGAAGAAGTCCCACAAACTGTGGCGATAACCAAGGCCGTGTCTCAAGTTCCCAAGATCACAAGACCTCTACTCAAGATGTCATCTTTAAAGGATGCCAAGGCTATGATAGAAGAAGGTGGGTGCACTATTTGGGGACAACTCCCAGATATCCCATACAAATCTGACAAATTTGGTATGGGTTTTACTTCAGGTTCCTAGAAGGTTGTACACCACGCTCGTACCCGAGGACCACCCTTGAAGATCAGCAATCGCGAAGTCAGTGCAGTAGAGGATGATGAAGACAGCTACAACTTGGAGGATTGGATTTTCCCAACTGTTAGTGGAGGGCTCAACAATTAGGAGGCTAGAGATTTTGTCCCGATCAATTTTATCCCATAATAATTTGTCTTTTCATTTTGTTGGTTTTGTAATATTAAAACAATTCAGACTCTTAAAACCTTATGTCTTACCCGAGGCACAATGGTCCATTTGTAAGGGTTATTATCTCATTTCCATATGACATCAATGAATCATGGATATTTTTGCATACAAACTTTGTGCTTATTGTTTTTCTTTTTACATTTTCATTTCTTTCAAAGATAGCTATACTCTTACACACACTCACACTCACAATGCAGGTCTACATCCATTCGGGATCCCATGGGTAACGATTCTGCTATGGCCTTCTGTGACTCTGAAAATCTAATCTACCAAGCCGAAGACGAAGGTGAGGAAGATTGTGAAGTACCAGGGGAACTCACCAGATTACTACAACAAGAAGAGAGGACCATTCAACCCCACGAAGAATCGGTGGATACAATCAACCTAGGTACCGAAGAAGACAAAAGGGAAGTCAAGGTGGGTGCCAATATGGAACTCTGTCAAAGGGCGTCTGATTTAGTTGCTACACGAGTATGTTGAGATATTTTCTTGGTTGTATGAAGACATGCCAGGACTTGATGCAGATATCGTGGTACATCGTCTACCAACAAAAGAAGACTGTCTAACGGTAAAATAAAAGGTCCGTCATATGCGACCAGATATGTCAGAGAATATCAAAGAAGAAGTCATGAAACAACTCGATGCTGGATTCTTGGCCGTCACCTCCTATCCGCAGTGGGTTGCCAATGTTATTCTCGTGCCCAAAAAAGACGGCAAGGTACGAATGTACGTAGACTACAGAGATTTGAATAGGGCAAGCCCTAAGGATGATTTCCCACTTCCCCACATTGACATCCTAGTTGACAATACGGCACAACACAAAGTGTTTTCCTTCATGGACGGTTTCTCAGGTTACAACCAAATCAAAATGGCGCCTGAGGACATGGAGAAAAAAACCTTTGTCACGCAATGGGGCACATTTTACTACAAGGTTATGCCATTCAGACTGAAGAATGCTGGGGCAACCTATCAGCGTGCCATGGTAGCTCTTTTTCACGACATGATACATCACAAAATGGAGGTCTATGTGGACGACATGATAGCTATATCTCAAATAGAAGAAGAGCATCTTGGCCATTTACATAAACTGTTTGAGAGACTAAAGAAATACAAGCTGAGGTTGAACCCAAATAAATGCACATTTGGAGTGAGGTCTGGTAAACTCCTAGGTTTTGTCGTCAGTAATAAAGGTATTGAGGTAGATCCTGCCAAGGTGAAAGCGATACAAGAGATGCCTACTCCTCGTACTGAGAAGGAAGTCAGAGGATTCTTGGGACGTTTAAACTACATTGCCAGATTCATTTCTCACCTGACAGCTACTTGTGAACCAATCTTCAAATTATTGAAGAAAGATTAAGTAGTCAAATGGAATGATGAATGCCAAACTGCTTTTGACAAAATCAAAGAGTACCTGCAAGAGCCTCCTGTGTTGATGCCACCAGTTGAGGGAAGACCATTGATCATGTATCTGACTGTTTTGGAAAATTCAATGGGGTGTGTGCTGGGGAAGCATGACGAGTCTGGCCGAAAAGAGCACGCTATTTATTACCTGAGCAAAAAGTTTACCGACTGTGAAACAAGATATTTACTGCTCGAGAAAACTTGCTGTGCTCTGGCATGGGCTGCTCGCTGGCTAAGACAGTATATGCTGACTCATACTACCTTTTTGATATCCAAGATGGATCTGATAAAATACATCTTTGAAAAACCTGCACTCTCTGGGAGAATAGCGAGATGGCAGATGATCCTGACAGAATATGACATACAATATACTACCCAGAAAGCAATAAAGGGCAGTGTACTAGCTGATCACCTTGCTCACCAAGTCGTGGAAGACTACCAGTCCATGAAGTTAGAATTTCTAGATGAAGACATCATGATGGTAAACAACTATGAAGAATTCAGGCCATATGACGGACCTGAACAAGGATCCCGGTGGACCCTGGTTTTTGATGGGGCATCCAACGCACTTGGCAATGGTATTGGTGCTATACTCATATCTCCTGAAGGATGTCATACTCCTTTTACGGCAAGACTCTGCTTCAACTGTACAAATAACATGGCAGAATACGAAGCGTGCAATTTTGGTCTCAAAGCTGCCATAGATTTGGGGATCAAATCCTTGAATGTATTTGGAGATTCAGCTTTGGTCATCATCCAGATCAAAGGGGAATGGGACACCAAACACCCCAACCTTATCCCTTACAAAGAACATGTTTTTACGTTGCTCCCATATTTTGATAAGATTACCTTTGAGCATTTCTCGCGAGAAGAAAATCAGCCAGCAGACGCACTAGCCACAATGTCATCCATGTTTAAACTTAAATGGGATAACGTGGCTCCCCAAATCACCATTGAACGAATGGAAGAACCATCTCATTGTCACGAGATTAATACTAAAGAAATTGTGGACCAGCCTTGGTTTCACGAAGTCAAGAGGTATCTCGAGGCTCAAGAATATCCAGAAGGAGCTTCAGTCAATGATAAGAAGTTCTTAAGGAGATTCTCTGCTAAATTCTTCCTAAGTAATGGCATTCTCTACAAACGCAACCATGACTCAGTGTTACTTTATTGTGTAGATAAGGTTGAAGCTGAAAAGATCATGGCTGATCTACATGAGGGCACTTTTGGCACCCATTCCAGTGGGCATATGATGGCAAAGAAAATCCTACGGGCAGGCTATTACTGGTCTACCATAGAAGCAGACTACTATCAACACTCTTGAACCTGCCACAAGTGTCAGATTTATGCTAACAAGGTGCACGTACCTCCGGTTCCTCTGAATGCCTTGACGGCTCCTTGGCCCTTTGCTATGTGGGAAATCGATATAATTGGGGAAATAAAGCCAACAGCCTCTAATGGACACCGCTTCATCTTAGTGGCCATTGACTATTTTACAAAGTGGGTTGAGGAAGCCTCTTTCGCTTCCGTAACCAAGAATGTTGTAGCCCGATTCATTAAACAGAATCTCATCTGTCGGTATAGTATCCCGGAGAGGATCATCATAGACAATGGTACGAATCTAAACAATACTATGATCACCGCCCTGTGCGAGCAGTTCAAGATCCAGCATCACAATTCTTCCCCTTACCGGCCAAAGATGAATGGTGCTGTCGAAGCCACAAATAAAAACATCAAAAAGATCATACAAAAAATGACAATCACGTACAAAGATTTGCATGAGATGCTACCATTCGCTCTCCACGGGTATCGTACCACGGCCCACACATCAACTGGGGCAACACCCTACTCTCTGGTATACGACATGGAGGTTGTCTTACCTATTGAGGTCCACATCCCCTCTTTGAGAATCATGAAGGATGCAGGGCTGAACAAAGACGATTGGATCCAGACTCGACTTGATCAACTGAACTTGATTGATGAGAAAAGGCTTACTGCTGTCTGTCATGGTCAAATGTATCAAAAACGGATGATCAAGGCTTTCAATAAAAAGGTCAGACGACAAGTGTATCAAGTTGGGGATCTGGTGATCAAGCGCATCATACTGCCGCAAGGTGATTCCAGGGGAAAATGGACTCCTACCTACGAAGGACCATTTGTAATCAAAATCATATTCTCTGGTGGAGTGATGATCTTGACCACCATGGATGGCAATGACCTGCTGCACCCTGCAAATGTAGACATAGTCAAAAGATACTACGCATAAGAGACCCGCTAGGTTAACACACCTAGGAAGAACAAGGACATCCCAGCGAACCAAAAAGGTTTGGGCAAAAATTAGGAATAAAACAAAAAAATATGTACACCCGGCAAGTTGAAAACCCGAAAGGACAGCTTAGGCAAAAAAGGGTATCCCGGTGGACTGAAAACCCGAAAGGGCGGTCCAGGAAAAATTAGGGAATTAAAGCGTACGACTATGTCCTGTTGGATCACCTTACAGACAACCTGACAAACTCAGAGGTTCTGATCAATCCAATCAGCTTCGGACAGAGCAACAAACAGACAAGATGCTCAGAGGCACGAAGGCTATAGTAGAATGGGAACCCCATGGGATTATTGCACATAGCTATCTTTTCTTTGTATCAAAATTTTCATTTTTACGACAACATTCTCTTACTAGAATGTTTGTCTCAATGTACAAAAATACTTACTCAAAGTCAACACAAAGATATCCCTTTGAAAGTGCAAAACTATATGTTTTTCTTTACTCTTGTATTTTGTTTACAAAAACGTCCAATGATTTATTTTTGAACATATGCATTTGAACATGATTACTGTTTACAAATGAACAAAATAAAAAGACAATCACTGATGGCTTTAAGATGTAGGGAAATCTCCCTAAGCTATTTCCAGAAAACCCCGCAGTGTGTAGTTTTAATCCCCAGCGGAACAAAGCTTCCAATTATTGATCCCTAGTAGAAGTCGTTCAATTTCTCGGGGTTTCCTAACATGATTTTACAAGCAGTACGCGACATTCCTCTTAAAACAAAGTTTATTTCTCTAAGTGGAAATTCATCAACACTTCAACTTCTCGACATGAAGACTTACACTCCATATCCTCAGCAACAGTCAGGGATTTATTTTCCCCAAATCCAACAGCAGTGTAATAGATTAGCTCACATATTCATACATCGCATCCATATATCATAAACATTGATAACACAAATGCATTATACCATGCATTTCATACCACATGACTTTGCATTTTAGCTAAAATTTTACCCTTTTTAGGATAAGGTTGATCAACAACTATCATTAATAATGTTCAAAGGCTCTTCAGATACAGTTCAGATAAGCTCCAGACGCGGACGCCATCCTGAAAACTCATTTAAAGTCTCACTTCCAGATACAGTTAAGATACGCTTTAGACACGGATGCCATTCTGATACTCATTTAGATTTCAATTTTCAGATACAGTTCAGATACGCTCCACACAAGGATGCCATTTTGATACTCATTCAGAGTCAACCTTCAGATACAATTCAGATACGCTCCAGACACGGATGCCATTCTGATACTTATTCAGAGTCAACCTTTAGATACAGTTCAGATACGGTATAGACACGGATGCCATTCTGATACTCATTCAGATTTCAATTTTCAGATACAATTCAGATACGCTCTAGACACAGATGCCATTCTGATACTCATACAGAGTCAACCTTCAGATACAGTTCAGATACACTCCAGACACAGATGCCATTCTGATACTAATTCGGAGTCAACTTTCAGATACAGTTCAGATACGCTCTAGACACGGACGCCATTCTGATACTCATTCAGTTTCAGCTTATGGTTCAGCAATTATTTCTGGATGGCATCTACAAGCCCATCTCCAACAAATTTCCATCACCTCTCCAAATGGCATCTTTAAGCCCATTCCCTCTACCTTCACATCACCAAGTGCAAATTTCTAGGCACTCTAATGTCTAATCATCTTCCACCTTCGAGTTACGAATGGAAAAACTCGCCAATCTAACTCTTCAAGCTTAAGAATATTGAACATGGACAGCTGTTGTACCCCAAAATTTTCCCTCTCATTTTAGCAAAAATTTACTCACAAGATCTCCTTTTCAAGACTGCACTAAGGTTTGATCAGCTCAAGACACCTCCTTAAACACTGATGATCAAAATTAGGGTTTGAATTTGCACAAGTAATTTTGAACTTCCAATTCCCCATATGACTTTCATGGAGCATTATGGACCCCCAAGATCACTCATGTTAAGTTTCAAGCTTTGAATCACACTTTTGCTCAGTCAATTGAGCAGTTGACCCAAAAATCAGTTATATTGGGGAAAAAGTCAACTATGGCCAATTTACAGTCAAACTTCATAATTTTTTATCCATATCAACATTATAAACTTATATGTATCATTTGATCAAGTTTGGACCACAACTCCTCAAGAAATTTGATCAAATCTCCAAAAGGGCAAAATGGTCAAAATTAGGGTTTTGATTGGGAAAGGGCAATTTCTGATTTTTTACCTAGAAAATGATCAATTGGTTTAAGGCATGATCACAAGAGTCCAATTTAATAATTTTAACCTAATTACATGGCTCAAAACATTGCAAGTCCATTGGATTGGCAGATGAATTTTTAGTCAACTAATCAAAAGTCAACTGTATACTGAAAATTAAAACTTTGATTTTTGGTCAAATTCAAGTGATAAAGACCACAATTCATCAAAACATGTCAAAATATGAAACTTGTTCATCAAGAAATCAAAAATTCAAGATTTCATTTTGAAAAGTCAAAATTTCTAAACTTAGAAATTTTTCTAAGTGTTGAAAATTTCATGTTTTTTCACAACTTTGAACAAATTTTTCACCATGATGCAAGATGATTCAATAAAAACTTCCAACATGAAAGTTGTAGATCTCCATGAAATATACAACTTTTCTTCACACAACTTCTTCCAAAAGTGCTTGGATCTCAAGTTATAATTTTAAGAACATGTGGTCATGAAACAAAACACTTAGTGAAATTTTGTTCTAATTTGGTCAGGATTTTGACCCATCTTCATGGCACTTTACATATAGTTCCAAGTGTAATATTCAAAAGAAATTCAAATATGGTTTTTATAGAACATTACAAGCTTTCCAAAATGTCCAAGAACTCCTTGAGATCATTCTCGAGAGGGGAGAATCAAAGATATGAAGTTAGGGTTTTATCATTTGATTTACACGACATTTTGTGATGAACCAATTTCAAAATTCAAACTATGCTACATAAACACTACTTTGCAGGCCTCAAACTTGTTAGGAAATACATAATTAATGGTTTACACAGATGTTAGAGGTCTCACTTCAAGCATTCAATGCACAGACATGCTTTATATCCATTTTTGGAAGAAAGGTTACATTGCCATTTTGATAAAGTGACTTTTTGTACAAAACTTGTTCTTGAGCCTTGCACTTATTCTCTTCTGATCAAACAAGTCCTATAACCGATAAGAAATGGTTTAGACACTTACAATCACCCAGCCCATGCTTGTACCTCCTCTTGAAACTTGTTTCCCTATTTTCTTCAAAATCAAGTAACCTAGCCAAAAGCTAAAAAACTTGTACTTCTGATTGTCCAAAGCTCTCAAACACTTTTGCTTATACATACACAAACCTTGGACCACAAGCACACGAATTGTCATGCCCTGAAAAGACCTAGGACTCAGAATCACATTCCATACCTCCATTTTCATACAAACTGACCAAAAACTTTAAACTCATAATCTACTCGTGTGTTTCTTGGCCTTTTGGTTTCTAAAGCTTCTAAACATCATATAGAACTGATCCCACACCCTGTTACAGAACTGTAACACCATTAACACCATCCTCCATTTTTAAAAATAGAGCTCTGCATATTGACTTCTCCAGACCATTTCAGCCATCCATTGCTCAAGCTAATCATTGCATTAGCTTCCCGGGACCTCAAGGAAGCTAACCTGATCATCACCATCACTTGAAACAAGCTCAAAATCAAAACACGATTTCCAGTTTTGAGGTAAGTTTTCTTAAATTTGAAATCTTCATACAGGCATCATCAATGATTTATTTGTGAACAAAACATGTAGATATCATTTCACTAAAGCTAACCGTGTTCATAGTTTCCATTAATTTTGCTTGAGCTTAGAGAATTTTAAGTTTGAAGTTTTTGAGATTTTTAGCGTTTAGATTAGGGCCATTAAAATTAGTGCTTATCTTTGATCTATAGTTTTAATGCTTTACATTTTTGAAACAGTGAGGAAATTTGCTACAAGTTTCATGTTTACAGTTTTCATTTTTGATGAGAAATGAGCAAGTTACAGTTGGTCTAGCTGGAGGTTGAAGATGAAGTAATCAGGGCGCGTTTTGTATCATATATTTATTGATTTGCCTATGTTAACAGATGTATAGCCACCCCCAATGGTAGAAGCGCGCGCCTGTAACCTTTGGGACCTGGGTTCGAGCCCTAGTGGTACCCTTTTGGAATTTTCACATTTTTTTGTTTTCTGATTTTCTTTTGTTGCACACGCTGGGCATCCTTGGGCCTGTTTATTTTTGTTTTTTTTCTTTCTAACCCCCCTGCAGGCTATTTGCACCCTGGCCCAGATTTTATTTTCTTTTATGATTTTTATTTTATTAATTTTCTTAATTATTTTTCTAAATACTAAAAAAATCATAAAAATATAAAAATAGTAGATTTATATTTTAACTCAGTTTATTTATTTTTCTCACAAAATAAATTATTTTATTAATCATACTTTATTTATTTTTAAAAATTATCTTGTAAGTTTAATTAAAACTAGGTTAGTATTTATTTTTCTTTTACACCTATTAAAATATATTATTTTAATATAAAAAAGGCCAAAATATTTTATAATACTAGATTATTTTCAAGACAAAAATACCCAAAAAAATTACTTTTCTTGAAACCTAATTTCTTTTATTTTAATTAATGGATTTAGGGTTTTGTTTAAAATCTTTTCTTAATAAATTTAGGGTTAATTATTTATTTTCTTTTAATTAATTAGGTTAAAACAAATCCCTTTTCTCTAAAAAATCCAAACAAATATTCATTTACTTTACATTTCACATTTTTGTACATTTATTCATCTTATACATTATATTTATTTAATTTTTGTACATTTATACCAATTCAATATGGTTGTAATAGACTAATTAGGTTTAAATTCTTGTAATCCCCATTCATGAATTTGTATACCCCCCTCCCATAAATGTTGTAATAGCGTAGTAACTTTAAATTCCGCAATTTATCGCTTTATATACAATTGCTAGTAATTAGGGTTTGTATGGAAAGACTAAAACCAATACTTAGAAAACCCTAATTCAAGACAAAATCAAGCATGAAAACAATACATTTGCACACAAGCACCCCTAGGGTTATTCCACTTGGTTGCCTTATACAAAATGGCCATATTATGCATATGAGGTATCTTAGCAAAAACAAGAAAATATAAGATCATAGTCCCTCGATGATGCTATCTAAGTTGCCTTTTAAATGATCTTAAGTCTCTCAAAGAAAAATGCTAAGATACCTTGCAACATTGCTAATAATGGTTATACGATGACCCACGCCCGTCCCGTTTACATCCAAAGATAGGGTTTCTTACCAAATCAATGGTAAGACAACAATGTCAAAGGAAAAGAAAATGAACAAGAAAGACTTTTGAGTAGGTAGAATGCTCCTAATTACTTGCTTAATTTCAAACAAACATCCTTGCTATTTTAAAAAAAACACCTACACTTTCAAAACATTTTACAAAACTTGAAAACATTTTCAAAAGATAAACATCTTTGTATACATTCTTACGAACGAGAATCATTACAAAGATTTCCTAAACAATGGCCTCTTTACAAAATACTTTAAAAAAAAAACTACACAAAGCACAATTTCAAACAAAAATAAGTGATCTAGCAAGTAACTAAGAGCCCATGGAAAACCATGGATGAAAAGGGTGCTAATACCTTCCCTTTTTATAATCTACCCCCCAAACTCAAGAAATAATCTCAAAGGTATTTTCTGTTCTTTTTCCCCTTTCCTTTTTTGGATAAAAGAAAAGTCGGTGGCGACTCTTGCTAACCGCAACATTTGCGATCAAACGCAAAACCTCAAGTCAGTTCTCCCACCGTATCACAGTTTGTATGGAGCATTATGGAAATGCCTGAACTCGACCCTGAAGTCTCATGCCACCAGCTCGTTGTAGATCATGCTGCTAAGGCAGTAGTTGAACATATGTGTAAGCAATCTCTCGAGAAAGCGGAGGCTGCCAAAAAAGTTGTAAAGACCTCACAGAGGCAAATTTTATCTCTGAGGCCCGTTATTCAACCTGGCTCTCCAACGTTGTACTTGTTAAGAAAAATAAAGGAAATGGCATATATGTGTTGATTATATTGATCTCAACTGGGCATGTCCCAAAGATGCATATCCTTTACCTAATATTGATATGCTGGTCGACAACTCAGCCGAATATACACTCTTATCATTTATGGACCCATATTCAGGTTATAATCAAATTCCCATGGCAATGAGCGATAAATAATGCATGAATTTCATGACTAGGTCGGGAAATTACTACTACAACGTGATTCCCTTCGGCCTAAAAATTGCGGGCGCAACATACCAGTGGATGATGAACAAAGTCTTCCACAGTGAGATCGGAGACATGCTCGAGGTATATATGGATGACCTGATCATCAAATCCCGAGCATAAATCGACCACGCAGCCCATCTAAAAAGAGTCTTTGACCAAGAAAGGCGATGCATGATGAGATTCAACCCGGATAAATTCACCTTCGGGGTTAAGGCGGGCAAGTTCCTCGACTTCTACTTGACCAAACGAGGGATCAAAGCCAACCCCGACAAATGCAGTTCATTCTCCAAGCTCCCTACACCAAACTAAAAAAATCCATACAAATCTTGAACGACATGCTCACGTCGCTCTCCCGCTTCGTGGAAAAGTCCGTGTAACATGCATTCCAATTTTTTAAACTCTTACGTAAAGAGGTTGCATTTGAATGGACCGAGGAGTGCGAGCAAGCCCTCCTCCACCTCAAACGAGCCTTTCACAACCGCCCATTATATCATGACTAGAGAAGGGGGGGACTTTTATCCTCTATCTGGCTGTCTCAGCCGAGGCCGTAAGTGCTGCCCTCATTCGTGAAACCTCGGACGGGTAGAAACCAATATACTTCACCAGCAAAGCACTGCAAGGCCCCAAGGTCAGGTATCAACATATTGAAAAAATAGCTTTAGCCCTCATCAATGCGGAAAAAAGACTCAGATATTACTTCTTAGTTCACATGGTCGTCGTACGAACCGACTAACCTATAAGGCAACTATTGGGAAGGACGTACACGACCTGTCGAATGCTGAAATGGTCCCTAGAACTTTCATAGTTCGACATCCAACATGAAAGTAGGAAAGATCTCAAAGGCCAAGCATTGGCCGACTTCATCGCAGAGATGACCACCCTTGAACCCCTACAGGAAGGATTCAAAAGTGGACAATCTTCGTTGATGGAGCATCCAACTCGATGGAAGTGGAGCAGGCATCCTCCTCGAGAACGAAGAGGGCTTCCTAGTAGAACATTCGCTTACTCTGTCATTTCTAACATCGAACAACCAAGCCGAATATGAGGCCCTACTCACAGGACTGAGATTGGCTGAAGATTTAGGCGCCCAGGTAATGCAAATGTTCACCGACTCCCAAATTGTTGCATCCCAAGTACGAGGAGAGTACCAGGCCAAAAGCGACAGCCTTATCGAGTATCTAAACCTGGTCAAAGAGAAATTGAAGAGGTTCGCCTTCGTGGAGATCAAACATGTTCCTCCCGAACAGAACACTTAGGACGATGTACTATCAAAACTCGCAAGCACAAGGAAGAAAGGGGGGAACAAATATGTCATCCATGAATCCCTTTCTCACCTGAGCATCAAAAAACTCGTTGCGTCGCTCGAGGTCAACGCCATCAGGGACAATACATGTTTGATGACCCTAGTATTCAATTACCTCACCAAGGGGGAACTACCTGTCGAACAGAAAGAGGCTAATGCAACCAAACATTGAGTTTGCTCCTACGTTATTGTCGAGCAGAAGCTCTATAAGCAAGGATTCTCAATCCCGCTCTTGAAGTGCATTGTAGAAATCCATGAAGGAATCAACGCCAAATACTTAAGGGGAAGATCATTAGTGAGAAAGGCACTACAAGCAGGATACTACTAGCCCATAATGCATCAAGGCGTAAGGAACACGTCAAAAAGTGAGACAGATGCCAACGTCATACAGACATGCACTTAGCATCCCCGCATGAGCTTAAAACATTATCGTCTCCATGGACATTTGCATGGTGGGGGATGGACATTCTCAGACCCTTCATCCAAGGATCATATCAGAATAAGTACTTGATCGCCACTGTCGGTTATTTCACAAAATGGATAGAGGCCGAAGCCCTCTCCAAAATCACGTCACATAACATACTTTGTTTCTACAAAAGAAACGTGCTCGCTCAGTTTGGAATACCACAAGCACTCTTCATCGACAACGGGATGCAGTTCACTGACCAAAGTTTCCAAGAGTTCTTCGCCAAGCTTGGCACCAAGCAGTATTTCATGTCTGTCGAGCACCCTCAAACGAATGGGCAAGCTGAAGCCGCAAATAAAGTTATCTTATGAGAACTTAAACGCAGGCTAGGTGAAGCCAAAAAGAGATGGGTCGAGCTGCACAACATGCTCTGGGCATACAAGATGACGCCACACTCGAAAAAACTGGGGAAACTCCTTTTCTACTAATATATGACACCAAGGTGGCCATTCCCGTGGAAATCAGGGAACCTTCTAGGAAAATCAAATTCCCTCTCGACGAGGAACTAAACAATAAAGCCCTGCGAGAAGAACTCAACTTGGTCGAAGAGATTCGATCAGGAGCGTCTCTTTATAAGGCCATGCTAAAACAACAGATAACTCTATGACATGACGCAAAAGACATAAAACGCGAATTCGAAGTCGATAGTCTAGTCTTACGGAGAAATTAGAAAGATTCCCACAAAGGAAAGCTGGCCTCCAACAATAAAGTCCCCTATCGTGTCTGTGGTACAACGGGAAACGAGGCATATTACCTCGAGCACCTAAGTGGGGAACAACTACCTCAGCCATGGTGCCATATAAAGCTAAAACAATATTACAACTAAGTCCCAAGCAAAAGCAGAAAATTGGCAATCGACTGGCCCTCTCTGACAAACGACATGACTTTCTCAACCACATAAGTATATTGAGGTATGGGCATGGCCTCCAACAACCAATGAAAAAAGGTGGGTCTTCACTTATTGGACGAGCGGGACCTTAGCCTGACAGAGACACCTCCACCGAGCTCCTCCATCGAAGTACCAAACTGTAGAACACCCAGCTCGCGATGGGACAATTCACACTGCAAAGTAAAGGCCTCGACCACGACTTTGGCCTCGTTAAAGCGGATTCCGAATCCGCCTCCTCAACACGTCTCCATGCGTTGTAGACCATAAATTGGGTCGACCACAAATTTCCACACTTGTACAAAATAAACATCACAAACATAATGATAAAATGTCTAACATAGAGTAAACATGCAAAACGAGCATATACAAAGTCAAACAATTAGAGGGCTGACCCAACGGTCGATGTTGCCAAAAAATTACAGATAACCAACCGGGTGTGGCCCCTTGTCCAAACATTAAAAAAAATTTGGCACGTAGATCGGGTAAACATACAGGCATGTAGGCCGAAAACTTAAACAAACTAGTCTGCAGGAGAAGGAATTATCCTCCCCTCGACTACTGGGTTAAAAGGCCCAATCCCTTCGGTCACAATCTCGACCCTGGAGTTGAAAATATTAAGTAGCTCCACAGCAGTATTAAATCCATGCCCAATGGTGTCCATAACATCCTAATCAAGCCAAAGAATCAAGGTAATAAGCTATTTCCTAGTTTGAAAGGCCTTGTCCTCGTCATCAGGTACCACGACCCCCTCAAGCTCTTTTACCCGGGAAGTCCGTCTTTCGTTCTCGTTAGTCATTGTATCCATATTCAGCTTTGGCTCATTAAACTCCTTGACGAGTTCAACTTGGATCTCGTACTTCTCCATATGTACGAGAATATCGTTCTTTAGCTTTTCATTATGCCCCTTGTAATACGGTGGGAGAACTAACTTTTTTTTATCCAAAATGTGCAGACAACAAGAGTCACCTTCGACTTTTCTTTTAGCCAATAAGGAAAGGGTGAAAAGAACAGGAAAGACCTTGAAGATTTTGAGTTTGGGGGGTAAGTTATGAAAAGGGAAGATGTTAGCACCCTTTTCATCCGTAGTTGTCTACGGGCTCTTAATTGCTTAGCTCACTTTTGAAAATTTTCTTTTTTGTGTATTTGATTTGAAAAATATTTTGAAAAGCCTAAAGTACGACCAACTTTGTAATAGTTCTCGTATCAGTCCTCAAGAACGCGTACAAAGTGTTTTGAAAATATTTGTTTGAAAATGATGTGTGTAAAAATGTTTTTTAGAAAAGATTGTGAGCAAGCGATTAAGAGTTCCTTATTCACTCAAGGTAGTTCTTGTTATTTTCCTTCTCCTTTAGAGATAGTATTATCCATGCCATTAATTGGTAGGTAATCTTATCTATTGGATATGAAGGGACATGTGAAGGGTCATCGAAGGTAACACATAGAGATACTTTAGCAATTTATTGGAGGGACTAGATCATCTTTCGTAGGTAATGTCAAAGGGTCATCGAGGGATTATGATCTTTATTTGAAGGGACTTTTCAAAAGTATCCCCACTTCCTAGGGACATGACCATGTTTCCGAAGGCAACAAAGAGAGGTTACCCTAGAGGTGCAAAGTGTGCAAAGTGTGTTCAGTTCAATTATTTATCTTGTATTAGAGTTTTTGTATCGATTGTTTTTAGATCTTGCAATATATGCCTAGTTACTAGCAGTTGAGTATATAAAGAAAAAGTAAAGGTGCGGAAAGTAAATCCTATGCTATTACAAGGCTTTGGGGAAGTTACATAAAGAATTCAGGAAAGTAAAGTGCGGAAATTAAACTCTAGACTATTACATCCCGTAAGCAGTTACATAATAGAAAAAACGCGGAAAGATAAATCTAAACTATTACAAGGAAAATTCGCGCGACCGATACAATTTCTCTAAGAATTTAAATGCAAAACAAAATAAAAATAAAAATGTTTGAATGTGTTTTTTTTGGAAATTAATTTGATGTTAATTTAAAAAAACATAAGTCTAATTAACTTAAATTAATAAAAAAATCTAAAGCCTAATAAATTTTATTATTTAAGAAAATACTAATTAACTTAATTAATTAATACATAAATAAATAAATAGAAAGTCAAAATTAGTTTATTAAAAAGAACTAAACCTAATTTGTTAGGGTTTTTAAAAAAGAATTAAATTATGTTAATGGTTGATTAAGAAAATAATTAGGGTTATTAAAAAAATTAGGGTTCGTAATTAAAAGAAAAGAAAATAGGTTAGTGAAAATAAGAAGAATTTTTTTTGTATGGGGTGGGTGTTGAACCCACGCCCTTCAGCATTAATCTTGCACAACTTACCACCCAACCAATACACTGGTTGTGTTTAAAGAATAAGCGCAATGCATAGTATATGAAACCTGCAGAAATTGGAAAATAACAAAAAAAAGTTGCAAAAGGCAAGGATCGAACCCACATCCTTAGAGATCAATGCCTTAGCGCGCGCGTTCTTGCCACAGGGGTGGCAGTTTTATCCGTTAATATAACCAAATAAAATAAATATATTATAAATGTAATACGGTGGGAAAATTGACTTGGTTTTGCATTTTATCGCAAATATTGCGGATAACAAGAGTTGCCACCGACTTTTCTTTTATCCAATAAGGAGAGGGTGATAAGAACAGGAAAGACCTTCGAGATTTTTAAGTTCGGAGGGTAGGTTATGAAAAGGGAAGGTGTTAACACCCTTTTAATCCATAGTTATCTACGGGCTCTTAATCACTTAGCTCACTTTTGAAAAAAACTTGCTTTGTGTGTGTGTTATTTGTTTGAAAATATTTTGAAAAGCCAATTTAATACTGACTTTGTAATGATTCTTGTATCAATCCTCAAGAACGCGTACACGTGTTTTAAAAATATTTGTTTGAAAGTGTCTGTGTGAAATGTTTTTGTTTTGAAGAGATTTGTGAGCAAGCGATTAACAACGGTCTACCTACTCAAGGTCTTTATTGTACTTTTCTTCCTCCTTTAGATAATGCTATCCTACCATTTATTAGTAGGAAGCCCTATCGTTGAATGTGAAGGGACATGCGTGGGTCATCGTACAGTCATAGAAGGCAAATCGTAAAGACGCTTTAGTAATTATCATTTAAGGGACTAGATCATTTACCGAAGGCAACATCGAAAGGGTCATCAAAGGACTATGATCTTTTGTATCGGAGGGACTTTGCTAAAGTGTCTCCATATTCGAGGGACATGAATGTTTAATCGAAAGGCAACAAGAGAGGCTACCCTAGAGGTGTGCATGTACAAGTGTTTTGTATTCAATTATTTTGTCATGAAGTTAGGTTATCCATCGATTGGTTTTTATCTTTCCATACAACCCTAATTATTAAGCAGTAATATAGCAAGTATAAAAAAGAAAGTAAAGGTGTGGAAAGTAAAAGCAGAAAAGATAAACCTAAACTTATTACACGGCTTTAGGGCAGTTACATAATAGAAAGCGGAAAGTAAAAACTCTAAGCTATTACAACCCGAAAAAGAGTTACATGATAATGAAAAAGGAAAGTAAGAAATCTAAGATATTACAAATTGTGAACCCCATAAACTTTATCTATGAGAATAAAATAAAATTAAAATAGAGAAAAAAAGAAATGTTTATGATGATTTTTTATGGAAAAGGTTTTTTAATGATGATTAAAATAAACCTAAAAACTAATTAATTTTAATTAACAAAAATAGTTGATTAATTAAATTAATAAAAAGGTTAATGATGAATAAACCTAAAAATTAATTAATTTTAATTAACAAAATAATTGATAATTAAATTAATAAAAAAGGTTAATGATGAAAAATTGAAAAATTAATTAATATTAATTAACAAGATAATTGATTAATTTTTTAATAAAAAAGGTTTATGATGAAAAACCTAAAAATTAATTAATTTTAATTAACAAAATAATTGATTAATTAAATTAATTAAAAAAGGTTAATGATAAAAAACCTAAAACCTAATTATTTTTAGGGTTTACAAAAAAAAAATTATTTTAGGTTTGTAAAAAAAGGTTTGTGGTTTTATGGTTAGGTGAATTTAGGTTTTTAGGGAAAAATAGGGAAAAAGAACAAGTTGGAAGCAAAATCACACAAAATGTCAGGGGTGGGTGTTGAACCTATGCCCTTAGCCTTTATCACTGCCTGCCTTGCCACTGCGCCAGAACTCACATATTATGCATCAAACCTGCTCTAATGATGTATATGAACACATGTAAACGTATCAAATTAGTTAACAATACATAAATCAAAGGTTTGGATTTAAAAAAAACTACCAAAACCGGTGAGGATGAACGTGATGTTCTGGGCACGATCTTGACTGCTTGAGGATTGAGATAGATTCTTGGGCACTTCAAGATGATAATGCAGTGCTTGGTTTCAATTGAGAAGGACTGGAAGCAATGGTTTTGTGTTGCCCTAGTTTCTTGAATTTTTCGAAGTTTTGGAATAGTTTTCCTTGCAAGGGTTTTCGTGTGATGTTATGTCTTAATGAAAAGCAATATAAGGAGAAAAATTGGGTTAAACAATTGTGGGCTTGGACCTTGTAAGAAAAGCCTTGACTTTATCTTATTTAATTTTGAATTTAAATAAATAAAATTAAAAATAAATGGAATAAAAATCAAATGGGATTATGAATAGGTTCAGATATTCACTATGAGGCATAATACACGTTTGGACCTTGAAACACAAGCCCATTAGCCCAAAAATTTGTGTTTGATCAATTTGGGTTTCATGCATTTTCTTGAAATTTCCCAACTTGTGCCAATCATAATACTCTTAATTTTTATCATATGAAGGTGATATGGGACTTTTTGGAAAGCTCAAGATGTTCTCTATAATCTCCCTTTTGATCATTTTATATTTGAAGAATTTATCACATGATCAACCCTTAATCAAATTATGAATATCACTTCAAAAAATTTATGTTGACCAAAAATCTTGAGGTTTGACTGTATGTTGACCATAGTTGACTTTTTACCCAATACAACTGATTATCAATCATCTGAGCAATTGATTGAGAAAACTTGTGATGCAAGGCATGAAACTTGGTATGGGCATTCTTGAATATCTATAAGAAACCATGGAAACCACTTGAGGCCTTAGAAACCCAAACTTCCTTGATAAAAATTAAACCCTATTTGTGGACCCATTGCTTAGGAGGAGAATTTATCTGATCAATTCTTAAGAAACCTTAAGCATTTGAGAACCCTAGGAGAACGTACTGAAGAAAAAGGGAGGGAAAATTTTGGGGTACAACATATGCCCTTGTTCAATCTTCTTAAACTTGAGAAGTTATATTGGCGTGTTCGCCATTCACGATTTGAAGGTAGAAGAGGATTGAACACTTAAGGGCCCATAAATTTGCACTCGCATGTGCAGGAGGTAATGCTGTTGGTTTTTATTATTGCTTGAATGTGCTTAAAGATGACATTCGGAAAGGTGACAAAATTTTGTTGGAGATGGGCTTACAGATGCCATCCAAATAACTGTTGATAGGAGTATCAGAAGGAGTCTACGCTTGACTATATCTGAATAATGCTTCCCAGAATGAACCTCTGGGGAAGGTGCTTAAGTAGTTGCTTGTGAGAATAAGTCTTTGAGGGAAATGCTTGTTAGATTTTAGTCTCTAAGGTAAATGCTTTTCATGTAGATAGTCATCTCGTCTTGTCTCAGGAATTGATCCACAATCTGTTCCACCTGGCCATGTTGATAGTTTCCCCATCCTGTTTCAGGAGTTAATCTTTGCATGGTTATAAAGATAGTTTCCCTGTCCTATTTCGGGAGTTAATATTTGTTTGGTCATACAGATAGTTGATCCATCTTATTTCAGGAATTAATCTTGGACCTACTTTCTGTTGGCGAACCCGTCCTGTTTTGGGAATTCATGCCACTTGGTCGTTCATATAGTTGCCCCATCTTGTTTTGAGAATTAATCTGCGACCTGTTTGAGAATTGTTGATGATATTCGTCTGTTTGTAGATTTTTACCTGAAAAGATAAAGTTAGTCTTTATTCAATGTCATGATGTATGTAATGCATTGCGTAATGATGTTCTCAAAGTAAATGAGTGTGTCATATGCATTTTGCATGCATATGCTATGATATTTGTACATGATGTGTGGATATAAGATGTCATTGAAGCATATTGGTGGCTTTGCCTAACATCTCTGACTGGGGAAAATAAATCCATGTCTATCGCTGGTGTAATACCCCAAATTTGTCCTACCCCCTTATACTTTTATCTAGCTTACGCATCTTGCACTCTTCATTTCATTTGCATATACTACATTAGGTTATTCAACGTATCATGCATCGTTAATCGATAAATTTTTGGCACGTGATCAAGGATCTTGAAAATTAGGGTTCTTGTATGGCTTTGAGGCTCTTATCTTCATTCAAGAGATTCAAGCTTCTTCTTCAATATTCATGGTTGAAGATAGGATTTCGATTCGTGGTTGTTGTGGACTTATTTCTTATCAGGCTATAAGGGTATCTTCCCCCAAGTTCATCAAGGGATACAATCGTTTGTATCGAAGTTACTTCAAGAACTAAGTGCGTTAAGATTGTGAATGCTAGGGTTTCACTAAAGGTTTAAGTAAAGACTATGTGAAGTAAGGTCTAAGTTCAAAGTCATCTTGAATATCTTCTTCAGGGGTCCAAGATGTCGTTATTCTAGTGCTCATATAGTCGGGACATGGTACAAGATGTGGATTATAATCAAGGTGTAATCAAGGTGTAATTATTTCAAATACTTGTTGCTTGACACACAAGTTTGGTTTATATTGAGAAAGTTAATTGAATTAGGGATTCATTGAAGTTGTAATTTGATTGGAACTCGTCCATTAAGATGTGAAGAGGATTTGGGGTGAATAAAAGTTCTTAAATATTTGTGTGGGATTTCTTAGAATAAAGAGGCATGTATAAAACTCATTTGTTTCATCCAACAATCAAAGTGTCATCCAAACAGTCATTCAAGAACTCATTAAAGATTCAAGTCTCTTCGTGATTACCTCCCAAAATTTTTGGATTCGTGCCATGATTATTTGAATTCATACAAAGGCGTCTAAAGGGAATATTGAAGGGAAAGGAATTTGGAAGTTCAAAATCAATTTGAAAGTTCAAGGTTACAAATGAATTACATCATCCAATTTTCAAATCACAATTCATTAAGGCTTCCATTTATTCAAGTTCCAAAATACATTACAAATATCCAACGATACCATTTACAACCCATAAAAATTATACAAATGAAATGCCTACTTAAACCAGATTTAGAGCCCATCCTACTTTATAAATTACTTTTCTTCGAACTCCATCCCTCTTCATGCTCAAGATTTGCAGCCATTTATACTTCAGTTTTGGGTGGCTTCAATTTTTTATCTTGGCATCATATTACCCAAACCTGCCCTGCAACACAAATTCAGTTATGAAAACATTCAATAATATTAAAACCAGATCCAAAACCACTCAAAATTAGCACAACATGACCGAATCTTGTAGGACTGCTAACTAATAGAAAACGAGAATTTGCAGAAAAGTCAGAAACAGTCAGCTCAACATCAATTAACATAGTTAGCTAATAGAGTCCAAAACTAATTCTCTAACCTTACTATTGCACCATTCAGTTTACAACAGGATTTCTAACTTCCTATAACCGTAACCAACTGTCAAACAACTTAACCAATCCTAACAGAATAACTAATCTCCCTAACTGTATCTTAAACACCTAACTAACTTCCAGCAGCAGCATAATAGAAAAGAGAAGGGAGGCATAATAGAATTCAACAAAAAAGGAGAACAAAATAGATCCACAAAAGAAAAACTCACCAAAAAATCCCCTGCTCTCTCTCTCTCTCTCGGAAACCTCCATCTTCATCTTCTCTCTGCTTTCTCTCCATAACCAAACCTTCACAAGTCTTTTAAAAATCAGAAGCTGTGTCCCTGCTTCAAGCTTCAAGCAACAAGAACCACACCATTACTCCATCGTTATCACCTATCTTGCATCAAGCTTCATCACATAACTCTGCAACCACAAGCGAATTACGCATAGTCACTCATCTTCAACATCATCAATCTGCAACCTTCTTCTACACAAACTGCTTCTGCACTGCTTCTTTGGCATCGCTTTTCATCAGCGTCACAACATCAATAGCCTTCTATCATCATTGTTCAAAACCTTCATCATCTTCTTCATCATGCATACTCCTTCTCTCTGCATCAACGAACAACATCATCACCATCGCATTTCTCTGTTTCTGAATTGACAACAATTGCACCATCACCATTTGAACCAAGAGCAAAGTTCAAGAACGCAAGAAAGGTAGAAAGAGAAGACCAGAATCAAAAGTTTCGTTACAATTGTACCTGGTTAAAGTTTCAGCTCTGGTTTTCTGAGTTATCATAAAGATACAAGGTTTGTCGGAGCTACTCTGGTCGATAAGATGTTATGCTCATACTTTTACGATTTCTGTTTTTCTTTGTTTGAATCTGTGAAAGTATTGGTGGTACTGTGAACGCTCGAACTGGAGCGAGTTCTCGAATAGAAACTCCAAAGAGGAACATGGAGTCGAGCTTGAAACCGCCGCATCGAAGTTGAATGACGAGGATGATGGAAGACAATATCGCGATGATGTTGAAGTGATGAGGTAGCCGCATCGAAGACGATTGCGGGATCGCGAAGGAAATTAGAGCGGAAACAGGCCGAAACGGAGGGATGAGGAACCGAATAACTGCGGCGGTATTGTGCGATGTTAAATCGGAGAAGAAGAGGTTTATGTTGATCGGAGCCACTGTGAATGAGCTTAAGCCGCGATGACTGAAACCTGAGGCGGAGATGAATGGCGAAACCGAATCAGAATGGTGTGAGAGGCGAAGGTCACGGCGGCTGAAGCGGAAGAGCGGTGCGATTCGTTGAAGAAGGAGGAGTCTGAACGTCAATTTCGAACCCTAATCCCTTCTTACATCGTTCCACCATTTATTATTATTATTATTATTATTTTTTTCTTTAGAATTAAATAAAACTAAATTGATAATGTTGAAAGCAGGTATGGATTAGGGGCTATGCGCGTTGGGCTTTGATGCACTAAGGCCTAGTGATATTTTTTGGAAAACATTATAAAAAAAGGCTTATTGGATCATTCCTACATGGGCTTAATTCTTCATTTTGTTTGCTATACAGTGCCATTATATGCAGTTTACACCCCCTGAATACTTTCTATTATTTCTTAAATAATTTTGTGTGATATTTCTACATGGGTTTTTCCTTAATTGTTCACATGATAAAAATTCAAAAAATATTAAAATAGAATTTTACTTCTTTTATTAACTTTGTTTGTTATTTTATCCATGTTTTTGGTAGATTTTAATGCCAATTTTGTATGATATTTTGAAATAAAAGAGACTTGAGTGAGGAGTTTCATGAAGTTTCAAAGCTAGCCAAGAGCATAATTTTCATCAAGGAATTCAAGGAGGCTTCTGTAGAGTTTTCTTATGGCTTGCATGGTTATGAAGAGGCAACGGACCTTCTCCGTTCGATATCGTCACAATTCTATTTTATTCCTGCACTTTACCACTTTCTAGATATCACGTGAAGTAGGGAATAAAGAGCGTGCGCTCGAAGTCGCTATTTAAAGACCTGTAGCAGGCATTCCACACTTCATTTGCTATATGTGTTGTGTCTGTGTTTGTTTACTTTCTTGTCGATCGATGAGTCACTCAATTTAGAAATTGAGATCACGACTACGCTCTCAGTGCATGCTCCCTATAGGGTTTTATCGCTTTCCATTCTTTCTTGTTGATCGATGAGTCACTCAATTTAGCAATTGAGATTACGACTTCGCTCTCATTACATGTTCCCTATAGGATAGTTTTTTTAGACTTCTCTTCGACATGCTAACCTAGGCAAGATCTCTTTAGGTGTGCTTATTTTTTGCTGGCTTGCTTGCTTTATCCTTGTACATAACATGTTCCCTTAGGATGCGCTCGCTCCGTTCGGACGCAAGTTAAACCTTAGGTTCAAACCATGCATGCTAACATTAGGTAGAAACTTCCCTTTTCATCATTGACATAGGACTACCATTGTATGATAACATTAGGTTTATAAATAGGCTAGCCTCCCTTAGACTCTTTTCTTCCCTTTTGCATGTGCATTCAACATAAAAACTTATTTTCTTAGCAAATCAAAAACATACTAATCATACTTAAACCCTTTTTCAAGGTAACAAAACACAAAACAAATTCAAACCATTTTGTGCGCTCGAGCACCTTTTCTCTAAAACCCTTTTCAGGAAAGGACATGATTAGTTTACTTTTGTGCCAACGCATAAGTCTCCAAAGGTCGAGCTAGGCAGAAGGCGGAATTAACATTGTCCATAAAAAACACAAAACAAACAAAAACATATGAGCCGAACTACGGTAGCTCTGATTCCTCAAAAAGGATACGTAGGCATTCGGGTAGGGCCCAAGCGAGCATAATTTTATTTTCCCTACATTCTTTTCTCTTTTCTTTTGCATGCATTCTCCCTTCAGTAGTATAGTAAACAATAAGCATAGATTAAACACACCCATAAGATAGACAACAAGAGTGGATACCGTAGAATACTACGGGCGTGTGGGGTGCTAACACCTTCCCCTCGCGTAACAGACTCCCTTACCCGATCTCTCGGTCGTAAGACCGTGACTTCTCCCTTCTCAAGTTTTCTCGATGTTTACCTTTCCCTACATGTGGGATAAAAGACGTTCGATGGCGACTTCATTGTTTTGATGATTTTCAGCCTGTTGTTTCAGCTGGCGACTTTACTGGAGAGCTCTTGAAGACCAAATACTGGTCCATCCCGGAGTCGCTCCTAGCTCTTGCTTTCTTTCATTTGGGTGTTTATCTTTACGCTTTCAGTTTATTCATTCATTTTGTATATACTTGAGCATACGTATGCATTGCATTTTACTGTATTCCATGTACTATTGTTGTACTGGATCTGCTTCTTATTGGGTGGGTGCTACTATTGAGGTAAAAGGCCCAATACCCAGGCCAGAGTTATATACCATAGGAACCCTAGGAATAGAGTGGAACATGAATGGATAGTTGACTTAGGTCTCACTATCGCCGCCATGTCGTCCATGCTCAGATGAGGTACAAATGAGGGGCTATCGTTTTCACGTAGGTGATACGGCGATAGTTTTTCAGGAGTACCCTCGATTCTGAGTTACCACCGCCTTACCCTGACCTAGTTTTCACCTGTGAGCGGGGAGGGAATTCTTATTACAGGTACAGATGCTGACTATGTTCAGACGGTTACTCATGCTCGGATGGTGACTACGCTCAGACGGTAACTATTGGTTCTAATGGCTATGATCTGGATTTTTGTTATGACTTTATGCAGATGCTATATCTTGTGGGTGACCGTGGGGTTCTCAGATTTATTTTCTGAGTTCCTGACCTGTTTACCTGAAGATTTATTTGAGCCTTCGATCTTGGTATTCCCAGCATATTCAGAAAATTCTCAATAATATCCGATGTTCCAAAAGCCTTAATCCCGTACAATGGGAGATCTACATGGTACTTGGTTCTTATATGTGCAGAAGTCGTGCTAGACCTTTGATCTGATAATACTCACATGATTCAGAACAATGCATCAATCATATTCAGAAATGATGGAACCTTGATCCTCTTTGATCTCATGCCTTTGCATACATAACATGGCTAACCACATGCTCAACATACATGTTCTGTCATTTCGAGGGAATCACATTTGCAAGTCTTGTGCTAAACTCTTCCATCCCTTACTTGCGCAAGATCAAAATCAAAGCATGCAAATTCCTTGGAAATGACAGAACATGACATGTCATTCATTCATGAACCCCATGCATATTCATGCATTCATAACAGGTACCCAAAGATTGGGGATTCTTATTCAGACTTGGAGCTTTCTTCAGAGGTTCAACTTGATTCTTACTGTCACATGTTCAGGGATCAGTTATGGAATAACTCCGAGTGGTACATGCAAGCTTTGGCCTGTGGTCAGAAATTTCTTCGAACAGGAAGATAATTGATTAAAGACTCAGATAAGCCAGGTCATGGAAACTCTGATGATGATGTCTATTATTTCTTTAAGACATGACATGCTTGGTGATGCATATTATACTGGGGCACCTGGCCAATCGATTGAAGATGGTATGTCATCCAGAGACCAAGTCCAAGACTGGATTAATTCAGAGACTGTTGTGTTCACATTAGATCAGAGGGGAATTCTCTCGCACGCTCGAGCATCAAGACTACAGGAATTCCTCAAAATCAGCAAGTCCATACGGAGTCAAGTCTCCTCAAAAATGGCAATCATTGGTTTCTTTACTACATTTTCATTTGCATTCTTGCTTGTTTGTTTAAACATCGCTTGTATATAGAAACTTGTCTATTTTTGAACGAAAATCTTAATGCAATAAGTATGCTTGTCTTGAAGTGTTCCTTTCATTTTTTCTCATCCATTCGTTATCACTCTTTAAATGTTTTACTTGCATATTGATGCCAAATTTTCCAAGTCTCATGCTTAGGTAAAGATTGGAAGGAGGATGACGACAATCTAAAACGCAAAATCTTTGATTGGTACGCTTTTGAGTAAGACCCTGCTGACGATGTACAGGCCTTGTTTCAAATCCCTAAACACTAGAGATATAAGGAAGATAGAACCTCCTTAACCCCTCTGAGCCTTCGAAGTAGGAGTTTTCTTTCTGTTCAGAAAAAACCCTTATTTCAATCCTGGGGCGGGTAGTGTTCAGCTAATCTGATCAAGCATTCAGAACTCATCAAGAGTGTGCATCCAAGGATACAACAATGGTTATCCATCAAAAGGTTGAGAAAAGTCAAAACCCTCATCTAACAACAACGTGCATCTATTTGACTATATCCCAATGGGTATCTCTCGCACATCATGAGGTCGACAAATGACGATACAATAATGGCTATCCATCATTTACTAAAGACTCGGACAATCACGATCACTTCTGACAAATAAAAGACAACTCAAAGATCAATGAATTGTTCAAAATGGAAAATACGAATAAGAAAGAAACAAAAATCCCCGCTAAGTCGAAACTTGAAAACAAGTCACTTAGGCAAAAAATTGGGGCATCCCGCTGGACTTCCAAATCGAAATTCAAAAGAATTTGTCCAGGAAAAAATTAGGGAAATCAAGAAAGAAATTGGAAAGCCTAAAAGGCGAGAAAAGGATTACCAATGAAAATCCTCATCAAAGAACATAGTCGTCTGATCAGACACCAAAATCAGAAGTTAGTGACTGTCGTGTCCAAGAAACCACAGTGGTTCCTCAACTATCGCAAACTCTTCAAGAGAGATGAATGTTTGTACCAGGTCAACTGAACATAGGAATGAAGAACATCATGGAGAATGGGTGGGCACCAATTAATTTTGAGCCTTAAAACCTTTTTCTAAAACTGTGAACCAGGCCACGTTACAACCCATAAAAGTCCTAACTGAAGCATGGGTCAATTCGAAAGCGTGCTACAATGAGATAACATTTAACTGACTCCTAAGAGGTATGTTTGAATATCTGTGTTGGTATCATATGCTTGCATTATCTTTCATAAAAAATAATTTGCAAATGTTTCTCTCTAGCTAGTGACTCGTTCACAACAGACTTGTGATGTCATTTCATTCAAAGTTTTTTTTCAAACTTCAAGACTTACATATGTGTTGCATTAGAATTATCATTCTCATAATAAACATTCTTCTGCATACAAAATAACTGATTGACATCAAGTAAGTTTGCACAATGAACGCTCGGTGAAGAGCTCAATTTTTTGTCAGAGAAGAGAGGCTTGAACACCCTGTTGAAGCAAGAGTCAACTGCCACAAGAGAAATGACTTATCCAGTAGCATGTTAACCAGTGATTTTGTCCAGAGAAAACATCTTGGTGCTTCACAGCTTGAGTACCCTTCAGGGATGAAATTAGCAGAAACTGCTAATCTGGGGCCGTCAAGTCGAGAGTCGATCTCTCCAAGATCAGCCAAATCTGGGGCATTCCCTCAAAGCTGTCAATCAGAGGCTATCACGTCGATAAATCTCTTCAAGCTCGATCGATCAGAGGCTATCACGTCGAGAGATCTATTCAGAATTCATTCAACCTGGGGCGGTTACGTCGAGATTCGACAAATCTCTCCAAGAAAGTTGTAATCAAAGCAGTTTATTTCGTGACTCGAGACATTGGGGCAGGCCACCTCATACCGTATTATGCCATGAATATTCTAGTCTCCTACTCAACACAGTTTCTTCCAGAAACCCTCCAGACAGGGGCATTCCTCATTCGTACTTGCAAAGTTGCTCAAACCAATTATGTTGTACGAGAAGAGTCAAGCTAAAAGCATCATAATGGTCACCCTGACCTAGCCAGCACACGAAGTTGCCTTCATCTGCTACAGACAACTTCGGGTCCGATTCCCCAAGTGAATTCAGAAAGTTCAGAATAGTTGTTTGGCTCGGCACGCGTAAGTGCACCCTCAGTGGAGCTAATCAAGAACATCCCCAATGGAGCTAAACCGGGGCATTTGCAAAGCTAAACCGAGGCATTCGCAGAGCTCAACCGGGGCACTCGTAAGTGTCCACGCCCATCTCTTATCCCCAAGTGATTCAAGAGATAATTCCCCAATGTGCGTAAACTTGGGGCATGTATTCAAAGAGATCCACATGGTGTTCAGTATCCATTCTTCAGCATATTCAGTTCTATCATCCTCTTGACGGTTTAGGATGTACGGAAGTCTGGCCAGATCATCTCTTCCCCAATGGTACGATTTAGAATTCAGTAGCGTACCTGAAGACTCGCTTTTTTGGCAGTTCAATCTTCAGCAAAGTCATCAACAATCTTCGGTATCATGGGCTCCCCAATGCAATTCTTATCAGTATCCCTAACAACCTTCGGTACTTTAGGCTTCCAACGTCGATATATATTGACATCCCCAATGATGAGCAGCGGTTCCCAATGAGCCTTCTCTTATCCCCGTAAAGTTTATTTCTTCGCATTGCATGTAGTTATCATTTCATAACATTGCATTCTCAAAAGCGCGTAGCCGATCCATCAGAATGGATCTTTGTGGAAAAAGAAATTCAAACATGCATACGAAGCATAAGCCAGATTAGGTGCCTTACGCAAAAGACCTGAATGATTCAAGGACAACAATACGTCCCTACAGGAGGGTATCATGCCCAAAGTCCCCAGTCGGTGACCTTCACCTTTTCAATTCCCAGCAAAATCAATACACTTTGTCATTCTAAACTCAGTTCTTGTCTGGTAGTCAGTTCCCTAAACACTCTTCCATGTCATTTATCTAAACAATCATCATGTCGTAACCCATGTATCCTTCTTAGAACCTGAGATCGCCTCTTGGTTAGGTTCTTCCTTAGATCATCCTAGAACCTGAGATCGCCCGTAGGCTAGGTTCTTCCCATAGATCATCGTCGAACCTGAGATCGCTAGTAGGCTAGGTCCTTCCTCAGATCATCTTAGAACCTGAGATCACCCGTAGGCTAGGTTCTTCCCATAGATCATCGTCGAACCTGAGATCGCCCGTAGGCTAGGTTCTTCCTCAGATCATCTTAGAACCTGAGATCGCCCATAGGCTAGGTTCTTCCCATAGATCATCGTCGAACCTGAGATCGCCCGTAGGCTAGGTTCTTCCTCAGATCATCTTAGAACCTGAGATCTCCCGTAGGCTAGGTTCTTCCCATAAATCATCGTCGAACCTGAGATCACCCGTAGGCTAGGTTCTTCCTCAGATCATCTTAGAACCTGAGATCGCCCGTAGGCTAGGTTCTTCCGTTCATCTTGGAACCTGAGATCGCCCGTAGGCTAGGTTCTTCCTTAGATCATATTAGAACCTGAGATTTCCCGTAGGCTAGGTTCTTCCTTAGATCATCTCTGAACCTGAGATCGCCTGTAGGCTAAGTTCTTCCTTAGATCATCGTCGAACCTAAGATTTCCTGTAGGCTAGGTTCTTCCTTAGATCATCGTCGAACCTAATATTTCCCGTAGGCTAGGTTCTTCCTCAGATCATCGTCGAACCTGAGATCGCCCGTAGGCTAGGTTCTTCCTCAGATCATCGTAGAACCTGAGATCGCCCGTAGGCTAGGTTCTTCCTCAGATAATCTTAGAACCTGAGATCGGCCGTTGGCTAGGTTCTTCCCAAAGATCATCGTCAAACCTGAGATCGGCCGTAGGCTAGGTTCTTCCTCAAATCATCTTAGAACCTGAGATCACCTGTAGGCTAGGTTCTTCCCATAGATCATCGTCAAACCTGAGATCGCCCATAGGCTAGGTTCTTCCTCAGATCATCTTAGAACCTGAGATCGCCCGTAGGCTAGGTTCTTCCCATAGATCATCGTCGAACTTGAGATCGCCCATAGGCTAGGTTCTTCCTCAGATCATCTTAGAACCTAAGATCGCCCGTAGGCTAGGTTCTTCCCATAGATCATCGTCGAACCTGAGATCTCCCGTAGGCTAGGTTCTTCCTCAGATCATCTTAGAACCTGAGATCGCCCGTAGGCTAGGTTCTTACCATAGATCATCGTCGAACCTGAGATCGCCTGTAGGCTACGTTCTTCCTCAGATCATCTTAGAACCTGAGATCTCCCGTAGGCTAGGTTCTTCCCATAGATCATCGTCGAACCTGAGATCGCCCGTAGGCTAGGTTCTTCCTCAGATCATCTTAGAACCTGAGATCCCCCGTAGGCTAGGTCCTTCCCATAGATCATCGTCGAACCTGAGATCGCCCGTAGGCTAGGTTCTTCCCATAGATCATCGTCGAACTTGAGATCGCCCATAGGCTAGGTTCTTCCCATAGACCGTCGTCGAACCTGGGATCGCCTCTCTACTAGGTTCTTCCCTCAAATCACCGTCGAACCTGTGATCTCCTCTTGGCTAGGTTCTTCCATCAAATCACCTTTGAACCTGAGATCGCCTCTTGGCTAGGTTCCTCCTTAGATCACCTTCTTAGAACCTGAGATCGCCTCCTGGCTAGGTTCTTCCCTCAAATCATCGTCGAACCTGAGATTGCCTCTTGGATAGGTTCTTTCCATATTCTTTGTCTTAGAACCTGAGATCGCCCTTTGGCTAGGTTCTCTGTTAAACCACTCTCATGTGTCACCTTAGGATCGTAGGTCGCATGTAGACCTCGTCCGCTGTCTTTTCATACCAACCATTTGTCTTGTATTGGCATCACGCCACGTTACAAGTCCAATCTCTGTCCCTTCATTGAAAAAGACAAATTTCTTTCCCCCAACAGATATCACAAAATAAAAAAATAAAAAAAACACTTATACTTCCTCCCAGGACAAATTTTCGGCATTAGTATTTAATCATCTTCCACCTTGATCTTCCGAAAGGCACGCGCCAATCGTACTTTCAGGTTTAAGACAATTAAATAGGGGCAGATGTAATACCCCAAATTTGCCCTACCCTTTTACTTCTATCTGGCTTACGCATCTCGCATTTTACTCATGTACATAACTCCATTAGGTCATTTAACATTGCATACATTCACTAACGACATAACTTGGAAAGGGGTCGAGAACCTTCAGGAATTAGGGTTTCAATATCGGTTTTTCAGTAGAGATTGCTTTGAGCTAGGGTTTGGGTATTCTTCACTATTTCGAGCCTCATCATCCATCTCCAAGAGTTGTTTTATCCAATTATATTGTGGGCTCTGCAAGTCGAGATATCTTTGAAGATTGAGGTGCAAAAGTTTTGAGTTATGACATAAAGATGTTGTTGTGGAATCATATGGTGATCAAGATGTTGTTGTTATTTGTTGCTTCTAGTACAAGTCATTCAATTGGATTTCATTCAGGAGACTCTGCATTATGTATGGAAATTCATAAGGACCATGGTTTGAGAAGCAGTATCTGTGTTGCAATCATCACTTGGATTGAGGTTTTTTTCAGTAGTATATATGTTGCAACCATCGCTTGGATTGGGGTTCTTTTCAGTACGCTTATGTTATCAAGTGAATTCAGTTCTGTTTAGCCATAACTATCATATGGTTTGGTTAAACGTATTGAGTTCTCGCTTGGTCCCTCCATCACCTCAAGCTACCTTGATTGTCAAAATTCATCAAAAGCAGGTGAACTAGGGTTTGCTATTCATCATATTGGAGCTTGTTGATGTTCAACAACTGAAATTCATTAAGTTTCGTTTCAAGGTATTCTACTATGCTCCAAGTCCCACCTTTATCTAGGTATTCAAGGAATTGGCTATTCTGTTACTCGTCAATTTGAGATATAGTTGAGTTTGTATTGCAAAATGCAAGCTATGGCGCAAGGGATGAGGATGGATTGTTTGTCGTGGAAGTTTGCTTAAGATTGGAAATTTTAATTGAATATGGGGTTTCATTAAGGTTGGGAGATTAATTCGAGATATTCATTCAAGTGCAGGATGGGAATCATAATTAAGGCATTATTCTCTCAAGTTGTTCGTGGCTCGTTAAGCGAGATAATTTGGTTTAAGATTAAAGTAGATTTAAAAGATTCAATGAATTTAAATTTGATTCTCATCAAAGTTGTTTGGAATTTTCAGATTTTGGAAAGGGAACGCATTTAGATTTCTTGGAATTTAAGGAAGGAAATATGAGTACGACCGGAGTCTGAGTCTTGCAAAAAAGAATTTTTCCTTGGCAAACAATGCGAACAATTCTGTGAATGATAGTTACTTAAATAAAAAATCATCTGCCAATGACAAGTACATGATTGATAACATTGAAGACTTGATGCCATTAGCTGCTACAATACAAGAATTTCTAGTTCATAGGAAAACAGGAAATGAGAACTTCAAATATACAGAAGTAATAGAGAACTATGCTGCTGCTTTATCTAGTAGAATTAAATCACACCCTTTTTTGAAGCAATATGTTTTAGCAACCGTGCTGCTGCATATCAAGCTTCAGGCCAAGTTCCTGATGCCGTTGCAGACTGCGACATGGCTATGGCCCTTGATGGAAATTAGGCAAAGGCAATTGCTAGGAGAGTCACCCTGTATGAGATGGTTAGAGACTATGAACAAGCAGATTGTGATATCCATAAACTTATTTCTGTTCTTGAATCTCAGTCCAATGAAAAGGTAAAAAGCTCTGAATCTCCAAATGGATGCAACTTGGCCAACCAGCATACTAAGCTGCAGCTGCCTGCATCAAAACAGTAAAAACAGTGCAATCCAAAATCATAAAACCTGTCATGAAGATAACCATGCATCAAGAAAATAATTTCATATCATCAATACCATAACCTCAAACCATTCAAAATACATACAATGCCAAGGCAGTTTTGATAATACATGATGCAACACAAGTCCAAAAGGCATCAAACCTTTGTTTTACACTTACACATCAATCCAAAGTTTCGAAGGGCTAACTCAATCCTGCTACACAACATTAACCTGCCCTGCATTTTGAACCAAGTAAATCAGTTGATATCCACATCTAATTAGGAGCCAAATCAAAACATTAGTTGGGAGAGGGACTACTAAAAATCGGTCATGCATAACCACATCAAAAAATAGTTAATTCAACAACCAATTTCCTAACAGATTTCTAACAAAATTTCCTAACTAATTCTAACCCTAACCAATCTCTAACAGTCCTAACCAACTTTCTATCCAGGGCCTGCAAACTGTAACAAACTTTTGGATATCTATAACAGAAAATGAATAGATTCGGAGAGCAGGGGATGGACATGATACATTCATTCAAAAAACTGTAGAAGAATCACCACCAAAAATACCTGGAAATTCTCTCACTTCTTTTTTTCAACCTTCATCTGGATCCTTCTACGAACTCTCTCTTTCTCTGTACAAACCTTCATCATCATCTTCATCTGTGAATCAAGAACTTCACCGGTTCTTCATCTTCTTCAAGCTACTACATAATCTTCATCATTCAACGCACATCTTCAATCAATTTCTCTTCAATGCAGTAACTCTACAACGACAACAATTTCAATCTTTACGCATCATCTTCTGCGTAATAGAACGTACCACGTTACTGTTCGCGTGCAGATCTAGAAAAAACGCAAAATATGAAGGAGTAGAAAGAGAAAAAAATCAGCGAAGAAGGAGAACGTAATCGTACCTGAGGTGTTTCTGATTCTTCCATTAGAGCCGTTGTCCGAGCGTCTCTGACAGGTAAATCGCTCTTCCTCTGTTTTCGATGTTTTCTCCATTGATCTTGCTGGCATAATGTGAAGCTCGTTTGTGCAAACGGAATCCGAAATCCGAAATTCGTTGAGCGGTCTCTCGTAGAGACGAAGCCGCGTAGTTGAAGTTGAATCGGAGATGAGGTCAAGGTACAGATCGTGCCATTGAGAGAACGTAAGGTTAGGAAATCGAACGAAGGTGTGAGGGTTGAATCTAGTGGTGATTGTAAGGGACGAAGAAGATGAAGATTCGCGACAGAGCTGCTGAACTAAAAAGAGCGAATTGGAGGTCCAAGCTAGGCGAAGAGGTGTGTGTATCACATCGGCGGTGGTTCGAAACCGATGAAGCCAGGAAGAAGAAGCCGCGCAGCACCACTCGCGGTTTAGGGAGAAGAAGATATCAGATTTGAGCGAGGAAGCTGAACCATCAGAATTAAACCCTACTCAAGCCAAACACAACATTTCTTGTCCGTTTGGATAGTTTTTATTCAATTATTTTTATTTTATTCTATTGAAATTCTGAACAAAATATGGTAACTAAGCCCAGTACATTTTGTATAAACTCTTGGGCCAAATTGCATTGCCCCTTAGCCTGTTTCATTTAATTTGTATCCTGATGATAAGAGAAAAAAATATATTACTAATGGGCTTCATCTTGAACAGGCCAACGCCCAACTTGATGGGCCTAACATCCTGGCTTTTATCATACTCCCTGGACTCAAATCAGCACCCCTGAGTTTACTAATTCTTCATTAGGATTAGGTTTCTTTGTTATTAATTTTTGTCAATATAATACATGATAAAAAATAATAAAATCAAATAAAATTTGTTAGTTTTTCTTAATCGACTTTAGGAATTAATTTTAGTTTTTAGAATTTTCCTTACACATGAGAGTTAATAAAAAATACTTCTTTTTCCTTTAGTTTTTATTCATTTTCATGCCGTTTTGCCATGCTATGTTTGACGCATTTGTTCATTGTGCGAGGAACTTTTGATCATGCATTGCATTCGTAATACGCGTTTGCCATTATCTTAGTTGGATATTATTTCTGACTCTGTTTGTTTCTTGGTGAAGCTTGCTCGACGCGTACTCCCTGCTTTTTCAGCGCTTTCGTCTGTTCTTGATGACTTGCTCGCTTTGGTAGTCTCCGCTACTACCCTTGTACTTCTTAGCACTTTATTACTTTCTAGATATCATGAGAATTAGGAAATAAAGAGCGTGCGCTTGAAGTCACTGTTTAAAGACCTGTAGCAGGCATTCCGCACTTCATTTGCCATATGTGTTGTGCTTGTGTTTGTTTACTTTCTTGTCGATCGATGAGTCACTCAATTTAGCAATTGAGATCACGACTTCGCTCTCAGTGCATGCTCCCTATAGGATTTTATCGCTTTCCATTCTTTCTTGTTGATCGATGAGTCACTCAATTTAGAAATTGAGATCACGACTTCGCTCTCATTGCATGCTCCCTATAGGATAGTTTTTTTAGACTTTTCTTCGACATGGTAACCTAGGCAGGATCTCTTTAGGTGTGCTTTTTTGCTAGCTTGCTTGCTTCATCCCTGTACATACCATGCTCCCTTAGGATATGCTTGCTCTGTTCGGACACAAGTTAGACCTTAGATTGCAAACCATGCATGCTGACATTAGGTAGAAACCTCCCCTTTCATCCTTGACGTAGGACTACCAGTGTATGATAACATTAGGTTTAGAAATAGGCTAGTCTCCCTTAGACTCTTTTCTTCCCTTTTGCATGTGCATCTAAAACAAAAACTTCTCTTCTTAGCAAATCAAAAACATGCTAAGCATACTTAAACCCTTTTTCAAGGTAACAAAAACACAAACCAATTCAAATCATTTTGTGCGCTCGAGCACCTTTTCTCTAAAACCCTTTTCAGGTAAGGACATGATTAGTTTACTTCTATGCCAACACATAAGTCTCCAAAGGTCGACCTGCGGCAGAAGGCGGAATTAACTTCGTCCATAAAAAACATAAACAAACAAAGACATAAGAGCCGAACTACAGTAGCTCTGATTCCTTAAAAAGGATACGTAGGCATTGGGGTAGGGCCCAGGCGAGCACAATTTTATTTTCCCTACATTCTTTTCTCTTTTCTTTTGCATGCATTCTCCCTTCAGTAGTATAGTAAACAATAAGCGTAGATTAAAAACACCCATAAGATAGACAACAAGAGTGGATACCGTAGAATACTACGGGCGTGTGGGGTGCTAACACCTTCCCCTCACGTAACAGACTCCCTTACCCGATCTTTAGGTCACAAGACCGTGACTTCTCCCTTCTCAGGTTTTCTCGATGTTTACCTTTCCCTACATGTGGGATAAAAGACGTTCGATGGCGACTTCATTGTTTTGATGATTTTCAGCCGGTTGTTTCATCTGGGGATGAAGAATATGTGTAATCTTCAATCTTGTTTTGAATGTCTCTGTTGGGGATTCCTTCTTCCTGTTTGGGATACTCCGCTGGGAATGTTGACTTATGCTTGGGAATAGAAGAGTTCAGAAAACATTTATCATTCATCGCTCTACTGGAGAATTTAGTTCTTATATACCCTAAATGGGGATAAAAGAGATGAATGACCTTCAGCGGTGCCGTATGATCGAGTTTTCGATATGGACGTCAATTCTTCTAGGGGAGGACAAAGTTAAATAATGTCTGATCCGGTTTCAAATTTCGTAGCAAATCTTTAGGGATAGCACACTGAACTACCCTTTGCTGGAGAGGGGCGCTTTGCCGGTGATTTGTAGTGATTAGAGAAATGAACTTTGCTTGGGAAATTAAATTTCGCTGGGGAAATGAACCCTGCTGGGGAAATAAACCCTGTTGGGGAAGAGAATTCTGTAAGGGATTTTGCAGTGTTGGAGGAATAACTCAGTTGTGGAATTGGATTCTTGTGAACTGTGTTGAGGGAATCATTTCTGATGGGAATTAGAATTCCGTAGGATGTGCGGAGGAAGTTCCCATTATATGTTGGAGAAATGATCAAACTCATTTATCCGTTAGGGGGATCTGATGGGAAGTATGGTCATGTCAAGCTATTATTCATAGATATGGAGCTGAACTGCTGGAAGATGCCCCAATTTCTATCTTAAGGAATATTGGACTCACTAGGGAATATATCTCAGTCGGGGATGAGCTTGTGAAGGTAACTCTATAGAGATAGTTCCTAGGAGATTGTTTTGTGGAGATTTATGGATAAATTGAACATTATCCCATCTCCTAGAGTGATAAATCTTCTACTGATAAACAAGTGATGAGATAATGGGACATAGTCGTAAGCTTTAATCCCTAACTTTTGCCTGGACCAACTTTTCAGATTTTCAGTCCATCGGGATACCCTTTTTTGCCCAAGCTACCATTTCAAGTTTTCGACTTGTCGGGTGTACAAGTTTTATATATCCCTAATTTTGCCCGAACCCTTTTAGTTCGTCAGGATGACCTTATTTTTTCCCAGGCCAATCAATCTAACATGTCTTTTTTTCATACGTAGTATTTTTGACTATGTCCGCGTTCACAGGGCGCGAAGAATTTTCACTGACCATGGTAGTAAGTGTTGTAGCATTGACAAAAAATATTTTCTTGATCATACGTGGCCCTTCGTATGCGGGAGTCCATTTGCCTCTGGGATTAGTCTGGTGCACCCAATGTTTGAAGTTATGATCAACCATTGATTGCCAACTTTGTGATAGTCTTGACCTTCCTCAGTAGAACTGTCACGACAAAATGACATCATCTGATACTGCTGATGTAGACAAGCAATTTGGTGATACCGAAGATTCATTTTTCATAGTGGCTTTTGCTGAAACTCATGATCAATGTAACATTCCCCAAGTGATTCAGATGGAGATCTGCCCCTGGCTGTTCAACACTTTTGAGAGATTCTTTGAATCTTGACTTGACTGCCACAGATGAGTTAAACAATAACATGTCAAGCCCCTTGATTTATAACCAATTGTGTCCACGAAAGGCCTGTTGCTGGAAGTGTCTTTCTCTTCGACCCAACCTCTGGAGTAATTCTGTCTATTGGGAGGATTTTCATTCATTGAATATTCATCATGCGAATTTCTCTATTGTCAAACACTTAGTCATATGCAAACAGTGATATTAAAATGCAAAACTTATGTCTGTCTTGAAGTGTTTTTTATAAAAAAATGCATTTTTTAGTAAAACAAAATTTGTAAGAATGTGATATCAACTCAGGATTTATAGTAAGCCTTACAAGAGTTAGGATACCTTTTTGTAACAATATGTTTTCGAACTAACCATTGCTCCAGTTAGGACTTTGAAGGGTTGTAATGTGGCCTGGTTCAAGATTTAAGAAACAAAGGATAAAGGCTCAAAGTTTATTTGTAACCAACCCGTTCTCCACGATGTCCTTCAATCCTATACTCAGTTAATTATGCATTTAGGTTCCAATAGAGTTTGGAATTATAACACTGATACTTGGTGATACTTTAGAAACCAAAAGTTTATTTGAGAATGCAATCACTTTTTCTTACAACATCTTTCTTTTATTGAGGATTTATAGCGACCTCTTTTTGAATTTATTATCCCTAACTTTTATCTAAACTATTTTGTTTAGATTACAGTCAGCGGGATGCCCCCGTTTTTTCCCTAAGTCTCCTTCATAGGTTTTGACTTAGTGGACTTTTCTTTTGAAAGATAATGATTGCCCGACTTAATGATTACGGGGAACCATCACCGACTTTTGATTTGGAAGGATGTCTTCGATACTACTTGCTGTGTACAAAGGAAAAGCTTGTGATTGAATGCACAATTGAATTAACTGAGAAACTACCTTGCTTTAGGTTATGATTAAGGGTTTAAATTTGCTTGAAAAAGAAAACTCCTACTTCTTAGGATCAAAGGGGTTGACTAGGGATTAACTTCCTTATATCTCCATTGTTTAGGAATTGAAGCAACACCTGTACATCGTCAGCAAGGTCTGTTCAAAAGTATACTATATGAGATTATGGTATCGTTTTTGTCATCCTCCTTCTAAAGTCTTATATCTTTTAACGAGAGTCAAATATCACAAAAAGGAAGTAAAAAGCACAATTTATATATAGTGAAAATGAATGGATTAGTTCAAGACAAACATATACAATGCATTTAAAAATAAAGTTTGACATAAAGATAAGTGTTCGAACAAATAAAAGAAATTACAACTGAAAATTCAAATGAACTGGACGATATCAATCTTAGTCATGATTTGGCATGGGAGAAGTGATCACATTAGGAGTGTCAAATTCAATCTCCTTAGAGTCAATCATATCTTGAATTTTGTTTTTCAAGGCCCGACAGTTATTGGTGTCATGGCCAGGGCTATTGGAATGGTAAGCACACTTCACATTTGGATTGTATCGAGGATAAGAGGTGTTGGGATTCTGAGGAGGATCCCTTAACATAATCAGTTCCGCTTTCAGTAAATGTTGTAATGCCAGAGATAATGGCACGCCGATTTTGGTAAACTTCCTTTTAGGTGCGTCTGACCAATGTTGATTATTTTGCTAATGTTGTCGAATAGGTGCAAGATTAGAAATCAACATCGCTCCTACAGATTGATGGCGATCATTTCTAGTATGACCCTTCTGGCCATAGACAACATTAAATTCTTTCTTTCCGCTAAATGTATTATTTGCAGCACTCAAAGAAGCAGTCACTTAAATCTTTCCATTCGTGATACCACCTTCTACACATTCCCTAGTTAGTATCAACTCGGTAAAACTAGATGAAGAACTTCCAATCAGATGATTAAAGAAAGAATCTGTCAGAGTTCCCATGAACATATCAACCAGCTCCCTATCAGATAAGGGAGGTTGCACTCTTCCATCCAGATCTCACCACTTTTGGGCATACTTCTTAAACCCTCCATGAGAGCCCATGGTCGTACTTTGTAATTGCACATGAGTTGGTGCAAGATAAGCATTTTATTGAGACTGCTTGTAAAATGCAGCAGCTAGGTCTTCCCAAGTGCTGATGTTGGTTCCTTCCAGTTGATAGAACCATTCAAGTTGTGTTCCGGATAAACTTTCTTGAAAGAAGTGAACCCATAAATTTCTATCAACAATATGGGGTTGGATCTTTTGAACATAAGACCGCAGATGAAGCTTTGGACAGGACACACCATCATATTTGGAAATAGAAGGAACCTTGAACTTGTGAGGGATAACAACCCCCTAGATAAGACCCAACTCCTCAAAATCCAGTCCATGCACTTTCTGTATTTCCATGGCATTCAAACGATCTTCCAGCTGTTTGTATTTGTCGTCAGCGGAAGGATATTGTTCATCAGAGTAGTCTTCTTAAAGAATTTTACCAGAACCAAGGTTGCTCCCCCATTAGTTTTGATACTTCTACCATCTTCCTCCTGATTATCATCTTCATCTGATGGAATATCAACAACTTGAATGTGTTTGGCGGGACCTTTGAATCTTATTCCCATGTTGAAAATACCTATCAATTTCCTAGTCTTTTTCTTCTTGGCAATGAGCGTTATCAATTCTTGCTGCTCCTTGGCTAAGTTCAGGAGCGTCCCTTGGATTGGGCATTTTGAGCTTGAAGGTATTTCATAGTTTGTTTGAGGGACATCTTTTACTGAAATAAACAGTAAGAAGATGAGAAAACCTTTCTTGGGAAATACCTTTTATGTAATGACATGCATGATATGTGGATGCAATGTTTTCAAGGATCTCATGGGATAAAAAAAAGGAAATGTTCGAAGTTGAGCCTGGCTGTAGCTTTGACTGAAGAACTTTGCGTCCTTAAATGTCCTTCTATGAGAATCAAGCTCACCATGTCGAGTGGGTCTGTAATTCAGTGGGAGAACTGACTTTTGGTTTTGTGTTTTATTGTAAATGTTGTGGATAGCAAGAGTCGTCGCTGACTTTTCTTTTAACCAATAAGGGAAGGTGTTATCACCCTTTTCATCCGTAGTTATCTATGGGCTATTAATTGCTATCTCACTTTGAAAATGCTTTGTGTTTGTGTATGTTTGCAAATATTTTTAAAAAATGGCTAAGTGCGGCAATTTTGTAATGATTCTCGTATCGTTGAGAATGTATACAAAATGTTTATTTTGAAAATATTTGTTGAAAGGAAGTGTTTGTTTTGTGAAAATGTGTTTTAAAAATTCCAATGTAATGCAGTTTATTTTATAATAACCCTTGTATCAGTCCTCAAGAGTGTTTATAAATAGTTTTGAAAGTAGTTTTTTTTTGAAAGTGTGAGGTGTGAAAATTGTTTTAGTTTGTGAGCAAGCGATTACAAGCAATCTACCTACTCAAGAAGTCTTTGTTATTTTCCTCCTTGTAACACAGTTGGAGAATTGACTTGGGTGTTTTGCATTTGATCGTAATTGTTGCGGATAGCAACAGTCACGACCGACTTTTCTTTTATCCAATAAGGAAAGGTTGAAAAGAACAGGAAAGACCTTTCGAGATTATTTCTTGAGTTCGGGGGATAGGTTATGAAAAGGGAAGGTATTATCACCCTTTCAATCCGTAGTTATCTACATGCTCTTAGTTGCTTTCTAGATCACTTGCTTTTTATTTGAAAATGTGCTTGTGGTATGGGTTTTGAACTGTCTTTGTAATGGTTCTCTTTTCTATAAGAACGCGTACAAAGTGTTGTTTTGAAAATAGTTCAAAGAGGTGTTTGTGGAATGTGTTTTTGAAAGTGATTTTGAAAAGCGTCTTTGTAATGGTTCTCGTTTCTATAAGAAAGCGTACAAAAAGCTTTGTCTTTTGAAAATGTTTCAAAATGAAAGTGTGGGTGTGTTATACGGTGGGAGAACTGACTTGAGGTTTTGCGTTTGTGTTCGCAAATGTTTCGGTTTAGCAAGAGTCACCACCGACTTTTTATTTTATCCAAAGGAAAGGTCAAAAAGCACAGGAAAGACCTTTGAGATGTTTTCTTGGGTTCGGGGGGTAGATTATGAAAAGGGAAGGTGGTAGCACCCTTTTCATCCATGGTTTTCCATGGGCTCTTAGTTACTTGTTTAGATCACTTGCTTTGCTTTTTTCAATTGTTTGAAATGGTGCTTTGTGTGGTTTTGAAAGTATTTTGAAAAGAGGCCATCGTTATGGCGATCTTTGTAATGATTCTTGTTTGAAGAATGTATACAAAGATGTTTGTCTTTTGAAAAATGTTTCAATGTTTGAAAGTTGTTTGGGAAATTGTTTTGAAATTGTATGTGTGTTTTTGAAAATAGCAAGGATGTTTGCAAATTGATCAAGTAACTAGGAGTTGTCTACCCTAATCAAAAGTCTTTCTTGTACATTTTTAACCCTTTGACATTGTTGTTTTACCATTGTATTTGGTAAACAACCCTATCTTTGGATGTTAAACGGGACGGGCGTGGGTCATCGTATGACCATGATAACAATATTGCCAAGTATCTTTAGCAAGTTTTTAAGGGACTAGATCATTTTTGTTTAGGCAACCAAGATAGCGTCATCGAGGGACTATGATCTTTTTGTTTTGTTTGATTTTACCAAGATACCTAGCATGCATATCATGGCCATTTTAAGGCAACAAAGTGGGTGAAACCATAGGGGTGCTTGTGTGCAATGTGTTGTCATTTTTCATGCATTTTTGTCTTGTGTTTAGTCATGCTATTTGTTTGATTTTTGGTCTTTTGCATACAAACCCTAGTTTTACTATCATGCATAATGAAAGCAATAAATGCGTAAAAGTAAATCTAAGGCTATTACAACATTATTATGGGGAGGGGGGGTACAAGTTTGAATAGGGGGTATTTGCATAAAATAAAACCCTAATTTACTATTACAACCCAATTGAATTTATTTGCACAAATAAATGAATAAGCGAATATTTAAATGTACAATAAATATGTAAAAAAGCAAAGAAATGTTTTTATGTTAATTTTTATGTATGTAAAAATGGATTTGTTTATGTCTTAAAATATAAGAAAAATAATGTTATTATTTTTGAAAGGGTGGAAACCCTAGTTTTTTTGGCTTAAAAGAAAATATGTTTTCTATTATTTATTTATTCATTTTTTGTTTAAGAAAATAAAAATAATACATACAAAATTGTTAAAAAATAAAATGTTGTATGAAAATATTATTTTAAGTGTATAACATAATAAAATAAAAATATATAATATTTTTATAATATTTATAAGTTTTTATTTAGAAAAATAAAAGTATTAAACCTAATAAACTAAATATTATGCAAAAAATAAAATAAAAAATATGATAAAATGCCAAAAATAAATAAAATAATTTTTGTGATTTTAAATGTTTAGATAAAAATAAATAAAGTCAGAAATATGAAATAAATGAGAAAATATACAAAATAAAGAAAATGGGCCAAGGGGGTGCAAATAACAGAATGGAGGGTGTCAAAAGTCAAACAAGCCAGGCCCAAGCCCACTTCCACTTCGTCCCTGTCCTTTGAACAAAAACGTGTGCCCTGTTCAGCTCAAACTGTATCTCCTGCATACATGCTTAAAAACAAAATCTTGCAACATGAAACTTGTAGCATTTTTAGTCACGATTCCATTGATATAAAAAACTTGACCTAACTCTCAAAAATCAGAGAGAATTTTATCACCCCTAATTTCTGACCTAAAATTTTCAGCAAGTTCATCATTCAAATTCTCCTAGCTCAGTTAATATAAATACAAGCTATGCATATGTACAACTCAAGGACATTAGAGACTACATTTTTACTTCACAAACCTAAGCCTAATGATGCCTAAATAAGGAGATAGAAGTTTGAAAAATTACCTGTTTCAGTCAAGTTCGAATATGGCAATGTAGCAATTTTGAATGAGGCCCGAAGGTCTTTTGAGCTTGCTTGAAGTTCCCTTGACCTTTCCCAATTCTCAGCTTGCTTTGAAATGGATTGAATCTCCCTATAGAACTCAACCTGCAAACTCAGAAATTGAAAATGGTGAAGCTTGAAAATGAAGTTACAGTTGCTGAACAATGGCTTGGATAGTTCAGGTGGGTTGTAGGGAATGTGTTTGAAGTGGTTCAAGACAAAACGCACGAGTGAAATATGATTTGGCTTGGTGTTTGCAGAGATGGACCTGTTTTGGGCAGAAGTTAGTGTTTTTGTGTATTTGGGTGTTTGAGAGGCTTGGCAATCGTGTTTTAGGCTTGGTGTAATATGCTGAGGTTGTTTCAAATGGTCACAAAGTTTGGTTTTAACAGATTTCCAAGTTGTGGACCTTTTGTAAGCTTACTTGCTTTTGAAGCAAAAGTGAGTTGACAAAGGAAAAAGCTTGTACAAGCTAGCTCAGGTTCTTCACATAGTTGGTACACTTTTCCTGATATTTGTGGAGTTGGTTTGCAGCAAAAGCTTTGGTCCATGGCTCAAGATAAACAAATTTTGTAAAAGCTAACTTTATCAAAGTAACAATGTTAACTTTTTGCAATTTTTGGATTAAACCCATGTACAAAGTTTCAAAGATCAGAACAATGCCATTAACCATTGTATTTGCATTCAATTTTGGAGTGTAAAAATTATTAGAACCTGTAATGCAAGTACAAGTATGATTCAAACTGATTTGCAAGTTGTAACATGGTGCAAAATGCCTTGGCCAAAAGTGATAATTTGCCATTTTCAAACTTTTGATTCTCCCTAACCATAAATGATCTTGGAGAGTTCTAGGACATTTTGGAAATATTGTAACATGCTCTACAATATATCTTTGAAATGAATTTTTAGATTCCACTTGTAACTATGTGAAAAGTTGCCATGAAGATAGGTCAAAATCCTGCCTAAACTAGGGCAAAATTTCACTAAGTTAAAAGTTTCATGAACCCTTATTCACAAAATAATAACTTGAGATCCAAGCATCTTTTGGAAAAACTTTGTGAATCAAAGTTGTAGATTTTGTGGAGGACTACAACTTTCATGTTGGAAGTTTTCTTTGAATCCAATTGTATCATAGTGAAAAATTTTGGAAAAGTTGGGAAGAAATAAGAAATTTTCATAACTTAGAAAATTTCTAAGTTATGAAAATTTTCCATTTTAAACCCTAATTTTCAAAATTAGGTTTCTTGGTGAATAATTTTCATGTTTTGACACATCTTGATGAAAAATGACCCTTGGCACTTGATTTTGACCAAAAAGTCAAAGTTTGACTTTTCAGTATATAGTTGATTTTTGTCTAGTTGACTGGAAAATTCATCTATCAATCCAATGCATTTTAGATATTTTGAACCTTGTGATTAGGTCAAGATGATGCCATTGAGTCCTTGAAACTATGCTTGAACCCAATTTTCCATTGGCTAGGTGAAAAATCATAAATTGCCCTCCTATAGTCAAAACCCTAAAAATGACCATTTTGCCCTTTTGATGATCTGATCAAATTTCTTGAGGAGTTGTGGTCCAAACTTGATCAAATGGTTCATATGAGCCTATAATGTTGATGTGGATAAAAAATTATGAGGTTTGACTGTAAATTGGCCACAATTGACTTTTTCCCCAATATAGTTGATTTTTAGGTCAACTGTCCAATTGACTGGGCAAAAATTTGATTCAAAGCTTGAAACTTGGTATGGGAAAGCTTAGAGGTCCAACATGAAGTATGAAAGTCACATGAGGCATTGGAAGTCCAAAAATCCTTGTTCAAACTCAAACCCTAATTTCAGGTCATTAGTGCAAGGAGATGTCTTGAGTTGAGCAAACCCTAATCTGGTCTTGAGTCCAAAGAGTCTTGTGAGGGGAAATCTTGATAAAATGAGAGGGAAAATTTTGGGTTACAACAGCTGCCCCTGTTCAATCTTCTTGAACCTGAAGAGTTAGATTGACGAGTTTTTCCCTTTGTGACTCGAAGGTAATAGATGATTGGACACTAGAGTGCCTGTAAATTTGCACTCGTCAAAACGTAGTTGAGGAAATGTGCTTAAAGATACCATTTGGAGAGGTGACATAATCTTGTCGGAGATAGGCTTGTAGATGCCATCAAGAATGTTTGTTGAGCTGTAAGTCAAAAGAATGAGTATCAGAATGGTATCCGCGTCTAGAACGTATCTGAACTGTATCTAGAGACTGAGTCTGTATGAGCAATTGAATGGCGTCCGTGTCTGGAGCGTATCCGAGCTGTAACTGTATTTGAATTTGAATGAATAACAAAATGACTTCCGTGTCTGGAGTGTATCTTTATTGTATCTGAGTAAGTGACAGAATGGCTTATGTGTCTGGAGCATATCTGGACTGGGGAAAAAGTCAGAATAAGTGACAGAATGGAAACCGTGTCTGGAGCATATCTGGACTATATCTGAAGTTGAGATCTGTATGAGTAGCAGTTCCGTGTCTGGAGTGTATCCGTACTGTAACTGGGATCTGAATAAGTGACAAAATGACTTTCGTGTCTAGAGTGTATCTAATATGTATCTGATTGTTGAAGTCTGAATGAGTGACATAATGGATTCCGTGTCTGGAGCGTATTCGTACTGTATCTTGACTTGAAATTCTGAAATTCTGAATGAGTAATAGAATGACCTCCGTGTCTGGGGTGTATCCATATTGTATCGGAATAAGAGATTTGAATGAGTAACATAATGACTTCCTTGTCTGGAGTGTATCTGTACTGTATCTGAAATCTTTGAATATCTATTAAAGATATCTATTAATCTTATCCTGAAAAGGGTAAAATGTTAGTTGAAACACAAGTTATGTTGCATGAAATGTATGATGCAATATATGTGTTTTATCGATGTTTATGATATATGAATGTAATGTATGTGCATGTAAGCTGATTTTCCGTCTTGCTGAGGATAATAAATCCTTGAAAGCTGGGGATAATAAAGTCCTTGACTGTTGCCGGGGAATATAAATCCTTGACCGCTGCTGGAGATTCAAAATCTTTGATTGCTGAGGATGAGAAATCCTTGCTGACTGCTTAGGGATTAAAGATCCTGACAAATTCTGTGGGGATGTGAGAATCCTTCACGACTTTCCTGGGGATAGGGATACTTCAAGTCTTTGGAGTTGGAGTAATGAAAAAAATTCTGCTTGGGGAAGTAATGCCATGTACTGCCTGAGAAATCTGCTTGGGAAATCTAGTTAACTTTGAATACCTCTACTGGGGATTAAACAATGGGAATCCTTACTCGGTTGGGGAATAAGGAAAACTCTGATGATTTCTGCGGGGATCAAACAAAGGAAAACCTTGATCTGCTGGAGAATAAGGAAGGCTCTGATGGCTTCTGCGGGGAACTGAGAATGAGAATCTTTATTCTGCTAGGGGAATTTTAATCCTTGGGGACTTCATGCCGAGGAGTCAAGAATGAGAATCTTCAATCTGCAGGGGATTAAAAATTCTGACAAATTCATGTTAAGGAGTAATGAAGACTCTGGCAACTTCACTGGGGAATCAAGAATGAGAATCTTCATTCTGCTAGGGGATGAAAAACTCTGTGGGGAGTAGCTATACTGCTGGGGAGTAGCTATCCTGCTGGAGAGTAAGTTCAGGACTCTGGGGGAAAAAGATTATTGCTGTTTGGAAAAAGTTCAAGAGTTTGGGTTGTATGCCACTCTACTGGGGAATTAGCCTAGCTTGGGGATAAGACAAAAGTTAACTGTTATCTGGTTGATTTTCAGACTTTAGGTCAACTTGCTGGGGAAATTGGGGAAAACTGGATGGTTTCCGCTGTGGATTGCTAATTGGAATTTTGACTCCGTTGGGGAAAAAGGTTTCATCTTCGCTGAGGGTCTGTAATTCAAAGTTTTGGTTCTGCTGGGGATTGGGAGTTTGAAGTTTTAACTATGATGGGGATTTTGAAATTTAGCTCTGTTGGGGATATGTATTTCAAGGTTTTAGCTCCGCTAGGGATCTAGATGATGTACTGCAGGGGATTTCTCTTGGAATAGCCTAAAGACGTTTTCCTATACTTTCAACCTGTCAGTAATTATTCTTTCTCATTTCGTTTATTTGTAAACATGTGATTATATTCAAATGCATATGCTCATTTAATAAATCATTGGATGTTTTTTCAAATAAAACACAAGTGTAAAAAGGAAAAAACAAATAGTTTTCTGCACTTTGAAGTATCTTTGTATTAACTTTGTGTAAGTATTTTGTACAAAGGAGACAGACATCCTAGTAAGAGAATGTTGTCATAAAAATGAGAAAAATTTATACAAAGAAAGATGGCTATGTGTAACAATTCCATGGGGTTCCCATTCTGCTATAGCCTTCGTAACTCCGAATATCTTGTCCATTCATTGCTTCTCCCGAAGATGATTGAATTAATCAGAAGCCAGGAGCTTGTCTGTGAAGAGATTGTCCTTAAAGTGATCCGATGAGACATAGTCATACGCTTTAATTCCCTAACTTTTGCCTGGATTGCCCTTTCGGGTTTTCGATCCATCGGGAAACCCTTTTTTTCCCAAGTCGCCCTTTCGGGTTTTCAACTTGCCGGGTGTACAGATTTTTTTTGTTTATCCCTAACTTTTGCCTGAATCGCCCTTTCGGGTTTTCGATTCACCGGGATGCCCTTTTTTGCCTAGGTGTGTCAACCTAGCGGGTCCTTTATGCATAGTATCTTTTGACTATGTCTGCGTTCGTAGGGTGCAGAAGGTCATCACTGTCCATGGTGGTTAAGATCATTGCCCCACCAGAAAAGATGTTTTTGATCACAAATGGCCCTTCATAAGTAGGAGTCCATTTTCCCCTGGGATCACTTTGTGGCAAGATGATCCGCTTGATTACAAGATCCCCAACTTGATATACCTGGCGCCTGACTTTCTTGTTGAAAGCCTTGATCATCCATTTTTGATATGTCTGACCATGGAAAACAGCAGTAAGTCGCTTCTCATCAATCAAATTAAGTTGATCAAGCTGGATCTGAATCCAATCGCCTTCACTCAAACCAACATCCTTCATGATTCTTAAGGAGGGAATCTGAACCTCGATAGGCAAAACAACTTCCATGCCGTATACCAAAGAATAGGGTGTTGCCCCAGTTGATGTACGCGCCGTGGTACGGTACCCGTGGAGAGAAAACGGTAACATCTCATGCCAGTCCTTGTAGGTGACTGTCAGCTTTTGTATGATCTTCGTGATATTTTTGTTCGCAGCTTCGACAACACCGTTCATCTTCGGCCGATAGGGAGATAAATCGTGATGTTAAATCTGGAACTGCTCGCACAAGGCGGTGATCATAGTGTTGTTAAGGTTTGTACCGTTGTCAGTGATGATCCTTTCAGGGATGTCATACCGACAAATGAGGTTCTGTTTGATGAAGCGGGCAACAACATTCTTTGTGACGGATGCGAAGGAAGCTGCTTCGACCCACTTGGTAAAGTAATCAATGGCCACCAGAATGAAGTGGTGCCCATTGGATGTTGTAGGCTTGATCTCTCCAATCATGTCGATTCCCCACATAGCGAATGGCCAAGGAGCTGTTAAGACATTGAGAGCAACTTGAGGTATATGTACCTTGTCCGCATAGATTTGACATTTGTGACAAGTTCTGGAATGTTGATGGCAGTCAGCTTCCATGGTAGACCATTAATATCCTGCCCGTAGAATCTTCTTAGCCATCGTATGCCCGCTAGAGTGTGTGCCAAAGGTACCATTGTGCAGTTCAGCCATGATCTGCTCAACTTCAACCTTATCCATACAACGGAGCAGAATGCAATCATGATTGCGCTTGTACAAGATACCATTGCTCAGGAAGAACTTGGCAGAGAATCTCCTCCAGAACTTTTTGTCGTTGACTGAAGCTCCTTCAAGATATTCTTGAGCCTCGAGATACCTTTTGACTTCGTGAAACCAAGGTCGGTCCACTACTTCTTAGGTGTTAATCTCGTGACAATGTGCAGGTTCATCCATCCGCTCAATGGTGATTTGGGGAGCCTCATTATCCCAGTTAAGTTTAAACATGGATGACATTGTAGCTAGAGCATCTGCTAACTGATTTTCTTCTCACGGGAAGTGCTCGAAGATAATCTGCTCGAAATGTGGTAGAAATGTCAGGACATGTTCTTTGTAAGGGATGAGGTTGGGATGTTTAGTGTCCCACTCTCCTTTGATCTGAATGATGACCAAATATGAGTCTCCGAACACAACCAAAGATTTTATTCCCAAATCTATTGCAACCTTGAGACCAAAGATACAAGCTTCATACTCGGCCATGTTGTTGGTGCAGTTGAAGCAGAGTCTAGCTGTGAAAGGTGTATGGAAACCTTGTGGAGAGATGACTACCGCGCCGATACCATTTGTTGTACCCCAAAATTTGCCCTCCCATAATCTTCAAAGTTTTGCCAAGCATCACTTCAAATGGTTCAAAGTCTACTCAAAGGCTACACAGTCAACCACTCTCCTAAAGCCAGTCAAATTAAGGTTTTGGTTCCTTCAAGGAAGTTGAGGTTTTCAATGGTCCAATCAAGTTCCACATGCCTATAAACATTGTCAAGCACCTACATGTCAAGTTTTAAGGCTCACAAGGTCAAGTTGCACAGTCAAAAACCCTAATTGCTTCACAATCAACTATAGGGGCAAAATGGTCATTTGGCAGTCAAAAGTCAAATTTTTTGGTCAACATCTTATTTTGAAGCCACAATCATCATTTGGTCAAATCTTGATCATGATTCCTCAAGAATGGCTCAAAAATCATCAAGATGTCAAAAGTTTCTATTTTGGGACAGCTGAAAAGTCAACTGTAACTTGACCAAAGCATAACTTTTTCATGGTTCATCAGAAAAATCCCATCCAATGCTCATCTTGAATGGGAGGACATTTCCTACAACTCATATTCACATTCCAAGTCCAAGAAATGCTCTCACAAAAAGTTATCAATTTCAACATTATAGGTCATTTTCAAAAGTCAACAAAAAGGGACTTTAAGTCAAAGACCATAACTTGAGATTGGTAAATCAAAATGACATGGGACCAAATACATTGGTTAGAGGACTTCAAGGCCTTTCCAAAATGTCCAAGAACATGTTCATAGCTTTAAAATTGAGCAAGATATGCATTGGAGAAGTTGGGAAATTTTTGTGAAATGGCCAAAGTCAATTATCCTTGAAACTTCATTTTTGACAAAAGGGGCCCACTTTTTCCACTTGATTTAGCTTTGCCATACCTCCCAAGTGTCCCATGTTTTATTTCAAGAATAAAAATTAATTTTTCTATTTTTGTTTAATTTTATTTGATTTAATTCATTTTAAATCTTTAAAATTCAAATAAAAATCAAGAAAATTAATGGGAGGATATTTTGTGGTTTGAATAGCTTTGATACACCATAAAACATATACCAAATTCGTTCAAGACCTATTTCAAGCAAAAAAATTCAAATTTGGAGCAAATATGGCAAATTATTTCAATGGTGATTATGGAGAAAATCAAAACTTCATTGCAAGGCTTAAAAGCTCCTTAATGTGACTGATTCTCATCCAAGCCTATATATACAAGCCTTGCAAGCCTCATTCGGAGCTAGAAAAAAAGGAGAGTGTGCACAAACGGCCAGAGGAAAAGTTCAAAATTTGTCCAAAAAAGTGAGAGATCTAAAGCGGTGTTGCAAACATTTTCAGATCCAAGCAAGCACGTGGCTTTCTTCCTTGCCACTCCCTGAAGCCAAAGCAACCACAAACGCGTCCTAAGGTCCACTACCAAGCGCTGTAAGTTGTCTCAAACTCACCCCTGTACACGAAATCATGTTTCTCCATTCTTGCACTTTTTTCTGGAAAATAATAGCATATTCATACTCCATGCCTAATTTCCAATGTAACTGCTATATTCAATTTCATTTTTAGGCTTCGTATAACAATACCCGTGCCTAGGGTTCGTTGGTTTTGTTTTTAGGTATTTTTTCTACAGGTGAAATTGGGACAAACCATAAGCATAGACGTGATCAGGAGACATGGACGATCACAACCATGGGCTTAGATGGAATTTTTGATACCTAAGGATGATTTTGAGTAAAACCTCCAAAATCCGGCCTTCACCTCCTTGGTTTAGCATTTCTTTTCTTATTTTCTTTCCTTTTATTAATTATTATTATTATTTAGTTAGTTCACAAATAATTATTTTCATAAATTCAGAAAAAAAATGTAATTATTATTATTATTATTAATTTCACTTTAGTAATTATTTTTGTAAATAAAATACTAACAAATTAATTAGTTTAATTAGTTAATTTTAACCTTTTTTCACGATAAATAAAAACAAATTTAGACTTATCCTTTTTCTTTTGACATTTTTAATTCTTTTTTTATTTTATTTCATAAAAACATAAAAAAGGGTCAAAAAATATTTTCTTGTAATTAAATCATTAATTAATTTTCAATTTCAATATTTAATTTCTTTAAAGGGTCCAACGCCCTCGCACTCTCGATTCTTATTTCTTTTCGCATTTATTTTTATTTCTTTTGTGGATATAATGTAATTGCCCCAAAGCTTTGTAATAATAATTAGGATATTTACTTTCCGTACTTTTATTCAAAATCGGGTTTTGTTAATTTGGCGATGTATAAGACCCGCGCCTTGTAATAGCGTAGGACCTTTATTTTCCGCATTTTAATTTCTGCACCTTTTAAACTGTTAATCACATGAAAGAATGAATGCCCAAATAAAATCAAAGCGTAGCTCACCCAATGCATGACAAGACAAATAATAACTGAAAATGACACACAATTCACACACCACTCCTAGGGTACGCCTCACTGTTGCCTTGCCCCTCGAAACGTGGTCGTCGAGTATAGGACGTTTTAGTAAGTCCTTATGTCCATGAACATGGCATAAGGGTAGCTTCTAAGGTGTCCTACTATTGCTCTGGTGATCACACTGTTGCCTTGCCCCTCGAAACGTGGTCGTCGAGTATAGGACGTCTTAGTGAGTCCTTATGTTCCATTGATCTGGTTGCCTCGAAACAAGTTGCCTCGGAATAAAAAGATCAATGGCATAAGGGTAGCTTCTAAGGTATCTTACTATTGCTCGGTGTCCACACTGTCCCTAATCCTCGAATTGACCCGAACACCTCCAACGGTGGTGCTACCTACCCCTCAATGGTGGGATGGCACTACCTCAAGGAAATTTACACAGATTAATTCCTTAGGGTAGGTAGATGACTCGTAGATACTTGCTCTAATTCAAAACAAATCAAAAACTTCTTTTCACACCTACACTTTTCAAAAAGCTTTCAAAAACAATTTTTCAAACACTCTTGAGGACTGATACAAGAGTCGAACTTAAATTTTAAACGAAACTTTTTCAAACCCACTCACACTTGAAAAGCAAACAAACATTTTGAAAACACAAATGAGCAAGTATCTAAGAGCCCATGGATAACCATGGATAGAAAGGGTGCTAACACCTTCCCTTTCTATAAATCTACCTCCCGAACCGAGAACTAATCTCAATAAGGAATTTTTCTGTGCTTTTGTCCTTTCCATGTTGGAGAAAATAAAAGACGGTGGCGACTCTTGCTTCCGCGACATTTCGCGAACCAGCGTTAAACAGTCAGTTCCAGATCCACCGATTACACCATTGCTAAGTGCATTGGAGGCACCATCAAAGTACAGGGTCCATCGGGATCCTTGTTCAGGTCCGTCATACGGTCTGAAATCTTCAATGTTGTCCAAAGTCATAATGTCCTCGTCGGGGAAGTCGAACTTCATGGATTGCTAATCTTCGACAGCTTGATGAGCTAGATGGTCAGCTAGTACACTTCTATTTATAGCTTTTTGGGTCGTGTACTGGATATCGTACTCTATCAGGATCATCTTCCATCTAGCTATTCTTCCATATAAAGCCGGTTTCTCAAAGATGTATTTGATCGGATCCATCTTAGATATCAGTAGAGTGGTATGAGTCAACATATACTGACTTAGCCGACGAGCAGCCCATACCAAAGCGCAGCAAGTTTTCTCGAGCAGTGAGTATCGAGTCTCACAGTCGATAAACTTTTTGCTAAGGTAATAAATGGCATGCTCTTTTCGGCCAGACTCGTCATGTTGGCCCAGTACGCACCCCATTGAATTATCCAAAACAGTCAGATACATGATTAGCGGTCTTCCTTCAATGGGAGGCATCAAGGTAGGAGGCTCTAGTAAATACTCCTTGATTTTATCAAAAGTAACTTGACAGTCATCATTCCATTTAACCACCTGATCTTTCTTCAGCAGCTTGAAGATTGGCTCACAGGTAGATGTTAGGTGAGAGATGAACCTAACAATGTAGTTTAGGCGTCCCAAGAAACCTCTGACCTCCTTCTCAGTGCGAGGGGCAGGAATTTCTTGTATAGCTTTGACTTTGGCAGGATCAACCTCAATGCCTTTGTTGCTGACAATGAAACCCAAGAGTTTACCGGACCTGACTCCGAAAGTGCACTTGTTAGGGTTCAGTCTGAGTTTGTACTCCTTCAAACTGACAAACAACTTTTGCAGATGGTCGACGTGTTCTTCTTCCGTTTGTGATCGGGCTATCATGTCGTCTACGTAGAATTCAATCTCATGATGTATCATATCATGAAACAAAGCTACCATGGCGCGCTGATAGGTTGCCCCGACATTCTTCAGTCCGAATGGCATCACTTTATAGAAGAACGTACCCCACTGTGTAACAAAATTAGTTTTCTCCATGTCTTCAGGTGCCATTTTGATCTGGTTGTAACCTGAAAATCCATCCATGAAAGAAAATACCTTGTGCTGAGCTGTATTGTCAACCAAGATGTCAATGTGCGGAAGTGGAAAGTCATCTTTAGGGATGGCCCTATTTAAGTCTCTGTAATCCACGCACATTCTCACTGTGCCGTTCTTCTTAGGCACGGGCACAATGTTAGCAACCTATTGTGGATAGGAAGTAACAGCAAGAAATCCAGCATTGAACTGCTTCATAACTTCTGCTTTTATCTTTTCTGACATGTCGGGCCTCATTCGGCGAACTTTCTGTTTAATTGGTGGACAATCTTCTCTTGTAGGGAGACGGTGAACCACAATATCTGTATCGAGTCCCAACATGTCTTCGTAAGACCAGGTGAAGATCTTAACATACTCATTCAACAGCTGAACTAAGCGCTCTTTGACACTTGGCTCTAGGTTGGCACCCACTCTGACTTCTTTTCTGTCTTCATTAGTACCCAAGTTGATTGTCTCTAACAGCTCCTCATGAGGTAGAATAGCCCTTTCTTCCTGTTGTAGCAGTCTAGCCAATTCTCCTGGCACCTTACAATCTTCCTCACCTTCGTATTCGGCATGGTATACCAGATCTTCAGAGTCACTGAAGGCCATAGCAGAATTGTTACCCATCGAATCTGGAATGGAAGGGTACCTGCATTTGTGAGTGTGGGTGTGTGTAAGGGATAGCCACCTTTAAACAAATAAAATGTAAAAAGAAAGATAATGAACACAAAAGTTTATATGTGAAAACGTCCATGATTCATTAAAATGGCATATGAAGATGAAAAAATCAAACCCTTACAAATGGACCTATGTACCTCGGATAAGGCACAAGGTTAAAAGTGTAAGAATTGTTTGAGAATTATTACAAACCAACAGAAATGTTTGAAAGATAAATTACTGCGGTATGAAAGTAATCGGAACAAAGTCTTTGCCTCCCAGTTACACAGTCCTCCGTCAACAGTAGGGAAAATCCAGTCTTCCAGGTTGCTCTCCTCTTCACTATCCTCCAAAGCATTGATTCCATGATGGGTGATCTTCACTGGTGGCCCCCCAGCACGGGCGCGGCGTACAACCTTTTGAGTAGAAGCAGTGAATCCCAAGCCGAATTTATCTGATTTGAAAGGAAAGTCTGGAAGTTTCCCCCAGATTGTGCTTCCTCCTTCTTCAATCACAGCCTTTGCATCTTTGAGGGACGCCATCCGAGGCGGAGGTCTGGTAATCATGGGTACAAAAGACACTGTCTTGGTTGCCGCAATCTCCTGAGCTACCTCTTCAAAATGCTGAAAGGGGGTTTCGATGAATTCACCATCCAATTCTACATAGCGGAAAGAATTTAGATGGCTTATCATGTATTCCTCTTCGCCATGAACAGTTATAATTTTCCCCTGGACAGGGTACTTGAGCATTTGATGCAGAGAAGACGTGACGGCTCCAGCATTGTGAATCCAGGGTCTTCCCAATAAGCAAGAATAGGAAGGACGGATGTCCATCACATAGAATGTGGAGTCGAAGGTTTCAGTTCCCACTTTAATCGGGATGTCCACCTCCGCGTGGACCATCCTTTTAGAACTATCAAAGGCTCTAACGATTATATTGTTGGGCTTTAGGGTTAGGCCTTCACAATCCAATCTGTCCAAGGCTTTCTTCGGCAAGACATTTAAAGATGACCCATTGTCTACCAGAACGTGAGCTAGAGTAGTCCCTCTGCATTCCACCGAGACATGCAAAGCGTCATTATGCTTTCTCCCTTTAGATGTTAAATCAGCATCGGCGAATCCTAGACCATTGTCAGCTGTTAGGCTAGCTACACATTCCTGGAACTGGTCCGCAGAGGTTTCTTGTGGCACGTGGGCCATCTTCAAGAATCTGATCAAAGCTTTAGCATGAGCTTCGGAACAAAGCAGCAGGGCCAGCATATAGATATTTGAGGGGGTTTGCCCTAGTTGTTCCACAACATCATAATCGCTTTTCTTGATTATTTTAAAAATCTCTTCCATTTCCTTTTGAGAGGTCTCAGGGATGACCAAAGGCTGAGCCCTCGTCCTGACGGGCACTTCTTGGATCCCTTTCCCTCTATCATCAGCAACAGTAGAGGGGACAACCACATGAGTCACAACTTCTTCAATAATCGGAGTTCTTGCAGATATGTTGACTGACACAGGGGTAACCTTAGGAGCAGCTGAGGGTCCGAAGATTGCCTTTGGAGGAGCAATCTCCGGAGAGAAAATTCTTCCACTGCGGGTGATTTTGCTCGTTCCGGCAATGTTTCCAATGTCGAAAGTCTCTTCATCAGAACCCTCTTCAGTTGATTCAATTTGTTTAATACCATGGTAGTAGATCTCTCCACCCTAGTTCCACGATATTGATTTGTTGGACTTATACGGGATGGGCCCCGACATGGTTATCTTCAAAGGTGCAATCTTTGGATCAGATGTAATCTTAACAGGTCTTTGGAGACCTTGGAAAGATTGGCGGATATGGTAATTATTGAAACATCATTGACAGAAGTCGGTGTAACAGGAGTCTTTTCAAAAAAGATTTCTTGGTTATCCATTAGGCGTCGGATGCCTAACTTCAACAATGGACAGTTGGTTGGTAAGGATGAACAAAGGTAGCAATCTTCTTCACAACCTGGGAAAATCCCATCCTTCAACAAATTCAGCTTGATTATCGGTAGCGGAGTTATCAAATCATCAACAGTAGCAACAAAAAGATCTTCTTCAATAGCATGGGCATTGTGGCCATGCCTTGGCATTGGAGCAGAGATCACATTCGGCTTTTCAGGGGCGTCGAATTCCACTTCTTTAGCATCTATCAAATCCTGAATCTTATTCTTGAGGGCCCAACAATTGTTGGTGTCGTGCCCTATACTCCCTGAATGATAAGCACACTTGGCGTTCGAATGGTAGTAAGGAGAAGTTGTATTCGGATTCTTCGGGGCCTCTTTCAGACTGGCAAGGTTTAACTTCAAGAGATGGGGTAGAACCTGAGCAGGAGTCATGTTTATCTGGGTGAATTGCCGTACAGGCCTTTCCACCCTTGCTTGGTTGGTTCTGGGTTGATTGTTTCTGGGCTAATCAACTGCAAACTTCTGAATCATTACGGCCCCCACCGCTGGTCGACGCTCAACTCTTCCTTGACCTCTTTGAGAGTAGACAACTGAGATTTCCTTCTTTGCTGGAAAAGGCTTTTTGATGGCAGCGGAAGCAGATGCGTCTTTCTGAATTTTGCCTCTTTTAATGCCGGCTTCAACTCTCTCACTAGTTAGAATTAACTCGGTGAACCCTGCAGAAGAGCTTCCTATCAGGTGATTAAAGAAAAGTCCTGACAGAGTCCCTAAGAACATGTTTACTAGCTTCCTCTTCTTCAGCTTCAGAATCAGAAGGCACTGCAACTCCTTTACCCTTTCCTTCACCCTCTTCAGATGTTGATGGAAAATCTAGGACCCTTCTGGCTTGACCTTCAAATCTTATGCCCAAGGTGGCCACACCAACTCTCTTCTTATTTTTCTCCTTTTCCTTCTCTAACAGATTCTTGAGCTCCTCCTGACTCTTTGCCAAGGTCATGAGTAGCTGTTGGAATTATGAATTCTGCGCTTGTAAGTCTTTGACCGTTTGTTCATTATCCATCTTGCTGAAATAAACAGCAGAGAGATGAGGAAACTTGGTTTGAAGACCTGTTTATGCATATGATGAATGATATGTATTCATGTAATGCATTCAAGGATTCAGAAATTCAAATTTGTTTTAAACAAAAAAGAAACACACGTCTTATTAATTAGATAGAATTTGTTAGTACATCAATGCCCCATGGGCAAAATAATACAAAATTCTAAGGTAAAAAGACGTTGCGCATCCTCTTTGGTGTAATATAGGTGTTGAGAGTTTGCTCTTCATGAAGTTGATGAGTAAGTTCCAAAACCTTCTTCTCACTGGCATAGAATTGGGCTTCAAACGTATCACGTTCTCCCTTGAGCTGTATCCAACTCCTTTGTAAATCTTCCAATGATGTTGGCATGTCAGGATGTAGGAGGGTGTATGGAACCTCTCCTTCCTTAATAGGCTCTTTAATCACAGGGAGAATGTAGGGGTAAGGCATCATAATACTTTGGGCGCGGGTTCGTACCCACTTGAGGTAAGGCTCAAGGGGGATGGAATTCTTGTGTCCCAAGGTCTTACTGTCTACCTTGTTTGGAATCCTCCAAGCTCGGATGAACCTTTGTCGAAGTCCTTGATCATCGCTATCGAAGTCAAAAACCAATCCTAGAATCAGCATGTCATGAGGGCCATCCCTTCAGGCATACCCAAACTGTCTCAGAGCCAAGAAGGGGTTGTAGGTAATGCCTCCCCTAATGCCAAGTAGAGGGACATTGGGGAATTCGCCACAACGGTCGATGATGATAACATTTTCTCTGGACCGAGAACACCAATGAACATCTGGATGTGTAAGAGTCATCAATCATTATGACCACCTCAAACCTTGATCATTCTTCAAGACTGATTGGGGAAGGTGAGAAATAAACCACCTTGCTAGAAGAGGAGTACAACACATGAGAACACCTCTTTTCCTCATTGTTCGAGTGTGAAAAGAGTGGAGGATATCCCAAGCAATGTAGGCACCGGGTTGCGAGCCATGAAGATTTTGACAGCATTGACATCTATAAGCTGGTCAGGGTTTGGGAACAAGACCAACCCATAGATGAGAAGAGCTACAATATCCTCAAAAGCTTGCAGGTCTAGAGAATTCCAGCATTCTTGAGCTTTCTCAAACAGGAACTTATCCAAGAAACCCTTGACACCACTTCTAGTTTCCCAATGACCTATGACATCAGATGGTTGCAAGTGTAGGGCTTGAGCAACATCTTCAGGCTTTGGATCTCTTTCCGTACTGTTGAAAGGTAGTTGATGGAGAATAGGAATCATCAGGAGTTGAGAAAATTCCTCCAAAGTAGGCACTAGCTGGTAGTCAGGAAATGTGAAGCAGTGGTGTAGGGGGTCAAAGAACTGGAAGAGAACTTTCACCATGTCTTCCTCTGTGTTGGAGTTGACCAAGTTGAGAAGTCGACCATGTCTCTCAGTGAATGGAGAATACTCTGGAATCTTGGAAGCAAGCTCTTTGAGTTGAGGAGGAACTCTCACAAGGTTGACCTGAATAGTTTTCCTGCGAAGGGAATCCATAACCTATAAAACAGGAACAAAGATGAAGATCTAAAATCCTTGAAATGGTTAGTGGATGCAAATGATGCTTCATGATGTCCATGATGTTATGCACAAGTATATATGTACAAGCAAATCACATAAGTTCCTAGTTTAGGCTTTCATGGGGTTTCATAGGTAAGTACCCTCTTGAAATTTAGTTGGCTCAACCTGTCCTATAAATAGTAACCGGGTTCTAAGGAGCTCAATATTACTGGATTATTTTCTGTGTTCATTGTTTCAGTTTAGCCACTTTACTGGCGACCGAAATATTCCAAGAAAATAACCCTCAATGAGTGATACGGTGGGATAACTGACTTGAGGTTTTGTGTTTGTGTTTGCAAATGTTTCGGTTTAGCAAGAGTCGCCACCGACTTTTTATTTTATCCAAAGGAAAGGTCAAAAAGCACAGGAAAGACCTTTGAGATGTTTGCTTGGGTTCGGGGGGTAGATTATGAAAAGGGAATGTGCTGGCACCCTTTTCATCCATGGTTTTCCATGGGCTCTTAGTTACTTGTTTAGATCACTTGCTTTGCTTTTTTCAATTGTTTGAAATGGTGCTATGTGTGGTTTTGAAATTATTTTGAAAAGAGGCCATCGTTGTGGCGATCTTTGTAATGATTCTTGTTTGAAGAATGTATACAAAGATGTTTGTCTTTTGAAAAATGTTTCAATGTTTGAAAGTTGTTTGTGAAATTGTTTTGAAATTGTATGTGTGGTTTTGAATATAGCAAGGATGTTTGCAAATTGATCAAGTAACTAGGAGTTGTCTACCCTAATCAAAAGTCTTTCTTGTACATTTTTAACCCTTTGACATTGTTGTTTTACCATTGTATTTGGTAAACAATCCTATCTTTGGATGTTAAACGGGACGGGCGTGGGTCATCGTATGACCATGATAACAATATTGCCAAGTATCTTTAGCAAGTTTTTGAGGGACTAAATCATTTTTGTTTAGGCAACCAAGATAGCGTCATCGAGGGACTATGATCTTTCTGTTTTGTTTGATTTTGCCAAGATACCTAGCATGCATATCATGGCCATTTTAAGGCAACAAAGTGGGTGAAACCCTAGGGGTGCTTGTGTGCAATGTGTTGTCATTTTTCATGTATTTTTGTCTTGTGTTTAATCATGCTATTTGTTTGATTTTTGGTCTTTTGCATACAAACCCTAGTTTTACTATCATGCATAATGAAAGCAATAAATGCGTAAAAGTAAATCTAAGACTATTATAACATTATTATGGGGAGGGGGGGGGGGGGGGGGGTACAAGTTTGAATAGGGGGTATTTGCACAAAATAAAACCCTAATTTACTATTACAACCCAATTGAATTTATTTGCACAAATAAATGAATAAGCAAATATTTAAATGTACAATAAATATGTAAATATGCAAAGAAATGTTTTTATGTTAATTTTTATGTATGTAAAAATGGATTTGTTTATGTCTTAAAATATAATAAAAATAATGTTATTATTTTTGAAAGGGTGGAAACCCTAGTTTTTTTGGTTTAAAGGAAAATATGTATTCTATTATTTATTTATTCATTTTTTGTTTAAGAAAATAAAAATATATAATATTTTTATAATATTTACAAGTTTTTTTTTAGAAAAATAAAAGTATTAAACCTAATAAACTAAATATTATGCAAAAAATAAAATAAAAAATATGATAAAATGCCAAAAATAAATAAAATAATTTTTGTGATTTTAAATGTTTAGATAAAAATAAATAAAGTCAGAAATATGAAATAAATGAGAAAATATACAAAATAAAGAAAATGGGCCAAGGGGGTGCAAATAACAGAATGGGGGGTGTAAAAAGTCAAACAAGCCAAGCCCAAGCCTACTTCCACTTTGTCCATGTCCTTCGAACAAAAACGCGCGCCCTGTTCAGCTCAATCTGTATCTCCTGCATATGTGCTTAAAAACAAAATCTTGCACATTGAAACTTGTAGCATTTTTAGTCACGATTCCATTGATATAAAAAACTTGACCTAACTCTAAAAAATCAGAGAGAATTTTATCACCCCTAATTTCTGACCTAAAATTTTCAGCAAGTTCATCATCCAAATTCTCCTAGCTCAGTTAATATAAATACAAGCTATCCATATGTACAGCTCAAGGACATTAGAGATTACATTTTTGCTTCACAAACCTAAGCCTAATGATGCCTAAATAAGGAGATAGAAGTTTGAAAAATTACCTGTTTCAGTCAAGTTCGAATATGGCAATGTGGCAACTTTGAATGAGGTCTGAAGGTCTTTTGAGCTTTCTTAAAGTTCCCTTGACCTTTCCCAATGCTCATCTTGCTTTGAAATGGCTTGAATCTCCCTATAGAACTCAACCTGCAAACTCAAAAATTGAAAATGGTGAAGCTTGAAAATGAAGTTACAGTTGCTGAACAATGGCTTGGATAGTTTAGGTGGGTTGTAGGGAATGTGTTTGAAGTGGTTCAAGACAAAACGCACGAGTGGAATATGTTTTGGCTTGGTGTTTGCAGAGATGGCCCTGTTTTGGGCAGAAGTTGGTGTTTTTGTGTATTTGGGTGTTTGGGAGGTTTGGCAATCGTGTTTTAGTCTTGGTGTAATATGTTGAGGTTGTTTCAAATGGTCACAAAGTTTGGTTTTAACAGATTTCCAAGTTGTGGACCTTTTGCAAGCTTACTTGCTTTTGAAGCAAAAGTGAGTTGACAAAGGCAAAAGCTTGTACAAGCTAGCTCAGGGTCTGCACATAGTTGGTACACTTTTCATGATATTTTTGGAGTTGGTTTGCAGCAAAATCTTTGGTCTATGGCTCAAGATAAACAAATTTTGTAAAAGCTAACTTTATCAAAGTAGCAATGTTAACTTTTTGCCATTTTTGGATTAAACCCTTGTACAAAGTTTCAAAGATCAGAACAATGCCATTAACCATTGTATTTGCATTCAATTTTGGAGTGTAAAAAGGATTAGAACCTGTAATGCAAGTACAAGCATGATTCAAACTGATTTGTAAGTTATAACATGGTGCAAAATGCCTTGGCCAAAAGTGATAATTTGCCATTTTCAAACTTTCGATTCTCCCTAACCATAAATGATCTTGGAGATTTATTGGACATTTTGGAAAGCTTGTAACATGATCTACAATCCATATTTGAAATGCATTTTGATATTACACTTGGAACTATTTGAAAAGTTTCCATGAAGATAGGTCAAAATCCTGCCTAAACTAGGGCAAAATTTCACTAAGTTAAAAGTTTCATGAACCCTTATTCACAAAATCATAACTTGAGATCCAAGCATCTTTTCGGAAAACTTTATGAATCAAAGTTGTAGATTTTGTGGAGGAATACAACTTTCATGTTGAAAGTTTTCTTTGAATCCAATTGCATCATGGTGAAAAAGTTGGGAAAAAATAAGAAATTTTCATAACTTAGAAAATTTCGAAGTTATGAAATTTTTCCATTTTAAACCCTAATTTTCAAAATTAGGTTTCTTGGTGAACAAGTTTCATGTTTTGACACATCTTGATGAAAAATGACCCTTGGCACTTGATTTTGACCAAAAAGTCAAAGTTTGACTTTTCAGTATACAGTTGATTTTTGATCAGTTGACTGGAAAATTCATCTGTCAATCCAATGAATTTGAGATCTTTTGAACCTTGTGATTAGGTCAAGATGATTCCATTGAGTCCTTGAAACTATGATTGAACCCAATTTGCCATTGGCTAGGTGAAAAATCAGAAATTGCCCTTCTACAGTCAAAACCCTAAAAATGACCATTTTGCATCTGATCAAATTTCTTGAGGAGTTGTGGTCCAAACTTGATAAAATGGTTCATATGAGCCTATAATGTTGACGTGGATAAAAAATTATGAGGTTTGACTGTAAATTGGCCACAGTTGACTTTTTCCCCAATACAGCTGATTTTTAGGTCAATTGTCCAATTGACTGGGCAAAAATTTGATTCAAAGCTTGAAAATTGGTATGGGCAAACTTAGAGGTCCAACATGAAGTATGAAAGTCACATGAGGCATTGGAAGTCCAAAAATCCTTGTGCAAACCCAAACCATAATTTCAGGTCATCAGTGCAAGGAGATGTCTTGAGCTGAGCAAACCCTAATCTGGTCTTGAGTCCAAAGAGTCTTGTGAGGGGAAATCTTGATAAAATGAGAGGGAAAATTTTGGGGTACAACAGGGTGTATAAAATGTTTTTGTTGTGAGCAAGCGAGCAACTAGGAGAATCCTACGTACTCAAAAGGTCTTAATGTTCTTTTCCTCCCCCTTTAGATGTTGCTATCTTACCATGGATTTGGTGACAAGCCCCATCATTGGATATGAAGGGACGGGCATGGGACGTTTGTATAGTCATAGAAGGAAACCTATGATACGTTTTAGCAATTTCGTTTAGGGACTAGATCATTTATCGAAGGAAACATTGAGGGTCATTGAGGGACTATGATCTTTTATCGAGGGTCTTTGCTAAAACACCCATATTCGAGGAATATGACTATTTCTCCGAGGTAACAAGTGAGATTACCCTAAGGGTTCATGTGTGAATAGTATGTTTGATTTGCATGCATTTAATCTTTGGTTAGGGGTTATCTACTTGTTGTTTTTATCTTATCATGCATACCCTATTTTACTAGCAATCATACAAAAGTAATAAAATGCAGAAAGATAAAATCCTACACTATTACAACCATATTGAATATCATGAAAATATAAAGGCTAAATAAGTAAAATAAAGAGGAAAAATGGGATCTTTTGATTCAGGAAGAAGAACTCTTCAATTCTGCTTCTTTGGCTCTTTTCGATTTGGGCTTGGAGTCAGTGAGGTTATGACCTTCGATTTCGGCTTAACCTGAGGCATGAGGTGCAACCTTCGATTCTGCCTTTCTTCCTCCTTTGACTGGAGGCTGGAATCAGTGTGGTTATGTCTTTCGACTGGGGCCTTAGAGTCAGAATGGTGTGCCTTTCTGGCTGCCTCTTTCATTCAGCATAGAGTTCCCTCTTCACCTCAAGTCCTTTGCTGCATCCTTTTATTGGGCCTGGAGTCAGCGAGGTAGCCTAAGGCTTCGTTTCATACTCCTGTCTCTTGTTTCTTTCGTTTGAGATATTAAATAGCAACATGGCCTTAGGGCCAGGTTAGTTCTTAAAGCATTTGTAACAAACCAAAGAAAAAAACCAAAAGGAGAGGCAATAAGAATAAACTAAAAGGGTGGAAACGAAAAGGAAACAAATACTATGTACATGTTTTAAACGAAAGGGAAGCTTATTTACATGTTATGCTGGAAACGGAGGATCCAAAGTTAAGAATGACTTACCTTGCTTGAGGATGGGACGTGTGATGAGCCTTTAAGTTGTTGTCTTGAGTGCTTCTCAATTTGAAGGGAGGAACCAGGGGTTATGCCTTTAATACTGGATTCGAAAGAGAAGAACAAGTGTGAGGTTCTTCCTACTGGATTCGAGGGGTAACAAGGTGTGGATATTTCAGATTCGAAGGGGACAAATGTTTAGATTCTGGGTTGGTGTTTAATGAGTGTTTAAGTGTTTGAGAATTTGATGATTTTTGAGAGTGTTTGAGAATTTTGAAGATTCGTTCCCCTTAGCCAAAAAGTCCCTGAATGGCTGTCCCCTTAAACATGTTGTGGAGCCTCTTATTTATAGGCAAAGCTAGCTGGAGCTTTTGGAGGGAAAACAAAATAATTTGAACAATTTGAGTAAACTGCTCTTTGTAGCTTCTGAGGGACAGTGCTTGTATGCTACTTTGGTGCAAGAATGGGGCAGTGTTTTAGGACTGTTGTGCCGTAGTTTTGGCTAGTGTACCAAGCCTGAACTTGACAACAAGTATCTTTGAACATTTCATTCTTTAGTTTTGACCCTCCTTCAACCAGATTCCTCTTCTAACAATGTTATTTGATTTTCCTCCAACAAGTGTCCTTCGAATGGGTCACTTTTGTGCATCTTTCGAAGGAGCCAAATGTGTGACCCTTGGATGGGTCACCAAAACATGATTTAAGGTGGGCTTTGTAAATCCTTCGAATGGGCCATCAAGCATGTCCTTCGAATGGGATGCCCAGACGTGTCCCTTGAGTGGATCATGTATGCTTCTTTGAAAAGGGCCAAATATGTCCTTCGAATGGACTAGTAAGGTATACCCTTCGACAAGGACTCATATGTATGCCCTTCAAATTCACCACTAAATGTCTTTTGAAGGGGGCCACCAACCATGTGTGCTGAAGTTTGTCAAGGATGGAATTGCAACATACTAAAGGGAAACATAGCCAGTTCTCTGTCGAAGCCTACATGCAGGAGGTATAAACACCCAAACGAAGCTTGTAATGAAGGGGGCCACATGCCCAAACTAAAGAGGCATGCTAGGCTTACAAATATGAGCAATCAAAGGATGCCAAAAGGAGGCTTTTTGCCTTGGAATCTAAGGAGGCTACAAGAGGCTTTGTGCCTTGTGGATTCTACCATGGGTGAACATTTGTCCAGTCAACACAGACATGCACGCATCAAACATTATATCAAAGGAGGCACATAAGCAGCCATTGCATTGTGAGTCAAGTGAGGTCACAGATGCAATCGAAGATGGCACGTAGGAAACTCCTGCCTTGGAAATCAAAGCCAGCATGCCAGAGGCCAACGCCCAGTCGAAGTATGCAACCAAAGTCTGCATCGAAAGAGGCCAAAAAGGCCAATCGAAGGAGCTGAATCGTAAAGACTTGTTTTTTCTCCAATTTTGTCAAAAGATTATTTTTATCTATTTTCCATTTTTTTAACAGTTTCCCTTCTAACTTGATACTGGAAAATCCAATTGTAATTTGTGCAAGCTTGGATCTTTGAGAACCCTTGTGAGAGATGCCTTGAGGAATGAGAGGGAAAATTTTGGGGTACAACAACTGCCCCTGTTCAATCTTCTTAAACCTGAAGAGTTAGATTGGCAAATCTGTCATTCGTGACTTGAAGGTGGAAGATGATTGAACACTAGAGTGCCTAGAAATTTACACCTGATGATGTGGTGGTTAATTTTGTAGGGAATGGGCTTAAAGATGCCATTTGGTAAGATGATAGAGAGTTGTCGGAGATGGGCTTATAGATGCCATCCACGGGTTATTGTTGACGGAAATTAGAATAAGTATAAATTTGATTTCAACTGGAAAAGAATCAGAATAAATCTTAGAGCGATTTATCTGAACCAGAGAAAATGTCTACCGGGAAGGAATCAGGATAAACCATTGATCGATTTAAGCTGAACCAGCAGAAGTCTTGAATATTCTTTAACTGGAAAAATCAGAATAAATCTTGGAGCGATCTATCTGAACCAGAGAAAATGTCTACCGGAAAGGAATCAAGATAAACCATTGAGAGATTTAAAATGAACCAGCAGAGGTCTTGAATATTCTTTAACTAGGACAAATCAGAATAAATCTTGGAGCGATCTATCTGAACCCAAGAAAATGTCTACTGGAAAGGAATCAAGATAAACCATTGAGAGATTTAAAATGAACCAGCAAAGGTCTTGAATATTATTTGACTGGAAAGAATCAGAATAAATCTTGGAGCGATCTATCTGAACCAGAGAAAATGTCTACCGGAAAGGAATCAAGATAAACCATTGAGATTTAAAATGAACCAGCAGAGGTCTTGAATATTCTTTAACTGGAATGAATCAGAATAAATCTTGGAGCGATCTATCTGAACCAGAGAAAATGTATACCGGAAAGGAATCAAGATAAACCATTGAGAGATTTAAACTGAACCAGTAGAGGTCTTGAATATTATTTAACTGGAATGAATCAGAATAAATCCTGGAGCGATCTATCTGAACCAGAGAAAATGTCTACCGGAAAGGAATTAAGATAAACCATTGAGAGATTTAAACTGAACTAGTAGAGGTCTTGAATATTCTTTAACTAGAACAAATCAGAATAAATCTTAGAGCGATCTATCTGAACCAGAGAAAATGTCTATCAGAAAGGAATCAAGATAAACCATTGATAGATTTAAACTGAACTTGCAGAGGTCTTGAATATTCTTTAACTGGAGCGAATCAGAATAAATCTTGGAGCGATCTATCTGAACCAGAGAAAATATCTACCGGAAAGGAATCAAGATAAACCATTGAGAGATTTAAATTGAACCAGCAGAGGTCTTGAATATTCTTTAACTGGAACAAATAAGAATAAATCTTGGAGCGATCTATCTGAACCAGAGAAAATGTCTACCGGAAAGGAATCAAGATAAACCATTGAGAGATTTAAACTGAACCATCATAGGTCTTGGATATTCTTTAACTAGAACGAATCAGAATAAATCTTAGAGCGATCTATCTGAACCAGAGAAAATGTCTACCGGAAAGGAATCAAGATAAACCATTGAGAGATTTAAACTGAACCAGCAGAGGTCTGAAGGAATATTCTTCATGTAGATAGTCACCCCGTCCTGTTTCAGGAATTGATCTACAATTGATTTGTTCACAGATAGTTGTCCTGTCTTTGTTGAAAATTTGTTGATAATAATTTTCTGTTGGTTGATCTTTCCTGAAAAGTTAAAGAGTTAGTTTTATCCAATGTCATGATGCATGAAATGCATGGCGTAATGATGTTTCTCAAAATAAATGAGATTGCGATATATGCATTTGTGTTGTTGATGCTATGATGTATGAATGCAACGTATGAACATATTAGTTGTTTTGTTGGACTGGGGAAAATAAATCCATGGATGCTGCTGGGAGGGAGGAGTGTAAGTCTCATATTTGAAGTTGAAGTGTTGATGGATGGACCTCCATTATTAGAGAAATAAACTCTGTTGGGGAAGGGAAACGCCGTGCATTGCTTGTGGACTTTGTTAAACCCTGCTGGGGAATCTTGAGAAGCTGGGCGCCTTTTACTGGGGAATGTTGATTTTGTTTGGGAAGAAAACTCTATGGAGAGTGTTGATTTCTACTTGGGGAAAAGAGTTCAGGAGTCTTCGTTGTCTGTTGCTCTACTGGGGAGCTATCGGGGATTGTAGGAAAGTCTACTGGGGAAGAAGAGTTGTGGTCCCTAGATTTGTGATAGTCTAAGAGGCAAATTCAAGCTGGGAAATCTTGTCGTTGGTTGGGGAAATAAACCCTGTCGCCCGTCTGCTGGAGAGGCATTTACTTTTGGTAGAACTCCTCGAAGATTCTTGAGATCAAACCCAGTTGGTGAGAAGTTTTAAGAGATTGAAACTCTGGTTGGGGATCACTCTATGAAAAGGACTTTGTGGGAGATTTGTCACTGCCCCTAGTAGCAAGTGTTTGTAGTATTGCTAGGAAATGTTTGGTTGATTGTATACAACCCTTTGTTGGAGTTCATATTCAATGCCCCAAGTGACTCAGATGCAAATCTGCCCCTGGTTATTCAACACTTCTTGAGAGATTTCTTGGAATCTTGCCTTGACTTTCCCCAAAAGAAATGGATAGTGACATGTCATGCCCCCTTGCTTACTTGGATATTTGTTGTTGGGAATGTCATTCCATTTGAAGTGGTTTTGTTCACTAAGAGAGCTTTCGTTTGCTGAATATTCGTCGTGTGAATTTCTCTATTGTCAAACAATTAGCCATACGCAAACAACGATATTCAAAATAATGTAAAGTTTATGTTGTCTTGAAGTTTTGAAAATGCGTTTTAGCAGATAAAAGAATTTTGCAAGTATGTGAATTCAAATCAGGATTTAGAGTAAGCCTTATAGGAGTCAGGATACCTTTTGTAACAATATGCTTTCGAACTAACCCATGCTTCAATTAGGACTTTGAAAGGTTGTATCATGATCTGGTTCACGGTTTAAGAAAAAAGGGATAAGGCTCAAATTGTAATTGTACCCGCCCGTTCTTCGTGATATTCTTCAGTCCTAAACTCATTTAATTATACGTTTGAACTACAATTGAATCTAGAATGTCGTTTTGGTGATGGTTCAGACAAGTTAAGTTTGTTGGAAGGCAGTCATTTCTGCCGTATTTTCCATGTTGTTAAGGATTTGTAGTGACCTCTTTTTGATTTACTATCCCTAATTTTCCTGGTTGTTCTCGTTTTTGAGATTACAGTCAACGGGATGCCCCTGTTTTTCTTAAGTCTCCTTCGTAGGTTTTGACTTAGTTGGCTTTTATTTTGAGAGATAATAACTACCTATTTGATAGTGTACCATCACCATATTTTGGTTCAGAAGGAATGTTTTTGATGTCATTCGTTGTGCACGAAGTGAATGTTTGCGACTGAACGCGCGTTTGAATTAACTGAGAGACTACCCTGCCCCAGGTTTTGATTAAAGGTTTCAATTTGTGTAAAAAAAGAAAACTTCTACTTCTTTGGCTCGAAGGGGTTGACTAGGGATTATCCTCCTTATAACTCCAGTGTTTAGGAATTGAAAGAACGCATGTACATCGTCAGCAAGGTCTGTCCAAAAGCATACTGTATGAGATTATGGCATTGTTTTCGTTATCCTCCCTCTATAGCATGCAACTTTTAAAACAAGAGTTGAATATCATAAAGGGATTAAAAATCATAGTTTAAATAGAGTGAAAATGAATGGATTAATTCACGACAAACATATGCGATGCATTAATGAGAGTAATCAAAGTCCGACATAAAGATAAGTGTTTAAATTACAACTAAAAATTTGAATAAATAGAAAATTTCCTCGCCCAGACCGTCACTTCAATTAGATGCCCTTGAGGAGTGGTAGAAGAGCTTAAATTGACCGTCTTGTGTGAATTCCAACGCTCCTCCGTCGATCCGATTTTGAATCTTGTACTTTAACGCCCAACAATCATTTGTGTCATGCCCAGGATTGTCGGAATGATAGGCGCACCTTGCATTGGGATTATAGCGGGGGGAAGCAGTATTGGGGTTTGGATGAGGTCCTATCAACGTAATCAGATTCATTCTCAACATGTGTTGCAATGCTTGAGATAGTGGCATGTTGATGTTAGTAAACTGTCTCTCGGGCTTGTTTTGCCTTTGTTAATTTTCCCGTTGATGTTGACGAGGTCGTTGTTGGGCTCGTGACATGGCAGCAATTTGGAAAGGTCCACTCTTCATCGGAGGCTGATTAATGAATCGATCCGCAAATCTAGCTATTTTCCCCATTTGGTTGCATCCGTCTTGGTAAATCTTGTTGACAAGAACTCTCAGCTCTTCTTGTCCTTGAGCCATTTTTTGGATAAGAGCCATCTGGCGCACCAGTTGTCCCATCATCTGGATCTTCATTGTTGCCATTTCAGTTTTTAGCCATTCCAACTGGTTATCCTTGTTGTCCTCAGGATTCTTCATGGTCAAGCCCCTAGTGAGGAGTGCCTTCACCTCTTCTTGCCCCTTGGATAAGTTTAAGAACATTTCCTAAAGCTGAGCGTTTTGAGTTTGAATGTCCTTGATAGTCTGCTCTAGTGTCATTTCTACTGAAATAAACAGTAAGCAGATGAGAGACCTGTGTGGGAAAAGCCTATCATGATATGATGCATGATATATGGATGCAATGTTTTCAAAGACTTAGAAAATTTAAATTTGTTTTAGACAAGAGAGGAGCAAACACCAATTGTATTAATGAGTTTAAATTGATTACAACCGTGCCCCTTGGGCTTACAATGGAGGAAATAAAGCAAAATAAACTCCTACGACAAGAAGGTCGAACGCATCCTCTTTGGCGCGATGTAGGCGTTAAAGTTTCGCTCCTTATGAAGCTGTCTCGTAAGCTCCAGATCATTATTTTCACTCGCATTAAACTGGGCCTCGAAGGTGTCTTGTTCCTCTTTCAGTTGGATCCAAGTTCTTTGTAAGTCCTTAAGAGAAGTAGGCATGGTGGGATGAAGGATAGAATAAGGAACATCTCCTTCAACTAAAGGCTCCATGATGATAGGTAAAGTGGCAGGGTATGGCATACCGAGTCTTTGAGCAAGAGGTCATACCCACTTAAGATAAGGCTCCAAAGGAATGGAGTTCTTACGTCACAATGTCTTGCTATCCACTTTGTTTACCATTCTCCAAGCTTGTATGAACCTTTGACGGTAGCCTTGGTTGTCGCCCTCATAGTCGAATACCAAACCTTGGATGAGTGCATCGTGAGGACCATCTCTTCGTGCATACCCAAATTGTCATAATGCGAGAGAAAGGTTATAGGTGATACCTCCCCTAATGCCTAAGAGTGGGATATTATGGAATTCCCCACAACGGTCAATGATAGTAGTATCCTCCAAGGATCGAGAACACCAATAAATTTCAGAGTGTGTGAGGAATATCATCCTTTGAGACCATGTCCATCCTTGCTCGTTCTTCAACGTTGATCGAGGTAGGTGCAAAGTAAACCACTTGGCGAGTAGGGGAATGCAACACAAGAGAGCACCTCTTTTCTTCATTGTGCGAGTGTGGAAACAATGTAAAATGTCTCCGAGCAAAGTAGGTATAAGATTACGAGAGAGGAAGACCTTGATGGCATTCACATCTATGAATTGGTCCGGATTGGGAAATATAACCAAACCATAGATTAGAAGATCCAAGACATCTTGAAAGGCTTTAAAATCCATATCTTCCCAGAATGAGCGAGCCTTATCCAACAGGAATTTCGCTAGAAAACCCTTAACTCCGCTTCTTGTCTCCCAATTTTCTATGATGTCGGTCTCTTCAGATGCAGGGCTTCGGCAATGACTTCAGGATTTGGAGTCCCTTCTAAACCAGTGAACGATAATTTATCAAGCATGGGCACTCCCAACAGTTGAGATAACTTCTCTAGTGTAGGGACCAACTGATAGTCAGGAAAGGTGAAACAATGATGTATGGGATTAAAGAATTGGAAGAGCACACACATCATTTCTTTTGGGAATTTGGAGGTAGCCAAGATGAGAAGTCGACCATATTTCCCGGTGAAGGGAGAATCTCCAGGAACCCTTGATGCTAACTCTTGGAGTTGAGGGCGTGCTTTCACGAAGCTGATATGGATGGTATTCCTTCAGATGAGATTCATGACCTACAAAACAAAACAAAGATAAATTCCTAAATTTTTGAAATGGTTCGTGAGAATGCTTATGATGTTATGATGATGTTATGATGATGTTATGCACAAGTATGCAAAGCAAACAAGTTGTTATGTACATACAAAGCAGACAAGCCCTTAGGTTTAGGCTTGCATGGGGTTCGTAGGTAAGTACCCTCTTAAAGTTTAGGTTGCTCAACCTGTCCTAGTAATAGTAACCAGGTTCTAAGGGATCTCAATATCACTGACCTTTCTTTTAGGCATTGTCTCAGCTCAATCAATCTTTTCTTGCCGCCGGGATATCCCAAAAGGCTGGTCTCAATGAGCGTAGCATCGAGTATCAACCAATCTTCGGTCAGAACCAAAGTCGGCTATCTCTCTACTTCCTAATGGCCAAGGATGAGTCAATTAAAGGTTCTAAAGTCAAATAATACTTCATGACGTCGCTCATTGGCCCCATATTCTCCACGATTCAACATAAGGGATATCGGTACCAACAAATACGTCACACTAACGTAGCCATTTCTTCAACCGTGTCAGTATACGCCATACAATTTCCACAATCTATTGCTACTTACCTAAAAGGTGCCCCCAGATCCAGGTAGAGGATCAAAACAAATCCCAAACAAGGAACCATAATGTAAAGCAAGAAAATCAAACAAGGAAAGCAAGTAAAGGTGATCTATCCCTTAGGTAACCCCACTTTTAAGTAAATTCCCCAACAGAGTCGCCAGTTCTATAACACGATGCGAGAACTGACTTGGGTGTTTTGCGTTTGATCGCAATTTTTGCGGATAGCAAGAGTCGCCACTGACTTTTTTTATCCAATAAGGAAAGGTTGAAAAGAACAGGAAAGACCTTTCGAGATTATTTCTTGAGTTCGGGGGGTAGGTTATGAAAAAGGAAGGTATTAGCACCCTTTCCATCCATAGTTATCTACGGGCTCTTAGTTGCTTGCTAGATCACTTGCTTTTGTTTGAAAACGTGCTTGTGGTGTGGGTTTTGAAGGTATTCTGAAAATGTCTTTGTAATGGTTCTCGTTTCTATAAGAATGCGTACAAAGTGTTGTTTTGAAAATAATTCAAAGAGGTGTTTGTGGAATGTGTTTTTGAAAGTGATTTTGAAAAGAATCTTTGTAATGGTTCTCTTTTCTATAAGAATGCTTACAAAAAGCTTTGTCTTTTGAAAATGTTTCAAAATGAAAGTGTGGGTGTATAAAATGTTTTTGTTGTAAGCAAGCGAGCAACTAGGAGTATCCTACCTACTCAAAAGGTCTTAATGTTCTTTCCCCCCCTTTAGATGTTGCTATCTTACCATGGATTTAGTGTGAAGCCCCATCATTGAATGTGAAGGGACGAGTGTGGGACGTTTGTATAGTCATAGAAGGCAACTTATGGGACGTTTTAGAAATTTCGTTTTGGGACTAGATCATTTACCGAAGGCAACATTAAGGGTCATCGAGGGACTACGATCTTTTATCGAGGGTCTTTGCTAAACGCCCATATTCGAGGAACATGACTATTTCTCCGAGGCAACAAGTGAGATTACCCTAAGGGTACATGTGTGAATAGTGTGTTTGATTTGCATGCTTTTAGTCTTTGATTAGGGGTTGTCTACTTGTTATTTTTATCTTATCATACATGCCCTATTTTACTAGCAATCATACAAAAGTAATAAAATGCAGAAAGATAAAATCCTACACTATTACAACCATATTGAATATCATAAAAATATAAAGGCAAAATAAGTAAAATAAAGAGGAAAAAGGGGCTCTTTTGATTCAGGCAGAAGAACTCTTTGATTCTACTTCTTTGTCTCTTTTCAATTTGGGCCTGGAGTCAGGAAAGTTATGACCTTCAATTTGGGCTTAACCTGAGGCATAAGGTGCAGCCTTCGATTCTACCTTTCTGCCTCCTTCGATTGGAGGCTGGAATCAGTGTGGTCGTGTCTTTCGACTGGGGCCTGAGAGTCAGAATGTTGTGCCTTTCTGCCTGCCTCTTTCATTCAGCATAGAGTGCCCTCTTTACCTCAAGTCCTTTGCTCCATCCTTTGATTGGGCCTGGAGTTAGTGAGGTAGCCCAAGGCTTCGCTTCATACTCCTGTCTTCTGTTTCTTTCGTTTGAGATATTAAATAGCAACATGGCCTAAGACCATGCTAGCATTACCTTAGGGCCAGGTTAGTTCTTAAAGATTTTATAACAAACCAAAGAAAAAAACCAAAAGGAGAGGCAATAAGAACAAACTAAAAGGGTGGAAACTAAAAGGAAACAAATACTATGTACATGTTTGAAACGAAAGGGAAGCTTATTTACATGTTATACTGGAAACGAAGGATCCAAGGTTAAGAATGACTTACCTTTCTTGAGGCTGGCACGTGTGCTGGGCCTTTAAGTGGTTGCCTTGAGTGCTTCTGGATTCGAAGGGAGGAACCAGGGGTTATGCCTTTTATACCGGATTCGAAAGGGAAGAAAACGTGTGAGGTTCTTCCTACTGGATTCGAAGGGTAACAAGGTGTTGATATTTCAGATTTGAAGGGGACAAATGTTTAGATTCTGGGTTGGTGTTTGATGAGTGTTTAAGTGTTTGAGATTTTGATGATTTTTGAGAGTGTTTTAGAATTTTGAAGATTTGTTCCCCTTAGCCAAAAAGTCCATGAATGTTTGTCCCCTTAAACATGTTGTAGAGCCTCTTATTTATAGGAAAAGCTGGCTGAAGCTTTTGGAGGGAAAACAAAATAATTTGAACAATTTGAGTAAACTGCTCTTTGTAGCTTTCGAGGGACAGTGCTTTTATGCTACTTTGGTGCAAGAATGGGGCAGTGTTTCAGGACTGTTGTGCAGCAGTTTTGGCCAGTGTACCAGGCCTGAACTTGGCAGCAAGCATCTTTGAACATTTCATTCTTTCGTTTTGACCCTCCTTCGACCAGATTCCTCTTCTAACAATGTTATTTGATTTTCCTCCAACAAGTTTCATTCGAATGGGTCACTTTTGTGCATCCTTCGAAGGAGCCAAATGTGTGACCCTTGGATGGGTCACCAAAACATACCTTAAGGTGGGCTTTGTAAATCCTTCGAATGGTCCATCAAGCATGTCTTTCTAATGGGATACCCATACGTGTCCCTTGAATGGATCATGTATGCTTCTTTGAAAAGGGCCAAATGTGTCCTTCGAATGGACTAGTAAGGTATACCCTTCGACAGGGACTCATATGTATGCCCTTTGAATCACCACTAAATGTCTTTTGAAGGGGGGCACCAACCATGTGTGTGGAAGTTTTTTAATGATGGAATTGCAACATACTAAAGGGAAACATAGCCAATGCTCTGTCGAAGCCTACATGTAGGAGGTATAAACGCCCGAACGAAGCTTGCAATGAAGGGGCCACATGCCCAAACGAAAGCGACATGCGAGGCTTGCAAAGATGAGCAATCGAAGGATGCCAAAAGGAGGCTTTTTGCCTTGGAATTGAAGGAGGCTATAGGAGGCTTTGTGCCTTGTGCATGCTAACATGGGGGAACATTTGTCCAGTCAACACAGGCATGCACGCATCAAACATTCAATCGAAGCCAGCACATCGATAACCATTGCATTGTGAACCAAGTGAGGTCAGAGATGCAATCAAAGGTGGAACGTAGGAAACTCATGCCTTGTAAATCAAAGCCAGCATGCCAGAGGCCAACATCCAGTCGAAGGATGCAACCAAAGTCTTCATTGAAAGAGGCCAAAAAGGCCAATCGAAGGAGCTGAATCGAAAAGACTTGTTTTTTCTTCAATTTTGTCAAAAGATTATATTTATCTGTTTTCCTCTTTTTTAACAGTTTCCATTCAACTTGATACTGGAAAATCCAATTGTACTTTGTGCAAGCTTGGATCTTTGAGAATCCTTGTGAGAGATGCCTTGAGGATTGATAGAGCAAATTTTGGGGTACAAAAACTCCTCCTTTAGATAGTTCTACCCTACCATTAGTTAGTAGGAAGCTCTATCATTGGACGTGAGGGACATGCGTGGGTCATTGTATAGTCATAGAAGGCAACTTGTAGGATGTTTTAGCAATTTTAGTAAGGGACTAAGTTCGTTTACCAAAGGAAGCATCAAAGGGTCATGGAAGGACTACAGTATTTTTAATCGAGGGTCTTTGCTAAAGCATCCCATATTCGAGGGACATGACTATTTTATCTGAGGCAACAAGTGGGGGTAACCTTAGAGGTGCGTGTGTGCGAAGTGTTTTAATTTCAAGTATTTATCTTTGAGATTAAGTTATCTAACAGTTGATTTTAATTTTGCCATACAAACCCTAATTACTAACATTAATAAGGAAAGTAGTAAATTGCGGAAATTAAATGTCCTACGCTATTGCAACGCTTCGGGAGTGGGGATACAAATTTATGAATGGGGGCGGAAAGCAATAAACCCTAATTATCTATTACAAACTTTTTACAGTTTCATAATTGTATTAATGCGAAAAATAAACAAATACGCGGAGATAGAAAGGGGAAAGATGCAAAAAACCTAAAAAATTTAAGTATTTTAAGAAAATATTTTGTTGTTTCTTTGTTTAGAAAATATTTGAAATATGAAATAAAAAGTTAGACCTAATTCTAATTTAATTTATAATTTAATTATTTTAAAATAAAATAAGGTGTGATTAAATTAATTAGTCTTTATTATCAAAAATTAAATTAAGTAATTAAAATCTAAAGAATTATAAGTGTTTAGAAAAATATTTTTGGTGTTTTATTTAGAAAAATAAATGAAGTCCTAAATCTAATTTTTTTATGGTTTTATTATTTTTGTTTAAATAAAAAATGTAATTCGTTAAATAAAATATTAATTAAAATAAAAAAAGAAATTAAAAAGGGCCTGTAGTAAAAGAAATTTGGGGGGGGGGGGTTAGAAAGCAAAAACTCCAAGCCCAATAACAAGAGAGCCCAAGTGTTGTTTGAGATCCAACGAGGAAGATCCACGAGGGCTCATGGTGAGGGCGCTGATATAGAGTGTGGGATCTGATTGTATGAACATCTAATGATGATGGCATGAGGCTCATGATATGCATGCTAGGCTTTCTCACACTGGATCTGTAGAGAAAATGTTAGAAAAATAAAAGGATACTGCTGGGGCTCGAACCTAAGTCCCTAAGGCCAAAATAACATGAAACACGCGCTGCTTGCCACTGGGGTGGCTGTTACATTCGGTGATAAAACATATAGCAATATGTTGTACCCCAAAATTTTCTCTCCCATATTTCTCAATACATGTCAAGTGAGGTCCTCAAATTGCTCAAGGAAGTCCAAGAGTTGACCAGACAAACTCTCTCCTAAGGCAGTCTACCTCAAATTAGGGTTTCATTTTTCATCAAGATGCTTGAGTCCAAAGGATCCCAAATGCTCACCATTGTCCTAATACGTTCTCAAGATCATCCATGACAGGTTTCAAGCCTTACAAAAGAAGTTTTCTCAGTCAATTGCTCAAATGTCTGAAAATCGACTGTGCTAGGTCAAAAGTCAACTATGGCCCACATACAGTCAAACTTCAAGATTTTTGGTCAACATCGTCATTTTGAAGTATTATTCATCATTTGATCAAGGGTTGATCATGATTCTTCAAGGATTGCTCATAATTCATCAAAACCCAATAGTTGCCAAATTAGGGTTTTGCAGGAAAAGTCAACTCAACTTTGACCAAGCATAAATTTCTCATACTTTATCAGAAATGACCCATCCAAATATAATTTTGAAGAGGATGAAATTCCCTACAATTCATCTTTAGCTCCCAAGTTCAAAATATGCACTCACAAAAAGATATGAATTTTGACATTATAAGTCATTTTGAAAAGTCAACAAAAACACCTTTTGGGTCAAAGCACCATACATGAACATGGAAGACTCAATTGAGTTGAGACCAAAAGGGTTTCTTAGGGGACATCCCAAGATTTCTAAAAAGTTAAAGAAAACCTCTCTAGGGTCAAAATTGAGAAAGTTATGCATTGGCCAAGTTGACCTTTTTTGTAAAATTGCCAAAACTCAAATATGCTCAAATTTGTATTTTTTGCTAAATGGCCCCAACTTTTTATGCTTGCACCTCAATTATAATGTGGTCCACGACTCAAATGCTTATCCATCAATTGTTTTCTCCATTTTTCGATTTATTTTGATTTTTCATTAATTAAAAAGTGAATTAAATCAAATAAATGATAAAAATTATCAAAGATTTGATTTGGTTGGTTTTTTTTTGACAAGTTAGCAACCAAGATTTGATGAGCTTGCAAGATTAATTTGAATCAATGGTAATTGGAAGAAAAAGAGCATGATTAGGCCAAATTTGGAAGGATGTCATATGCCATGAAATACCAAATCAAATCTTCATAATGGGCAAGATTTAGTTCGTTTTTGTTGACCTAATGTGTTGCATTACAAATATAGAAGGGATCCAAGGCAAGAGAAGAGGGTTTGTAGGTGTAAAAAGGTAGAACAAAATTCCAATTTTTCAAAGAAAAGTGTGGATCCAATCTTGCTCTACAGGCCATCTCAAGCCATCCCAACTATCCCAATCAATTGTTGGAAGTTTCAGGAAGCTGTCCCAAACATTTGCAGGTCATAACACGCACAGAAACGCCTTGTAAGGGTGTCACGGTTTGCCAAGTTTTTGAAATTTGATTATCATGATTCGTGCATTGTGAGCATGTTTTAATAGCATATATATGTTTGTCATCGTGTTTATAACATGTTGGTTATGTTCAATTGAGTTTTTGATGCGTATACTGACAATTGCCATTACTAGGGTTTGAGGAGCCGTTTTAGGGCTTCTCTGTACGAATAAAATTAGGGCAAAAAAAGGGAACTATGGTGTTCAGGGGATCAAGGCGAAACGATCCACGTGCTCACCTTAAATTTATCATGCGTTTTCTTGACTTTGGAAGTTTGCAGGGATTTAGCCGTAGAACCATGTCCGTAGGTAAAAGTTTGCAGTATAATACAACGGACAAGGAAGAAGAAGGCAACGTGTCTGGGCACCATTGGCTATTTTGAAATTCCACGCGTTTTTCCAAAGAACCATCGTGTTTTATATATTATGCATTATTATTATATGTACAAATAAACAAAGCAGCGCAGATGGCAAGCATGTACTGGGAATTAGCATGAGGACCTGGGTTCGATCCCCAGGTCCCAGCCTTTGTTCATATTATTTTTCAATAGGTGATCAGGCACACTGCTTATTAGGGGGTCCACCGTATGCCATCAACATCTGGCCATCAAACACCTCTCTAGCCCAGATCCAACGTGCCATCCTTGGAGGCCTACCATGCTTCTCAAGTCAACCTACACACCAGACCCAACAAAGTCAAGCAGGCCTTAGCTATCTGGGCCTAGAAAATTCAGATTCCAACCCCTATGATAGCTAATACACAGGCACATCTCACCTTCCTTTATTTTTTTTAATTCTTTTAATACTTTCTTTAATTATTTTTAATTCACTAATTAATCTTTTATTTTTCATAAAATCATAAAATCAAGAAATCAACAAATTAGAATTAGACTTTTTTCTATTAAAATTAATTTTGTTAATTTAATTTAATTTAGTCTAATTTAGGGAAATTGTAATTTACTTTCATAAATAAAATCAAATAGAAATTAGGTTAAAACGCTTGATTTAATTTTATTTTCTCTTTTTCTCAAATAAACAAAAATACAAAAAAAATAGGTTTTTAGATCGAATTAATTTATTTTCCTTAATTTAGAGTTAATTAGAAAGTAGGATTTTCTTTTTAACTATTTTATTATTTTCTTAAAACATGACAAAACAAAAACATTTTTTTTAATCGCGAATAGGTCTAGTCAAGGGTCAAAACCCTATTTGTCTCGTATTTAATTCATCCTGCGCGTTTATTATTTTTTCCAATATTTTTGTAATTGTTCATGGTTTGTAATAGTTTAGTCTAGGGCTTTTTACTTATCGATTTTTCCCCGGGTTTTTGGCTATGTAATTAATCCCCCTCCCCGAAGCCTTGTAATAGCATAGATTTACTTTCTCGCCTTTTTAATTCCCACAAATATTTAACTATCTAGATGTATGCTAATAGGATTGGATGACAAGAATGCATGACAAATTAATACAGTTAGAAAACCCTAATGTGCAAAGATAAATAACTGAAAACAAATCACTCGCACATATCACTCTTAGGGTATACTCTCACTTCGGTTGCCTTCGGTAAACGATCATTAAGTATAGGATACTTTAGTGGTTACCTCTCCGTCTAAAAAAGATCAAATGTCCCGTTCAGATGTTGCCTCAGAAATGTTGCCTCGAATATGATCTTCAGACTCAAGGGTTATTACTAAGATGTCCTAACATTGCTTTAGTGATTGTACGTCCCTCTCGAATTGACCCATACAATTCCTACGACGGTGCTAACTATTTCTCAATAGTGGGATAGCGCTGTCTAAAGGAAACAAGAATAGAAATAATATTTTTTTTCGAGTAGGTAGATGCTAGTAGGTACTTGCTCAAATCAAAACTTTTCACACTTACACTTTTCAAACAAATTTTCAAAACAACTTCGTCACACCTTTGAGGACTGATACAAGGGTTATCACGAAGTCAAATTTTTCAAAAAAATAAAGCACATACACAAGCAATTTTAAAAGATGAGAAAGTACCTAAGAGCCAATGGAAAATCATGGATAGAAAGGGTGCTAATACCTTCCCTTTCTATAATCTACCCCCCGTACTCAGAATATTCTCGAAAAAGGATTTTTTTGTACTTTATTCCTTTCCGATTGGATGAAATAAAAGTCAATGGCGACTCTTGCTTACCGCGTCATTTTGCGAACAAAAAACGCAAAACGCAAACCAGCGTCAAACAGTGGGTTCTGCCAACGTATCATAGAACTGGCGACTCTGCTGGGGAATAATAAGTGGGGTATACCTTAGGATCTAGGTCATCATAATTTCTTGTCTTGATTGCTTTGTTTGCTTTACTTTTGAGGGTTTTGTTTGGGGGTTACTATAGATCCTACACCCGAATCTGGGGAATACCTTTTAGGTAAGTAGCAATAGACTGTGAGGGAACTGTATGACATAAACCGATACGGTTGAAGCAGTAGCTATGTTGATGTGGCACTTTGGTTGGTACCGGTATCCCTTGTGGAGAAACGAGGAGAATACGGGGCCGCTGCGTGGTGTAATTAAGCATCAACTGACCTTAGAAACTTTAATCGCCCAACTTGGCCATTAGAAAGTAGTGAGATAGCCGGCCTCGGTGTAGAGCTGAGAACTGGTTGATACTCGATGCTACACTCATTGAGACCATACTCTCAGAATAGTTCTGTTTGCAAGAAAATATTGCGTGAGCTGAAACCATGACCGATGGAGGATGGTCAGTGATATTGAGATCCTCTAGAACCCGGTTACTTTGCTAGGACAGGTTTGAAACCAACTTAACTTCAAGAGGGTATTACCTTTGACCTCATGCAAGCCTTAAACCTACGGGATTTATTTGATTTGACTGTGTTTGCAATACTTGTGTTTGCTATACCTGTGGTTTATCATGACATCATGTATCATAACATGGCATTCATGTTTCATTACACTAACCATTTCAAAGACCAAGGGAATTTATCTTTGTTCTGTTTTGCAGGTCATGGCTTCCGTGCGTAGAAATACCATCCAAGTCAACTTTGTGCAGATACCTGCCCAACTTAAAGAGCTAGCCTTAAGAGTTTCTGAGACTTCTATGTTCATTAAGAGACACGGTCAACTTCTCAGCCTGGTTACTTCAAATCTTGATGAACAGATGATGAGTGTACTATTTCAGTTCTTCGATCCCATGCATCATTGCTTCACCTTTCCAAATTACCAGCTGGTACCCACCTTGGAAGAGTTCTCTCATCTATTGGGCATATCCATTCTTGAACAGGTTTCCTTCACCGGTATGGAAGAGGTTCCTAAGCCAGAAGAGATTGCCACGGCTTTGCATTTGAAACGGGCTAATGTGGTATCCAATTGGGAAACTCGAAGCGGAGTCGAGGGTTTTCTAGCCAAATTTCTGATAGACCAGGCTCAGCTATTTTGGGATGATTTGGATTTTCAAGATTTTGAAGATATCTTGGCCCTTCTTATCTATGGTTTGGTTCTCTTCCCTAACCCGAACTCCTTTGTAGATGTGAATGTTGTCAAGATTTTCCTTTCTCGTAACCCTGTGCCTACCTTGCTTGGAGATATCTTGCATGCCCTCTATACTCGTACCGTGAGGAGAAGAGGGACTCTTATGTGCTACACGCCGTTGTTGTCAAGGTGGTTTATTTCACACCTCCCTAAGTTTGTGCTGAAGAACAAAGAAGGTTTAGGTTGGTCCTACAGAATAATGTCACTTGCTCATACAAATATTCTTTGGTGTTCCCGGGCTATGGAAGACACTACTGTTATTGACCATTGTGGGGGGTACCCTAATGTCCCGTTACTTGGTATTAGAGGGGGTATCACTTACAATCCTTGTCTAGCTTTACGATAATTTGGTCGTGGTCGAAGGGATGGTCCCCATGAGCTACTTCTCGAGGAAATTGTATTCGACTATAAGGATGATGTTAAGGAGTATCGCCAGAGGTTCATACGAGCTTGGGGAATGGTAAATAGATCTGACCCTAAAGAGTTGGGACCGAAGACTTCCCTTTCTATGCAGCCTTACCTCCAATGGGTCCGAGCTCGTGCCCAAAAGCTTATGATGCCTTATGCGGCCGTATTACCAGTGATTGTGGAGCCCACTAATGAAGAAGGCATTCCTTACACGGTTCTCTATCCTTACATGCCCACTGATCCTGGGGAGTTGCAGAGGTCTTGGATTCAGCTAAGGAATGAGTGGGATACTTACCGGGAGCAGTTCCATGAGCAAGAAAGGAAGATTTTAAAGCTCACCAGGAAACTGGAGGAAGAAAGAGTGATCAATGACTACATCAGCACAAAGAGAAAGTGTCCATGGGACTTTTGATTTTGCTTTTTATAGTTTTAGATTTGTTTTATTTACTTCTTTGTAACGCCTTAAAGGCATTGTTGAACCCTTCAAGTTTAAACTAATAAAGTTCTGTTTATTTTGGTTTGCAAATTTAAATCTCCCAAAGTCTTTGAAATCACTACATGCGCATCCCATTATCATGCACATCATTACAGGTACCCCTACAGGTTTCTCATCTTCTTCGCTGTTTATTTCAGCAGAAATGTCTTCCGATCAAGCCATCAAAGATCTTCAGGAGCAGAACGCCCAATTTCAACAGATGTTCATAAGTCTGGTTAAATGGCAAGAGGATCTAAAAACCCTTATTCTGAAAGAGAAGAAGAAGAAGAAGGTCAGAATTCTGAATATGGGCAGAAGATTCAGAGAAAGGTTGAAGCATCAAATTGATCTGACCTCTTCATCCAAGGACGGGGAGAACCAAGAAAGGGAAAAGGACCCTAGTCCTGCAGTTTCTGACAATGATACTGATTACGATGATGAACAATATCCTCATGCTAAGGATAGGTACAAGCAGTTAGAAGACCGTCTGAGCACTATGGAAATTTAGAAAATACCTAGTTTGGATTTCGGGGAATTAGGACTGGTATCGGGAGGTGGTCATCCCTCATAAGTTCAAAGCTTTAGTTTTTGCCAAGTATGATGGAGTGTCCTGTCCAAAAATCCATCTCCGCTCGTATGTCAGAAAAATCTAACCCCACACTACTGATAGAAATTTGTGGGTGCACTCCTTTCAAGACAGTCTATCAGGGATTCACCTTGAATGGTTCTACTAGTTAGAGGGAGCTAGTGTCGGAAACTGGGAAGATCTTGCTGCTGCTTTCTACAAGTAGTATCAGTACAACGGCGACCTTTCTCCCAGTCGTACTCAACTCCATAGTATGTCCATGGTTACAGGTGAAGGCTTTAAAGACTATGCTCAGAAGTGGAGAGACTTGGCTGCAAGAGTCCAACCCCCTTTGTCTGATAGGGAGTTGGTTGACATGTTTTTAGGAACGCTATCAGGTCCATTTTTCAATCACTTAATTGGCAGCTCGTCATCTGGTTTCACCGAGCTGATTTTGACCGGAGAAAGAGTAGAAGCTGGGATTCGGAGTGGTAAAATACAGAAGGATGACTCTTCGAGTTCAACAAAGAAGCCTTTCACTGGTAAGAAGGAAGCCAGTGCAATCTATAGCCCGAGGGGCCAAAGCAGATTTGAACACCGCCAGACGGTAAATGCTGTAGTGATACCAAGACCCGCAGTTGCTCCACCTCGCAACAATCAACAAAGGGTGGAAAGACCACAACATAAGTTTACCCGCATCAACATGACTTTGGCTGAAGTTCTGCCTCATCTGCTGAAATCCAACTTGGCGACCTTGAGAGAGGCTCCTAAGAATCCAAACACTACTTCTCCCAGATACAATCCCAACGTGCGGTGCGCCTACCATTCTGAGAGCCCTGGCCATGATACAAATGATTGACGGGCTCTGAGAAACAAAGTACAAGATTTGCTGGAAGCTAAGGAGATAGAGTTTGATGCTCCAGAAAAGCCGAATGTAATAATTGCTCTTATGCCCAAACATGGTCGTGGAGTTAATGCTGTTGACACTGATTTGTTTGTGACCTATGTTGAAGAAATTTCTACTCCTCTGATGACTGTTAAGAAGAATTTGCTGTTGGCCGGTTTATTTCCGGGTTGTGGTGAAGGTTGCCACATGTGTTCAATTATGCCTACGGGTTGCCATTTGTTGAAGTCGGGTGTTCAGCGCCTGATGGATAATGAAGAGATTTTGTTCGAGAAGACTATGATTCCTGTTGTTCCCTCTGAAGACGTTGCCATTATAACCATTTCCGCCAATCCTTCCAAGGTTTCCTCGAGAAGACTTGTTAGGGTTACACCTGTTCAAAGAATTTCTCCGCTAATAATTAATGTTCCTGGTCCCATCCCGTATACCTCAGACAAGGCTGTCCCATGGCATTATGGTGCTGATGTGTACTATCATGGTGTTAAGCAAGATCTGAAGAATGAAGAATCTGATACTAATGTCAGTAATATCATCGGGACTAGTAAAGTTACCCGAAGTGGAAGGGTCTTCTCTCCCGAGATTTCTCCGAAGACTATCGTTAACCCTACTGTTATTCCAACTGCTGCTCCAACCAGCACTCCTGACATTTCTCCTGTTCCTACTCAAGTTATTACACCTGCTACTATTCCTATTCTTACTCCAGTTATCACCCCTGCTGCTGAGCCATCTGGGACTCGGGGCAAGGAAATCATAAGTGAGCCTGCCCGGACGGAGGCACCTAATAAAATCGTCGTGGAAGCCTCTAAACAAGAAATAGAGGAAATACTGAAAATTATCAAGAAGAGCGACTACAATATGGTCGAGCAGTTGGGGCAAACCCCGTCAAAGATCTCCATGTTGTCCCTGCTATTATACTCTGAAGCCCATGTGAAGGCTTTCATTGCATTTCTTAATACTGCACATGTGCCACAGGAAACTTCAGTAGATCAGTTCAAAGATTGCGTGGCTAGGCTGACTGCTGACAATGGGATAGGTTTCTCAGATGCGGATCTGACACCGAAAGGAAGAAATCATAATGATGCTCTGCATGTCTCGATTGAGTGCAGGGGCACCACTATGGCCCATGTGTTGGTAGATACCGGGTCCTCACTGAATGTTCTGCCAAATAAAGCGTTAGACCGTCTAGATTGTGAAGGTTTGATTCTAAAGCCAAGTAACATTGTGGTAAGGGCTTTTGATGGATCCAAAAGAATGATGCACGGGGAGGTGGACATCCCTGTCAAAGTGGGTTCTCAGACCTTTGGGTCCACCTTCTACGTAATGGATATTAGACCATCATATTCTTGCTTGCTGGGTCGTCCTTGGATTCATAAGGCTGGGGAAGTTACTTCCACACTCCATCGAATGCTGAAATATCCGGTGAAGGGGAAGATTGTCACGGTGCAAGGTGAAGAAGAGTATATGGTGATTCATCTCAATTCCTTCCGCTATGTAGAGATGGATGGGGAGTTCATAGAGACTCCTTGTCAGAATTTCGAAGAGGTCCCTCAGTTCTCGGCATCAACTGAAGTTACTACCAACAAACCTCCGCTGAAGATGGCTTCTCTCAAGGACGTCAGGGCTGTAATTGAGGAAGGTGGGTGTACCAATTGGGGTCAGCTCCCTGATTTCACTCACAAAACTGACAAATTTGGTTTGGACTTTACTACAGGGGCTCAAAGGGCTGTTAGGCGTGCACGGATTGGAAGACCCCCTCTACACCTCAGCAATCGGGGAGTTAATGCAATTGAAGATAGTGAAGAAGATTCAGACATAGACAGTTGGATCTACCCAACAACCAACGGTGGACCGAACAACTGGACGACGAAGGACTTCATACCTGTTTCTTTTATTCCGCAATTGACATTTGTTTTAAGATTTATAATAAACAGCTTGAAACTTTACAACCCGGTGCCATGCCCGAGGTACCTTGGCTTTGCTTGTGAGGGCTTATTATTTGTTATTTCATATATCATTAATAAAGCATTGGACGATTTCTTGCATTACAAATTTTGCGCTCCTTGTTTTTTATTTTCTATCTCCCACTTTATCAAAACAACTATTCTCTTACACACACTCACGTATCATACTGTAGATCCATATCCACTATGGATCCCATTGATAACAACTCTGCTACTGCCAGTTATGACTTTGAAAATACGATCAACCAAGCTGAGGACGAAGGTGAGGATGATTGTGAGGTGCCTGGAGAACGTGCTAGACTGTTACAGTAGGAAGAAAGGGCCATACAACCTCATGAAGAGCCAGTGGAGTCAGTGAATTTGGGTACAGAGGAAGATAGGAAAGAAGTTAAGATAGGTGCGAATCTGGAGCCTAGTGTCAAACAACGGTTAATACAGATGCTACATGACTATGTTGAGATCTTCGCCTGGTCCTATGAAGACATGCCTGGGTTGGACATTGATATTGTGGTACATCAACTGCCAACTAAAGAAGACTGCCCTCCGGTAAAGCAGAAGGTCCGTCGTATGTGCCCTGAAATGTCAGGAAAAATCAAGGCAGAGGTCATGAAACAGCTCGACGCAGGGTTCTTAGATGTCACTTCTTATCTGCAGTGGGTTGCCAACGTCGTTCCGGTGCCTAAGAAGGACGGTAAGGTACGAATGTGTGTGGACCACAAAGATCTGAACAGGGCAAGCCCCAAGGATGACTTCCCACTTCCTTACATTGATGTTCTGGTCGACAATACCGTGCAACACAAGATCTTCTCCTTCATGGATGGTTTTTCTGGCTACAACCAGATCAAGATGGCTCCTAAAGACATGGAGAAGATAACCTTCGTTACACAGTGGGGAACCTTTTGTTACAAGGTAATGCCTTTTGGGTTGAAGAATGATGAAGCAACTTATCAGCGTGCCATGGTTGCTTTGTTCCACGATATGATTCACCATGAGATCGAGGTTTATGTTGATGACATGATCGCTAGGTCCCAAACTGAGGAAGAGCACCTTGATCATCTCCAGAAACTGTTTGACAGGTTGAAGACGTACAAGCTGAGGTTGAATCCGATCAAGTGTACCTTCGGGGTAAGGTCTGGTAAACTTTTGGGTTTTGTTATCAGTGACAAAGGTATTCAGGTGGATCCTGCAAAGGTAAAAGCCATACAAGAGATGCCGGCTCCCCGCACAGAGAAAGAAGTTAGAGGTTTCTTGGGACGTCTGAATTACATCTCCCGGTTCATTTCACATATGACTGCTACTTGTGAGCCAATCTTCAAGCTGTTGAAGAAAGATCAAGTGGTAAAGTGGAATGATGATTTCCAGACCGCTTTCGAAAGAATCAAGGAATACCTTCAAGAACCACTAATTATGATGCCTCCAGTTGAAGGAACACCTTTGATTTTATACTTGACAGTGCTAGACAATTCAATGAGGTGTGTGCTGGGGCAGCATGACGAGTCTGGCTGAAAAGAGCACGCCATTTACTACCTTAGCAAAAAGTTTATCGACTGTGAGACCCAATACTCATTGCTCGAGAAAACTTGCTGCGCTTTGGCATGGGCTACTCGCCGACTGAGACAGTATATGCTGACTCACACTACCTTGTTGATATCAAAGATGGATCCAATCAAATATATTTTCGAGAAGCCCTCCTTGTCCGGAAGAATAGCAAGATGGAAGATGATCTTAACCGAGTACGACATCCAATACACAACCCAAAAAGCAATCAAGGGAAGTTTATTAGTGGATCATTTGGCGCATCAGGCCGTGGATGACTACCAGTCCATGAATTTCGAGTTCCCAGATGAGAATATCATGTTGGTGACCGACTGCGAAGAACCTGGACCGGATGAAGGACTCAAGGAGGGATCCCGATGGTCTATGTATTTTGATGGAGCCTAAACACATTGGGTAATGGCATTGGCGCTGTAATTATATCTCCCGAGGGCTGTCATACTCCGTTCACCGCCCGATCATGATTTAAATGCACCAACAATATGGCAGAATATGAAGCGTGTATCATGGGTCTTTGAGCTGCTATTGACCTGAGGATTAAGTTCTTGAGTGTATTCAGAGATTCTGCTCTGGTGATAAGTCATATCAAAGGCGAGTGGGATACGAAGCACCCAAATCTTATTCCTTACCGAGAGTATGTACTGACATTTCTCCCACACTTTGAGGAGATAACCTTTGAAAACTTCTCACGAGAAGAGAATCAGTTGGCGGACGCGTTGGCTACTATTTCTTCTATGTTCAAAGTCAGGTGGGACAATGAGGCTCCCTAGATTACCATTGAGAGGTTGGATGAACCCTCACACTTCTGTGAGATCGACACCGAAGAAGTGGCAGACAAACCCTGGTTTCACGAAGTCAAAAGGTATCTCGAGGTTCAGGAATACCCAGAGGGGGAATCTGTTAATGATAAGAAGTTTCTGAGAAGGTTCACTGCGAAGTTCTTCATCAGTAATGGAATCCTTTATAAACGTAACCATGATTCGACCTAACTGCGGTGTGTAGACAAGAGCGAGGCAGAAAGGATCATGGCAGAGTTACATGAAGGCACTTTCAGAACCCATTCCAGTGGACATACCATGGCGAAGAAGATCCTACAGGGAGGGTATTACTGGTCCACTATGGAAGCCGATTGTTATTAGCATTCTCGAACCTGTCATAAGTGCCAAGTCTATGATGATAAGGTGCATGTACCTCCGGTTCCTCTGAATGTCTTGACAGCTCCTTGACCCTTTGCAATGTGGGGCATTGACATGATCGACGAGATTAGACCAACTGCGTCTAATGGGCATCGTTTCATTCTGGTAGCAATTGATTACTTTATGAAGTGGGTTGAGGAAGCTTCCTTTGCTACGGTAACCAAGAACGTCGTGGCGCGGTTTATCCGACACAATCTGATTTGTCGATATGGTGTACCAGAGAGGATTATTACTGACAATGGTACAAATCTCAACAATACGATGATCACCGAGCTGTGCAAACAGTTCCAGATTCAGCATTATAACTCTTCTCCCTACCGGCCAAAGATGAATGGCGCTATTGAAGCAGCTAACAAGAACATCAAGAAGATTGTACAGAAGATGATAGTGACATACAAAGACTGGCACGAGATGTTACCATTCTCTCTTCATGGGTACTGTACCTCAGCATGGACGTCGACAGGGGAAACACCTTACTCTTTGGTATATGGTATGGAGGTAGTCCTACCTATCAAAGTCTAGATACCCTCTCTCAGGATTATGAAGGATGCAGGTTAGAACAAAGACGACTGGATCCAAACCCGACTTGATCAGCTGAATCTAATCGATGAAAAGAAACTTACTGCTATCTGTCATGGTCAGACGTATCAAAAACGAATGATCAAGGCTTTTAAAAAGAAAGTCAGACGTCAAGAATATCAAGTCGGGGATCTAGTGATCAAATGTATCATACTACCGCAAGGTGATCCCATGGGCAAATGGACCCCCACATACGAAGGTCCATTTATGGTTAAGAACATTTTCTTGGGAGAAGCCATGATTCTAACCACCATGGATGGTGACGAACTTCCTCACCCCGTCAATGCAGATATAGTGAAAAGATACTACGCATAATCAAAGACCCGCTAGGTTGACTGGCCTAGGCAAAAATAGGGGCTTCTCGGTGAACCAAAAGAGTTCGGGCAAAAGTAAGGGATGAAAATGAAAAAAAACTGTACACCCGGCAAGTCGAAAACCTGAAAAGGCGACTTGGGCAAAAAAGGGTATCCCGGTGGACTGAAAAACCAAAAGGGCTGTCCAGGCAAAAATTAGGGATTGAAGCGTAACACTATGTCTCATTGGATCATCTTGCAACCAGACTTCGGTATAAACTATCAAGCTCAGACAACGACGATTAATCTGATCCACCTTCGACCAAGTAGCAAAGTGATGAGACGCTTGAAGATATAAAGGCAATAGCAGAGTTGGAACCCAATGGAGTTGTTTCACATAGCTGTTTTTCTTTCTTTTACTCAAATTGTAATTTCTATCTTTCAGCGGGGTTCTCTTACTAGGACGTCAACCTCTTTGTACAAAACGCCTATTACGGGCCAACTTCAAAAATCAATACAATTCATTTTCACAAGAAATTCCAATTTGTTTTTCTTTTTCTGTTTTGTTTTGCAAGAACGTCCAATGATTCATTTTTTATATATGCATTTGGAAATAATGGTTGCTCATAAATATTTACATAATAAACAAAAGACGATTACTCACAATTCCAGGGACAAGGAAAACAAGAAGTGCCCAAGCCTTACAGTTACTCTACCCATCAGGTACAAGGATAGATCCAGCTTGAGAACATGAGTAGTGGTATATACACTCCCCACAAAGTAAAAGGTATCCAAAGACAGTGATGTTAGTTTTCCCGAATAGGACATAACTTTCCCCAGCTGAGGTGCACAATTGCGAGTAAGTTAGTAAATTATTCCCCAAGTAGAGTTTATTTCTCTCACAAGCAGCAATTCAATCATCAACATAATTCATTATCACCAGCAACAGAAACTCATCCCTAGCTGAGTTATTTTTCCAAGATAGCAGATCTATCAACAAAGTATCTCCTCTCCAACAGAGTTATTCCCCGCAGAGTTATCCTCAGACATAATATCCGTAAACAAGGGGAAAATCCCCAGCATAGTCATCTTTGTTCACCATCCCCAACAGAAATAGAGGAACTATGGTTTGTTACAGTAGTCAAGAATACCATTTCTCACACTCTCCAAACAACAGTCAGGGATTTATTTTCCTGGACTCAGATTATTACGTCAACATTTCATGTTCATACATCATGACATATGCATACATCACATATAACATAGTCTCATTTATTTTGAGAACGTCATCATACAATGCATCTCATACATCGCACATAACTAACCCTATATTTCTTTCAGGAAAGACAATTATTATCAACAATTTCCAGCAAATCCATGATTAACACTCGAAGCTAAACAGAGTAATCATAGGTTCCTTCTCACAGCCCTACCATCCAAGATTTCATCTTGAAGTAACCCTACTATCCAGGTTCCTTCTCACATCCCTACTATCCCGGCTTTTATATCGAAGTAACCCTACTATCCAGGTTCCTTCTCACAGCCCTACTATCCCAGCTTTCTTATCGAAGTAACCCTACTATCCAGGTTCATTCTCACAACCCTACTATCCAGGTTCCTTCTCACAGCCCTACTATCCCGACTTTTCATCTCGAAGTAACCCTACTATTCAGGTTCTTTCTCACAGCCCTACTATCCCGGATTTCATATCGAAGTAACCCTACTATCCAGGTTCCTTCTTACAATGCTACTATCCCAAATTTCATATTGAAGTACCCCTACTATCCAGGTTCCTTCTCACAACCCTACTATCCAGGATTTCATATCAAAGTAACCCTACTATCCAGGTTCCTTCTCACAGCCCTACTATCCTGGCTTTCATATCGAAGTAACCATACTATCTAGGTTCCTTCTCACAACCCTATTATCCAGGCTTTCATATTGAAGTAACCCTACTATCCAGGTTCCTTCTCACAGCCCAACTATCCCGACTTTCATATCGAAGTAACCCTACTATCCAGGTTCCTTCTCATAACCCTACTATCCAGGCTTTCATATCAAAGTAAGCCTACTATCCAGGTTCCTTCTCACAACCCTACTATCCCGACTTTCATATCAAAGTAACCCTACTATCTAGGTTCCTTCTCACAGCCCTACTATCCAGGCTTTCATATCGAAGTAACCCTACTATCCAGGTTCCTTCTCACATCCCTACTATCCCGGCTTTCATATCGAGGTAACCCTACTATCCAGGTTCCTTCTTACAGCCCGACTATCTAGGCTTTCACATCGAAGTAACCCTACTATCCAAGTTCCTTCTCACAACCCTATTATCCCAGCTTTTCATCTCGAAGTAACCCTACTATCCAGGTTCCTTCTCACAGCCCTACTATCCCGGCTTCCATATCAAAATAACCCTGCTATCCAGGTTCCTTCTCATAACCCTACTATCCGGGTTCTTCCTCTTTTATCCCTAGACAGCAGTCCACAATACTGTAAGACCTGGACCTGATCAAACACAATTGATTTCATGTTTCCCCAGAAAGTCGCGGTGAAGCATATACCCCGACCAGATATGCAGTTCACTGCCGCTCCCCAAACCGGAGTTATTCCCCAGTAGAGTAACGGACAACTGAAGCTCCTAAAACTCTATTTCTCCCAAGACAGAGACCAGCATTCCCTAGCGAAGTCCTCCTCAACAACAAGTACCGGGTTCTCACAAAGGAATCTCTTATGCAATCGACACCTCTTTGGATGGCATCTTTAAGCCAATCTTCCGTCATCGACTTCTAAATGGCATCTATAAGGCCATTCCTGATATCGCAAATCAAGTGTCACTTCATGCGAGTGCAAATATTTGGGCACTCTAGTGTTCAATCATCTCCCACCTTCAGATCACGAAAGGCAGACAAGCCAATCTACATCCTCAGGTGTAAGAAGATTGAACAGGGGCAGCTGTTGTACCCCAAAATTTTCCCTCCCATATTTCTCAATACATGTCAAGTGAGGTCCTCAAATTGCTCAAGGAAGTCCAAGAGTTGACCAGACAAACTCTCTCCTATGGCAGTCTACCTCAAATTAGGGTTTCATTTTTCATCAAGATGCTTGATTCCAAAGGATCCACAATGCTCACCATTGTCCTAATATGTTCTTAAGATCATCCATGACAAGTTTCAAGCCTTGCAGAAGAAGTTTGCTCAGTCAATTGCTTAAATGCCTGAAAATCGTCTATGCTAGGTCAAAAGTCAACTGTGGCCCACATACAGTCAAACTTCAAGATTTTTGGTCAACATCCTCATTTTGAAGTATTATTCATCATTTGGTCAAGGTTTGATCACGATTCTTCAAGGATTGCTCACAATTCATCAAAACCCAAAAGGTGCCAAATTAGGGTTTTGTAGGAAAAGTCAACTCAACTTTGACCAAGCATAACTTTCTCATACTTTATCATAAATGACCCATCCAAATCTCATTTTTAAGAGGATGCAATTCCCTACAATTCTTATTCAGCTATCAACTTCAAAATATGCACTCACAAGAAGATATGAATTTTGACATTATAGGTCATTTTGAAAAGTCAACAAAAACACCTTTTGGGTCAAAGCGCCATACATGAACATGGAAGACTCAATTGAGATGAGCATAAAAGGGTTTCTTAGGGGACATACCAAGCTTTCTAAAAAGTCAAGAACACATCTCTAGGGTCAAAATTGAGAAAGTTATGCATTGGCCAAGTTGACCTTTTTTTGCAAAATTGCCAAAAGTCAAATGTGCTCTAATTTGCATTTTTTGCTAAATGGGCCCAACTTTTTATGCTTGCACCTCAATTATAATGTGGTCCATGACTTAGATGCTTATCAACCAATTGTTTGCTCCATTTTTCAATTTATTTTGATTTTTCATTAATTAAAAAGTGAATTAAATCAAATAAATGATGAAAATTATCAAAGATTTGATTTGATTGGTTTTTTTGACAGGTTTGCAACCAAGATTTGATGAGCTTGCAAGATTAATTCGAATCAATGGTAATTGGAACAAAAAGAGCATGATTAGGCCAAATTTGGAAGGATATCATATGCCATGAAAGACCAAATCAAATCTTCATAATGGGCAAGATTCAATTCGTTTTTATTGACCTAATGTGTTGCATTACAAATACAGAAGGGATCCAAGGCAAGAGAAGAGGGTTTGCAGGCGTAAAAAGGAAGAACAAAATTCCAATTTTTCAAAGAAAAGTGTCGATCCAATCTTGATCTACAGGCCATCTCAAGCCATCCCAACTATCCCAATCAATTGCTGGAAGTTTCAGGAAGTTGTCCCAAATGCTTGCAGGTCATAACACGCACAGAAACACCTTGTAAGGGTGTCACGGTTTGCCATGTTTTTGAAATTTTATTATCATGATTCATGCATTATGAGTATGTTTTAATAGCATATATATGTTTGTCATCGTGTTTGTAACGTGTTGGTTATGTTCAATTGAGTTTTTGATGCGTATACTGACAGTTGCCATTACTAAGGTTTGAGGAGCCGTTTTAGGGCTTCTCTGTACGAATAAAATTAGGGCAAAAAAAGGGGACTATGGTGTTCAAGGGATCAAGGCGAAACGATCCATGTGTTCACCTTAAATTTATTATGCGTTTTCTTGATTTTGGAAGTTTGCAGGGTTTTAGCCATAGAACCATGTCCGTAGGTAAAAGTTTGTAGTCTAATACGACGAACAAGGAAGAAGAAGGCAACGTGTCTGGGCACCATTGGCTGTTTTGAAATTCCGCATGTTTTTCCAATGAACTATCGTGTTTTATATATTATGCATTATTATTATTATTATATCTACAAATAAACAAAGCAACGCAGATGGCAAGCAGGTACTGGGAATTAGCATGAGGACCTGGGTTCGATCCCTAGGTCCCAACCTTTGTTCATATTATTTTTCAATAGGTGATCAGGCACGCTGCTTATCAGGGGGTCCACCGTATGCCATCAACATCTGGCCATCAAACACCTCTCTAGCCCAGATCCAACGTGCCATCCTGGGAGGCCTACCATGCTCCTCAAGTCAACCTACACACCAGACCCAACAAAGTCAAGCATGCCTTAGCTATCTGGGCCCAGAAAATTCAGATTCCAACCCCCATGATTGCTAATACACAGGCCCATCTCATATTCCTTTATTTATTTTTCTTAATTCTTTTAATACTTTCTTTAATTATTTTTAATTCACTAGTTAATCTTTTTTTTCTCCATAAAATCATAAAATCAAGAAATCAACAAATTAGAATTAGACTTTTTTCTATCAAAATTAATTTTGTTAATTTAATTTAATTTAGTCTAATTTAGGGAAATTGTAATTCACTTTCATAAATAAAATCAAATAGAAATTAGGTTAAAATGCTTGATTTAATTTTATTTTCTCTTTTTCTCAAATAAACAAAAATACAGAAAAATAGGTTTTTAGATCGAGTTAATTTATTTTCCTTAATTTAGAGTTAATTAGAAAGTAGGATTTTCTTTTTAACTATTTTATTATTTTCTTAAAACATGACAAAACAAAAACATTTTTTTTTAAATCGCGAATAGGTCTAGTCAAGGGTCAAAACCCTATTTGTCTCGTATTTAATTCATCGCGCGCGTTTTTTATTTTTACCAATATTTTTGTAAATGTTCATGGTTTGTAATAGTTTAATCTAGGACTTTTTACTTATTGCTTTTTCCCCGGGTTTTTGGCTATGTAATTAATCCCCCTCCCCGAAGCCTTGTAATAGCGTAGATTTTCTTTCTTGCCTTTTTAATTCCCGCAAATATTTAACTGTCTAGATGTATGCTAATAGGATTGGATGACAAGAATGCATGACAAATTAATACAGTTAGAAAACCCTAATGTGCAAAGATAAATAACTGAAAACAAATCACCCGCACATATCACTCTTAGGGTATACTCTCAGTTCGGTTGCCTTTGGTAAACGATCATTAAGTATAGGATACTTTAGTGGTTACCCCTCTGTGTAAAAAAGATAAAATGTCCCGTTCGGATGTTGCCTCGGAAATGTTGCCTCGAATATGATCTTCAGACTCTAGGGTTATTACTAAGATGTCCTAACATTTCTTTAGTGATTGTACGTCCCTTTTGAATTGACCCATACAATTCCAACGACGGTGCTACCTATTTCTCAATAGTGGGATAGCGCTGTCTAAAGAAAACAAGAATAAAAACGATCTTTTTTTCGAGTAGGTAGATGCTAGTAGGTACTTGCTCAAATCAAAACTTTTCACACTTACACTTTTCAAACAAATTTTCAAAACAACTTCGTCACACCTTTGAGGACTGATACAAGGGTTATCACGAAGTCAAACTTTTCAAAAAAACAAAGCACATGCACAAGCAATTTTAAAAGATGAGCAAGTACCTAAGAGCCCATGGAAAACCATGGATAGAAAGGGTGCTAATACCTTCCCTTTCTATAATCTACCCCCCGTACTCAGAATATTCTTGAAAAGGGATTTTTTTGTACTTTATTCCTTTCCGATTGGATGAAATAAAAGTCGGTGGCGACTCTTGCTTACCGTGAAATTTTGCAAACAAAAAATGCAAAACGCAAATTAGCGTCAAACAGTCAGTTCTGCCACCATATCAAACAATAAATATAAAGTAAACTCATTTTCAAAATTGTACTTTATCTTCTTCCTCACGCGCGTTTACAACAACAACCACATTATTCAAATTTATAACTCCTTAAATTCTCAATCGTTTTTTAAAAATATAAACACCAAACTTGCTTGATTTTTCACCATGAATTCAACCATGTAACTTTTAAAAGCTATAAGTTAAAGGCTGAAACGAACTATGCTTGGCACCAAACTGAACCCTAATATTTCAGAAACTTCAATTCCAAAATTCTCATCACACAGTCAACATAAATTAAAACTAAGGACATGGTTAGTTTCAAGCAATCATATCTACATTTTATCTTTTAAAATTGAAAGCAAATGATGCGTGTGTAAGGATTTAAAAGTTGGGGAAACTTACCTCTGAATTGAGAATTGAGTTTGAAGTTAGAGCACTTCTGGAGGTGTTAGGATGATCGGGATAACTTCACTGAACTCCCAGGAAGATTTTGCAACGCCTACCTTGGATTGAGAGTGCCTCAATTCTTCTGGACAAGTCAAGTTGCAGAGGTGTAAAGTGAGGTTTGAACAATGATGGTGGAGATGTTACAGTCGTTCCAATAGTGTTTGGAAAACTTCTATTTGATGGATAAAAGGTATTTGAATGATATAAGAGGAAACCGCAAGAGTGGATTTGAAGTTGAGTGTTGGAAGCTTCAAATGTGCAACAATGGAGTTTTCTAAGTGATTATGAGTTTGAGAGTGTTTGAGGGCTTGTCCATTCGTGTCTTGGCTTGAAAATGGACCCTATATTTATAGGAAAAAGGTTTGAGGAGCTGAAGTAACCAGGTTTCCAAGATAACATGTTATGGTTTGGTTGCTTAGATTTGAAGTAACTTTGAAGAAACATTGTTTCAATGCATAGTACCAAAGGATCTGAAGTGGTTAGTGGCTCTAAATATGTTGCTTCTAGCTTTGACATTGTGTATGTGTAGAAGAAACAATTGAGAGGCTCAAGGAGTTTACATTGTGATTAAAGCTTTCTTTACAAGAATGGAAGTGTTATCTTTTTCCCCTAAATTACAAAATGGATTGGATAATGCTTGAATCACTTGGATAATGGCTCAAAATCATTTGCAATCTTCTGATTATGGATATACTTGGATGTTAGAGCCCTGTAAAGTGAGATTATGCAGCATGTCTTGAAGATTTGGTTATGAACTCGTCACAAAAATGACCTATAATGCAACCTTAGACACCTAACTTCATCTCTTCGAAACTTCTAGATCAAGCATGATCTTTTATGATCTATGACATTTTTGAAAGCTTGAAACATTGTCTATAACTTTCATGTTGACCACTTTGGTTAAATCAAATGGGATCTTGGTGAGAAATGGCCATGAAGTTAGGACAAAAAACTGATCAAAACATGTAAAAAAAAATTTGTTGGATAAAAACATCATAACTTCATGGGCTTATATCTCTTAAATTAATCACTTTTTGAGGATCATCCCAAATTGACAAAGTTGTAGAATTCATCAATCCCCGCAACTTTCATTTTTAAAGTTTTCTTTGAATCAACTTGTATCTTGAGGAAACTTGCTTGTGAAGTTAGGGTTTTTAGGTCAAAACACTTGAATTTTTTCTAAGTGTTTGAAAATCTTAACTTTTGACTTTTGCTGAATTTTTTTTCATGATGATCAAGTTTGATAGTTTTGAATGTTTTGATGATTCTTGATTTTTGAATTCCAATGTTTGACCAAAAAGTCAAAGTTTGACTTTTGAGTGACTGTTGACTTTTCATCAATTAATTCAAATTTTCAACTATCAATCACTTGCATCTTCGGAAACGTCTTGAGCCATATAATTAGGTAAAGATGTTTTATTTGAGTCCTTTAGATCATGCTTCAAGCTATTAGGTCATGCACTAGGTCAACCGTCAATGCTCAGTCATCTTCAGTCAAAACCCTAATTTTGGAAATTTTTGACCTTTGATGATTTGAGGGATTTCCTTGAGGAATAATGGTCAACCCTTGATCAAATGATAAATATCACGTCAAAATGTTGATGTTGACAATTTTTTTTGAAGTTTGATTGTATGTTGACCATAATTGACTTTTTGTCCAATACAGTTGATTTTCAGTCATCTGAGCAATTGATTGAGCAAACTTGAAATGCAAGACTTGAAACTTGACATAAGCATTATTGGAGACTTATGATTAACCATGAAATTCATTTGAGATCCTTGCAACCCATTCTTACTTGTACAAGATAAAACCCTAGTTGTGGACCATTTGCTTAGGAGGTGAGTTTGTCTGATCAACTCTTGAGAATCCTTGAGCATTTGAGAATTTTAGAAGAATGCCTTGAAGAAAATGGGAGGGAAATTTTTGGGGTACAATAGGGTCCTAGCCTTTGAATCAAGCGAAAGTACTTTGATCTTTGACGACATTTGGTTAGAGGAAAATAAATCCCCTTGCCCTTTGCTAGACGTTTGGTTCATGATAACCTGTATCACATGCCCTTGAGATCCTTGAAATGATCAATGAAAATTATATGGTATGATGTCATGATGTCATGTTTGAACAGATAACAAACACAAAGTGAAGAATTGAAAAACACAAGAAATGGGGCTTTGAACTGGGATTTTTAAACTTAAAGAAAAGAACATGTTGGTTATCCTGGTTCGTTTGAACTAAAACTACTCCAATCCACCCTCCAAAGTGATTTCGCCTCTCTCAGCGAGGTCTTAATCCACTAATCAATCTTGATTACAAAACTACTATGACAACCGCCAAAGTCTTCTTGAGTATAAACCACAAGCCGATTTTCTCAAGTTATTTCACTAAACAATATTGAATAAAAGTGTAAAAGAATATTTTATAATAAAATAGTATCACAAGTGATGTTTTACACAATTTGAATTTTGGACGTTTGAGGATGATAAAGATAACTTCGTTACTGTGCGTGAAAAATCATAAATGATTTATCCTTCAAACTTTGTTTAAATAGGCGAAGCATGTAGGAGCTTTTGGAATGTTGATCAATGATAATTAAAGAGCTTTCCAAAATTAGAGATCCTTGTTTCCTTCCAGCCGTTACTTTTGGAATGGTAATAATTGATTTGTAACGCTTCAAAACATGCTTGCTTCAGAAGATGAAAGTATCCATTGCTTCTTTCCAGAGCTTTGTGGATCAAAAACACAGAGTCCTGTTTGTAGCGTTAGAACTTCTTTAACAGATGTTTAAAATTAGAGTTGAAACATCTTTTTAACTCGTCTTCTGATCTTCTTCCATGAGAACTTATCTTCAAAACAATATATAAATTTAGGGAGCATGGTTGTTCTTGTGTTTGTTATCATCAAAACTCTTACAAGGGTTGTAGAATCAAACTATGTTCTAACGATCTTCCCCTTTTTGATGATGACAAAAACTAGGATATTTCAATTGAAACAGAATGAACATAAAGCATTTTAAGATCTTCTCCTGAGTTGAATACTCAGATAGAGAAGAAATACTTCCCCAAAGTTTATTCTGATAAGAGTTTTTGATGCATCTACTTCTGTCTTCACCAGATTTGGTTCCTGGTTTGCTTTCAGAAAGAAACGAGAAGTTATGATATTCAAAATGTTTGAGACTGCGTCTCGATACTGTTATTAGAAATATGTTACGTTCTCCCCCTTTTTGTCAAGAATCAAAAAGAAATATAAACACATTAAGCAAGAAAAGATGAGTTGTATTCAAAAGGATTGAAATAACAAATTCAGAAGAAAACAAAAAAATGAACACAATAAAGAAAACAATTTAAAAAAATAAGATTGAGGTGGAGGAAGTCGTGTGAACAGGGCTTCCAACAAATTCTTAATATAAGTGTTTGACTCTTCTTGTTTTACCAGCATTCCTTTAATTTCCTCGCATGTGTCATCTCTCTTGTCTAGTCTCTCCCTGAACACTGCATTTTCTTTCTTCAACTACTCCAGAGTTTTCAGAACCAGAGATGAGGAGGGTATATCAACAGAAGGTGCCACCTTTTCAGAGCAAGCTGCTACTGCTACTGAATCTGATTTAATAGCTTATTCAACTTCCTTGCCTTTGTCTTGAACTGTAACCAGAGGCAAAGGATTAGAGGATGGTTCATCATATTCTGGAGGCTGGTGATCTTCCCAGGGGGAATTGTCCAGCAGGAGGAGAGGTTTATTTTCCCAGTGACGCAGAACTTGTTCTTTGAAGACTTTCAAATGATTACAAAAGTTCTGTTGAGCAATTTCATAACTCAACTCCTTAAGTTTCTGGGACTCAAAATTGAACCATTTTCTGAACTGGTTCTAGTGTTAATCAGAAGCAGTAGGATTAAGATTCTCTAAGAAGACTAGCTTCATAAAGTTAACCCATTCAAGTATTTCTATTTCAAAAATCAGCAAATTTTTACCAACATATGCTTTGGTGATTTTTGGTTTTGGTTTTGGGACGACAATTTTTTAATAGCATGAGACAAGATTGTCCAGATATTCTAAGTCTATAATTGTGCGAAGGTGATCTTCTGGATGGTTGTTTAGAGAGGGAGAATCAGAGATAATAATAGGTGAATATGGTGTGTTTGGTAGGGTGGAATGATAGGGAGATGAAATTTCTGGGATGTCGTGGATTGTGATTGGTTGTTGGACCATGGATTGCGATTTGGATTTTCTGATTGAGGAGCGTGAAAGTTTGGATTTTTAGAGTGGGGAGCTTCAGAATTTGGATTTTTGAGTGGGGAGCTTAGAACACCGGATCAAATTGATCAATATAAGAAAGAACTTGAGCAAGTTCTGGCTGATTTTGTTCTAGATGGGTAGAAGGTGGATCGTCCAAAATGTTTTCTAGAGTAAGTGAAGGGTCAAAATCAATATCAAAATCATCAAAGGTTTGTGGTGAAGGGTATTCTGTGGGTTTTGGAGAGGAGTGTGTTTCAGATGTTGATAAAAGAACTGATTCCATAACAAAAATAAAGGAAGAGTTACCTTTCTTCTTAGCAACCTTGGGAACCTTTTGAGAAGATCCTTCTCCAGAAGCTTTCCTTTTCCTTTATTTCTTGAGGACAATCTCTGGAGCCTGTTGTCGCAGATCATGAATGTTCACTTCTGGATTTGTCCCATCCATTTTACAAGCTTCCAGATATCTGACAATAATTTCTGGAGAAGCATCTGTTTGAGAGAAAAGAGGAAAATCCTTCAGAGGTACTCGTCTCGTTGTGATGACTTCCTTTGTTGTCACTGTTGGATCCTTCTTGATGGTGTCAATGATCTTCATTTTCTTCAGATTCTTTGCATTTATAGGTTTACCAGCACATGCTTCTAGAGTGTCGACCTGTTGAACCTCAGTCAGATATTCCACCAGTTTATTTTCCATCACAATATCTGATATGAGCCTGCCCAGTGGTATCCAGTCCCTCTCCGTCCTTTCTTCTTCTCTAGTCTCTTTGACACTGGTCTTCAGATGATTAAACAGAAGATAAGGAAGATTGACCTTTGCCTTGGTTGCTATGAAGTACAAAAGAAATTACTAATAAATGTTGATATAGTCTAGAGAACTTATGGGTTTTCTGTGGTTTATGCAGCCCAAGATGATTTTTGACCAAATTCTGAAGTAGACTTTCAGATCTTTGATTTTGTTTGAAGGTTGGCTAGAAGAAAAAATATCTTTTGAAATTGTTGTTAGGTCAGAGCATTTATTTGCCATGTCGCTGCAACGGATGCCTCTATTGTCATGACCTATCAAACGTGCAATAAGATCTTCAGAGATTACTATTTTCTTTCCAATCACAAAAGAAGTAACTTGATGGTTAGAAGCAGTAGTGTGAATCCAGAATTCTTTAACTAATCTAGGAAAAACTGGACCCAATAGACGATCAAAATACTTTATCAACCCTTGAAATTCAACATCAGAAGTAAGATCATAACCATTTTCCTTCATACTAGCAAAGTCCACAATGAGTTCACAAAGAACTTCTAGTGAATCAAAGGGAGTTAGGAGTTTTCTTGAAGGTTATTTATACCTGTCTACTGTTGAAGGAGAAGAGCCAAGAACACTTTGAGAGCTTTGAGCAGTTTGAGAAGAAGCCATTGTTCACACGGACTTTTGAAGATTTTTGGAGAAAAAATTGAACACAAGTAATAGAGGGAAGAAGTGAGAGTGAAAAAGTGAAAGTGACAGTGAGCGGTGTATTTATATAAAAATAGAAAACTTAATTGACAAGAAAAGAGTGAAAAAAGATGATTACATAACATTAATGATTCCTGAAAATAGGGAGATGTCGTGGAGATATAAAACAGTTATCGATGCAACATGAGTCTCAATGCATCCAATCAAAGCTTTAGTCTCTTCAAAATTTGAACGCATGCTCAGACTTAGAAGAAACTCTTGTGAGAGGATGACAAATGTTGATGTTGTGAACTGCATGCTTCTATCTTTGAAATGAACCGTTTGGGAACTGTTCAGATCTTCTAAGATAGATCCTGATACAACTGTCCTTCTAACTTCTGAAGAATTATTGATCAGATGTTCACAAAAAAACATAAAATTTTGAGGGTTAAAGAATACATAAATAAAACTCTTATTCTGGACATAATTTCATGCTGAGATGTTTCAGAATGAAATTAAACCTATCTTCAGAAAGGGGTTTAGTGAAGACATCAACCTATTGATGGTTTGTGTCAATGAATTTTAATGAAAGAATTCCTTTCTAAATAATGTCCCTAATGAAGTGATATTTTATTTCTATATGCTTTGCCCTAGAATGTAAAATAGGATTTCTGGATAAAAAAAAATGGAAGAAGCATTGTCACAGAGTATAGGAATGTTACTCTTAAATATGTTGAAGTCTTCAAGCTGACTTTTCATCCAGAGCATCTGTGTGCTGCATCCAATTGCTGCTATATATTCAGCTTCAGCGGTTGATATGCAATTGTAGATTGCCTCTTGCTGGACCACGAGATCAGATTTTCTCCCAGAAATTGGCAGCTTCCTGAAGTACTTTTTCTTTCTATTCAGTCTCCAGCGAAGTCAGCATCACAATACCTTACTAATTTGTATTCTTTGGTTTTTCTATAAAACATACCAAGATTAGTAGTACCTTTCAGATACTTGAAAATTCATTTAACAATTGTTAAGTGAGATTCTCTAGGATCTGATTGGAATCTAGCACACGGAGATACACTATACATAATATCAGGTCTTGAAGCTGTAAGATATAAGAGAAAACCAATCATACCTCTGTAGATCTTCTGTTCTACCTTTTTACTTACCTCTTCCTTTTCCAGAATTCATGTAGGATGCATTGGAGTTTTGGCTGGCTTACATTCTGATAGGTCGAATTTCTTCAGAAGTTCTTTGACGTACTTGCTTTGATGTATGTATGTTCCTTCTGGAGTTTGATTGATCTGGATGCCTAGAAAGAACTTGAGTTCTTCCATCAAACTCATTTCAAACTCTACCAGCATAGACTTAGCAAATTATCTTCCCAGAGAGGCTTTAGTAGATCCAAAAATAATATCATCTATATAAATTTGACAAACTAGAATGTCATTTTTAAATGGCTTACAAAATAAAGTTGTGTCTACCTTCCCTATGGTAAAATAATTTTCTAATAGAAAGCTACTTAGTCTTTCATACCAAGCTCTGAGAGCTTGTTTAAGACCATATAGTGATTTCTTTAGTTTAAAGACATATTCTGGATGTTTTGAATTTTCAAAACTAGGGGATTGGTGCACATAAACTTCTCCATCAATGTAACCATTTAAGAATGCACTTTTAACATCCATCTGATAGAGAGTGATGCCATTATTTACAACAACAGAAATTAAAAGTCTAATAGATTTTAACCTGGAGAATAGAGCAAAGGTTTCTATATAGTCTATCCCATATTCCTGACTATAACCTTGTGCCACCAGCCGTGTTTTGTTTCTAATGTCTTCTCCTTGTTCATTCAGTTTGTTTTTGAATACCCATTTGGTTCCAATGATGTTGAACCCTTTTGTTTTAGGAACCAGATCCTACACATCATTTTTGGTGAATTGGTTTAATTCTTCATGCATTGCAAGTATCCAATCATTGTCCAGAAGAGCTTCGTCAATGGAAGTTGGCTCAATCAGAGAAACTAATCCCATGAGAGATTCTTCACATTTTTTGAATGTGGATCTTGTTCTGATTGGGTCTTCTTTCTTTCCCATAATTTTGTCTTTCGGATGAGCTAAGCTGCTTCTGGATTGTCTTTTCAGGAGAGGCTCTTCAGATGCTGCTGTAATATTTGTGACCTCTTCTTCTAGAGTTTATTGTGATTCTTTGTGAGAAACTTCTGATGCAATGTCTTCAGTACCGGTAAAATGGACTTTTATATCTGCAAAAGTTTTATCTTTCTTTGACTTTTGAGAGCCAAGCTTATCATCAAATATGACACTGATTGACTCTTCTACAATCCGTGTTCTGTGTTGTATACTCTATAGCTTCTTGAGCATTCAAAGTATCCTAACATAATACACTTTTGTGCTTTAGAGTCAAACTTGTTCAGATTTTCTTTAGTATTTAGAATAAAACAAGTACATCCAAATGGATGGAAATACGAGATGTTGGACTTTCTGTTCACCCACAGTTCATATGGAGTCTTATCTAGAATATGTCTTATGGAGATTCTATTCTAAATGTAACACACAGTGTTAATTGCTTCTGCCCAGAAGTTCTTAGAAATGTTAGTCTCGTTGATCATGGTTCTGGCCATTTCTTGTCAAGTTATGTTCTTTCACTCTACAACTCCATTTTGTTGGGGAGTTCTGGGATAAGAGAAATCATGAGAGATGCCATTCCCAGTAAAAACTAGTTTAAATTTTTTGTTTTCAAATTCTCCACCATGATCACTTCCGACTTTAACAATTCTAAGATCTTTTTCGTTTTGGACTTAGTTACAGAAGGCAAAGAACACAGAGTGTGACTCGTCCTTGTGTCTTAATAACTTTACCCATGTTCGTCTGCTATAGTCATCTACGATCACTAATCCATACTTCTTTCCACTAATGGATGCAGTTTTCACTGGTCCAAATAGATTTATATGCAGAAGTTCTAATGGTCTAGAGGTAGAAATAACATTTTTAGTTTTAAAAGAAGGTTTTGCAAACTTTCCTTTTTGACATGCTTCACACAGAGCATCTGAGCTAAAATTCAGGTTAGGAAATCCTCTGACCAGATTGAGTTTGTTAATCTGAGATATTCTTCTCATACTAACATGCCCCAATCTTCTGTGCCAGACCCATTGCTCATCATTAATAGACAATAAGCATTTTACATTCTGATTTTTCAGTTCAGAAAGTTTTATTTTGTAAATGTTGTTCTTTCCCTTTTCCATTAAAGATGATAGATCCATCTTTTTGACTAACTGCTTTACATGAATTTTAATTGAAGATTACATTGTAACCATTATCACTTAATTTACTTATGGATAACAAGTTACGCATTAGTCCATCTACTAACAAAACATTAGTTATAGAGGGAAGAGTACTATTACCAATAGTTCCAGATCCAATGATCTTCCCCTTCTGATTGCCTCCGAAACCTACGTAGCCTTCAGGTTTAAGCTCCAGTCTTTGGAACATATGCTTTCTTCCCGTCATGTGTCGAGAGCATCTAGAGTCCAGGTACCAAGATTAGTGTTTCAGTCTTGCTGTTAAAGATATCTACAACATAGACAATTTTATCCTTAGGTACCCATATCTTTTTGGGTCCTTGTTTGTTAGAGTTACCAATATTCTGTTTGAATTTTGGTTTAGCAGAAAAAGCATCACTAGTATACTTTAAGTCATGTGTGTGCCCATAGGTAAAGTGAGAATTCAGAGGAGTGCGTTTATTTACCAAATCCTTAACTTTCTTAGGTTGAGATACTTTACCTTTGTATCCTATTCCTTTCCTGCCATTTCTGCTAACTCCATAGATTATTGAAGCCATCTTGCTTCTATCTATGTTTTTAGCAACAAATTTTTGAAATCTATGATCATATTCCTTTATGATCTTATCAGAGTCACTAGGAACATCTAAGACAATTTCATTCTGAGCATTTTGTAATTTATTTTCAAGTTTTGAAATTGTTTCTTTTATCTCAGAGTTTTCTGATCTCAGTTCCTTAGTTTCTTCAGAGTCAGAAACTAGATCCTTTTTTAGGTTTTTGTTTATGACTCGAAGTTTCTGATATCTTTCTAGAATTTCTGACAGACTCTCTTCTAATTGAGATATAGAAAAGTTAGAAAATACCTCTGTTGCTTCTGTGTCTGATTCTAATCTAGATGATTCAGTATCGTCTAACACGTTGGCCATAAGGGCTATGTTGGCTCTTTCATCTTCTGATTTTGTGTCTGCATCAGAAGAGTCTGAGTCATCCCACGATGCCATGATACTTTTCTTCTTCTCCTTAAAGAACTTATTTTTAGGTTTCTCCATTTGAAGCTTTGGATAATCGCTTTTGTAATGCCCTTGTTCATTACATTTGTAGCAAACAATGTCTCTGTTACTTGACTTTATGTATCTAGAAGATGGTTTAGAATTTATGTATCTAAATGATGGTTTAAATTGATTCCCTATTCTTCTGGAATTTCTGAACTTCCTTTGCCTGTGCTTCCACAAGTGATTGACTCTTCTGGAGAGAAGAGACAGTTCATATTCTTCTGATGAGGATCAACCAGAGTTTTCTTCCATGGCCTGGAAAACTTTTGATTCATATTTTTTTTTAGATTTAAGGGCTAAAGACTTACCTTGCTTCTGGGGCTCATCTTCTTCTAACTCTATCTCATGACTTGTGAGAGAGCTGAAAAGTTCTTTGAGAGAGATTTTGTTCAGATCTTTGGCCAGTTTAAGAGCAGTGATCATGGGTCTCCATTTCTTTGGTAAAATCATGATGATATTCTTTACATGATCAACAGTCGAGTACCCTTTATCCAGAACTTTTAGCCCAACAACCAGAATTTGAAATCTTGAGAACAATGTTTCAATGGTTTCATCTTCTTCCATTTTGAAGGCTTCATACTTCTGAATGAGCGCAAGAGCTTTGGTTTCTTTGACTTGTGTGTTGCCTTAATGCTTCATTCTCAAGGAATCAAACATGTGTTTTGCTAACTCTCTTTTGTGATCTTCTCATACTGTGTATGAGATAGCACTCAAGAGAATAGTTCTAGCCTTGTGATGATTTCTAAAATCTCGCTTTTGATGATCTGACATTCTTTTTCTGTCAATCTTATGACCTCTTTCATCAATGGGATGTATGTACCCATCACTCACCATGTCCCAGAGATCAGTGTCATGAGCCAGAAAGAAACTTTCAATTATGCTTTTCCAGTAATCAAAGTTCTCTCCATCAAAGATTAGAGGTTTGCCGCTGATTCTGTCTTTCTCATCATGGTAGTCATTACTGATGTTTTGACTTGGTCCCGCCATAGTGTTTTTCTTAGCTTGGATCTTTTTCTGACACAGTTAAGTGCTTGTACTCAGAACCAGGCGCTCTGATGCCAATTGAAGAATAGAAAAACACAAGAAAGAGGGGTTTGAATTGGGATTTTTATAACTTAAAGAAAAGAACACGTTGGTTATCCTGTTTCATTTTAACTCAAACTACTCCAGTCCATCCGCCAAGGTGATTTTGCCTCTCTCAACGAGGTCTTAATCCACTAATCAATCTTGATTACAAAACTACTATGACAATCGTCAAAGTCTTCTTGAGTATAAACCACAAGCCAGTTTTCTCAAGTAATTTCACTAAAAAATATTGAATAAAAGTGTACAAGAATGTTTTCTAATAAAATAGTATCACAAGTGATGTTTTACACAGTTTGAATTTTGGACGTTTGAGGATGATAAAGATAGCTTCGTTATTGTGCGTGAAAAAACGTAAATGATTTATCCTTCAAACTTTGTTTAAATAGGCGAACCATGTAGGAGCTTTTGGAATGTTGATCAATGATAATTAAAGATATTTCCAAAATTAGAGATCCTTGTTCCCTTCCAGACGTTACTTTTGAAATGGTAATAGATTTGTAACGCTTCAGAACATGCTTGCTTCAGAAGATGAAAGTATCCGTTGCTTCTTTCCAGAGCTTTGTGGATCAGAAACACAGAGTCCTGTTTGCAGTGTTAGAACTTATTTAAGAGATGTTTAAAATTAGAGTTGAAACAACTTTTTAACTCATCTTCTGATCTTCTTCCATCAGAACTTCTATGCAAAACAAAATATAAATTTAGGGAGCATAATTGTTCTTTGTGTTTGTTATCATCAAAACTCTTACAAAGCACACAAGAGCCTTATGTTTAAGGCTTGCATGGGGTTCATATGTAAGTACCCTTTTGATGTTCAGTTGGCTCAACCTGTCCTAAGAATAGTAACAGGGTTATAGGGATCTCAATATCACTGATTTTTCCTGCAGGTTTTGTTTAGCACAACAATTGAATTTCCACCAAACAAAAACCCGAGAGTCGAATCTCAATGAGCATAGCATCGAGTATCAACCAACTTCGGACTTCACCAAAGCCGGCTATCTCACTACCTTCAAATGGCTAAGTTGGATCAATTAAGGTTCTAAAGGTCAATTAGTGCTTATGACACCACTCAGAAGCCTAGTATTCTCCCCGACTGATTCGAGGGACACCAGTAAAAACTAATGTGCCGCACTAACGTAACCATTACTTTAACCATATCGGTATACGCCTTATAGTTTCCATGATCTATTGCTACTTACCTAAAATTCCCCCAGATCTGGGTGTAGGATCTTTGCAAGAAAATTAAACCCGAGCAACTCTCAAACATAAAGCATACAAAACAAACATGAAAAGCATTTTAAAGTGATCTAACTCTAAAGGTAACCCCTCTTTTTTAGTTTGTCCCCAGCAGAGTCGCCAGTTCTGTGATACGGTGGAAGAACTGACTTGGTTTTGCATTTTATCGCAAATGTTACAGATAGAAAGATTCGCCACCAAATTTTCTTTTATCCAATAAGGAAAGGGTGAAAATAATATGAAAGACCTTAGAGAGTTTTGAGTTTGGGGGGTAGGTTATGAAAAGGGAAGGTATTAGCACCCTTTTCATCCGTAGTTATCTACGGGATCTTAATCACTTAGCTCACTTTTGAAAAAAACTTTCTTTGTGTGTGTGTGTGATTTGTTCGAAAATATTTTGAAAAGCCAATGTAAGGCTGACTTTGTAATGATTCTTGTATCAGTCATCAAGAACACATAGAAAGTGTTTTGAAAATATTTGCTTGAAAGTGTCTGTGTGAAATGTTTTTGTTTTGAAGAGGTTTGTGAGCAAGCGGTTAACAGCGGTCTACCTACTCAAGGTCTTTATTGTACTCTTCCTCCTCCTTTAGATAGTGCTTTCCTACCATTAGTTAGTAGGAAGCCCTATCGTTGGATATAAAGGGACATGCGTGGGCCATCATACAATCATCGAAGGGAACTCGTAAAAATGCTTTAGTAATTATCGTTTAAGGGACTAGATCATTTACCAAAGGCAATGTTGAAAGGGTCATCGAGGGACTATGATCTTTTGTATCAGAGGGACTTTGATAAAGCGTCTCCATGTTTGAGGGACGTGTCTGTTTAATCAAAAGGCAACAAGAGAGACTACCCTAGAGGTGCACATGTGCAAGTGTTTTGTATTCAGTTATTTTATCTTGAAGTTAGGTTATCCATTGATTGGTTTTTATCTTTCCATACAATCCTAATTACTAAGCGGTAATATAACAAGTATAACAAAGACAATAAAGGTGCGGAAAGTAAAAGCAGAAAAGATAAACCTAAACCGATTACACGACTTTGAGGAAGTTACATTATAGAAAGCGAAAAGTAAAAATCCTAAGCTATTACAATCTAGAAAAGAGTTACATGATAACTAAAAAGGAAAGCGGGAAATATAAGCTATTACAAATTGCGAACCCCATACACTTTATCTATGAAAATAAAACAAAATTAAAATAGAGAAAAAAAGAAATGTTTATGATGTTTTTTTATGGAAAAGGTTTTTTTAATGATGATTAAAATAAACCTAAAAACTAATTAATTTTAATTAACAAAAATAGTTGATTAATTAAATTAATAAAAAGGTTAATGATGAATAAAACTAAAAACTAATTAATTTTAATTAACAAAATAATTTTATTAATTATATTAATAAAAAATGTTTATGATGAAAAACCTAAAAATTAGTTAATTTTAATTAACAAGATAATTGATTAATTTTTTAATAAAAAAGGTTAATGATGAAAAACCTAAAAATTAATTAATTTTAATTAACAAAATAATTGATTAATTAAATTAATTAAAAAAGGTTAATGATAAAAAACCTAAACCTAATTATTTTTAGGGTTTACAAAAAAAACAATTATTTTAGGTTTGTAAAAAAAAGGTTTGTGGTTTTATGGTTAGGTGACTTTAGGGTTTTAGGGAAAAAATAGGGAAAAAGAACAAGTTGGAACAAAAATCACACAAAATTTCATGGATGGGTGTTGAACCCACACCCTTAGCCTTTATCACTGTATGCCTTGCCACTGCGCCAGAACTCACATATTATGCATCAAACCTTCTCTATTGATGTATATGAACACATGTAAATGTATCAAATTAGTTAACAATGCATAAATCAAAGGTTTGAATTTACAAAAAAAACTACCAAAACCGGTGAGGATGAACGTGATGTTCTGGGCACGATCTTGATTGATTGAGGATTGAGATGGATTCTTGGGCACTTCAAGATGATAATGCAATGCTTGGTTTCAATTGAGAAGGGTTAGAAACAAGGGTTTTGTGTTGCCCTAGTTTCTTGAATTTTTGGAAGTTTTGGAATAGTTTTCTCTGCAAGGGTTTTTGTGTGATGTTATGTATGAATGAAGAGCAATATATAGAGAAGAATTAGGTTAAACCATTATGGGCTTAAACCTTATAAGAAAAGCCTTGACTTTATCTTATTAAATTTTGAATTTAAATAAAAAATAAAAAATAAATGGAATAAAAATCAAAGGGGTGTATGAATAGGTTCAGAGGTTCACTATGAGGCATAGTACATGTTTGGACCTTGAAACACAAGCACATTAGCCCAAAAATCCGTGTTTGATCAATTTGGGTTTCATGTATTTTATCGAAATTTCCCAACTTGTTCCAATCATAAATGTCTCAATTTTAATCATATAAAGGTGATATTTGACTTTTTGGAAAGCTCAAGATGTCCTCTACAATCTCTCTTTTGGTCAGTTTTTCATTTGAAGAATTTATCTTGATGTAAGTTGCCTTGACAAAAAGTGTCTTTTTGTTGACTTTTGAAATAACGTATAATGTTTTGGCCCATATCTCTCAAATGAAGATTTTTTTGAACTTGAGCTTTAAGAGGCAGTTGTAAAGAATTGGATTTCCTTCAAAATAAGCTTTGGTTGAGGAAAATCTGATGAAGCATGTGAAAGTTATGCCTAGTCAAAGTTCAGTTGACTTTTCCTAAGGAAAACCCTAATTTAGTAACTTTTGACTTTCTATAATTTGAGAGTTTCCTTGATGAATCATGATAAACCCTTGATAAAATGATTAATATCACTTCAAAACCTTAAAGTTGACCAAAAATCTTGAGGTTTGATTATATGTTGACCATAGTTGACTTTTTACCCAATACTGTTGATTTTCAATCATCTGAGCAATTGAATGAGCAAACTTGTGATGCAAGGCATGAAAATTGGTATAGGTATTCTTGGAGACCTATAAGAAACCATGGAAACCACTTGAGGCCTTAGAAACCCAAACTTCCTTAAGAAAAATTAAACCCTAGGTTTGGACCCATTGCCTAGGAGGAGAATTTGTTTGATCAATTCTTGAGCAACCTTGAGCATTTGAGAACCCTAGGAGAATGTCTTGAAGAAAAAGGGAGGGAAAATTTTTGGGTATAACAATAAACAAAATAGATGGACTGGAGAAGCGCTGGAGTGTAGCGGTAGAAATGTTCAAGACTAAGCCATTGGATTGACTAGACTTATACAAATCAAAATAAAAATTGCCACCGCGCTTTATTGTTTCCAAAGGAATGGGAAAAGAGCGAATAACCGAAAAAGAGGGGTAAAGTTTTGTAAAATTAAGCTTCACATATAAGCTTTTGTTTTGATGAAGACAAACCATGGCAAACAAAGAAGGCAAATATTTTGATCAAGCTCAAAGCATCTAAGGATAATATCTTCATTCAAAGCTCTCAACAACTTTAAAGGTATAATAATATTATCTACTTTGATCTTAAGATATAGATGCTCAAAAATGAAAAAGAAATGTTTAAAAATCATTACTCAAGTTTTTCAAGTTAAAATTTCATTTTTCTCTTGCATGCAATCGATTTACATCTTAGTGCAATCGATTGCACACTTCAAAATTTCAGATCTTTTGCTTCTGTTTCTCTGAGAAATCGATTTACATTGTTTGTGCAATCGATTGCATACTTAAATTTTTCAAACGTTTGCTTCTGTTTCTCATGCAATCGATTTACATTGCTAGTGCAATCGATTGCACTCACTTACTTTTTGCTACTGACTTTGCATGCAATCGATTTCATTGATAGTGCAATCGATTGTACTCTTAAAGATTTTGAAAAAATAGATGTTAAAACCTTGTGCAATCGATTTACAGCAAGGGTGCAATCGATTGCATACTGCACGAATTTGAAAAATAGCAGCTTTGGTCATGCCTGTTCATCATGCCTGTTCATTGAATCTTTTCACTCAAACTTGGCATTTGTTCATGATACATTTTCAGAACTTCATGTTGTTTCTAAAGGGTGTTATGAACATATAAATACTCAATTTCAAAATCTATTTCAACACCTCTTCCATAATTATTTTCTGAAATTTCAAAATACAAACTCAAGCATTCCTTCACTTTCATGCATAAGTTTTCTGCACATTTTCATACATTGACTAACAGAAAACTTTGAGCAAATATATCTTGAGTCACTGGACAATAGTATTATTGGAAGAAGAAGATCTTACATTGTTAAATCACTCTAAGTGATCAGATATTACTCTACTCACTCAAACTCAAAATTGACATTTACTTACTTATTTTTCCAAGATTGTTGGAAATAAGTTTAAGTGTTTTTGAAATCTTGTCTTTCCAATGTTGTTGGATACAAGTGTAGTTACATTGAGAGGATTGTTCTCATAGGAAACTTAGTGAAAATCCAAGAGGATTGTTCTTGGTCCAAGAGGATTGTTCTTGGTTTGTTTGGTAGTTCTTGTTTAAGTTTGCCACAATAAGGAAATCTCTTTCATGTTGAAAGGGGACTGGAGTACTCTCGGAATGTGAGGGGAACCAGGATATATCGCCCGTGTCTCTTTATTTTTCTGCATTTTTAAGCTTTCCTAAACTCACTTTTAACCAGAAAAATAAGAACCATCATCACTAAAAACCAGAATTTTTAAAGTACCTAATTCACCCCCCTCTTAGGCGCACTTCGTACTTATAATTGGTATCAGAGCAGGTTATAGGTAACCTGCTCCTAAAAGATCCAAATGGTTTCCGCAAATCAAAATCCCGTTTTCAGAGATGGTGGTAGTAACAACAAGCCTCCTCTATTTTGTGGTGAATATTTTGACTTTTGGAAAATACGCATGAAGGCACATCTAGAAGCACAAGGAGAAGAAATATTGGATGCCGTCGAAAATGGTCCATTTATCCCTATAACGGTAATAAATGGTGTTGGCTCATCAAAGCCTAAAACTTCATGGGACGATGATGATAAGAAGAAAGTTCTCTATGACAAAAAGGCAATAAACCTTCTTCAAGGTGCACTTAGCATGGACGAATTCTTCCGTGTCTCGGCATGCAAAACAACAAAAGAAATATGGGATACCTTGGTACAAACTCATGAAGGAGCGGTTGAAGTAAAAAGATCAAGACTAAACACCCTAAGTCAAGAATACAAATTATTTCGAATGCAGCCCGGAGAAACCATTCTTGACTTATAAAAGAGATTTGTGCACTTGACAAATCATCTAAGTGCTCTTGGTAAAATTTCGACGAATGATGAATTGAATCTGAAAGTAATTAGGTCCTTAACTAGGGAATGACAACCAAAGGTAACGACAATTTCAGAAAAGAAAAGTCTCTCCAACATGAGATCCGCGACATTATTTGGAAAACTTCAAGAATACGAAAGGAAACTCAGAAGACTTGAAAAGCATGAAAATCAAGAGAAGAAATCCAAGAATATTGCTTTGAAGATAGACTCCAAGGAAATTGAAAAGGAAAACAATCCAAAAGAAGATGAAAACTTCATGCTTCTTGTAAAAAGGCTTGGTAAGTTCTTCGGTAGAAATGACAAACCTTTTTCTCATTCAAAAGGAAATAAACATTTTCAGAAAAAGGAAGTATCCATATCAACACAAGAAATCACATGTTATGAATGTGGTAAGCAAGGTCATATCAAGCCGGATTGTCCAAAACTCTCCAAGAAAGGTGGCTTCAAAAGCAAGAAGGGATTCTAGAACAAAAAGGCTTATGTCGCTTGGGAGGACAATGAAATAAGTTCCTTATCCGATTCCGACAGTGATGAAAGTGAAATCTAGCATTGATGGCCTCACACCATTCCGATGATGAAGACAATGAGGTTAGTAATTAATTTTCTCTTTTTGATAGTGATGCAAAAGGTGCTATAGATGAACTATTGAATGAATGAAAAATTCTGTATAAAACCATTTCATCACAAAAGAAACAAATTTCATCCTTAGAAGAAAAATATGTTTCAATGGAAAAAGATTTCAAAGAAGAAAAACAAAAATCAAGTGATGAACAAAAACAGAATTTTGTATGCAAAAATTGTGATTCACCCTCTTTCCAAATTGTCCAATTAAAAAGAGTCATTTAAAGATATGAAAAAGACCAAATTGGATTGGAAGGTGTTCTTAGCCAACAAAGATACTTCAATGATAAAAGTGGACTTGTATATTCAAAGTTTTCAAAACCAAGTTCTAACAAAACTATCTTTGTTAAGGCGAGTGATCAATCTTCCAAAGAGAAAGTGAACAAACCTAAAATAGTTTGTCACTATCCGAAAAAGAAAACATTTTCTAAGAAGAAATCTTATCCTTATAGATATAGAAGTAACTTTGAACCTACTTATTTTTATTGTGGTATTAAAGGCCATACACCTAATGCTTGCTATGTTAGAAACTTCAGTGTGGCAAGTGGGCATTATGTATGGGTAAAGAAAGGCACTAATTATGAAGGACCCAAAGAAACTTGGGTACCTAACAAAACCTAATTTGTTTTGCAGGTATGCTTGAAGACCACATGCAATCTTTGGTATCTTGATAGTGGTTGTTCAAAGCATATGACAGGAGACATAAACCAATTTTCACATCTAGCACTAAAGGCCAAGTGTTTTGTCACTTATGGAGACAATAATAAGGGAAGAATCCTAGGCAAAGGCAAAGTTGGTACTCCACCTTTCACATCCATTGAAGATGTTCTTTATGTTGAAGGACTAAATCACAATCTTCTAAGTATTAGCCAACTTTGTGACAAAGGCTTCAAAATCAAGTTCACCAAGGATGAATGTTTGATAGAAGATGAAGTCACTCATGAGGTTATACTTAAAGGTAAAAGAATCTATAATACATTCATGATTTCCCTTGATGATCCATCTTTGAAGGTTAAATGTCTCATGGAAAACAATGATGATTCATGGCTTTGGCACAAAATAATTGCTCATGTTCATATGGAACACTATAATAAATTAATCAAGCATGATCTTGTCATTGGCTTGCCTAAGAGAAATTTCGTCAAAGATAGACTATGCGATGCTTGTCAAAAAGGGAAACAAACTAGATCAAATTTCAAATCTAAGAATATGGTGTCCATTACAAGGCCACTACAATTGTTACATATGGATCTATTTGGTCCATCGAGAACAAGGAGTTTCAGAGGTAATGTATATGCTTTGGTTATTATTGACGATTTCTCTAGATATACTTGGACTTTCTTTTTAGTGCAGAAAAGTGATGCATTCAAGGCGTTCAAGAAGTATGCTAAACAAATTCAGAATGAGAAGTCTCTAATAATTTCCTCAATAAGGAGTGACCATGGCGGAGAATTCCAAAATTCTCTATTTGAATATTTCTATGGAGAACATGGAATATCTCACAACTTCTCGGCACCAAGGACTCCTCAACAAAATGGAGTGGTTGAAAGAAAGAATAGGTCTCTTGTGGAAATTGCTAGAACAATGCTTAGCGACTCAAACCTTCCAAAGTACTTTTGGGCGGATGGGTGAGCACGACATGTTTTGTTAGTAATAGAGTTAACATTATACCAATCTTAAAGAAAACTCCATATGAACTCTTCAAAGGGAGAAAACCAAACATTGCTTTCTTTCATATCTTCGGGTGCAAATGCTTTGTCCTAAACAATGACAAAGATAATTTGGGTAAGTTTGATGAGAAATCCGATGAAGGTATATTTCTTGGTTACTCACTCTCTAGTAAAGCATATAGAATATACAAAAAAAGAACTTTGACTATTGAATAATCTATGCATGTTTCTTTTGATTAATCTAACCCCTCCAAGGAGGATAATATTGTTTGTGATAATGATGATGAAATTTTAGAAGGTCCTCAAGAAAATTCTTCCAAGAATCAACCCATTCAACTCGAAGAATCACCACAACATGAATAGAATCTCAATGATCTACCAAAAGAATGGAGAACTCATAGAGATCATCCTATTGATAAAGTAATTGGTGATATAAGTCAAGGCGTGTCTACAAGATTAAATCTCAAGGATGCTTGCCTAAACATGGCGTTTGTCTCTCAAATTGAACCTTCCAAAGTTGATGAAGCTTTAGGCAATGACCAATGGATCATAGCTATGCAAGAAGAATTGAATCAATTTGAAAGGAATCAAGTTTGGGAACTCGTCCCTAGGCCAAGCAACAAACACATTATTGGAACAAGATGGGTGTTTAAAAACAAACTTGACGAGAATGGAATAATCGTTCGCAATAAAGCAAGATTGGTAGCACAAGGCTATAATAAAGAAGAAGGAATAGATTTTGAATAAACTTTCGCTTCAGTTGCAAAGTTAGAATCTATTCGTCTCTTACTTGCCTATGCTTGTTCATTAAATTTTCAATTTTTCCAAATGGATGTCAAAAGCGCATTCTTGAATGGATATATCACTGAAGAAGTATTCGTTAAGCAACCCCCGGGTTTCGAAGACTTCAAGAATCCATATCATGTATTTAAATTGAGAAAAGCTCTCTATGGATTGAAACAAGCACCAAGGGCATGGTATGATCGTTTAAGCAACTTCTTATGCGAAAAAGGTTTCAAAAAAGGAAAAGTTGACAAGACTCTATTTATCAAGAAAATCAAAGACGACACTTTACTAGCACAAGTCTATGTTGATGACATCATCTTCAGTTCTTCAAATCAAGAAATGTGTGAAGAATTCTCATCAATGATGCAAGGAGAATTTGAAATGTCCATGATGGGTAAAATGAACTATTTTCTTGGACTTCAAATCAAACAACTAAAAGATGGCATCTTCATCAACCAATCCAAGTATTGCAAGGAACTCTTGAAAAGGTTTTCCATGGATAACTGTAAGGAAATGTCTACACCAATGGGTTCTGGTTCTTATGTTGATCAAGATGAACTAGGTGTTTCCATCGACATCACTAAATATCGAGGTATGATTGGCTCCTTATTATATTTGACGGCAAGTCGTCCTGACATAATGTTTAGTGTTTGTCTCTGTTCCCGCTTTCAAGCTAACCAAAAGGAATCTCATCTCACGGCGGTAAAGAGGATCATGAAGTATCTCAAAGGAACAACAAATGTCGGATTGTGGTATCCTAAAGGTAGTGTCTGCAACTTAATTGGTTATTCTGACGTGGATTATGCAGGATGTAAAACAGATAGAAAGAGAACAAGTGGTACTTGTCACATTCTTGGTAATGAATTAGTATCATGGGCCTGCAAGAAACAAGCATGTGTTGCTCTAAGAAAGGCCGAAGCTGAATATATTGCAGCGGGTAGTAGTTGCGCTCAAATTTTGTGGCTAAAACAAAAACTTCGTGACTATGGACTCGATCTAGGGTGCATTCCTCTAAGATGCGACAACACCAGTGCAATTAACATTACAAAGAATCCCGTCATGCATTCAAGAACTAAACACATAGGCATTCGATATCATTTTATCCATGATCATGTTCTTCAAGGAGATGTCGAGGTAACTTTTGTAGATACTCATAATCAGCTTGTCGATATCTTCACCAAACCTTTGGCAAAAGAACCTTTCTACAAAATTCATCGAGAGCTCGGCATACTTGACGAACGCGACTTATAAGGTGCATTCTACCATTGATATAACTTTTATATATGTTTTATACATGCTATATATGAATCTATGTTATGTGGTATTTAAATTTTTAAGAAAAAAATTGGTTTTGGACAATTTTTGTTGATGTAAATCGATTGCATAAAGAGTGTCAATCGATTGCACAAAGAGTATTTTCAGTTCTCTCCATTCTGTTTCATGTGCAAATCGATTGCACCTTCAATGCAATCGATTGCACTATGTGCATTTTTGCTTAATTTTGATTTTGTTTGTGTGCAAATCGATTGCACGTGGTATGTCAATCGATTACACGTACTGCAATTTGCTTTTATGACAGAAAAATAATGTTGGTCAGAATTGCTCTTTCATATTCCCAAACCAAATATACTTTAATTCTAATAACTCATTCCCTACCTACCCAAATCACTTCCAAATCTCAGCTCACAAAATCTTTCTCTCTCACAAAACCTAAAAACCCCAAAACCCTAAAACTCCATATCCATGGCTTCAAGAACAAAGAGAAAGGCTTCAGTTTCAGATAAAGGGAAAAAGAAGGTTGATTCAACATCCAATCCATTGCTTTCAACTCTCACCGAAGAGCAAGAAGCCAGGTTTATCCAAGACTTTCAAAGGAAAATAATATCCATCCCCAAATATGGTATACTATCCTCCTTTCCTCAAGAATTCTTTTCCTTTCAGAATGATCTAGCTGCTTATGGTCTGGAACCCTTGATTTCTTCGTTTGGTCCATACTATCTGGATTTGGTAAGAATGTTTTTCAGCAATCTAATACCACACAACGGAAAAATGGTCACGTATGTGCTGGGCACTCGTATCTCTCTAACTCCTCAGGTTGTTGGTAAGATCTTGCATATTCCTTTCACTAGAAGTTCCCTATATGATCCTGAAAACTAGATATGGGATGGCTACCAGAAAAAAGGAGTTCTTTTACAGCATTGGGCGGTTAAGTGAAGATGAATTTCGCACCAAACGGATTCTTGGTCTTGGCAGAGTAATTCCATCCAGAGACTCTTGGAGTGCAGGTAACCTCCATATAGACGATCGCTTATATCATTACTTTATGGTCTATATCTTGTTTCCAAGAGCTGGAAACTATTGCACGGTTACCGACTTCGAAATGCAGCTTATTTATGCAAGGAAGAAAGGAGTAAATGTAAACAGGGAAAGAATGATCATGGTGCATATGCTGAGAGTGGATGAAAAATATAAATTCCTTCCATATGCTTATTTTGTCACTTTGATTATGGAGGAATTTGGTGTGGATTTTACTGGTTTTGAAAAGGTGCATATGGATCCCAATCTAAACAAAATTTCCATTAAGAATGTTGACTCCAGAATGGGCGTACATTTCAACCCAGAGACAAAGACCATCACCTACATTGGTGAAGATGTTGTTGGCAATGAAGAAAATGACCAAGAAGTTGAAGGAGGTGAAGTTGTGCCTCCTCCTCCTACTGCTCCCTCTGGTCCAAGCAATTAAGAGCTCATGGATTACATGTCTCAACAGTTTGCTCCTATGAACACCAACATCAACAATCAATGAAGTGCAATCAATGATTCCACTACAACCCGGACTTTCACTCGGATGTGAATCAACAATTCTCGTACCTTTATTCTCACCTTCATATTCCACCATACGACCCAAATAATCCTGCTGCACCTCCTCCACATTATACAGAACCTCCACTTCAACAATAATTCCTGAATCAAGGCTCATGGTCTTACAACCATCCAGAGATGCATCACCCTTAATGTTCTGGCTAACTTTTTTTTTCCTGTTATGATCTTGTCTTTCTATTCAATGTTTTGTTTGTTCAATTCTCTGTATAATTCTTAAACAATCCGTGTTACTGTTTTAATTCTATAATTTTCTCAATATATTACTCTATTATTATTTGTTTTATGCATCTTTCCCTTCTTTTTGATAATGTCAAAGGGGGAGAAAGATGTGTGGTACTTTATGCTTGTATTTCCTGTGTATAAATTTTCAAGGTACTCTCCAATCAAGATGAATAATCGCATAGGATTCCAACTCTCTCCTACATAGGGGGAGTTTTGCATCTTAGGGGGAGAAGCTCTTCTGGAAAGTACATCGCATAAAGCAAGAGTGTTTGTCATCATCAAAAAGGGGGAGAATGTAAAATCAAGCTTCACATATAAGCTTTTGTTTTGATGAAGACAAACCATGGCAAACAAAGAAGGCAAAGATTTTGATCAAGCTCAAAGCATCTAAGGATAATATCTTCATTCAAATCTCTCAACAACTTTAAAGGTATAATAATATTATCTACTTTGATCTTAAGATATAGATGCTCAAAAATGAAAAAGAAATGTTTAAAAATCATTACTCAAGTTTTTCAAGTTAAAATTTCATTTTTCTCTTGCATGCAATCGATTTATATCTTAGTGAAATCGATTGCACACTTCAAAATTTTAGATCTTTTGCTTCTGTTTCTCTGAGCAATCGATTTACATTGTTTGTGCAATCGATTGCATACTTAAAATTTTCAAACGTTTGCTTCTGTTTCTCATGCAATCGATTTACATTGCTAGTGCAATCGATTGCACTTACTTACTTTTTGCTACTGACTTTGCATGCAATCAATTTCATTGATAGTGCAATCGATTGCACTCTTAAAGATTTTGAAAAAATAGCTGTTAAAACCTTGTGCAATCGATTTAAACCAAGGGTGCAATCGATTGCATACTGCACGAATTTGAAAATAGCAACTTTGGTCATGCCTGTTCATCATGCCTTTTCATTGAATCTTTTCACTCAAACTTGACATTTGTTTATGATACATTTTCAGAACTTCATGTTGTTTCTAAAGGGTGTTTTGAACATATAGATACTCAATTTCAAAATCTGTTTCAATACCTCTTCCATAATTATTTTCTGAAATATCAAAATACAACTCAAGCATTCCTTCACTTTCATGCATAAGTTTTCTGCACATTTTCATATATTGACTAACAGAAAACTTTGAGCAAATATATCTTGAGTCATTGTACAATAGTATTATTGGAAGAAGAATATCTTACATTGTTAAATCACTCTAAGTGATCAAATATTACTCTACTCACTCAAACTCAAAATTGATATTTACTTAGTTATTTTTCCAGGATTATTGGAAATAAGTTTAAGTGTTTTTGAAATCTTGTCTTTCCAAAGTTGTTAGATACAAGTGTAGTTACATTGACAGGATTGTTCTCATAAGTAACTTAGTGAAAATCCAAGAGGATTGTTCTTGGTCACAGATGATTGTTCTTGGTTTGTTTGGTAGTTCTTGTTTAAGTTTGCCACAATAAGGAAATCTCTTTCATGTTGAAAGGGGACTGGAGTACTCTCGGACTGTGAGGGGAACCAGGATATATCACCCGTGTCTCTTTATTTTTGTGCATTTTTAAGCTTTCCTAAACTCACTTTTAACTAGAAAAACAAGAACCATTATCACTAAAAACCATAATTTTCAAAGTACCTAATTCACCCCCCCCCCCCCCCTCTTAGGCGCACTTCGTACTTACAAGATTCAAGGTAAGGGGGTTGGTTATGAAAAGGGATGGTATTAGCATCCTAAACATCTACGGTACTCTGCAGTAACCTCTTTGTAAAATCTGTATATTTTGGCTATGAAACATGTTGTATAAAATAGACGGTGGAGGTGAGAAGAGAAATATATTTATTATTTTTGCACCCGCCGTGGTTGTGAACCTTTAGTGGCTACGTACCATCTTTTAGTGTAATAGGGAATCAGGATACCGGTAGTTCCTTTTTTTTTTTAAATTTAAAAAAAAATGTGTTGGTTAATTTTATGAGATAAAACGTCATCGTCATTGTCCGTGTGGAAAACATACCTACTACCCATAATCATGAGAAAGGAGAATTTGCATCATCTCAAAGTGGAGGATATGGCTTGGATTTTAAAATCAACAATGCCTCACTCAACACCCAAGTGGAAAATATCTCTCTTCACTATATATTGTAGAAGTATAGTTGTTTGCATCACTACAAGGATTGACAAGAGTTCAATCTTTTTTTGAGAAAAGTTTAAAGATAAAATCCAGAGTGACAAAATAGTTTGAAATGAGATTGATTGACTTTTAGTCTTGTCACAAAAAGGATGTCAAACTATTATTAAGTTAATCTGAGTTTATTTATGAAAATGTTTGAAAATGCATGGACCTAAGTCCATGTTTATTATGAAAGTGGTTCAAGTTTAAAACAAGAAGGGTTTTCAAAAGGAGAGAGAAGATTTTTGAAATTAAAGAAGATGGGAGGTGAATAAGAGGCTACCCTAAAGCATAAGGTAAAAGCTAGGGATAAGAACCATCTAACTAACAAGAAGCCAATACTTGACACTATGAGGCAAGGTAGAATTCTCATTCTTTGGATTGAAACCAAAAAAGAAAAAATATTATACCTCTTAAGAGAACCAAACTTCAAGTGTATTAAGTCTTCACAAAAATTGGGCAGAGTAACGACTGTATACGGGTGAATTTCAGATTACAAACAAAGGGTGTAATCACAATAACCTGCACACAAAACAAACAAACAACCCAATGTCTAGATAAGATCACAAGGTATCCAATCATAGGCCAGGGTTTCTAATCCTAAGTCTAAAAAGTCCAATGCTCCATAATGCCAAGGGTAGTAACCAAATAGTCCAAGTATCATTAAAGATTTTTAGAGTTTATGTTGATTATTAGGTGTCTTTAAAAGAAAAGAAAAGCTCAAGTGAACAAAATAAAAAATGACAAGAATATAAAGGGGCTCAAGTTAGCAAAGATGAAAAATAGCATGAAATGTAAATGCTAAAAGTAAATGGTGCATAAAGTAAAGAACATAAAATAAAAACACAAAATAAAATCAATTATTAGTGATTAGTGGTTAGTTGGATGATCATCTTGAAACTTGCATTTGGAACTCATTAGAGGATTGGTAGAACAAAAACCTCCACACAACAAGTTGCATTTGCTTTTTGTCAAGTATATCATCCATTTGGAATCCTTATGAGTATCATTTAATGATCAAAAATGTTTAAGTGATCCGCGTTGACCAAAGGTTTTGTAGATCGATTAGAGGATTGGTAGAACCAAAGCCTCTACATAATGATTCTCAAGGTTTTTGAATCAAAGAGATAAAATTAACATACTTGGGCTTGCAAACATAAGTTTGGTCCATGAATGATTATTTATTCAAATCGGGAAAAAATTTAGCGCTATGTTAAGCAATCGTAAGTGGACTTATATAGAATTCGCACCTATTTTGAGGCCGGTCAATAGAAATATATGCATCATTTGTTTTGAGACATGATATAGAGATCATGCTTCAACAACATTTAGTACAATACGAAGATGATGAGATGAAGAGGGTGGAAGAGAATATACAAACCACTTTTGGATTAAATTTAATCAAACTATTATTAAAATCATTCATCCATTTTTGTGGAGTTAGACTCAACACCATGGATCCAATGATGTTAATAAAGTTCATGATCAAAAACTTAAGCCAAGATCAGCCAGAAAATAATCACAAAATAATATTACATTTAATATATACAAAAAGGTTTAAAAATAATGTTTAAAAATAGAAATAAAAGAGAAAAAATGTCAACTATGTACAAATTAATCAGGAAATAAAAAGTAAGACCATAGAAAAATCAGAGATGAACTAAAATAATTTTATAATTTTTTTGGTAATTTTTTAAAGTCAGAAACTATTCTAAAATTTAAAGAAATGGGTGAAATAAACCAAAAATGATAAAAAAAATAGCAAAGTCAGAAACAAAAATAAAATAAGGTCACAAATATTTGTCACAATATCATTGGATCATTCCATAATTTTTTCAGAATTTAAAAATGCATAAAAGTATTTTTAAATATTTAAGACAATTCCAATAAAGTGTAAATTTATAAAAAATATCAAAACACAAAATTAGATTGTGAAAAGATAAAAATCAGAAAGAGAATAATCAAAAATATTTTTCATAATTTTTTTAGATTTTTTGGACTAAAAATGAATTTTCTATGATTTTTTGAAGATTAAAACAATTAAATATAAAAATCAGAAAAGAAAATAAAATTAAAAAATATGTGGACCATTGGATGAGAGTCAAAATGCGTTAGTAATCAAATCCAAGGAAATAAAGCAGAAATAAAATCATGGTCATTAGTGAATAAAGCACTGAATCAGAAATAAAATCAGAATTCAAAAATAACAAGTGGCGTGCCATCATTGGTTGGAAGATGACACGTTGGTCATCTTCAACTTCCAGCCAACGTGAATTACATGTCTCTAAAACTGTAAAATCAGAAGCTCATGCATATGCCATTCACTTCGTCTCTTCAAGACGAAGACAACCACACCCTCACGCCAAATTTATATAAATTGTAGCTCAAGCAATTTGGAAAGAAAGTTTTTAAAAGGGATTTGAAATTTCATGGTCAAAACGTGTTTCCAGTAAGAAGTAAGTGTTGCAACTAGAACCAAGGCAATGGGAGCATCACAATGATATCAAAGTTTTGAAGAATTGATGAAGGAATCTACCTATTGAAGTTGAGTTGCAGAACTCTGAAACTGGACTTCTATGGAGCAATATAGGGCACAATTCTTGAATGTAATTATATGGTTAGCTTCAGGGAAGATCAAGGAAGGTGAATTGATTAAAAAATTAGATTGAAAAAGGCTTGAGAATGGATTTCGAAGTTGTTGAATTTTGAGTTAGGGAACAAGTTTGACAGGGTGATTCTGGCTATCCAAGCTTGAGAAAACGAATGAGATAGTTCATGTATTTACATGAGAAGCAAATGGGATCAAAAGGAAGAGTGAATGATGCACTTTTGAGGGAATTCGTGCAAACCTGATGCACGAGTGAAGTGTGATCTAATTTTCAACAAAACTCATCCAATCCTTGCGTTTGAGGTGCTAAACAAATCTTTAACTTCACTAAACATGTTTATAGGCAATAACGCGTGGAAAACTTGTGATTAGAGGCCACATTATGGATTTCAAAATTCTGACTTGGTGAGAAATTCAGTTTCAAAGTGCCAACTTCTGACCAATGGCATTTTCAACTCAAGGGGTCTTATGGCATGATTCTTGATGCTTTTGAAAGGTGAGGTTTCAATCTTTGAAATGAAAAAAGAATGGAATCAAATGGATGCTTGAGCTAAAATTTGCATTGAGTCAAAGTTGGAGAAAAGGGGTTGACTTTCCATACAAAAAAATATTTCAATTTTTTCTTCAAAAGTGACCTATAATGTTTTGAATACAAACATGGCCTTCCACTTGGAATTTGCTCTTGACAAAAAATATGGCATGAAATAGACCTCTTGAATGACATTTTGAAACTTGAACCATTCACAATCTCCAAAAATTGAGAAAGTTATGACTTGTTGAAGTTGGCAAAATTTCATAAAATGACCTATAATGTTTAGTATCCTTAAGGAAACTTCCATCCATTTCCTTACTTTGCACATAAAAGAAGGCATAAAGTTCACATCTTCAAGATCATTATGGAAAAATAATGGGCTCAAGGTGATAAAAATTGACCAAGTTATGATCATTTGAAGTCAAACTTGAGAAATTGGGGGTTCATCTAGATGACTTGTAATCTTTCTTCATCATCAAGTTTATTCAACATGAAAACTCCTTGGAACTTTTGAAGTTATTTGTTGATATACCTTTAAAGACAAAGATGTCTTTGGAATCACTCAAAAAATACCAAAAGATGGGCAACATATACTCCTTTGAAGTTCAAAACCCTAGCTCCTAGATTAAGAAACATGCCTTGAGGAACTTTGACAATTTTGAACAAACTTCTTGTATCAAAACAAATTCTTTGTAAATATAATTTGTTTAGGATGATAATGAGAACTCATAGCAACCACAACCACTTCCATATCATGATAATTTAGAGAAATATGCACTTGTGACCAATGGGAACAAGACCTTGTCTAACCATGACTATTTTTCAATCAACCCCTTGTACTTTTTGGATCAAATCTTGATAACTTGGAAATGTAGTGAACCAAAATAACCTTTCCATGCCATACCTTCCAAAACAACTTCAATGGTGAGCTTTGAACTTCTCAAGCTTCATTAACTAGGTCATGGAAATAAACTCATGAACCCATGGAGCAACTTGCTGAATCTTATTGCCTTTACCTACATGAGTAACAAGCAAGACAATCCAACATTCCCTTTTATTAATTAAAAAGAAGAAATCAAGACAAAAAATATTCATGATCACAAAAGAACACAAGTCAAGGTGCTTGGTGATTCCTCAAAGAGAAAAGCTAAGTATAGGGAGGGGAACCAAGAATTCTATTGTGATTGAATCAAAATGATATGATGAAGGGATCTTAGGGGGGGAAATTGGGGTACAACAGCTGACCTTATTTAAGTTTCTTCTATACGGAGATACAAAGGTTAAAAATCTTCGTGTCGACGCGATCGAAGATACTTAAATATAAAACAAACCCTATTTTTGGCCCTAAGATGCCATGCAAATGTTTATGATCATGAATGCAGATGAACAAAACCAAAGAGACATAGAACACCATTGGGGATGTAACAATGATAAAGAAATAAGAGAGCGACCCGACCCAGAGAGGATGGTAAAAAGGGGAAAGGATACACCAAATCCTACTGGAGGTAAAGCTACCAACGTTAACTGAAGGTAGAAGGAAAACAAATAACAACACTGACATTCACTGACGATGAGCTACCCACGTTCACTGAGGGTAGTAGGAAAATAAATATCATAGCATCGCCATTCATTGACGATGAACTACCAACGTTCACTAAGGGTAGCAAAAAGATAACAACCATCAATGTTAACTCACAATGACCTACCAACTTTCACTGAAGGTAGAAAGAGAATATATCTTAGCATCTCTGTTCATTGACGATGAACTACCATGTTCACTGAGGGTAGCAAAAAGATAACAATCATCGACGTTCACTGCCAATAACCTACCAACTTTCACTGAAGGTAGAAAGAGAATAGTCATAACATCTCCGTTCACTGAGGGTAGCAAAAAGATCACAAACACCAACTTTCACTGATGGTGATCTACCAACTTTCACTTAAGGTAGAAAGAGAATATATCATAACACCGCCGTTCACTGGCGATGAACTACCAACGTTCACTGAGGGTAGCAAAAATATAACAATCATCAATGTTCACTGTCAATGACCTACCAACTTTCACTTAAGGTAGAAAGAGAATATTCATAGAACCTCCGTTCACTGACGATGAACTACCAACGTTCATTGAGAGTAGTAAAACGATAACAAACACCAACTTTCACTGATGGTGATCTACCAACTTTCACTAAAGGTAGAAAGAGAATATACCATAACATCGCCGTTCACTGATGATGAACGAACAACATTCACTGAAGGTAGAAAAAAGATAACAAACACCAACTTTCACTAATGGTGATCTACCAACTTTAACCGAAGGTAGAAAGAGAATATATCATAGCACCTCCGTTCACTAATGATGAACTACCAAATTTCACTGAGGGTAGCAAAAAGATAACAAACACCAACTTTCACTGATGGTGATCTACCAATTTTCACTGAAGGTAGAAAGAGAATACTCATAGCATCACCGTTTACTGACAATGAACTACCAACAATCACTGAGGGTAGAAAAAAGATAACAAACACCAACTTTCACTAATGGTTATCTACCAACTTTCACTGAAGGTAGAAAGAGAATATATCATAACACCGCCGTTCACTGACGATGAACTACCAACATTCACTGAGGGTAGAAAAAAGATAACAATCATCGACGTTCACTGCCAATGACCTACCAACTTTCACTGAAGGTAGAAAGAGAATAATCATAGCACCGTCATTCACTGACGATGAATTACCAACGTTCACTGAGGGTAGCAAAAAGATAACAAACACCAACTTTCACTGATGGTGATCTACCAACTTTCACTGAAGGTAGAAAGATAATATATCATAACACTGCTGTTCACTGACGATGAACTACCAACATTCACTAAGGGTAGCAAAAAGATAACAAACACCAACTTTCACTGATGGTGATCTACCAACTTTCACTGAAGGTAGAAAGAGAATATATCAAAACACCGCCGTTCACTAACGATGAACAACCAACATTCACTGAAGGTAGCAAAAAGATAACAAGCTTCCCTAAAATTCTGGCATTTCACCTAGAAAGGGTCTCATCTTCTTCTTTAACCGAGGAACTCTTCCTGGAAAGGGTAATATGTAAGCCGTCTCAAATAAAGAGACTTCCACTTTCGAAGATTTCACAACGAGCTGATTCTGCGAATTTGAAAGTCTTGCCATCCACTGGTGTAAACTAACGACGGACTGCAAACTATCCACTCATAGAGGAGATAGCAAAAAAAAGTTACATCGACTTTTACGGGGAAACACAAGTTGCTCAAATAAGTAGAGCTGCTACTTGTTGTCATGGAGGATTGTAAAAAGAAATAACTTTCTGGGGATAGGAATATGGCTTCCTGGGGAAAGAAATATGACTTCCTGGGGAAAGAAATATGACTTCCTAGAGAAATGCCACAATATTCCTGCTGAGGAGATAAAGTCTTCTCGTGTAAAATAAATGGACAAACCAAAACTCGAAGCTTTCAAAAATCCAAAGTAAATGACATTGTTGTGGAACCACAAATTCAAACCAGAAAAGTCAACCAAAATACATCCTTTGAGAAATAAACTCAAGAAGGAAAACCAAATCCATCCAAACAAGGAGCTGTACAGGAAGGATAAAGCAAAAGTATTCCACGAGGGACAACTCCATGGGGACATTGAAAGAATATACACTTTGTGCTTAAGGACAACACTCTATTGAAGAGAGGACAACGTAACTCTGCAAAACAGGGTGATATGTCAACAAAAATATTAAAAAATGTCAATGAACATTGATTTGCCAATTTTAGATATGCATGATGTTTGTATAAATGTATGAGTGTTATCGTGCGTATGCTGACAAAACAGATATACAAAATAGGCAAAACCAACTCGGGCATGAACAAAACTCGGCTAAACCACATCCAGGATGATTATTCCAAGAAAAAGTAAATGCCAACTGAGGAAACAAAACCTACTGCCTGCTTTAGCTTTACTGGGTAGAAACATAATCCGGAAGTAAACAAAATAAAGTGACAAAATAGTACAGATACAAGGATAGAACATCCTTCTCCAGGCTTCTTTGGGGAAACAAATGTTTTCAAAAGTAACACTTCTATTGGGGATTGCAAAACCAGTCTCAAGTAAATCAGATGGAAACCAAATCATCGAAACATTCACTGGGGAATTCAGGCCTATTTCATTGGGGAGGTTAACACCATATCCTCAAAGGGAGAACCACAATACGTTCTTAACTATAGAAACCAGGGGCCTGCGTTCTTCAAGAGTGATTATGGTACCAACTTCTCGGGTAAAAGAACTTACATTAGACTGAACAAAAACTTCACTGGAGAAATCTCAGATTGAGACTTCACATCATGAAAACTGAGAAAAGAAGAGAAATGGATCCAAACATGACCGAGGATACCGGAGTCACGAACCCAATACGGCGAACCATCTTGAGTAAACCTTCCCGAGGGGAACAAAAACTTCTTAAAACAAACTAGAGTTTGTCCATTCCTGGGATCACCATTTTGTTGTTGTTGTTTTTTTCTTTTCGCATCACAAATTCTAAAGTAAAAGCAAATTGTAAATTCTTTTTGAAAAATTGATTTTGTTATTTAATCTTTTTGCTTTGAAAGTTATTATCCATAATAAATGGAGTCTTTGCAAGCTAAATAAAATAATAAATATAAAGAATTGGGTAAAAGTACAAATTTCATTAATAGAATGGTAGTCTGCAAATGGCGAGACTCCATGGATAATTACAAAGTTCATAAAATGGTAATATATAATGGAAAAGATACATTGAGATACAATGACCACTATCCCCTCTAACAACTTTTGAAATCCTGAGCAGCAACTTCTGTTGAAGTTGTGATGAGAATCCGAGAAGATTGTTGCTCTAATGATCACGTCTTGTCCGATGTAGTTACTTGCCAAGAAAGTCCCTAACTTTTGCCTAAACTGCCCTTGCGGGTTTTCAGCTTAGCGGGAAATTTATTCTGTTTATGTCTCTAATTTTTGCCTAGACTTCCCTTTCGGGTTTTCGACCTACCGAGACGCTCTTTTTTGCCTAAGCCGCCCTTTCGGGTTTTCAACTTAGCGAGCTGTTCTTTTATTTCTTTAGGTGAAGTATTTCTTAACTGCATCAGCATTCATGGGACGTGAGAACTCCTCGCCATCTATAGTTTTAATAAATAATGCACCTCCATAAAAGGCTTTCATGACAACATATGGGCCTTCGAAATTAGGAGTCCACTTGCCCCTAGAATCAGTGTTGAAAGACATGATCTTCCTGAGCACGAGGTCGCCTTCTCTAAATTTACGAGATTTGACCTTCTTATCAAAAGCTTTCTTCATCCTTTTCTGATATAATTGTCCATGACCTAAAGTTGTCATCCTCTTCTCTTCGATCAAATTCAATTGGTCAAACCGGTTATGGACCCATTCAGCCTCTGACAACTTGGTTTCCATTATCACACACAAAGAGGGAATCTCAACCTCGAATGGGAGTACAACTTCCATTCCATACACCAGGGAGAATGGGGTTGCTCTTGTTGAAGTGCAGACAGATGTTCGATATCCATGCAAAGCAAAAGGGAGAATTTCATGCCAATCCTTATAAGTAGCGACCATTTTCTGGATAATCTTCTTGATATTATTATTAGAAACATTAACAACCCCATTCATCTTTGGCCTGTACGGGGAGGAGTTATGATGGACAACCTTGAATTCTTTGCACAATTCTGTTATCATTTTATTGTTCAGATTCGAGCCATTATCGGTGATAATTCAGCTCGGCACACCATACCGACATATAAGATTATTCTTGATGAAGTGCACAACCACCTGCTTAATAACATTGGCATATGAAGCAGCTTCCACCCACTTGGTGAAGTAATCAATTGCTACCAAGATAAAATGGTATCCATTCCAAGCTTTGGGTTCTATCATCCCAATCATGTAACTACCCCACATAGAGAAAGGCCACGGGGAGGAAATCACATTGAGAAGTGTCAGAGGCACATGGACCTTGTCCGCATAAATCTGGCATTTATGACACTTCTTTGCAAATTTATAACAATTAGATTCCTTTGTCAGCCAATAGTAACCTGCCCTTAGCATCTTTTTAGCCATCGAATGTCCATTGGAATGAGTGCCAAATGAACCTTCATGAACATCATGCATCAACATGTCTGCTTCGTGTCTATCCAAGCATCTGAGCAAGACCATGTCATAATTTATTTTATACAACACATTTTCACCGAGGAAGAAACTTCCAGCCAATCTTCTCAGTGTCTTTCTATCTTTCTTCGATGCGCCGATCGGGTATTCTCGAGTCTGAAAGAAATGTTTGATATCATGATACCAAGGTTTTTCATCTGCTACCTCCTCTGTTGTAAACACACGAGTGGGCATATCCATTCGCCGAACCATAATTTGAGGTATATCATTCCAAGTATTCACTTGGTACATAGAAGCCAGAGTTGCCAGAGCATCCGCCATCTGATTTTCATCTCTAGGAATGTGATGGAATTCAACTTTATTGTAAAAGGCTAACAATCTTCTAGCATAATCTTTGTAAGGGATCAAGCCGGGGTGAGGAGTATCCCATTCTCCTTTAATCTGATTTATTACCAAAGCTGAATCACCATACACATCTATATTTTTAATTCTGAGATCAATAGCTTCTTCGAGACCCATGATGCAAACCTCATATTCTGCCATATTATTAATACAGTCGAATGTTAACCTTGCAGTAAAAGGAATGTGTGATCCATGTGGAGTGACAATCACAACACCAATTCCTTTACCATAAGCATTCAAAGCTCCATCAAATATCATACTCCAACGAGATTCAGGGTCAGGACCTTCCCCAGGCAATGGTTCGTCATAATCCTTCACTTTCAGGAACATCACATCCTCATCGGGGAATTCATATTCTACAAACTGATGATCCTCCACTGGTTGGTGAGCAAGATAATATGCCAACACACTGCTTTAAATAGCTTTTTGAGTGCGGTATTCAATATCATATTCAGATAGCAACATGTGCCAGCGGGAAATTCTCCCAGTAAGAGAAGGCTTTTCAAAAATGTACTTGATTGGATCCATTTTAGAGATCAACCAAGTAGTGTGATTCAACATATACTGCCGCAAACTCTTTGCCACCTAGGTCAAAGCACAACATGTCTTTTCCAGCATGGATCGCGACTCACAATCAGTGAATTTTTTACTGAGATAATAAATGGTGAACTCCTTCTTCCCTATTTCATCTTGTTGTCCCAGAATATAACCCATAGAATTATATAACACTGTCAGATACATAATCAACGGTCTTCCTTCGACAGGAGGGACCAAGATAGGAGGTTCAAGCAGATATTCTTTAATAATTTCAAATTCCCTTTGGCAGTCATCCTTTTACACACAACCTTTATCTTACTTTAACAACTTAAAGATCGGTTCACATGTTGCAGTCATGTGGGAAATGAATCTGGAAATATAATTCAAACGCCCGAGGAAACCTCTGACTTGCTTTTCAGTTTTTAGCGCTGACATCTCTTGAATTGCTTTGACTTTATCAGGGTCAACTTCAATTCCTTTCTGGCTAACAATGAAACCTAACAATTTCCTGATCAAACACCGAAGGTGCATTTATTTGGATTCAAGCGGAGACGATACTTCCTCAAACGCTGAAACAACTTCAATTAATCTTCTACATGCCCTTCTTCATTCTGGGATTTAGCAATCATATCATCAACATATACTTCGATTTCCTTGTGCATCAGATCATGGAATATGGTTGTCATAACCCTCTGGTACGTTGGACCAGCGTTCTTCAACCCGAAGGGCATCACTCTGTAACAGAATGTTCCCCGGGGTATGATAAACGTTGTTTTTCCATGTCCTCCGGAGCCATTCTTATTTGATTATACCCGGAAAATCCGTCCCTGAACGAGAATACTTTGAATTTTGTTGTGCTATCTATTAACATATCAATGTGTGGCAATGGAAAATCATCTTTTGGACTAGCTTTATTTAGATCTCTGTAATCTACGCACATGCGGACTTTTCCGTCTTTTTTCGGTATTGGGAAAATATTGGCAATCCATTGAGGATACATTGATGTCACAAGAAAACCAGCATTAATTTGCTTTAGAACCTCCTCTTTGATTTTCACTGTCATATCTGGGTGAGTTCTTCTCAACTTTTGTTTAATTGGTGGATACTCTAGCTTCAACGACAAACGGTGCTCTACAATATCTGTATCTAGACCAGGAATATCTTGGTAAGACCAAGCAAAAATATCCATATACTCTTTCAACAACTCAATCAACCTGCTCTTCATATCAGGATACAACAATGCTCCAATCTTGACTTCCTTCAGATCTTCTTCTGAACCCAAATTAATCACTTCCAATGACTCTTTATATGGCTGAATGGTATTTTCCTCGTGCTCAAACAACCGTGAGACCTCTTCTGGAATCTCATCATAATCTTCTTCTTCAGCCCCATACACAGGACATTCAAAGTTGGGAGAGGGTGCAGGGTCATTGTATTCAACGAGTTTTTTAATTAATCTGCACATATGATTTATGATTTCTTTTAGAAACTGACACATATAACAAGTGATCATGCAGATTGAATTTCAGTTATTATTTATTTTGAAAGGGTTTTTTTATATTTTTATTAACCATTTTCCGAGAAAAAGAAGAAAATGAAGACACAATTTGCGAAACAAAGACAACTTTTATTATTGTTTTTAAAGGTCACAACAAACAGATAAGCCATACAACATTAATACTTCCACCTTGGGCAGAGTGAAAGATTTTTTCAAAAATATTAACAAAACAAATTACTTTGAAACATGTATGCAAGAGGGAACATCAATGGTGATCCAGTAATGAACCCTAACTCCGTGCGTCACATAATTCGGCATTTCCTGTTCTGCTTCATCTTCTACAATGGCATTAATCCCAGAAACAGTTGGATGAAGATAACCCCCACTATGAAATACGTCTTGATACTTGCTTGCAGAATACCTCGGCTTCATGCCCTTACCTTTGTCATTCTTCAAAGAGAACCCCAAGCCAGCTATGTTCTTGTTCACAGGTGGATCCACAATCTATCCCCACACTTCACTATGACCCTTACGTACAACCTGTTGCGCATCCTTAAGTGAAACCATATAATTCTCATTTCCTCTTATATTGTTAATGGATAAGGCTTGGAACTGGGTTCCAACATTAGCTTCATCTGCCTCTATAATGCTGAAAGAGGACAAATGAGATATCAATAATGCTTGTTCCCCATTTAAGATCACTACTTTCCCTTCACGTACAAACTTCAGTTTCCGGTGTAAAGTTGAAGTGACATCCCCTGCCTCATGAATCCATGGCCGTCCCAACAAACAGCTATAAGAAGGAACAATGTCCATGACCTGGAAAGTAATCTGAAGCAAATGTGGTCTTATATGAATAGGCAAGTCCACTTCACCAATAATAGATTTCCTTGATCCATCGAACGCTTTCACAATGATGCCACTCGGGCGGATAGGCGTTCCTTGATATTTCAATTTCATAAGCGTATTCCTCGGTATAACATTCAACGTGGATCCATTATCAATCAGTACATTGGATAGTGAATCATTCTTGCAGTTCATAGAGATGTGAAGGGCCAAGTTGCGATTCCTTCCTTCATCTGGTAATTCATCATCGCAGAAACTCAAGTTATTACATGACATAATATTCCCTATTACACTACTGAATTGGTCTATTGGCATATCACTTTCCACAAAAGCTTGGTACAATACCCTCATCAAGGATTCTCTATGAGCAGAAGAGTTCATCAATAAAGCTAAGATATATATTTTTGAAGGAGTCTGCAGTAGTTGATCTATAATTCTATAGTCGCTCATCTAGATTATCTTCAATATATCATCCACTTATTTCTCTAACACAGCCCCACTAGTCTCACCCGTAGCCTTCTTGAGTTCAACATTCTCAGCAATTTTCTTTCCATCACTAACATTTCTTCGAACAACTGGTGCAAACACACGACCGCTGTGGGTCACCCTACTATTTTCAGCAATATTCCCAACATCAGGCATTGGCTGGATGGGAACTTCCACTCCATCCTCTAAGATTGTAGCGTTGTATTTGTAAGGCATAACCTTATCTGATTTGTAGGGGATAGGACCCGACAAACTAATCACCAATAGGGTAACAACTGGCTTGCTATAATATTCAACTTCAAGAAGGGTGGGTGCCCCAAAACAAGGTACAATGACGTTTACCCCTTTTCAACATAATCAGTCATTATTGATTCATTTCTAGAAAATAAATCCTCATCTAAGGAGAAACACTCATCTGCGGAGGCATACTCTTCATCCGACCCTTCTTCAGTCAAACAAACCTCAACCATATCAACTTCATAGTAATCATCCCTTTGAGTTGTAAGCTTGATAATTCCATTGTCTAACAACAACTGAACACCATTCTTCACGATTGAACATCCTCGGGAATCTCGACAACAAACTCGACAAGATCCATATTGGTGTTCCACCTGGCCAGCCACATGGCAGAAGGTAGCATGCAATTGCACAAGGTCTTCATTCATATACTCTACATCAAAAATTCTGAATTCTCCAGGACATCTAGAAACCATATTCACCTCCTCTTCATACTCTGCCCTAGGCCTAATTATGTGGATTAGGCCCTCACCCATCATCTCTTGTAAATCAGCCTTTATCTTATCGCAACCCTGTAATAAAAATTATCATAGTCTTTCGATGACGCTGTCTTGGTTGCCTAAACAAAAATGATCAAGTCCCTCAAGAAAATTGCCAAAAATACTTAACACAATTGCTATCATGGTCTATACGATGACCCGCGCCTGTCCCGTTTAACATCCTAACACAAGGTTGTTCACCAAATGCAATGGTGAAACAACACTGTCAAAAGGGTTAAAACATTAGGAAAGATCTTTGAGTAAAATAGGGTAGATAGATCTTAGTTACTTGATCAAAAGCTCGCAAAAACATCCTTGCTATTTTCAAACACACTTCACAACACAATTTCAAAACATTATCCAAATCAAACTTTCAAACATTGAAACCTTTTCAAAAGACAAAAATACCTTTGTATACATTCAAACAAGAATCATTACAAAGGTTGCCACAACGATGACCTCTTTTCAAAACATCTTTCAAAACCACACACAAAGCACCATTTCAAACAATTGGAAAAGCAAAGCAAGTGATCTAAACAAGTAACTAAGAGCCCATGGATAACCATGGATGAAAAGGGTGCTTGTACCTTCCCTTTTCATAATCTACTCCCCGAACCCAAGAAAACATCTCAAAGGTCTTTCCTGTGCTTTTAGACCTTTCCTTAGGATAAAATAAAAAGTCGGTGGCGACTCTTACTAAACCGAAACATTTGCAAACACAAACGCAAAACCTCAAGTCAGTTCTTCCACCGTATCACAGAACTGGCTACTTTGCTGGGGATTATTTGAAAGTGGAGTAACCTTAGGGTTTAGATCACCTTTGTATATCTTGATTGCTTTGATTGCTTTACATTTGGTTCCCTTGTTTGGGTTTTGAATCCTCCACCCGGATTTTTGGGAAACATTCATGGGTAAATAGCAATACATTGTGGAAATTGTGCGGGGTATACCGACATGGTTGAAGCAATAGCTATATTAGTGTGACATATTTGTGAGTACCGGTAGCCTTTGAGTCAATCAAAGAGAATACGGGGCCGCTGATTGATGTCATGAAGCACTAATGAAACTCTTAGAACCTTACTTGACCATCTTGGCCTTTTTTAGGGGTAGTGAGATGACCGGCTTTGGTGCAGTCAGAAGTTGGAAGATACTCGATACTACACTCATTGAGGGTTATTTTCTTGGAATATTTTGTTCGCCAGTTAAGTGGCTAAACCAAAACAATGAACACAGAAAATAATCCAGTGATATTGAGCTCCTTAGAACCCGGTTACTATTTATAGGACAGGTTGAGCCAACTAACTTCAAGAGGGTACTTACCTATGAGACCTCATGCAAGCCTGAAACTAGGATTTTATGTGATTTGCTTGTACATGTGTTTGTGTATATATCATGAACATCATAAAGCATCATATGCATCCACTAACCATTTCAAGGGTTTGGATCTTCATCTTTGTTCTTGTTTTGTAGGTCATGGAATCTCTTCGCAAGAAAACCATTCAAATCAACCTTGTGAGAATCCCTCCTCAACTCAAGGAGCTTACTTCCAAGATACCAGAGAATTCTCCCTTCAGTGAAAGACATGGTAGACTTCTAAACTTGGTCAACTCCAACATTGAAGAAGACATGGTGAAAGTTCTCTTCCAGTTCTTTGACCCTCTACACCATTGCTTTACATTTCCTGATTACCAACTAGTACCTACTTTGGAGGAATTTTCTCAACTTCTGAGGATTCCTATTCTTCATCAACTACCCTACAAATGTATGGAAAAGAACCAAAGCCTGAAGATGTTGCTCAAGCATTACACTTGCAACCATCTGATATCAAGGGTCATTGGGAAACCAGAAGTGGTGTCAAGGGTTTATTGGTAAAGTTTCTGCTTGAGAAGGCATAAGACTGCTGGAATTCTCTAGATCTACAAGCTTTTGAAGAGATTGTGGCACTCCTCATCTATGGGTTGGTCTTGTTCCCGAACCCTGATCAGCTTATAGATGTGAATGCTATCAAGATTTTCATATCTCGGAATCCTGTGCCTACATTGCTTGGGGACATCCTACACTCATTTTACACACGAACAATGAGGAAAAGAGGTTTTCTCATATGTTGTACTCCTCTTCTAACAAGGTGGTTTATTTCTCACCTTCCCCAATCAGTTTTGAAGAATGAGCAGGGTATGAGGTGGTCACAACGGTTGATGACCCTAACACATTCTGATGTCCATTGGTGTTCTCGATCCATAGAAAATGTCATCATCATTGATCATTGTGGGGAATTCCCTAATGTCCCACTACTTGGCATTAGAGGAGGCATTACCTACAACCCCTGTTTAGCTCTAAGGCAATTTGGGTATGCCCGGAGGGATGGCCCTCAGGATATGCTGATCCCTGACCTAGTTTTTGACTTCGACAACAATGCGCAAGGACTTTGACAAAGGTTTATCAGAGCTTAGAGGATGCCCAACAAAGTGGATAGTAAGACACTGGGGCACAAGAATTCCATCCCTCTTGAGCCTTATATCAAGTGGGTACGAACCCGCTCCCAAAATCTTATGATGCCTTACCCTCACATTCTCCCTATGATCAAAGAGCATGTTATGGAAGGAGAGGTTCCATACACCCTCCTACATCCTGACATGCCAACATCATTGGAAGAATTGCACAAGAGTTGGATACAACTCAAAGAAGAACATAATACTTTTGAAGCCAGCTTCTACGCCAATGAGAAGAAGGTTTTGGAGCTTACCCGCAGACTTCACGAAGAGGAAACTCTCAACACTTACATCGCACCAAAGAGGATGCACAATGTCTTTTTACATTAAGAACTTTGTAATATTTTGCCCATGTGGCATTTATGTACTAACAAATTTCTTCTTATTAATATGACGTGTGTTCTTTTTGTTTGCAAAAAATTTGAATTTTCTGAATCCTTGAATGCATTACATGAATAAAACATCATTCATCATATGCATAAACAGGCCTACACACCAGGTTTCCTTATCTTTCTGCTGTTTATTTCAGCAAGATGGATTTGGAGCAGACGGTTAAAGATCTGCAAGCTCAGAATTCGCAATTCCAGCAACTCCTCATGACCTTAGCAAAGGGTCAAGAGGACCCTAAAGCACTGTTGGAGAAAGATAAATAGAAAAATAAGAAAAGGACTGGTGTGGCCATTATGGGAAGAAGGTTTGAAAACTAGGCTAGAAAAGTTCTCGAGTTCCCCTCAACGTCTGATGAAGGGGTTGGTAAAGGAAAAGGAGCTGCGATGCCTTCTGAATCTGAAGTTGAGGAAGAAGAAGAGGAAGAGGATGAAGATTACTCTGAACAACAATATCCCCCGGAGGATGATATGTATAAAAATCTTCAGGATCGGTTGGCAGCCATGGAGTTGCAAAGGGTACCTGGTTTAGATTTCGAAGAACTAGGTTTGGTTGTTGGGATCGTCATTCCTCCTAAGTTCAAAGTACCTACATTTTCTAAGTATGACGGTTTGTCCTGTCGAAAGATGCATCTGAGATCCTACGTCAGAAAGATTCAACCTCACTCCTCTAATAAGGATCTTTGGGTCCACTTTTTTCAAGATACTTTGTCAGGCACGCAATTGGACTGGTTCTATCAACTTGAGAGATCTGATGTTCATAACTGGGAAGATTTGGCTGCTGCGTTCTATCGACAATACCAATACAATGCAGATTTAGTGCCTACTCGTACTTAACTACAGAGTATGAGTATGGCTTCTAATGAAGGGTTTAAAGAGTATGCCCAGAAGTGGCGGGATTTGGCTAGAAGGGTACAACCACCATTGTCTGATAGAGAGCTGGTTGACATGTTTTTAGGGACCCTGTCTGGCCCATTCTTCAATCATTTAATCGGGAGTTCATCTGCAGGATTCACCGAATTAATTTTGACCGGTGAAAGGGTCGAGGCTGACATTAAAAGTGGTAAAATTCAGAAGGATGCTACCGCTTCCAATGCTGTTAAGAATGAAGAAGTGAAAAACACAAGAAGGGGGGTTGAATTGTAAAACTTGAAATCAAATGCAGACAACACGTTATTTTTATCCTAGTTCGTTTGATCTCAAATTACTCCAGTCCACCCGTCAAGGTGATTTCGCCTCTCTCCAACGAGGTCTTAATCCACTATATTCAACTGAATACAATAACTGCTTTAACAACTGTCAAAGCCTTCTTGAGTCTAACCACATACCAGTTTATCTCAAGAAAATTCTTTTACAGATAAATGAACAAATGTGTGTTTAATGTTTTCTTACAAAACTATATATCACAACTGTGATAATACACAATATTAAGCTTGGATAAAAACTAGATTGCTAGAGCTATAGAGTAAGCGCTTGAAAACTTTAGCAAACTGGATGAGTGAGAACGTGAAGATGATTGGCTTATGCGTATGTGCGTGTAGGAGAATTAGCTTATGCGTATGAAAGAATTAGCCAATTCTTTTCTCATTGACTTGATTAAATAGCCTTGGAAAAGATACGTTGCTGTCCATAGTTCCATTTCAATGCTCATAACGTTCTTTCCTTTTTGAGAAGATCTTTGTCTTAGAATAAAGCCGTTGGTAATTAATCTGCCTTAAATGCAGTAACGTTGACACTTCAGAATGTTCTGCTTAATGAAGATCAGAGTGTTCTTGGCTTTTGCTTTTTCTGGCGTTTCTGAGTGCTGATGACATGGTTAGGATCTTGATCAGAGTCAGAGTATGTTTTGCGCAGATTCAGTTCATCAGGCTTCAGCGTAGCACATGTTTGATCTTCTGATCTGACATATCTTCTGATGCTGTTGATATTCTGATGCTGATTCCATCAGAGTTTCTGTAAATAAAAAGCATAATTTTGAGTAGCATATATGTTTTATATAAATCTCATAATTCATTTAATCTTGTATTTTGTTATCATCAAAACTCTAACTGAGGGGTGTAGAATCACACTATGTTCTAACAATCTCCCCCTTTTTGATGATGACAAAAACCAGATTTTTTCAATTAAAATAAGGTGATGAAAGGTATCAGAGTTTAAGGATAGAGAGGAAACAGTATCAGAGATAATCAATTAATGAATAGAAGGTATCAGAGATAAGAAGATAAGGAGTAAAAAGTATCAGAGTAATGAAGAGAAAACTCCCCCTGAGGTGATTATTCCCTTTGATTCCTTGAGACCTTGAGCATCAGAACTTTACTGAACTTTCTTTGAGCATCAGAACTTTACTTTATCAGAGTTCATCAGATTCTTGTACCTGTAAGCTTTTTAGAACAAGGAAATTCAAATATATCAGAGTGTTAGAATGTTTGAGACTTTTGTCTCAGTAATCCGTTATTGAAAAATATCATGCTTTCTCCCCCTTTTTGTCAGTTATCAAAAAGCACTAATAATCAGAGTTAAAATGATCAGAGCAAAAGACGGTTGTATTAAAAAAACAGAAGCAATGATAGTTTAGAACAAGTAAAAATATTACAGACAAACATGTAAAGAAAACAAGGAAAACACAGGAAAATTTCTAAGAAGAAGGAGGAAGTCGTGTGAACAGAGCTTCCAACATGCTCTTGATTTGCTCGCTGGTTTCCTGTTGCTTAGATACCATGGTTGCTATAGAATCAATCTTGATATCCTGCTTGTCCATCCGTTCATTCATCAGCATGTCAGACCTTTTCAAGTCCTCCAGAGCCTACCTGTCAAGAGATGAAGTTTGAGGATCTTCAGATACAGGCTGCTTCTCAGAGCTTTCTGTAGTTTCTTCTACTTGACCCAAGTCTTCAGCTTGAATTGTCTGTTCTTCTGCATGTTGAACTTTAGATGCTGGACGCTTTTCAGACCAAGGCGCAATATCCAGATGGAGAGCTTCTTCCTTCAGCAGCTTGCTCAGAACTGGACCTTCCATTTCCTTCAGCAGATTGCTGAAGTTCTATTGAGCCTGTCCATAGCTCTGGTCTTGCAACTTGAAGGTTTCAGCGCAAACCCATCTTCTGAATTGAGTCTAGAGGAGGTCTGATACAGCAGGATCAACCACTTCCAGACTTGCTTGTTTCAAAGAAGTGATCCACTTCTGCATATCTGTTTCAAAGTTCAAAATGCTGGAACCAACATCTGGTTGTTTCGGTTTAGGGATGGCTGTTTTCTAGTTTATTGCAGCAAGGCGTTCAAAGATTGTTAGATCAATGACTGTCTTACTGTGGTTTTCTGTATTTTTCTTAGGTGAGGGAGTGGGAGAGTCAGAAATGATGATTGGACTTGATGGGGTATTTGGTGGAGTTGTTTCTGGTGAAGAGGGAAGTTGAGACATATTAACAGTGGTACCACAGGGCAATTGAATGGCCAAAAGTTGTGGTTCAGGGGATTCAGAGGTTTGAGCCTCAGAGTTTTGAGTCTCAGGTTGTGGAGATTGTGCATGTTGAGGAGAGGGTGGATTAATATATGGTTGAGGAGATGAAGGTTGTGGGATTTCTGGTATTGGAGAGAGTGGAGTTTTTGGTATTGGTGAGAGTGGAATGTCAGGTTGTGGTGAGATGGGAATTTCTGGTTGTGGATTTGGATTTTCTGTTTGGGGAGCAGAAGAGTGTTGTTCTATATCAGAAAGAACTTGTGCAAGTTCTGGTTCTGGTATGGTTGCAGTATTTGGATTTTGTGGTTTGGAGCGGGATCTTCTGAGGGTTAATGACTCAGAAGGGTCAAAGTCTACGTCAAAATCATCAAAGGTTTGGGGTGTTGGGATTTCAGATGGAGTTGGAGTTGGAGTTGGAGTAGGAATAGATGTGGAAACAACATTTGAATCTAAAACAGTTACAGAAACAAGATTACCTCTTTTCTTTGGAGTCTGTTAAGATGATCCTTCTGGAGCAGCTTTTCTCTTCTTTGTCTTCTTCAGAACAACCTCTGGTGCCTTCTGCTGAAGATCTTGAATATTTAGATTGGGTGCTGTACCATCAGCTTTACACGCATCCAAATATCTCAGAATGATTTGAGGCTTGGAGTCAATCTCTGAGAACATATGGAAGTCGTCCACAGGGACTCTTCTGCTGGAGATTTCAGCAAATGGAGTGACGCTGGGCTCCTTCTTAATGTTCTCTATCAGCTTCATTTTCTTCAGATTTTTGGCATTCAGCTGCTTGCCAACAGAAGGTTCCAGGGTGCTGATTTCTTGAGCCTCTTGCAGATGATCAATCAGCCTATTCTCTGTCAGAATATCTGATATCAGTCTTCCCAAGGGTATCCAATCCCTTTTAGTACGTTCATCTTCTCTTGTTTCTTTCACGCTTGTTCTGAGATGGTTAAACAGGAGATGAGCTAGATTAATCTTGACCTTCTGGGAGATAAAATAGATCAGAAACTGCTAATCTATGTTTATGTAATCAGGAGAGCTGGTAGGCTTCCTGTGGTTGAAACAGCCCAGAATAATCTTTGCCCAAATTTTGTGCTTATCTTTTAAGTCCCTTATCTTGCTGGAGGGAAGCCCCGGCGTGAAAATTTCCCTTGCAACTACAGCAACATCTGCACACCTCTCTGCCATATCAATACAGCGAATACCACCACCATTGTACCCTATCAGTCTTGCAATCAGGTCTTCAGTAATCACAATCTTCTTCCCCATGATGTAAGAAGTGACTTGGTGATTTGAGGAAGAAGCGTGAATCCAAAATTCCTTTACTAGAATAGGAAAAGTTAGACCCACCAGCCTGTCAAAGTACCTTTCCCATCCTTGAGCTTTAATCTCTTCTGATAAATCGAAACCATTTTCCTTGAGACTGTTGAAATCCACAATTATCTCTGACAGAACTTCAAGGTTCTTGACTAGAGTGAGAAGCGTTATGAGAGGAACTTCATATTGCTCAGATGATGCATCTTTCTGGGAACCTGAAGAAGGATTGCTTGAAGAAGCCATGTTCACACGAGGTTTTTTGAAAAAGAGATGAAAGGGTTTTCTTAAGAAAGAAGAACACAGAAATCAGAAATATTGATTGAAAACGAAAGTAAGGGTAAACGGTGTGAATGGTGTGAATGGTGTTTAAATAGATTTCGAAAAAGTTTTTGAAAACATAAACTCTTAAGAGAGAGAAATAAATCATGATTAATAGCATTTAATGATAGCTGATTTTAGGGGATTTCAGAAAGATACTTAAACGGTTACCAATGACATGTGTCTCAATGCATCCAATCAGCGCTTTGCCTTTTCAGAAACGTGAACGCGTGTTCAGCCTCAGAAAATAGCTGATGGCTGGATGACACTTGTTTGCTTGAGTGAACAGCACTTCTATCCTTGAACTGAAGCGCTCAGATCTTCATGGATAGATTCTGATACAATCTGCATTTCTAAAATTCTGAAAGAAGATTGATCAGAAGTTCACAGAGAGATAAACACAATTCTGAAGGTTAATGAATAAAATTAAAACAGTTTTATTCTGGACAGAGCTTCATGCTGAGATGTTTCAGAATGAAGTTGAACCTATCTTCAGAAAGTGGTTTTGTAAAAATATCAGCCCATTGATGGTGTGTATCAATAAATTTTAAGTTTAAAATTCCTTTATGAATATAGTCCCTAATAAAATGATGTTTTATTTCTATATGCTTAGCCCTAGAATGTAAAATTGGATTTTTACTTAAGCAAATAGTAGAAGTATTGTCACAGAGTATAGGAATGTTACTCTCAAAAATATGGAAGTCCTCAAGTTGACTTTTCATCCAGAGCATTTGTGTGCTGCATCCAGCTGCTGCTATGTATTCAGCTTCTGCTGTTGATAGAGCAATTGTGGATTGTCTTTTGCTAGACCATGAGATCAGATTTTCTCCCAGAAACTGGCATCTATCAGAAGTGCTTTTACGTTCAACTCTGTCTCCAGCAAAGTCAGCATCACAGTAACCTACTAAGCTGTAATCACTTGATTTTCTATAAAACAAACCCAGATTAGTAGTACCTTTCAGATACTTGAAAATTCTCTTAACAGCTCTGTAGACCTTCTGTTCTACCTTTTTGCTTACCTCTTATCTTTCTAGAATGCACGTGGGATGCATTGGAATCTTTGATGGCTTACATTCTGAGAGATCAAATTTCTTCAGAAGTTCTCTGACATATTTGCTCTGATGAATGTAAGTTCCTTCTGGGGTTTGATTGATCTGAATGCCCAGAAAGAATTTCAGTTCCCCCATCAGACTGATCTTAAATTCTGCCTGCATACACTTAGCAAAATTTCTTCCCAGAGAAGGTTTAGTAGATCCAAAAATGATATCATCAACATAAATCTGACATACTAAAATGTCATTCTTAACTGTCTTACAGAATAGAGTTGTGTCCACTTTCCCTCTGGTGAATTCCTTTTCTAACAGGAAGTTACTCAGTCTTTCATACCAAGCTCTGGGAGCTTTTTTCATACCATACAGTGACTTCTTTAGTTTGAAAACATATTCTGGATTTTTTGAACTTTCAAAACCAGGGGGTTGGTGCACATATACCTCTTCTTCTATATAGCCATTTAAGAAGGCACTCTTAACATCCATCGGATACAGAGTGATGCCTTTATTAACAGCAAATGAAATTAAAATTCTGATAGATTCTAACCTGGCGACTGGAGCAAAGGTTTCTGTATAGTCTATCCCCTCTTGCTGACTATAACCTTGTGCTACCAATCTTTCCTTGTTTCTGATGACTTCACCTTGTTCATTCAGTTTGTTTCTGAACACCCATTTTGTTCCAATGACGTTGAATCCTTTTAGTTTAGGAACAAGATCCCATACATCATTTCTTGTGAATTGATTCAGCTCCTCTTGCATTGCAAGAATCAAGTCATTGTACAGAAGTGCTTCATCAATTGAAGATGGTTCAATCAGAGAAACCAGTCCCATGAGGGATTCTTCAGAGTTTCTGAAGCTGGATCTTGTTCTTATTGGATCTTCCTTTCTTCCTAAGATTGTTTCTTCTGGGTGATCCATGCTGCTTCTGGATGGTCTTTTCTGAGGTTGATCAACAGAAGGTGCTGGATTGCTTGCAGTTCCTCTTTCTGATGTTAAGGGAGTGTCTCTGTTGAGAGCTTCTGATGACTTGTCTTCAGTACCTGTGAATTCAACTTCCATACCTGCAAGTAATTCATTCTGCTTTGACTTTTGAGAGTCAAGCTTATCATCAAAACGAACACTGATTGATTCTTCCACAATCTGTGTCTCTGTATTGTATACTTTGTACCCTCTTGAGCGTTCAGAGTATCCTAACATAATACACTTCTGTGCTTTAGAGTCAAACTTGTTCAAATAATGTTTAGTATTCAAAATAAAACAAGTACATCCAAATGGATGAAAATATGAAATGTTGGGCTTTCTGTTCTTCCACAATTCATATGGAGTCTTTTCCAGAATAGGTCTTATGGAGATTCTATTCTGAATGTAGCACGATGTGTTTATTGCCTCTGCCCAGAAGATCTTAGCAACGTTAGTCTCGTTGATCATGGTTCTGGCCATTTCTTGCAATGTACTGTTCTTTCGTTCTACAACTCCATTTGCTGGGGAGTTCTAGGACAAGAGAAATAATGCAGAATGCCTTTGTCATTAAAAAATGATTCAAAATCTTTGTTTTCAAACTCTCCACCATGATCATTTCTGACTTTGACGATTCTAAGATCCTTTTCATTCTGAACTTGGTTGCAGAAGGTGACAAACACAGAGTGTGACTCGTCCTTGTGTCTTAAGAACTTTACCCATGTCCATCTGCTATAGTCATCTACGATTACTAACCCATACTTCTTGCCACTGACTGAAGCAGTTTTAACTGGTCCAAATAAGTCAATGTGCAGAAGTTCTAATGGTTTAGAGGTGGAAACAACGTTTTTAGATTTGAAAGCTGGTTTTGAAAACTTGCCTTTCTGACATGCTTCACACAGAGCATCTGAATTGAACTTCAGGTTAGGAAGTCCTCTGACCAGATTGAGTTTGTTAATCTGAGATATTCTTCTCATACTAACATGCCCCAATCTTCTGTGACAGATCCATTGCTCGTTGTTAACAGACAGAAGACACTTTACATTCTGACTTTTCAGTTCAGAAAGTTTGATTTTATAAATGTTGTTTCTCCTCTTTCCATTAAACAGGATAGTCCCATCTTTCTGACTAACAACTTTTCATAAATTTTGATTAAAGATTATATCATAACCGTTATCACTTAATTGACTTATGGATAAAAGGTTATGCATTAATCCATCTACTAATAAAACATTACTTATAGAGGGAAGATTTCCATTACCTACTGTTCCAGAGCCAATGATCTTTCCCCTCTGATTGCCTCCAAAGCCTACGTGGCCTCCAGGCTTAAGTTCCAGGCTTTGGAACATATGCCTTCTTCCCGTCATGTGTCGTGAGCAACCAGAGTCCAGGTACCATGACTGGTGTTTCTGCTTTGCTGCTAAAGATATCTTCAACATGTGTTATTTTATCCTTAGGTACCCATATTTTCTTGGGTCCTGATTTGTTAGTTTTACCAAAACTCTAGTTGAATTTTGGTTTGACATAATAATTACTACTAGTATATTTGATGTCATGTGTGTGCCCATATACAAAGTGAGAATCAAGTGAAGTGTGTTTTATCACTAAATCCATGGCATTCCTTGGTGTAGGTACCTTACCTTGGTATCCTATTCCTTTTCTGCCATTTCTGCTAACTCCATAGATCATTGAAGCCATCTTGCTTCTATCTATGTTTTTAGCTAGAAACTTCTGAAAGCTGTGATCATACTCCTTGATGATCTCATCAGCACTGCTGGGAGTTTCAGGGATTGTTTCCTTTTGAGAGTTTTGTAATAGATTTTCTAATTTTGAAATTTTATTTTTCAACTCAGAATTCTCCAATTTGAGACTCTCAGTTTTATCAGAGTCAGAAGCAAGATCCCTTTTCAGGTTTCTGAATTTGACTCTGATCTACTGATATCGTTCCAGAATTTCATTAAGACTTTCAGCTAGTTCAGCCTTAGTAAAGTTAATAGCAAAGTCAGGAAATACCTCTTCTGTGTCTGATTCAGAGTCTGATTCAGAAGCTTCACTGTCTTCTGATATGTTTTCCATGAGAGCTATGTTTGCTCTCTCATCATCTGATTTTGAGTCAGCTTTAGATGTATCAGAATTATCCCATGTGGCCATGAGACTTTTCTTCTTTTCCTTGCCAAACTTTCTTCTGGGCTTTTCCTTCTGAAGCTTTGGGCAGTCACTTTTGTAGTGCCCTTGCTCGTTACATTCATAGCAGATGATGTCTTTGTTGTTTGGCTTTCTGCTTCCTGAAGAGCCTTCAGATCTTCTGTGTCCAGAGGAGGATTCTGACCTTCTATATCTGGAGGAAGATTCGTTCTGATTCTCTGATCTTCTGGAATTCCTGAACTTCCTTTTCCTCTGCTTCCATAGTTGGTTCACCCTTCTGGAGAGGAGGGACAATTCATCTTCTTCTGATGAGGACCCATCAGAGGTTTCTTCTACAGCCTGCAAAACTTTGGAGTCATATTTTCTGTTAGATTTTAAAGTTAATGGCTTACTTTGCTTTTGAGGTTCATCAGCTTCTAGCTCTATCTCGTGACTTCTGAGGGAGCTGACAAGTTCCTCCAGAGAGATTTTGTTGAGATCCTTAGCTAGCTTTAGCGCTGTGACCATTGGCCTCCACTGTTTTGGCAAGCTTCTGATGATCTTCTTAACATGATCAGCAGTAGAATACCCTTTGTCTAGAACTTTGAGACCAACAACCAGAATTTGAAATCTTGAGAACATTGTTTCAATTGATTCACTTTCTTCCATCTTGAATGCCTCATACTTCTGAATGAGTGCAAGAGCTTTAGTTTCTTTAACTTGAAGGTTGCCTTCATGCGTCATTCTCAGAGAGTCAAACATGTTCTTTGCAGTGTCTCTGTTTGATATCTTTTCATATTCAGAGTAAGAGATAGCACTGAGAAGAATTATTCTGGCCTTGTGATGATTTTTGAAATCACGCTTTTGTTGATCAGACATTGCTTTCCTGTCAATCTTCTGACCGCTTGCATTCACTGGGTGCGTATATCCATCAGTCACCATATCCCACAAATCAGCATCGTGGGCCAGAAAGAAGCTTTCAATTTTGTCTTTCCAGTAATCAAAGTTATCTCCATCAAAGACTGGAGGTTTGCCACTGAATCTGTCTCTTTCTTCATTGTTGTCATTGCTGATGTTTTGATATGGTCCTGCCATTGTGTTTTTCTAATGCTGGATCTTGTACTGACACGGTTAAGTGTTATAAACTCAGAACCAGGCGCTCTGATACCAATTGAAGAAGTGAAAAACACAAGAAGGGGGATTGAATTGTAAAACTTGAAATCAAATGCAGACAACACGTTATTTTTATCCTGGTTCATTTGATCTCAAACTACTCCAGTCTACCCGTCAAGGTGATTTCGCTTCTCTCCAACGAGGTCTTAATCCACTATATTCAACTGAATACAATAACTGCTTTAACAACTGTCAAAGCCTTCTTGAGTCTAACCACAGACCGGTTTATCTCAAGGAAATTCTTTTACAGATAAATGAACAAATGTGTGTTTGATGTTTTCTTACAAAACTATATATCACAACTGTGATAATACACAATATTAAGCTTGGATAAAAACTAGATTGCTAGAGCTATAGAGTAAGCGCTTGAAAACTTTAGCAAACTGGATGAGTGAGAACGTGAAGATGATTGGCTTATGCGTATGTGCGCGTAGGAGAATTAGCTTATGCGTATGAAAGAATTAGCCAATTATTTTCTCATTGACTTGATTAAATAGCCTTGGAAAAGATACGTTGCTGTCCATAGTTCCATTTCAATGCTCATAACGTTCTTTCCTTTTTGAGAAGATCTTTGTCTTAGAATAAAGCCGTTGGTAATTAATCTGCCTTGAATGCAGTAACATTGACACTTCAGAATGTTCTACTTAATGAAGATCAGAATGTTCTTGGCTTTTTCTTATTCTGGCGTTTCTGAGTGCTGATGACATGGTTAGGATCTTGATCAGAGTCAGAGTATGTTTTCGCAGATTCTGTTCATCAGGCTTCAGCGTAGCACATGTTTGATCTTCTGATCTGACATATCTTCTGATGCTGATGTTGATATTCTGATGCTGATTCCATCAGAGTTTCTATAAATACAAAGCATAATTTTAAGTAGCATATATGTCTTATATAAATCTCATAATTCATTTAATCTTGTATTTTGTTATCATCAAAACTCTAACTGAGGGTTGTATAATCAAACTATGTTCTAACAAAGAAGACCTTCCCAGCCAAGAAAGAAGCTTCTGCTGTTTATTCTCAGAAAAATCAAGGAAGAACGGAGCACCGACCAACGGTGGGGGCTGTGGTGATTCAAAACTCCTCAGCATATCAACCTCAAAGCAGTCAACCTAGAGCTAACCACCAAAGGGTAGAAAGGCCACAACGGCAGTTCACCTGAATCAATATGACACCGGATCAAGTCCCCCCTCATTTGTTAAAGCTGAATCTTACCAACTTGAAAGAAGCGCCGAAAAACCCCAATACCTCTTCTCCTTATTATCATTCCAATGCAAAATGTGCATACCATTCGGACAGTGTAAGGCATGATACCAACAACTGTTGGGCTCTTAAAAACAAGATCCAAGACCTGATAGATGCCAAGGAGGTAGAGTTTGATGCTCCTGAAAAACCCAACGTGATATCCGCTCCAATGCCAAAACATGGTCATAATGTCCATGCTATTGTGGAAGATCTTCATGTTACCACTGTTGATGACCTTTTGACTCTGTTACCAGTGATTAAAGTGAATTTGATGAAAGCCAGGATATTCCCAGGCTGTGGAAAAGACTGTTACTTTTGTTCAAACATGCAAACTGACTGCCCACTGTTGAAATCAGGCATCCAACGCCTGATGGATACCCAAGAGATCCTCTTTCAAAAGACTCCTGTTGATACTATCACTCCTGTTACTCCTGCTACTTTTGTTACTCCTATCAATGACATTGCTATAATAACCATCTCCGACAATCTTCCCAAGACCTGCAAAAGGCCTGTCAAGATTATGCCTGATCCTAAGTTTGTGCCACTAAAAATCACCATGCCGGGGCCTGTCCCATATAAATCTAACAAGACGATACCATGAAATTACGGAGGAGAAATCTTCTACCATGGTGTCAAACAGATTGAATCATTCGAAGAGAATTCTGATGATGAAACCCCTGATATAGGGAATATTGCGGGAACAAGCAAGATAACTCGCAGCGGAAGGATCTTCTCTCCGAAGATTGCTCCTCCACGGGCAATCTTCGGACCCTCGAGAGTTTCTGTGCCTGTCAAGCCATCTGTGCAAAGCCCGGTAATTGAAGAATTGGATGCTCCTGAAGCTAGACCCTCTGATGTTACTACCGATAAAGGTAAGGGGAAACAAGAAGCGCCTGTCAGGACGAAGGCTCAGACTGTGGTTATCCCCAAGACCACCCAAAAAGAGATGGAAGAAATCTTAAAGATAATCAAGAAGAGCGACTACGATGTCATGGAGAAGCTAGGGCAAACCCCTTCAAAAATCTCCATGTTGGCTCTCTTACTCTGCTCCGACGCTCATGCCAAAGCCTTGATCAAATTTTTGAAGACGGCACACGTGCCTCAAGAAACTTCTGCAGACCAGTTTCAAGAGTGCGTGGCTAGCCTTACGGTTGATAACGGTCTTGGTTTTTCTGACGCTGATTTGACCCCTAAAGGAAGAAAGCACAATGATGCGCTGCACGTCTCGGTAGAGTGCAGAGGGACTACACTTTCCCATGTCCTAGTTGATACCGGTTCATCTTTGAATGTCCTACTGAAAAAGGCGTTGGACAGGCTAGACTATGAAGGTTTGACTTTAAAACCCAGTAACATCATTGTTAGAGCCTTCGACGGTTCTAAGCGGATGGTTCACGGAGAGGTGGACATCCCAATCAAAGTGGGTACCAAGACCTTCAACTCTACTTTTTATGTGATGGACATCCGTCCTTCATATTCATGCTTGTTAGAAAGGCCATGGATCCACTATGCTGGGGCAGTTACCTCTTCTCTACACCAAATGCTAAAGTACCCAGTCCAGGGTAAGATCATCACGGTTCATGGGGAGGAAGAGTACATGATAAGCCACCTTAACTCCTTCCGCTATGTAGAGTTGGATGGCGAATTCATAGAAACGCCTTTCCTACACTTTGAAGAGGTGTCTCCTGAAGTCGCAGTTGTAAAGACAATAACTTATGTGCCTATCATTACCAAGCCGGTGTCCCGGATGTCATCCCTCAAGGATGCGGAGGCTGTAATCAGAGAAGGAAGGAGTACAGTATGGGGGCAATTGCCTAATTTTTCTCACAAGACAGACAAGTTCGGACTAGGTTTTACTGCTGCTGGCCAGAAAGTTGTGCGTCGCTCCCGGGCTGGAGGACCACCCGTAAAAATCACTCACCATGGAATTAATGCCTTAGAAGATGATGATGAAGAAGACAACTTTGAAGATTGGATCTTTCCAACCGTTGAAGGAGGATTAAGCAACTGGGAAGCGAAAGACTTCGTTCCCATCACTTTCATCAATCAGTAATTTATCTTTGAACAATTTCCTATTTTGGTCTGTAATAATTAAATAATTCGTACACTCTCTTTTTGCCTTATGCCTTTCCCGGGGAATATAGGTCCATTTGTAAGGGCTTGATTTCTTCATTATCATATGCCATTTTTAATGAATCATTGGACGTTTTCATCTATAAATGTTTGTGTTCATTTTCTTTCCTTTTACATTTTGTTTTGTTTAAGGATGGCTATCCCTTACACACACCCACCCTCACAAATGCAGATACCCATCCATTCCGGATTCCATGGGTGACTATTCTGCTTTGGCGTTCAGTGACTCTGAAGATCTAGTCAATCATGTTGAGTACGAAGGTGATGAAGACTGTGAAGTGCCTAGAGAGTTAGCCAGACTTTTGCAACAAGAAGAAAGGGCCATTCTGCCCCATGAAGAGTTGCTAGAGACCATCAATTTGGGAACAGAGGAAGACAAGAAAGAGGTTAAAGTGGGTGCCAACTTGGAGCCAAGTGTCAAAGAGCGCCTAGTTCAACTGTTGAATGAATATGTCAAGATCTTCGCCTGGTCCTACGAAGACATGCCGGGACTAGATACATATATTGTGGTTCACCGTCTCCCTACAAGAGAAGATTGTCCACCAATCAAACAAAAAGTTCACCGAATGAGGCCCGACATGTCTGAAAAGATCAAAGCTGAGGTGATGAAGCAATTCAATGCTGGCTTTCTGGCTATTACTTCCTATCCACAATGGGTTGCTAACATTGTGCCCGTGCCTAAGAAGGACGGAAAAGTCATAATGTGTGTGGATTACAGAGACCTAAACAGGGCTAGCCCTAAAGATGATTTTCCACTACCACACATTGACATATTGGTTGACAATACAGCTCAACACAAGGTATTTTCCTTCATGGATGGATTCTCGGGATACAACCAGATCAAAATGGCCCCTGAAGACATGGAGAAGACTACTTTTCTTACACAGTGGGGTACCTTATGCTATAAAGTGATGCCATTCGGACTGAAGAATGCCGGGGAAACCTATCAGCGAGCCATGGTAGCTTTGTTTCATGACATGATACATCATGAGATTGAAGTCTACGTAGAAAACATGATAGCCCGTTCACAGACAGAAGAAGAGCACCTCGACCATCTGCAAAAGCTGTTTGTCAGATTGAAGGAATATAAGCTCAGACTGAACCCTAGCAAGTGCACTTTCAGAGTCAGGTCTGGTAAACTTTTGGGATTTATCGTCAGTAACAAAGGCATTGAAGTTGATCCTGCTAAAGTCAAAGCTATACAAGAAATGCCTGCCCCCCACACTGAAAAGGAGGTTAGAGGATTCTTGGGACGCTTAAACTATATTGCAAGGTTCATCTCTCACCTAACATCTACCTGTGAGCCAATCTTCAAGCTGTTGAAGAAATATCAGGTGGTTGAATGGAATAACGATTGTCAAGTTGCTTTTGATAAGATCAAGGATTATTTGCTGGAACCTCCAATCTTGATGCCACCCGTCGAAGGAAGGCCTTTAATCATGTATCTGACTGTTTTAGATAATTCAATGGAGTGCGTACTGGGCCAACATGACGAGTCTGGCCGAAAAGAGCATGCCATTTATTACCTTAACAAAAAGTTTACTGACTGTGAGACTCGCTACTCACTGCTCGAGAAAACTTGATGCGCTTTGGTATGGGATGCTCGCCGGCTAAGACAGTATATGTTGACACATACCACTTTGCTGATTTCCAAGATGGATTCGATCAAGTATATCTTCGAGAAACCTGCTTTATCCGGAAGAATCACTAGATGGAAGATGATCCTTACTGAGTATGATATCCAGTATACAACCCAAAAAGATATAAAGGGGAGTGTACTAGCTGACCATCTAGCTCATCAAGCCGTCGAAGATTACCAATCTATGAGATTTGACTTCCCTGATGAGGACATTATGACATTGGACAACATTGAAGGTAACAGACCGTATGACGGACCTGAACAAGGATACCGATGGACCCTTTACTTTGATGGTGCTTTAAATGCACTTGGCAACGGTATCGGAGCGGTACTTATTTCCCCAGAAGGTTTCCATACACCTTTCACTGCTAGACTCTGCTTCAGCTGCACCAACAACATGGCTGAATATGAAGCTTGTATCTTTGGTCTCATGGCTGCTATGGACTTGGGAATCAAATCTTTGGTCGTATTTGGGGACTCGGCTTTGGTTATCAGTCAAATCAAAAGAGAGTGGGACACCAAACATCCTAATCTTATCCCATACAAAGAACATGTCCTGACATTGTTACCGCATTTCGAGCAGATTACCTTCGAGCACTTTCCGTGAGAAGAAAATCAGCTAGCTGATGCCCTAGCTACAATGTCTTCCATGTTTAAACTCAACTGGGATAATGAGGCTCCCCAAATCACCATTTAGCGAATGGACGAACCTGCACACTGTCATGAGATTAATACCGAAGAAGTAGTGGAACAACCCTGGTTTCATGAAATCAAAAGGTATCTCCAGACTCGAGAATACCCTGAAAGAGTTTCAGTCAATGACAAAAAGTTCTTAAGGAGATTTGCTGCCAAGTTCTTCCTAAGCAATGGTATCTTATATAAGCGCAACCATGATTGTGTTCTACTACGTTGTGTGGACAAAGGTGAAGCTGAGCTAATCATGAATGAAATACATAGTGGCACATTTGGCACCCACTTGAGCGGACATACGATGGCTAAGAAGATTCTAAGGGCAGGCTACTACTGGTCTACCATGGAAGCTGATTGTCATCAGTACGCTCGTACTTGTCACAAATGCCGAGTCTACGCTGACAAGGTACACATTCCTCCAGTTCCTCTCAACGTTCTAACAGCTCCTTGTCCATTCGCGATGTGGGGAATCGACATGATTGGAGAGATCAAGCCTACGGAATACAACAAACATCGCTTCATCCTGGTGGCTATTGATTACTTTACCAAATGGGTCGAAGCAGCTTCCTTCGCCTCAGTTACAAAGAATGTGGTTGCCCGCTTCATTAAGCAGAATCTCATATGCCGGTATGGTATCCCTAACAGGATCATCACGGACAACGGTACAAACCTGAATAACACGGTGATCACCGCTCTGTGCGAGCAGTTCAAGATTCAACATCACAATTCATCTCCCTATTGGCCAAAGATGAATGGTGTTGTTAAAGCAACGAACAAAAATATCAAGAAGATCATTCAAAAGATGATAGTCACCTACAAGGACTGGCATGAGATGTTACCGTTTGCTCTGCACGGATATCATACCACGGCGCGTACTTCAACCGGGGCAACCCCCTTTTCTTTTGTATATGGCATGAAGGTTGTTTTACCTATGGAAGTTCAGATTCCTTCCTTAAGGATCATGAAGGATACTGGTTTAAGTGAGGATGATTGGATTCAGATCCGACTTGATCAACTTAATTTGATCAACGAGAAGCGACTTACTGTTGTTTGTCATGGTCAGACGTATCAAAAACGGATGATCAAGGCTTTCAACAAGAAAGTCAGGCGTCAGGTATATCAAGTCGGAGATCTTGTAATCAAGCCGATCATTTTGCCTCAAAGTGATCCCAGGGGTAAGTGGACTCCTACTTACGAAGGACCATTTGTGATCAAGAACATCTTTTCTGGTGGGGCAATGATTCTGACCACCATGGACGGTGATGACTTGCCGCACCCTGTGAACGCAGACATAGTCAAAAGATACTACGCATAAAATAACCCGACAAGTTGAAAACCCAAAAGGGAGACTTGGGCAAAAATGGGCATCCCGGTGAATCGAAAACCCGAAAGGGCGGTTCAGGCAAAAATTAGGGATAAACAAAAAAAAATGTACACCCAGCAAGTTGAAAACCCGAAAGGGCGGCTTGGGCAAAAAAGGGTTTCCCGGTGGACTGAAAACCTGAAAGGGAGGTCCAGGAAAAAGTTAGGGAATTAAAGCGTATGACTATGTCTCGTCGGATCACTTTAAGGACAATCTCTTCACGACCGAACTCCAAGCTTCTGATCAATCCAATCATCCGCGGACGAAGCAACGAATGGACAAGATACTCAGAGTTGTGAAGGCTATAGCAGAATGGGAACCCCATGGAATTGTTACACATAGCTATCTTTCTTTGTATAAAATTTTTCTCAATTTTACGACAACATTCTCTTACTAGGATGTTTGTCTCCTTTGTACAAAAATACTTACAAAGTTAATACAAAAATACTTCAATGTGCATAAATTTGCTTGTTTTTCCTTTCTTTTTTTACACTTATGTTTTATTTGAAAACGTCCAATGGTTTGTTAAATAGGCATATGCATTGGAATATAATCACTGCTTACAAATAAAACGAAATAAGAGAGGATAATTACTGATAGGTCGAAAGTATGGGAAAATGTCTTTAGGCTATTCCAGAAGAAATCCCCTGCAGTACATCATCCTGCTCCTCATTAGAGCTAAAACCTTGGAGTATATATCCCCAGAGGAGTTAAGTTTCAAGATTCCCATCAGAGTTAAGTCTCTAAACTCCCGATCCCCAGCGGAGCCAGAATACTCTAAACTTTCATCACCAGCAGAGTTCTCCATAAAAACCAGGAATTCCCAATAGATTGGCATACAACCCAAGCTCCTGATTTCCCCGGCAGAATAAACACTCTCCCCACAGAGTTATTTCCCAATAGAACAAAGATTCTAGTTCCTGTTTCTCCATTTGAAGCCTCCCAGGTTTTAATTCCCCAATAGAGGTCGTTGGATTTTTCCTTATTTCCCCAGGAAAGTCATGAAGGATCCTCATTTCCCGTAGAAGTTGTCAAAGCTCTTGTTAATCCCCACAAGTCACCAAGGATTTTCAATCCCCAGCAGTGGTCCCAGGATTTCTCATTCTCAAAAATCAAAGATTTTTGGAATCCCTAGCGTCGGTCAAGGGTTTACTTTCCCCGGCAGCAGTCAAAGATTTCATTATCTCTAGCTATCAAGGATTTATTTTCCTCAGCAAGACAGCTAATCAGCTTACATGCACATCCATTACATTCATGTATCATAAACATTGATGGAACACATTTTAGTGCATCATACATATTATGCAACATAACTTTGTGCTTTAGCTAAGATTCTACCCTTTTCAGGATAAGATTAAAAAGCTATCGTTAACAACTATTCAGAGATTTCAGATACAATATGGATACACCCCCAGACACGGCGGTCATTCTATTACTCATTCAGAATTTCAAGTCAAGATACAGTATGGATACACCCCCAGGCGTGGCGGTCATTCTATTACTCATTCAGACTTCAGCAATCAGATACAGACTAGATACGCTCCAGACACGGCGACCATTCTATATCTCATTCAGATTCAACTATCAACTACAAGTTCAGATGCACTCTAGACACGGAAGTCCTTCTGTTACTTGTCCAGATCCCAGTAACAGTACGGATACACTCCAGACACGGAAGTCATTCCGCTACTCATACAGATCTCAACTTCAGATACAGTCCAGATACGCTCCAGACACGGTTTCCATTCTGTCACTCATTCAGAATTTATCCCCAGCACATAGATGCTCCATATACAGATGTTTCTCTGTTACCCATTCAGAATACAGATACACTTCAGACATGGCAATCATTCTGATATTCATTCGAGAATCAAATACAGTTAGAGCTCGGATATGCTCCAGACACGGACGCCATTCCCTTGCTCATACGAATCCAGTCTCCAGATACAACTCAGATACGTTCCAAATACGGACACCATTATGATGTTCATTCTACTGATTTTCAACAAACAATCTTGGATGTCATCTTTAAGCCCATCTCCAGAAAGATTCTACCATCTCTAGATGGCATCTTTAAGCCCATTCCCTCAGCTACATTTTTGACGAGTGCAAATTTACGGGCACTCTAGTGTCCAATCCTCTTTTACCTTCGAGTCACGAAAGGCAAACTTGCTAATCTAACTCTTCAGGTTCAAGAAGATTGAACAGGGGCAACTGTTGTACCCAAAAATTTGCCCTCTCATTTTATAAACGTTTCTCATCACAAGGCTCTTGGAACTCAAGATCAAGCTAGGGTTTGCTCTGCTCAAGACATCCCCTTGCACTGATGACCTAAATTAGGGTTTGAGTTTGCACAGGGGTTTTTGGAACTTCAATGCTCAAATGGACTTTCATACTTCATGTTGGACTCATAAGTTTTCCCATACCAAGTTTCAAGCCTTGAATCAAATTTTTGCCCAGTCAATTGGACAGTTGACCTAGAAATGAGTTGTATTGGGGAAAAAGTGAATTGTGGCCAATTAACAGTCAAACCTCATGAATTTTGACCCACGTCAACATTATGAACTCATATGAACCATTTGATCAAGTTTGGACCACAATTCCACAAGAAATTTGATCAGATCACCAAAAGGGCAAAAACGTCATTTTTAGGGTTTTGACTGTACAAAGGAAATTTCTGACTGTTTGACCTAGCCAATGGAAAATTAAACTCAACCAAGGACTCAAGGACTCAATGACACCATGTTGACTTATTCAACAAGTTCAAAAGATCTCAAATGCATGGGATTGACAGATGAATTTTTCAGTCAACTAATCAAAATTTGACTGTACACTGAAAAGACAAACTTTGACTTTTTGGTCAAAATCAAGAGCCAAGGGTCATTTTTCATCAAGATGTGTCAAATTATGAAACTTGTTCATCAAGAAACCCAAAATTGCAAATTAGGGTTTGAGATTGAAAAATTTCATAACTTAGAATTTTTCCAAGTTATGAAATTTTCTTAATTTTTCTTAACTTTGCCCCACATTTTCACCATGATGAAAATGGATTCAAACAAAACTTACAACATGAAAGTTGTAGTCCTCCACAAAGTATACAACTTTGATTCACAAAGTTTTCTCAAAAGAATCTTGGATCTCAAGGTATGATTTTTGGAACAAGGGTCCCTAAAACTTTTAACTTAGAGAAATTTTGCCCTAGTTTAGGCAGGATTTTGACCTATCTTCTTGGCCATTTTTAACATAGTTCCACTTGGAGTCTCAAGTTGAATTTCAAATATGGATTATAGAGCATGTTTCAAGCTTTCCAAATTGTCCAAGAACTCCTCAAACACATTTGTGGTTAGGGAGAATCGAATGCTTGAAGTTGGAAAAAACTCACTTTGTATCCATGACAAATTCATGTTCACTCAAGTTGCATTTTCAAACCAGCATGACTTGCACTAGCTTGCAGGCCTCTAAATCACTTCACACTCCATAATTTAATGCAAATCCATCAGTCTAAGCTTTTGTTTTGGCCATTTCGATATTATACACAAGATTAGGCCTTAAGAAGAAAAAGGCAATTTCCCATTTTTGCAAAAGTATGCTTTATGTCAAACCATGATCTTTGAGCATAGGGCCAAGATCTCAGAAGCCAAATCAAATCCACAAATTGCAGAGGCCAAGAGCAAAGTATGCAGCATATTTGATGGCTTGTACAGGCCTGTAATCACAACTTCCACTTTCTTGCTTCAAGAAGAAGAAACTTGTCCAAATTCAAACAACTTGAAAACCAGCCAACACCAACTTACACAAACAGTTTAAACATATTTCACACAACCCTTTGAGCAAGAAACACGAGTGTTTGAGCCCCTAAGCACCTCATAGCCAGAAATCACACTTCTTTGGCAAAACAGGGCAGGTGCTGCAACTTGAGTTCTCCAGCTCATTTGGCTCGTGCGTTTTTCCCCAAGTTGCTTCAAACACCTTCCATTCAAACCACTCATGCTATCCCAAACCTCCATAACCAACTGTAAATCCATTTACAGTGTTCACCATTTTCATTTCAAGCTTGTGCAGGTTGAGTTCTATAGGCTAATTCAGGGACATTCAAGGCAAGCTAGCTATTGGAAAAGATCAAGTGAAGTTCAGGCAAGCTACCAGACACCTTAAAACTTGTTGAGAAGCACTGCATTGCCCTACACGAATCCAACTGAAATAGGTTTTTCTTTACTTTTTATCTCTCTATTTAGGAACATTTAGCCTTAGGTTTATGAATAAAAAATGTAGTGTTCATTGCCATGAAGTTGTACATATGCTCAATTTTCATTTATATTAAGTGTGCTAGGAGAATTTCATCCATGAACATGCTGAAAAAACTAGGTCAGATTTTAGGGCCAGAGAAATTCTCTCTGGTCTTTGAGAGTTAGGATTAGTTTTTTATATGGTTGGAATCGTCTTGAAATTCTCTACAAGTTTGATGTTGTGAGTTTTTGCAATAGATCGAGTATACAGGATGTCCAAGTTTATGCAACAGGCGCGCGTTTTTTCAAAATGCTGGAGGTTGAAGATGAAGATTTGGGCTGGACTTGGTCTGTTTGCTTTTGATACCCTCTTTTTCATTTTTGCACCCCCTGGCCGGTTTTCTTGAATAATTACATTTTTGCATTTTTGTTTTCTTTTCTGATTTTGTTTATTTATTTCCAAATATAAAAAATGCTTAAAAAATATTTTCATAATTTTTTACATTTATTTGACATTTTATTTTAATTTTTCTAACATAAAAACAATTTGAATACTTTTATAATTTATTTAAAACTTCAAAATAATATGTAAATTATACTTTTATTTTTTATTTCTTATTTTTATTCACACTGAAAATATTATTAAAAATATAATTTATTTTTGTACATATTTTATTTTATACTATATATATATATATATATATATATATATATATATATATATATATATATATATATATATATATATATATATATATATATATATATATATATATATATATATATAATATATATATATATATATATATATATATATATATATATATATATATATATATATATATATATATATATATATATATATATATATATATATATATATATATATATATATATATATATATATATATATATATATATATATATATATATATATATATATATATATATATATATATATATATATATAGTAATATATATATATATATATATATATATATATATATATATATATATATATATATATATATATATATATATATATATATATATATATATATATATATATATATATATATATATATATATATATATA